>OZ029925.1:16961802-18161802 GCA_964023275.1 Norana najaformis
GTCTAGATTAAGCCGCAAAGTAACACGGTAACGGATACCGCGGTAATCCCGCAGTAATCTCGCGGAAATGAGAATGAATTTTTGAAATATGGCGGTAACGACATGGTAGGGGGTTAGCTTTTGGAGCTAACCGCGGTATTGGTAGAATAGTCAATAAATTTGTTTATCTAGTTAATTGAATAATTATTAATGAAATGATTTATTTTGCTGGTAATTGATTTTGGTTACTAACAATCGCCGTGTGGTGACGTGTCTATCTTTTGCAATATGCAGTCTTTACTGACTCTCACATATCCTGTTTCCTCTTCTTCCCCTTGTCTATCCTGCAGATCCAATTCTAAACACCAGCCACTGTAGCCCTCTGACTGCCTTCCTGCCTGACTCTTGGATCTTGATCTGGAATCGAACCCTTATTGCTTACAGATTTTTGTTATGACTAAGCCTCTGTGAAAAAGCTGGTTCCAGTTTTCGTTGGGCACTATAGAAATCTCGATTTTACGAATACGATTACTGTAGCCTGCCTCTTTGCCCAAGGAATTTATATTAGCCTAGACGGCTTGACTACATCGGCTTAACAATTTTCACATTTTCGTGTTTACTTTGCAAGATTAATATCGAGAAACCTAAGTAGTACACAAGTCAAATGGCAAATGCGCTAGGCCACATTAAACAAATTATCTTGCTCCATTAAGAAATTTGGTGTGCTTGTCACATGCTTGCCGAACACGCTGGACTAAAAATAAATGTGGATAAAACAAAAACAATGGTATTTGGCAAGGAGACAATAGACATGGAAATTAAAGTGCAAGATGAGGTGATTGAAAATGTAAAGGAGTTTGTGTACTTAGGAAGTCTCATGACATGGAATGATGATTGCGCAAAAGACATAAAGGCAAGAATAGTAAAGGCAAAAGGAGTTATGGCAGGGCTAAACAACATCTGGAAAAGCAGGAAAATCAGCCACAAGACCAAACTAAACGTCGTGAAAACATGTGTGTTTAGCACAGCTCTGTATGCATGTGAGGCATGGACAATCAAAAAGACGGATAAAGATAAGATATTAGCATTGAAATGTACTGCTATAGACGAATATTACTTCTGAATTGGACAATGAAGGTAACAAATACGGAGGTCCGAAGAAGACTGAGCATAAAAGAAGATCTAATACAAGTAATAATGAGAAGGAAATTACGCTTGTTTGGACATATATGCAGGATGGATGACAGTAGAAAAATAAAAAGCGTGATGATGGGAATTATGGACGGAAATGGGAGACCAGGAAGACCTAACAGGGAGTGGACAGATGATATAAGGGATTGGTGTAAGCAAGACTTGCACGCCTTGATAAGAACAGCACAAGATCGGGAACTGTGGAGACAAGTGACAATGCATGCAGTGGACACCTACGGGCTCTCGGCTCATGGATCATGATGATGATGATGATGCCTCGAAATTAATCTCGAGATGGATGCATTGGATGAAGACAAGCTGAAAACATCGGGCTGAGAAGGAAAAAAGTTCGTCTGCCGACAGAAGTCTGATTAAAGACGCAAATGAATGGATAACATTTTATGTCACAGATCTCCGATAACTAACTCTTATGATGAAACGTTTTTTACAGGAAAGCGAACCGGACTTAAGACATTTGGGCTTTAGTCAAAATTAAAGCCCAAAACTGCATGATTAACAATTTAAACATATCAATTTCAGCTATATGCATATATCTCTGTTAATTAATTAGCTAATTACCACACAAAGTTAATAAAAAACATCATGAACGATAAACAATTTAAAATAAGATTTTCTGTCGGTCCCAAATGAGGCCGTGGGCGTTGTATGACTTGGCCGCCCGCGTTATTGCCCGGCAACCCAACTGTATAAGGATATATTACTATTGCCCTGTGTTGGTAATCGTACGAAGGGTTTATAATGCATTTGCTCAATTTATACTTGCTTAATTTAACTGTCATGCTCACCAATTATGTATAGAAATTGTTGTTATTACATTAAAAAATTGGCACTTGAGAGCATGCGAAAAGTGATGAACGGAGTGAATTTAATCAGCCCCGAGGAACAGTCTGACTCTGTCCAAAAAGTCAGCATAGGAAGAGACTCGTTCTTCAGAGACTGGTTCTGCTCAAAGGCTAATTCCGACATGGACAATAAGAAATCAACTGTATGGCCAAAGCTAGCTTGGGTTGTTCGCACCATCCTAGCAAATGGGGCAATGCAAACATCAAGGCAAAAAGTTAAAAGTTACGTATAGTTGTTTATACATTTCTATCGAAATTTCTAAGAAGCATAAAGCTGCCACGCTTGGTAACACGTCTCTAGGGAAAGTCTCTATTCCGCTCTACGCGACCCTTCCCTAATCGAATCTAATGTTTTTATGGCACCGTCGTCATAATACACAAGGCAATCGATAGTTGCTTCAATTGTACAACATAGACCCGTTATGACTCACTCTGATATATTTAGGTCCCTATCGCAGAATTCGGTAATATCGCGGTTATGGCTCACAAATTTTTTCGCTCTGCGCGGCTCTGCTCGACTCTAATTCTGCTTTATGTAGCGCCGTCATCATGGTGCACAAGGCAATCGATGTTTGCTTCAATTGTACATCATGGACCCGTTATTGCTCGACGCGATTCGGTAAAATATGGGTCATGGCTCCCGACTGTTTCCCAGGAGAAAACATCAATTTCTACCACAGCGTTCAATTATTCCCGCTGTAATAACGCACTATTGGAAAATTAATTTGTGGACATTTTCAGGTATTGTTACCAAACAGGTGTTGTTTTCACATTCTCTCTGCCTTTTGTGACCGATAATACATGTGCGAATAAATTTTCGCATTTAATTGTGAGAGATATGTCGCAGTAGTATCTCGCAGGCAAGATCCTACGGACTTAAGACATTAACGCGATACAAGGATCTTAGATAACACGTGAGGCTCGTTCTCTGAAGAATAAATCAGATGCTGTTTTGGGCCACCGGTTACCTCATATTCGTGGCAACCAATGAAAGCAATATTTCGCGAAAGAATTCGGTCTTTATACGACTTTTTCATTGCACACAAGGATGACCACGTGCGATTTCACGTCCCCAAAACCTGCGAAAATACATTAAAACACAACTGTAACTCGTTTTGTATGCGAACGTTTTATGATGCCTGATTCGATATTACGTCTTAGCGGATATGAACCCCAAGGGCGGCGTTTCAACGAATTGGTGGCGAATATATAAAAAAATCATTTAACTATCGCATTAAATTCGAAGCTAATACGTAACGTTTCTTTTATGAAGCATGTTTTGGATGATTAATACCTAGGTTCTGTTAACAACATTGGATGATTAATACCTAGGTTCTGTTAACAACATTGGATGATTAATACCTAGGTTCTGTTAACAACATTGGATGATTAATACCTAGGTTCTGTTAACAACATTAAATGCTTAATACCTAGGTTCGGTTAACAACATTGGATGATTAATACCTAGGTTCTGTTAACAACATTGGATGATTAATACCTAGGTCTGTTAACAACATTGGATGATTAATACCTAGGTTCTGTTACCACCATTGGATGATTAATACCTAGGTTCTGTTGATAACATTATCAAAGCTGCACAACGACTATAACTGAATTCCAATTCATTTCTGCGTTAATCTTTATTGCAAAACGGGAGACAGAATATCTGATTTGGGAATACAACAGCATTGTAATAGCGTAAGCGCGGGCAATTTCAGCAAACGACTAGCTCCTCTTCAAATAAAATTTTTTCACATAAAATTATCATAAAACATTTCATAGAGAGAGAGAGAGAGACTAACACTATTCTGGCGCGTTCTATTACTGCTCGAAACATATTCGGGCTTGACTCGGAGTATACTTCATGTTGGTGCGGAACAACCTCGAACAAGAGCAGACAGAGCGAGCAGAGTCTAATCTAATCTAATCTTAAAACTTCAATAGGGCCGTTCTCATCAATCGATGTTTTCTTCTAAAATATTCATAATTATAATGAATCGAACTTAACTAATTGAACTTAATTAATTGAACGTAATTAATTAGTACATTAATTGAACTTAATTAGTTAATTTATTTATTTATTGAACTTAATTAGATAATCGATTCATTCGTTAATTGAACTTAATTAACCAATAAATTAATTAAACTTGATTAATCAATAAAACCTAATTAACTGAACGTAATTAATTATTTATTTAATTAGTAGCTGATTAAGTTCGATTAATTGAGCTTACTTAATAAATTAATCAAACTTAATTAATTAGTTAATTTGCCTTAATTAAGTAAATAAATAAATAATTAAACAACTAATCAGTGAATAAGCCACTTAATTAATTAATTAATTGAAAGAATTATGCGCACAACGTCAGTAAATTAATCAGACTCTGAGACGCGATTCTGTATATTGCTCTCTCTGCTTGTTCTTGTTCCACGTCAATACGGAACATAGTCCAAGTTGTGCCCGAACCACGTTCCGAACAGTAGTGGAACGCATCCTTTGCGTCCTTATAAGACCACTTCATTTATCGTTGAGCGCGAATCTAACACTAGGCTATGGACACCATAAACGATAGCATCTGGCTCGGAAGTGACTTTATTATCGCTCACAAACGTGTCATTTCTAAACGCACTAAAAACGATTTATGAACGAACTTAGAGTTCCCAAGTGCGCTTAAATGCTGGCAGAATCTCAGTATAATATTACTTTGCCAAAATAGCTTTCTATTCAAGATGGCGGACGTTATGAATGTGACGTACTTAATTACAGTCCAACCACGCGAGAAATTCTTTTACTGCTCGATCTAGTCTGTGGGGGGGAAGAAATCCCTGCGTAATATCTGTTTTTTCTTTTTTTCATTCCTTCATTATACGTTTACTCTTTCGTTCACTTGTTCAAACATACATCCAGTGAATTTGTTCAGCGCCTCTTCAAATTTCTACTCAAACGGAAGTTTTAAGACTTCATGTAGCTAGAACGCTCAGGAACATCAAATGTCAGGTAATACAGCACAGCCACCGTGGCCTGTAGCCTTCATATCTCAATGGAATTACCTGTGTACTGACCTGATTACGGCATAGTTTTGGCGCGTCAACGGTTGACATCTTATGCATTAGACACCGGAGCTATCGAAGTAGCTAATTAGTAACCAAAACAAGCTTATAAGATCAAATATAACCACATTATAGTGTCTGCCCTTAGTGATCATTACGTTTTCTGAATAAGGCCAGTGATAGCCATATTAGAGTAGGCTATATGCTCTTAAGAGAGATTACCTTTAGTAAACCTGCTGAGACGTCGGCCCAGTTCAAACGTATATTCGTCAAAAGACTTTCAAGAGATGCCCCTCTCGAATAAAACAATTTTGACGAAGCGACACTATTAATATTTATAAACTGTTAAATCTAATAAGTTCAGCCCTTACGGATCCTTATTAATACAGGACAAAGAACTCCTCATAAATATGCACTTATGTATGTACATGTGTGTATATATATCCATGCATATGTGAACTCCTCATAGATATGCACTTATGTATGTACATGTGTGTATATATATCCATGCATATGTGAACTCCTCATAGATATGCACTTATGTATGTACATGTACGTATATATATATATCCATGCATATGTGAACTCCTCATAGATATGCACTTATGTATGTGCATGTATGTATATATACATACATATATGCACCAGGTTATAAATCAATTTGTATTCAGTATGTTCGGATGAACCAATGTTTAGAAATACTGAAACATCACTCGACTTTCTGCAGGCTGGTCTTATATGAACATTTCAGCTTGCTTAAGCTACTCGTATAGTTAAAAATATATACAGATAAAATTAACATATATGTATACATACACGTATTGCGTGTGTATATATATAATTGTATACAAATATAGACAATTGTGTATAGTCCTTTACCCATATAGAGTCTGCGGATCGTAATTGTACGGAATTATTCGAAACGGTGGAGCACGCTAGAGTGGACTGCTTCATTTGAAACTGATGCTTTTAATGACGTTATTTTTGTTTGAATTTCCATATTTTTTGCCAAATTGGAATTTTAAATTCATTCTAATGAGTTAGTGAACGAAGTACTTTTACTGGAAAATGTTGTATAGGTAACAACTAAACTTTCCCACCGAATTTAAATATCATTCGTCCAGATACCATAAGAACTGTATCATTAACTCATTTTGACGTCAACGGCCATGGCAGCCACAAGATATCGCTAACCAACTGATATAACTATAGTCATAAGATGTAATTAACTCTGAATGATACTGCTAATGTTAGACATCTTCATATCGCTTTCTTCGATGCTATTTACTCGAAATTTTCGCCTGATGAAATTGCCAATGCCGTGTTCTAGTGTCGCCTGTCCCAAGCCTTGATAAAGGAGGAGGGCAACGCTAAAACTCTTCATTAGAGTCATTGAACAGAAATTACAACTGTTATCGCCTATATTTAAGATGACACTTGTGGCTAGTATGTAAGGTTAGATCGACGTCAACGTCCCTGGGAGCCACAAGATGTCGTAAAAACACCGAATACTGCTACAATCGCTAGGTAAACCTTCACTTCTAGCCTCTGCTGTCGTGCCTGGCCACTTGCAAGGGTCATCTTTAGCGAGTTGAAGAGCCGATAGTCCGCCACCGAAAAAAGTGTTTGCAGGCAGACATCGATAATGTGCTCCACCGTCTGCGCTGTGTCGCCACACCTCCACGAAGGGTAAGTGGCTTGGTATAGGGTTGGGTAAAGTTGCTACACCATGGTGATTCGGGTAAATATGTAAGGTTAATTCGACGTCAACGGTCCTGGCAGCCACAAGTTGTCGTTAAACACTGAATACTACTACTGCACGAAGGGTCATTGGCTTGTTCCCATTTGACTAAGAGATAATTTACTCCCACTGTTGTAAGGTAGGGTAAAGTTGTTACATCAGGATGATTCGGGTAAGGTGAAGTCGACGTCAACGGCCCTGGCAGCCATAAGATGTCGCTAAGCACTGCAACTACCACTACACCTAGTGAAACTACTTTCTTGAATGCAAGTAGAAGCCGACGTCAACGGTCGTTGAACCCTGACCACGTCATCAACGCGGTCCATCTGTTGCACGGAAAGGAAGGAAGCCGCTCATAAAAAAATCCTTTCCAGCTGCACTCTGAATAGACAATTACCCTCGCAAGAAATCGATTTCCTTTGGCCGTTCTACTCGTCATGCTACCGTGAACTCAACAAGAACTCCATCTTTTGTCCCCTTTGAGGCCCGTAATGAATGGTCGGCCACCGAATTTTTTCTCATACATCAAGCTACGAATTTCGCCGAGATGCGAACCAAATTGGACTCCTACACGGCGCACCTGCCGTGACTTTTCGAGTCTGCATTCCTAATGCTACTGTAACAAAGTTCTTTCGCATCATCCATCTGTCAGGAAGTCTTTTTCTATAGTTTTATTGTCCTGATTGTGAATGTCTTTCGTACGGGAGTGTTCTTCTGAATACATGCTAGATTGACTAGCTACATTGCACAGAAAGAGGATGTTCGCCTAACCAAATGTTTTAGCTTAGTCTACCTAGGGCCGTCTTATCCATTAGGCACATTAGGCACTGTGCCCAGGGCATACGAACTTTATAGGGGCCTACGAAAGTCAAAAATGAGATATTGAAAAAAATAAATTTATTGATTGACCCGAAAATAGAAAAAGGAAATACAAATTTAATAACCTCAAAGTTTGTACAGAAACAGTTTAAGTTAAGCTGTGCTACATTATGTTAACTTTGCGGCTCTTTGCATTAGCAAAATCACATATAATGTCCTCAGTTGTCATTTCCCGCATTAAGTCGTTTTCAGTTGAAAGTAATGCAAGGCAAGATAGACGTCAAGAAATAATGTGAATGTGTTTAGCTCTATTGCAGAGTTGGCAGTTGGGGCCTACGAATGCGAGAGTGCCTAGGGCCTACAACGACCTTAAAACGGCCCTGAGTCTACCCTAAACGATTGTCACACCAATCCCGTCTACTATCTTGTTGTAAAGCCACGCTTCTATAAATTCTCTCCAGTCTTTCTGTATTTCGGCTAATTGTCCAGAAGCTTTGCCTACGTTGGTCCCACTTGCTGGAATCATCTCCCTCAAGAATTGCGACTCGAGCTCCTTTCTCTCCCCCTTTCAGTGTTCCGTAGGCGCCTGAAGACTGTACTGTTTAACAGTAATTTTACTCCTTCGGATCGGAAGCACCTCTGTTGAGTTTATCCTCTAAGAGGTGCTTTATAAATCTCAAATTACAATTACATCCTTTGGTTATATCTACTTTGATTGTAGGCTTCTCAGTGATACCCGTTCTGAGGTTACCGTACCTGTTTGCCACTGCAGCATAACTACTACTACTACTATCACTGCTTTGTCGTTGTCTCTGCTACGGCTGCTGCTGCTGCTAAGGTCATCACTGTCACCGCTGCTGCCACTGCTGCTGCTGCTGCTGCTGCCTTGTACCACTGTCATCACCTGCTGGTTTGGCTCGGCGTCAGTCTATCTTCACCTCAGCGGTTTGCCTCACTGGACGGCCTGAAGCTTCTTTCCCGAACCCTTCTCAGCGATATCCGTTACTAATGCTCCACTTGGCTATTCTGAGTGACTGGCCGCTTATACCGATGCGGCGTTAGAGAAATCCTATCTCATCCGGCTGTTCACTGCAGTCTCTTCCTGACTATCTCTGTGCTCTACTCCGTTTGTTCTCCGTTCTCTCAAGGTGGTCTTGCAACCATTAGCCTGTGAAACTGATAATAAATGGGACGCCAGCTGTTTCTACCCCAGAGCTCTCGTTCGTTTCTTCCTATCCTTCATTCCAAAGCCCATAACTCTCATAGTGGCCGGCCGAATGCGCTGTGTAATATGTTGAAACAGCCTACTCACTTAGGTCAAGTGTGTGACATTGCTGACGGACGCTATGGATCTTGTTTCATGCCTCTTTATTCATTAATCAAATCATACTATTTAGACGCCTTTGAAAACGGATTCGACCAGAGGTGTCCAACCGTTTGCTGTGAAGGGCAATATTGCCATTTTTCTAAGACTGGGGGCGGAATACAGAATTTCATCATTATCAAAACAACGCAACGCATACTAACGAACACTAATTTTATTTACCTAGCTTAAGATCATATACCATGTATACTCACATTTTTGCTGATTTTTTTACTGATGGACCATCTGACATTGCTTTTGCTTAAGCACGTACTCAATTTAACAGTTCACAATTTCAGACATAAAAATCAATATTTTTAAAGGCTCGTCGGGCCGGATGAACTCATTCGGCGGCCCGGATCATGTAGACAGTATAACATGAGACACTAGTGTTCCTATAACGTGCGCAGACATCACGTGTCTGCTGTCAAAAAACCGCGAAGGGCTAGGGCTAAAAGTTAGTGTTAGAGTTAGTGTTAGAGTTAGGGCTAATATAGGGTTAGGTTAGGTTTAGGACTAAAGGTTGATGTTAAGCTAGTTATGGTTAATTTAAGGTTGGGTTAGGATTAGGGTTTTTTAACAGCAGACACGTGATGCCTGCGCACATTATAGGAACACTAGTGTCTCATGTTATACTGTCTACGTGATCCGGGCCGCCGAATGAGTTCATCCAGCCCGACGGTTTGGTTAGGGTGCGCGATGGCAGAGCTTACAGTGCTGGACTGTGAACCCAAAGGTCGCGGGTTCAAATCCTCACCAGGGCATAACATATTTTAAGATTTCTGTTCCACTGGTGCCTGCAGCGAACTCGGCTGTGATGAGTACTGAGTACACTGACCTCAAACTGCCAAGGCCAAGAGAAATCAAGTTGCTAACACATCATACCAGAGGCTGCTTCCCTGGGTTGGATTAATGCACTGCTCGTCTACTCTGCCTCTGTCTCTGTCTCTGTCTCTGTCTCTGTCTCTGTCTCTGTCTCTGTCTCTGTCTCTATCTATCTATCTATCTATCTATCTATCTATCTATCTATCTATCTATCTATCTATCTATCTATCTATCTATCTATCTATCTATCTATCTATCTATCTATCTATCTATCTATCTATCTATCTATCTATCTATCTATCTATCTATCTATCTATCTATCTATCTATCTATCTATCTATCTATCTATCTCTATCTCTCCCTCTCTCTCTCTCTCAACTCACTCTCTATCTGTTTTTCTCTCTCTCTCTCTATTTCTCTCTCTCTATATTTCTCTCTCACTCACTCTCTCTCTCACCTCACTGTCTCACTCTCTCTGTCTCTCTGTCTCTCTGTCTCTCTGTCTCTCTATCTCTCTATCTCTGCTGTCTGTCTGTCTGTATTTTTCCTCTCTCTCTCTCTCTCTCTCTCTCTCTCTCTCTCTCTCTCTCTCTCTCTCTGTGGTTAGGTTAGGTTTATGACTAGAGTTAGGATTGGTACCTAGACATCCGTGGATAAACGTCCTTCGTGACGTCAGTCACGTACGCAAAACAATCAACCAGAAAGAACAGGCACAAGAAATTCTAGTCACCTGATCGGAAGCAGTGCTATGTAAACAAAGAAAGAACCCGGATCACACGACGGAAGCGCGTGCGATATGTCCTGCGCGCACGCGCGGAACGCCTGTCGGCTTTCGTTTGTTCCCGTTAACGACGCCGGAAGTCGTTGTCCATTGATCGCAATTAAATTATCTCGTTAGTAAATTCATTAATGTTAATTGTCGTTTTCGAAACCTCACTCGTAAAAATAGTGTCTCATATGAGTAGACACTAGTGTAATTTCTGAAAATACCTGACACATTTTAAAAACTGATCAGCTTTACTATAAGAGAACAGGGTCGGAAATGAGATGGTGTATATGATTTGGAAGATTAAATTAAGCTGAGGTAAGTTGAAGTCGACGTCAACGGCCTGGTAGCCAGTAGATGTCGCTAAACACTTTATGTTACGAGTAATGTTAGGTTCTGTTTAGACGCCTCTTCTATATACTCCTAAATCTCTTTCCATTGCCAGTTTCTTTTGGAATTTCATTAAACATTGAGTGATACAGCGTGGCTTTCAAGCAAATGTTTTAACACCAGGCACTATGTGACCAGTTAGCCCCTAAACAGTCATAATGTGTCTAATGTCAAAGCCTGTAAATTTCGCTTACTTCCAGATATTTATGTATAATTACTTCAAAAGGCAAAATTAATGTCGCGCTATAGGCCACAGTGATCGAGTTTTAGAATTTCTGGCTACATCAGTGTCTGCTGTCTTGAGACATTGCTTTAAGAGTGAGTGCACTTGTTGGAGTTATTGACAGACAGACAGACAGACAGACAGACAAGTCGAAGGCCGCGAGATCTTGTTGGTATATCAGCCGTCTTTAAGCATGTTATTCCATTAGAATCAAATTACGTCAGCAGTTCGATCGTTTTTATCAGAACCGGTTCACATTTAACCACAAATGCAAAAAGTCTTGACGCACAGTAATTGCTGCCATCTAATTTTTGCGTATAATGGAGTTTTTTTTAAAACCTATTAATTTTAAGCTGACCTACACATAATTTTACCATATTTAGATACATATCTGTTGAATAAAAACCTAAATGTAAGTCTAGGTTGATATGAGTTGTATGTATGTACGTATCTATGTACGTACGTATGTATGTACAGTATATATGTATGTATGAATGTATGCATGTATGGATGTATGTATGTATGTTTGCATGTATGTTTGTATGTATGTATGTTTGTATGTACGTATCTATGTACGTACGTATGTATGTATGTATATATGTATGTATGTATGTATATATGTATGTATGTGTGTATACATGTATGTATGTATGTATGTATGTATGCATGTATGTATGTATGTATGTATACGTATGTATCTGTTTATGTGTTAAAGCATTTATGCAGCGCCTTTTAAGATCTTCTCCAAAGTGATGCTTCTATCAAATGGGGTGCAAAGTCAACGAGACCATCATTCTATGTTGACTCGACATTCGCAAGCTCAGTCCTGCCATCTAGCGAATGACCAAGTAACGAAATTCATACAAGTATTTATGCAAGGCTATTATATACTGGTCTAATCTAATACAATCTAATGGCTAATCCGATCAAGAGAATTTCATAATCCAATGGAGAGGCGATGTTAGATAATGATAATAATAGGCATAATAATAATAATAATAATAACAACAACAACAATAATAATAATAATAATAACAACAACAACAATAATAATAATAATAATAACAACAACAACAACAACAACAACAACAACAATAATAATAATAATAATAATAATAATAATAATGCGCAATGCTGTCACAATTCAACGCTTCAATTCCATTGCCCTCCACGGTACTTTTGCTCCGCCAGATCTTGACGATTTCTAGCCTTCCCAGAATTCTTTATTCTCAGATAATTTTTTTAAATTCTGAGGGATCATATATATCTCGGGTAAAAAATAATAATTGCTTTTCACAGCGCAAAAAGTCAATGATGATGATGATGATGATGACGACGACGATAGCTTTTCACAGTACTTTTGCCGCCAAACATGACATCAGCGAATTCTAGCCATCGCAGGAAAATGCTCTCCTTAATTTATTTAATCCTAAGGAATCACATTATTTTTTGTCCCGAGGTATTTATGATCCCTCAGGAAGTAAAAAATTGTCTGGATGAAAAATTCTATTCTGAGATGGCTAGTCTTCGCTGATGTCTGGCTCCTCAAAAGTGCCCCGGAAGCAATCGAATTAAAGTACTGAATTGTGGAGGCAACTCATTAGAAAGGGAAAGCGGTCTTCCATTGGGTCTCCGGAAACCCTGGTCAAATGGGGATCTGATAGTCCCGCGCTACCGTTCGGCGGCTCTGGAACACCGTCATTTCATGAGCATTGGACCGTCCTTCTGGTACAATCTTCTGTTACAAATTCAAACTATTTCGCCACGAACCGCCCAAGAAACATTCCAGGCTTATCTTAAGACGCGCCTATTTATAACTGTTAGATAGACATGTTGTAGTGCCTTCGTGAGCTTCTTAAAATGCGCTATATAAGTGCTTGAACATATTGGTTTAGGGAATAGACTCCACTGAAACTCCGCCACCGCCTTTATAGTCGGGTAGTGCCAGTCCCAAACCTGGATAAAGGCGGAGGGCGACGTCAACGGCCTTTGATGCCATAAGACGTCGTTAAACAGTGGAACTACTACTCCACTGATCAGCTCCCTTACCTGCGTAATAAACGCTTATTTTACCCTTCCTGCCAAGTGCAAATCCTTTTCTGTATTTTACCCAGCGCCACACTACGTCGAGTTCATCATCGAGGCACCGGCGTCCTGAAGGCATGACGATGTATCGTTGATCCGAGGCAACCGACTGATAAGACTGACTACTCGACTGACAGCAATTAGGAGCATCCATTACGAAATACTGATTGACTGACACACGATACATTCCTCCTTCTCCTCCTCTTTCTCTTCCTCCTTCTCTTCTTCTCCTCCTCCTCTTTCTCTTCTCCTCCTCCTCCTCCTCCTCTTCTCCTCCTCCTTCTCTTCTTCTTATCCTCGTTCTCTTCTTCTCCTTCTCCTTCACGCCTTCTCCTCCTCCTTCTCTTCTTCTCCTCCTCCTTCTCTTCTTCTCCTTATCCTTATCTCCTTCTCCTTCTCTCCTCCTCCTCCTTCTCTTCTCCTCCTCCTCCTCTCCTCCTCCTCCTTCTATCCTCCTCCTCCTCTCCTCCTCCTCCTTCTCTTCTTCTCCTTCTCCTTCTACTGCTCTTCCTCTCCTGGTTTTTCTGCTCCTCTTTTCCTTCTCATCCTTGTTTTACTCCATCTCTTCTTCCTCTTCCCTTCCTCAATATCCTATTCCTCTTCCTCTTTCTCTTCTTTTCCTTTCTCATCTTCTTCCTCCTCTTCCTCTTGCTCTTTCTACTGCAATTCCTCCTGTTCCTCCTCCTCCTCTTTTTCCTCCAATTCCTCCTGTTCCTCCTCCTCCTCTTTTTCCTCCAATTCCTCCTGTTCCTCCTCCTCCACTTTTTCCACTTTCTCCTCTACTTCCTTCTCTTTCTCGTCCTCTTTCTCCTCTTCCTCTTCCTACTACAATTCGTCCTCTTCCTTCGCCTCTTTTCCTCCTCCTCCTCCTCCTCCTCCTCCTTTCATCTCATCTGCTTCCTTCTCTTTCTCCTCTTCCTCTTCCTACTACAATTCCTCCTCTTCCTCCTCCTTCGCCTCTTTTCATCCTCCTCCTCCATCTCATCTGTTTCTTTCTCTTCCTCCATCTGTCCCTCCTCTCTTCCTAGCTCTCCTTCTCTCCTTCGGGCCAACAATTATTTTTCTAATTCAGATTTCCGTCACGCTCAATTTTCCCTCAACGTGCGAAACTTCGTTCTATTCCACTCGCAAACAGAAGAACCGTCCGTGCATCGGATCATCGTATGTGCCTGTCGCCCGTGGGTGATGGTCCAGCGCAAGCTCGAGAATGGTCAGCCAGTCTTCGCTCGTGATCTGCGACTTCCTAGCTCGTCCCTCCGTCCTCTATAAAAGCCAATTAGACTCGTAGAGTCCTTGGGGGAAGAGATCCGTAATGAGACGTCCTCGGTGCGGGTTATTGTCTGTCACGGACCATCCTTCGATTGGACTGTTGTTATTTGACAGGCAGTTTTCTGATAGCGAGTAGAACGGGTTATTACGTGGCGCAGTCGACGGTGTAATCACTTCTAAGCCGACCCCTGAGGGAGAGATGATCGCACCGAGGAAGGCGATAAGGGGAACGAAGGAAAGAGGGAGGGAGGGAATTGTGAGAAGGGGACGAAGATTGAATAGGGGCGGAGGAAAGGGGGATTTGAAATGGAGGTGATTAGGATGAGAAACAATGATGGACAGATGTAGGACACTAGGAGGGAGGAAGATAGGGTGGGTGGGTGGAGGAAGAATGAGTACGTAGAAAGGGGGGCATTAAATGGGTGTGTTGGAGACATGAAGGAGAAAGAATCAGAATAGAATGGGAAGGAAGAAAGGAATAAGGGGTGGGAATGAGGAAGGAAGATTGAATATGAAAGAGGAGGGAGGATTGAAAACACCCGCTAACACAAAGTATGTATGTATGTATATGTGTATGTATGTATGTATATGTGTATGTATGTATGTATATATGTGTGTGTGTATGCATCAAGCCTTTTAAGTTCCTCTATGACACAAAATGCTGCTCACGCCACCTAAATGGTGTTAAAGTTAAGAGCAAAAAGTTTATTAAAAAGCAAGTAGCATTGAGATAACTAGAAAGTCATCTCTGGCGGTTTTCCGCAAACACATAAAGCCCAACCAATTGATTCCCATCCAGAGTTGGCAGTTGACACCGAGTTCAGAGTTCAGGAACCGAGCT
Source organism: Norana najaformis (assembly GCA_964023275.1). NCBI lineage: Eukaryota > Metazoa > Annelida > Clitellata > Crassiclitellata > Hormogastridae > Norana > Norana najaformis. The sequence goes on from OZ029925.1 coordinate 16,977,209, forward strand.
GCACCGAGGTTAAGTCACGACGATGGCTAGACCCGGAAAAAAGACAGCATACGATACCCTACAGTAATAATCCGGCATTATGTTAAACTGAACATTTGGCTAAGCACTATAGGCTTAACTCAAGTTTGGCTGAACATTAGGCTAAACATTAAACTAACTCAAAAACATGCATTACTGTAAACGAAACAAAAAACGCCAGTCTCATCATATTCGTCAGATTAAAGTACAAACCTCTTAAAAGCCCAATTATTTTATATTAAAGAAATCTGGAAACAAATTCTACCCAGAACGGAAGTTTCTATGTCGTTAGCCAAGCAGCATGACGATCTAAAATTTCTAATAACTTAGACCAAGGAAACTATAGATCGTTATTTAGAAACTTCAGCAGGTCAATTATGTTTGCCGTTGCTACTCGGGATATTATTTGCACGTTTTATAGGCGTCATAAGGAGTCTTTAGAGAAAATTGCTCTTTGGAATTGTCGGAGTCGTGTTCAGAATTCGGGCCTTCAATGTTTTTAAATAACCACATGAAATGTTTATAGCGGAGTGCTATGGCTACTGGTCTGCTGTCCACGTATGTCTTCGCGTGTGGTACTTCATGAGTTGTTATCTCTCCCCGATTAGATATTAGACGGGCCCGCCATCAGTTTGACCATTAGGGCAACGTGTAAACTAAGGTCAGTATCATCTGGAAAACTAGTTACAGGTCATTAAAAATCTGGGGAACTAAATAAAGTACATCCAGAAAAAGGGAATCAATAAAAATTGCCAAAAACTAAATTTTCTGCAGTGCAAAACTGATGAAGTCAAATAGAGTCTTGCTTCTTTTTTTCACCCAACCATTTGGTAAACTTCTTAATCTACCACTGCAGACTAAAGTCCATTACTATCTGTGAGGTTCTCACAACGCCTTTATAAGGTACTAAAGGCGCTATACAAAAGGATACATATACAAATACACACATACATACATACATACATGCATGCATACATACATGCATACATACATACATGCGTATACAATACATACATGTTCCCTTGAACGTGAAAACCGGGCCAGAGGTAGAATGTGATTTATCTTCCCAGTTTGGGAAGATCTACCGATACATGGATTTCAGACATGTTCTTATACCAAAAAGACGATACATATATATATATATATATCGCGTCGTGACGTTTTCAATCTTTCCGATTTCGTCTATTTCAATCTTTCGTTGCCTCCTCCATCCGTCCGTCAATCCATCCATCCGTAAATCCATCCATCCGTCAATCCATCCATCCGTCAATCCATCCATTCGTCAATCCATCCATCCGTCAATCTATCCATCCGTCAATCCATCCGTCCGTCAATCCATCCATCCGTCAATCCATCCGTCCGTCAATCCATCCGTCCGTCAATCCATCCATCCGTCAATCCATCCGTCCGTCAATCTATCCATCCGTCAATCCATCCATCCGTCAATCCATCCGTCCGTCAATCCATCCGTCCGTCAATCCATCCATCCGTCAATCCATCCGTCCGTCAATCCATCCGTCCGTCAATCCATCCGTCCGTCAATCCATCCATCCGTCAATCCATCCGTCCGTCAATCCATCCATCCGTCAATCCATCCTTCCGTCAATCCATCCATCCGTCAATCCATCCATCCGTCAATCCATCCGTCCGTCAATCCATCCGTCCGTCAATCCATCCATCCGTCAATCCATCCGTCAATCCATCCGTCCGTCAATCCATCCATCCGTCAATCCATCCGTCCGTCAATCCATCCATCCATCCACCCATCCACCCACCCACCCATCCGTCCATCCATCCGTCCGTCAATCCATCCATCCGTCAATCTATCCATCCATCCCTCTCGTGTTGTAATCAGTAACTATCGAACAGGTCTTGACTCTTAAGACCGCCAGCGAATCTTTTGAACACGAATTGCTCTTAATAGTACTCAGTGTCCTAAGACAAGTACGTTTCTAATCTAATCTAATCTAATATAATCTAATGTAATTTTATCTAATATAATCTATCTGTTGTAATGTTATATATTCTGTTCAACTTTCTTGTATACTTACGCTTGTAATCTAATCTTATCTTGTCTTAATTCCTAACGTGATCTGCTGTAGGTTACTCTCTTACTCTTATTCAGCGTGATCTAATCTTTTGTAATTTTAGTTAATAAGGCAATTCAGCTAAGTTGAAGTTGGATATTTGTCTTTTTTTATTTTGTTCTTTGTCAGTTACTGATTTTGTGTTAATACAAAGGATACGTTGTTTTAAAGCTATGTTAATAGCCATCTCGCTGCTACTAAGTAACAGGTGACCCTAAGTAAGCGGAACTTCTGTTCCTTCTGGGTGTGCCTTTTCATCCCTGTCACTTGTATATTATTGCTACAAATATATCGTCCTTGAATTTGGATCAATAAACGAGATGTATGTATGCATGTATGTATGTATGTATGTGTGTATGTATGTATGTATGTGTGTATGTATGTCTGTATGCATGTATGTATGTTTGTATGTATGTTTGTATGTATGCATGTATGTATGTTTGTATGTATGTATGCATGTGTGTATGTATGTTTGTATGTTTGTATGTATGTATGTTTGTATGTATGTATGTTTGTATGCATGTATGTTTGTATGTATGTATGTTTGTATGTATGTATGTATGTTTGTATGAATGTATGTATATATGTATGTATGTATGTATGTATATATGTATGTATATATGTATGTATGTATGTATGTATGTATGTATGTATGTATGTATGTATGTATGCATAATCTGCTTTGAACTGATCTACTGTACTCTACTAAATTGACTCAACTCAACTCTACTCTACTCTGATCTTATATGACACGATACAAAGCAAACTGTGACGATCTGATCTCATTCAAATGCAGAACCCGGGGTCACTCTGCCCTCATCCCTCACCCCATGAACTCAGATAACCCTATTTAATTACATAAATTGCAACCTGCATATGAACATAGAACTCTATCTATATATGTAACTGGCGCAGTGCATTTTTTCTCTTTCGATATATATGTTATAAAGGCGCAATATAAATGTCTACATACATATATACCATAGTATATATGTTTATATTTATATATATGCGTGCGAGCGCGTGCGCGTGCGTGTTTGTGTGCATGTGCGTGCGTGCGTGTGTCTGTGTTGTGTGTGTGTGTGCGTGCTTGCGTGTTTGTGTGTGTGTTTGTGTGTGCATGTGCGTGCGTGCGTGTGTCTGTGTTGTGTCTGTGTGTGTGTGCGTGCTTGTGTGCGTGCGTGTCTGTGTGTGTCTGTGTGTCTCTGTGTGTGTGCGTGTGCGTGTGTAATTTCGAGTTGTTTGGCTTGTAGGAGCGTGGCCTAATGCAATGAAATGAAGCGGATCATTATGTGTTCAGGGGCTGATTACATCTTTCAATAACGTCTCGGATAAGATTAAGTACTGCAGATCAGAGCGGCCAATTCCGTGACAACTTCTCCTTTATCCATAGTTAAGAGACGTTAGGGCTTTGTGCCCCCACAACCATTCCTTTTAACCCGCTCCTCTTCCGCCCTAAGACTTCTCCGTCCTTCCGTCATCCTCACCCTTAAAATTTGAAAATCGCTGCATAGCCATAGCTGCCCCGCCCCTCTGGAATAAACTCCCGCCAGAATTACGACAGTTTAGTTTATTTACAATAGTTTACCATTTGCAACTTCTGCGCAGGTCCTTCACCCAAACCTGAAAATCTCCTCTTTCACAAATCCTATCCTAATTCCCCCTCTTCCCCTCACCTCTGTCGCTGCTCCAATTCTAAGCACCATCCACCGTAGCCGTCTGACTGTCTGCCTGCCTGACCCACGGATCTAGACTGCTTGACTCATGGATCTTGACCTGGAACCGAAGCTGACCTTACCTGCCAATCTTTTCTATTTGACTGAGCGCCTGTGAATAAGCTGGTTCCCGCGACCTAGCTTTCATTAGCTGCTGTAGAAGTCTCGAGTTTACGATTGCGACTTACGATCACAACACAACTTAGACTAACAGTTTTCTTGTGTGTATGTTTGATTTTGTATTAGGTTTTATGTCTTGGAAAGAAGTTGGATGAATGTTAAGGAGCAGCGAAGACAACGGGGTCATAACGACAGGAAATGAAGTATGGAGATTCCGATAGACCAAATTCATGGCCTGACCGTTTCGGGTTTTGGCCTGGCATCGAAACCGGCAAATAATCTTGGTTCTTGAGGATTTGATTTGAGTAAGCGGGCATGTAACCCCTCCACCAAAATAAACTCATCACATGATATCCTAGATTAATGGAAATACGAGTATGCAAGCAATCATGTATGTGTGTGTGTAATTATGTATGTATGTATGTATGTATGCATTTATGTATGTATGCATGTATGTATGTATGTATGTATGTATGTTGGTAGGTATACATGTACGCATGTATGTACGCATGTATGTGTGAATGTATGTATGTATGTATGTATGTATGTATGTATGTATGCATGCATGTATGTATGTATGTATGTTGGTAGGTATGTATGTACGCATCAATGTTCCCTCTAATTTTTTTTACTACGTATGTATGTATGTATGTATGTATATATGAATGTATGTATGTATATATGTATGTATGTATGTATGTAGTTACAACAGCCAATGTAGACCTTTATTTTCCATTTTAGCCATGTACATAGTATTTGGGAATAATTAGAATATATATATATATACCATGATGTGCGTTCAGTATATTCTTATATACAGTATATATATGTAATATATATATTTTTTATTTGTCTATTATTCGTCTAAGTATACTATACAGTACATTCGTATATATAGACCTAATTATCTGTGTGCATAGTAATCAGTGCAAATGTTTATATATTTATATATGCAACATAGCTGAATGATGTATACTTTGGGTAATTTGTGGCAAGCTTAGGCATGAAGTTTCGTTAGAGTCTGGGAACCTCTTTGCCTAATCAGAGGATGAACGGTCAGCCTCAGCAGCAGCTGCCAAGGAGGAGGCAACGAAGCAGCAGCAGTCTTAGTAGCATCAGCGGAGGCTGATTTTTGTCTCAAGCCATGGAAGGATATATGGATGGAGAGACGGTCAGCAGATGGAAAACAAATGACGGCCAGACAATCTCTCCTGCCTCCGAATCTTTAGGAGGATCGGAGGATGAGAATGTGGGTAACAAGGAGGATGGGTCGATAGGGAGGAAGGAAGGGAAAAGGAGAAGGAGGAAGAAGAAGAGTTGGAGGCAGTAAGAGGAAGAAGGAGGAGAAGGCAGAGGATAAAGAGAGGAAAGGAGAGAAGGAGTAGGAAGGAAAAGAAGGAGGAGAATGAGGACATCGAGGAGGATGGCTGGATGGAGATGAAGAGAAGGAAGGTGGAGAGAATGGAGGGAGGGAGAAGATTGCAGAGGAAGAACAGAAGGAGGAGGCTTAGGAGAATGAGAACGATAAGAAGTGAGTAGATGTAGGTGGAAAGGGCAGCTGATGGTGGTGGCGGTGGTGGTATGATGATGACGATGATGATGACGATGACGATGACGATGATGATGATGATGATGATGATGATGACGATGACGATGACGATGACGATGACGATGACGATGACGATGATGATGATGATGATGTACAAGCAGGACATTAGGCTAAATGGCATAGGTAAACAGAACAACGAGTAGGGAGAATGATGAAGCATAAGAAGAGGAGGAGCCTGATGCTAATTGCTCAACTACTCGCTAACGATTGCCACAAAGTAATTGACAGGAAGAGTCGCGGCCTCTAGCGTCGGTCTGTCGGTCGGTCACGGCACGCATGCGCAAGGACATGCGCAGAAACGACTCCGCGCCAACCGAACCGAACGTCTAGTACTCCGGCGACTGTAGACGCGGGGCAGCACGGCCTAGTGGACCGGAGACCTTTCTCTCTCCACTCTCTCTTTCTCTCGCTCTCGTCAGAAAACATATAGTCTAATATTACTGCTTGCGCAGGCGCCAGTATACAGAGGGGATCGCAAAATAGAGAAGCGTTTTATATTACATCAACACTGAGACGTGCATCAATGCCGAGGCATGCCAGAGCCAATTATTAAAGACATTCTGCTCAAGGGAAAGGGGCACCGCCAGCCGAATGCACGCATTCATCCGGCATTATCGATAATGCACTTTGCAAATTCGCTGCCGGGGCGCGTGGGAATTCCGGGTACGTATGGACGATAATTGGGATAATTATCATTGTTCGGGGTGAAATCTCGTCTGTCTTCTCGCGTGCGGCGCTCGCACGAGACTGGAAGACGGTATAAACCGGACGCGACGTTGGAGGAATGGTCCAGCGTGAAAAAGGAGCGTCTAAAGGAGGATGTACGATTTACTGGCTGAGGAGATGGACTTCAGGATAACCGGTTGTTCCGGTAGAGAGAGAAGGATGAACAGTCAGGTGATCGGTCTTCAGATGTCCATCGTTTGGTGGATTCTTCTGTCGCTGGCGACTACGGAGTTTTCTTACCAGACGACTATAATGGATCGCGACAAAAGTAAGCAAATCTTCGTTAACGTAATTGTAATTGTAATAGTTAAGGCTGTCTTAACCATAATTGCAACTATAATCGCTAATCTAATCGTAATCATAATAATAATCATAATCGTAATCGCGATGGCAATCGTAATATCGTAACCGTCACGGTAATCGTAATTATAGTTGTAATCGTGTTCGTAATCGTAATTATTAATTTACTCTTGATCATATCGTAATCCTATTCGTTATGTCATCGTAACTCAATTGCAATCGTGTTCTTGGTAGTAATCGTAATTGTAAACTTTTTAATGTTCATAATCGTAATTTTAATCTCAGTGACAATCGTAATCGTAATTGTAATCATAATGCCGTGATCGTAATCGTAAACGAAAACGAAAACATAATCGTAATCGTAATTGTAATCGTAATCGACTACAGGCACAACGCACGACGTTCCTGTGTTCTCATGCGTGAAACGCCCCTGAGTATTTTTTCTTCAAAAGGCGCTACAAAAATTGAACAATACAATACAATACCAATACGTTAAAATAAAAATACAGTTCAACACAATACATAACAGTCCAGTTCAATACAATGCTATGCAATGCAATGATACAAAATACAAAGCCATGAGATACAAAAACAACATAATGCGATGAAACACAATAAAACACAATATATAAAACGCAATGCCATACAATACGATGTAATACAATACAATACGATACAATTCAATGCAATACAATACAATGCAATAAAATACAATTCAATGCAATACAATACAATTCAATGCAATACAATACAATACAATGCAATAAAATACAATTCAATGCAATACAATACAATTCAATGCAATACAATACAATGCAATACAATGTAATAAAATACAATTCAATGCAATACAATACAATTCAATGCAATACAATACAATACAATGCAATACAATGCAATTCAATGCAATACAATACAATGCAATAAAATACAATTCAATGCAATACAATACAATTCAATGCAATACAATACAATACAATGCAGTACAATGCAATTCAATGCAATACAATGCAATGCAATACAATGCAATAAAATACAATTCAATGCAATACAATACAATTCAATACAATACAATACAATACAATGCAATACAATGCAATTCAATGCAATACAATGCAATACAATGCAATAAAATACAATTCAATGCAATACAATACAATTCAATGCAATACAATACAATGCAATACAATGCAATTCAATGCAATACAATGCAATACAATGCAATACAATACAATTCAATGCAATACAATACAATTCAATGCAATACAATACAATACAATTCAATGCAATACAATACGACACAAGACCTAAGTCATCTGATTACTTATTGTTAGATCATCGTAAACAAAATGAAATTTGGTCAAATGGTTGCGCCTTTCAATTCATTTCTGCGTTTCGGGTTCGAATCCCAGGGCGTCGGAGGAGAATCGCCCTGGAGCCGTGCTATGCAACACCAGCGGTTGTCTACTTGTTGTTTTGCTCTTGTCTCTTCTTTTGCTTCTTTGTCCAAACGCATAATGGACCGAAAAGCAATGGATAGCACTGAAAATAGGCATTGACAGAAGTGCTTCATTTAGTTACTGCTGACTGCATATATATATACATATATATATACACATGTATAATATGGAGAGAAAGAAAAACAAAGAAAAAAGGCAGAAAATAGAAGAACGGAATTATTTCTGGACATATATATTGGTGACTGGGTGGCTGGCTGTCTGGCTGGCTGGCTGTCTGGCTGGCTGGCTGGCTGGCTGGATATATGAATATATGGGTGGGTTGGTAGGTGGGTTGGTAGGTGGGTGGGTGGATGAATGGATGGATGAATGGGTGGATATATGGATGGATGGGTGGCTGAATGGATAAATGGATGGATGGATGGGTGGGTGGATGGATGGATAAATGGATGGATGGATATATGAATGTATGGGTGGGTTGGTAGGTGGGTGGGTGGATGAATGGATGGATGGATGTATGGATGGATGGATGTATGTATGGGTGGGTGGATGGATGGATGTATGGATGGATGGGTGGATGGATGGATGAATAAATGGGTGGGTGGGTGGATGGATGGATGGCTGAATAAATGGATGGATGGATGGATGGATGGACGGACAGGCGGATGGATTGATAGGTGGACAGACACACAGTGTGACAGAAAGATAATGAGTTAAATCGGCAACAGGAAGTGGTGACATTTATCGAAAATACACCGTCAGCCTTTACGTAGCGCCCAGCACGAATGTTAATTGCGACACCTGGCGACTGAGATTGGAATCACGATGGCTGCGAGCTCACGATTCCGTTTCTTGAATAACGCCAGAAATAAATTTCTTCATATAGCCTGAGTCTCTCTCTCTTTCTCTCTCTGTGTCCCTGTCTTTGTCTCTGTCTCTACCTTTATGTCAGTGTCTCTCAATCTCTACCTCTCTCTGCCTTCTGTCTCTGCCTATAACTCAGTGCCACTTAATCTCCCTCTGTTTCTGTCTCTGTCGGCCTTTTTATCTCCGTCTCTCTGCAACTCTATCTCTGTCTGGCTGTCTCCAAATCTCAGTCTCATGATCTCTTGATCTTTAGATCTCAGCCCTGGAACAAAGCCGATACGTTCTTAGGACGCAGCCGCATAATTAACCTAAGCTCTTTGAAGTTAATATGAACGAATTAAATGAATGGCAGCAGTCGAATGAATGAAAGAATGAACGAGTGAGCAATTGAATGAATGAGTAAATAAATGAATTAATGGATTGTCAACGGATCAATTGCTCAATAATAAATTGACGAATGGGCGAATGAAACAAGACTTGCAACAGCATATAGATATATAGATCTATGTATGTATAGGCCACAATGATTGTGCTATATTCCAACAGGCACTTGTGAATGAAAATGTGAATGAAAATGTGAATGAAAATGTGAATGAAAATGTGAATGAAAATGTGAATGAAAATGTGAATGAAAATGTGAATGAAAATGTGAATGAAAATGTGAATGAAAATGTGAATGAAAATGTGAATGAAAATGTGAATGAAAATGTGAATGAAAATGTGACGTCAAAACATTTCGAAGTTTTTACGTCTCAAGTTCAAAAGGTATGAAGAGACAACAAAAAGTACGACTTCAAGACTACAACAGCTTATATAAAATTGTTTTATTAAAAATATGCGATTAAGTTCTGCTAGTCCCACATAACATCAAGCAGCAGAGAAAGTGATGATAAAAGTCCAACGTTTTTAAGAAAACAAAAGCCCAATCGTGTGCAGAATTGTCTTTTCAGTCGCAAGCCGAAGCATCGATGTATGGAACCGGGGATCGATGTTTAGAAGATATATTTGAAAGCCTAAGTGAGCTCATGGCTACGGGTGTTCGGCCATATTTGACGAGTTAGCCATTTTGTTTTGTCAACCATCTTATAATGTCGGTCATTATGCACTGTAGGCAATTTTATAATGTCGGTTGTTTTTAAATGTCGTCCATTTTGAAGAATTGGCTATTTTGCGTAGATGGCCGGACATTTGCAACTATGACCAGTTTATATTGTTGACCATTTCAAAATGTCGGCTATCTTGTAATGTCAGCCATTTTACAATGTCGGCCATTTTACATTGTCGGCCATTTTACAGTTTCGGCCATTTTACAATGTCGGCCATTTTGCGTCGTATTTGCTGATTCTGCTTGTGTTTCTTTGCAAGAGGTTGAAGAGAACATATTTTTGTTGGTATCATATGGGTCGATTCACATAAGATAGGCAACATGTTCCCCAAAACTTTTTGGACGGGGACATCCGTGGTTATGTCCCCAATACTTGAGAATGTTTTCAACATTTTATAGTAATAGCTACGCAGTTAAACGAAAACATTATCAGTGATATTTTCGGAATGGGAAATCAATTCGTAGGAAGGAACGGGGAAAAGATCGTTAAAAACATTGCCTGAAATCGTATTGGCCAAACCTTTATTGATTGCTATTAAAATAAATAAATACTGTATTCCATCCTTTTGCAAATTCAATTCAGCACTTCGATGTGTTGCCTCTCATGACATGTTACTTTGCCACAACTGACAACGTTCCAGACGATATTTTTCATTTTCTTCGGACTTTTTTGTACTTATTGATAATTTCTACTTCGATAAATAAATAAATGAATAAAAGAGACCGATAGACAGACATAAATAAATAATTGAATGTAGACTACCTGATTAACTGAAGCCATAGCATTACTTTAACACGTTTGGACCTGAAAGAGTACAATGTAAAAGGCATTACTTTGATGAACTTAGGCCGAAGATGCGCACAAGTCGCGTGGCGTATTCCTCCAACGCCGTCTAAGTCGTCCCAATGGAAACCTGCATTAACCGAATAAAAATTCCCAATGGAAACTGGCATTAAATGAGTGAGGCTCTCCAACTGATGTCGATCTTGCACCAAACTCGGAGATCTCTCGACTTTCGTCCCGACTTATGAATGGCTTCTAATCAGCGTACGACAAATGCTTAATAGGCTCGACCGAACGATAATTGAGTGCGTTGGTGATCCCAAGGGATTGTGTAAATGGCTCCGGATACAAAGACGCCTGCAACCTTTCCGACTAAAGCTCGATAAAAAATATGAGAAAATTGCCAGGACCGGCCGACGAAGGAAGGTCTATGCGGCGCCACGGTTATGTTCTTGCGTGTGCGCGTCTGATATGAGAAATTTAACAGCACGTAAAGGTACAAGATAAAGGTAAAAGTAAAGATAACGGTAAAGGTGAATATATTGATAAAATTAAAGGTAGAGATAAGGTAAGGGTAATTAAAGCTAAAAGTAACGGCAAAATGTAAACGCAGGGGTAAACATAGCCTATTGGCAACGTATACCTTACATGGCCATGACGCTGCAGAAGCAGGGTTCAAAGGTTATTGATCATTCAGTGCAAACCTCCATCGCACCAACTCAATAACACACTAATACGTAAATTCTAGAAGTCAATAAGTAAGTAAGTAAATAACTAAATAAACAATTGCATCAATAAATGAATGAATGACAAACAATGTATTAATAATCTGCTGACAATGTCATTTTTAAGTTGTGAGGATTTATTTCTACACCGGGAAATAAATCAATAGACAACTGAATGAATGAATGAATAAATAAATAAAATATTTATAAAAATATTTTTAATAGTTCCTAGCTTAATTTTTTGTTCCTGGGATTACACTTACCTCAGGTATAAAAAATTATAAGAAATATAACAATATTCTTCGGACATTTTCTGAAATTCTACTTGATCATATCTACCTGGCTAAGATATTAAATAACTGGGGAACGGTAGCCGATTGGTGAGAATGCTCGGCTTGCGGCGCGGAGAGTACGGGTTCGAACCCATCTGAGGCGGTCACTGTGTAGAGACCACGAGCAAGTCCTTCACTCAAGATTGCTCGGGGCCATGTTTAGTCAGTAGATGGTGGCGCTTAATAAATGCAAAGGTAATAATAATAATGCATAGCTAAATATGGATGTGTCTACAGAGGAGGTAGAGTGGGTGGTGCAAAGACGGACGCCGCCTGCCCTGCCCAGCAGTCGTCATTCGCCGACCGTAATGCATTATTTATAGGAAATATGACAGTGCACACGATGTTTGTTTTCGAATATTTATAGAGCGCCAGGCTGCATTACGCGATTGAATGATGCACGAGAAACCAGCAGAGGCAGATGAACTATGACGAATACGAATAATGGTATCCAGACAGACTGACCGACGGACAGACGGACGGACGGACGCAGGCAGGCAGGCAGGCATCTGTCTAGCTATCTGTTTATCTGTCTGTCTGTCTGTCTGTCTGTCTGTCTGTCTGTCTCTCCATCCATCCATCCATTCATTCATTCATCCATCCACCCCTCCATCCATCCATCCCTGCCGCCATCCATCCATCTGTCCATCCATCCCTCCATCCATCCATCCATCCATCCATCCATCCATCCGTCCATCCACCCACCCATCCATCCATCCACCCATCCACCCATCCACCCACCACCCACCCATCTAATGACTTTTATAGCTCTTTTATCACAATGCATATAGCATCAGTCTATATTCACTTCAAGTGAACTCGTAGTCAAACTCATAATCCATTGAAGAACGCAGTCGAAATCCAATAAGTCAGAGAAACTAGAAGCCAGGCTGCGGTGAGTAAGCAAGCAGAAGCAGATGAGTTTTAAGTCTCGTTCTGAATGACATTAGATAATTGAAAGAACGGGTGGAACTTGACAGTGAGGTCCATTTCCACTGCTTATCTGTCTGCTAGGATGAGGAGTGAGAAGGGAGTACACATAGATCGGCTGATTTAATTGTAATGCCTTGTGAACTAAAAGACAGATTTTAAACCTAATTCTTTGCTAGGGGGTAACCAGTGTAATGAATGCATTAGAGGTATTGTTTGTCGAGTTTTTGTTATGGATCTGGCCAGACAATTTAAGTGAGTTACAGTAGTTGAATCATCGAGAAGTCAGAACACTTCCTAGTGAAACCACACAGTTAGAGACATGTGCGATATCATTCTACGAATATCCCATATGTGAAAGTGAATTGATCTCTACAATGTTTTACGATGGTCTGAAAAAGATACAGTCGGGTAAAATGCTTTGAATCCATCCAATCATTCATTGCATCTATGCATCCATCCATCCATCCGTCCATCCATCCATCCATCCATCCATCCACCCACACACACACGTACGTACGTACGAACATACATACATACATGCATACATACATACATACCTAGGCTACATACATAAGTACGTACATGTAAACTTGCAGGTAATGTTGTCACGGTGAAAAAAATTCCAGCGGTGACAATGAAGTAATAACTATAATTATAACTGCTGTAATTATAACTGATAATTATTGCCAAATAACGAGAAGAGTAGTCTCAGTGATAACGCTGTACAGGATATCTCTCGAGTGGTGTAGATTTGTTATAAACATTAAGTCAGATCTTGTCCCCTTCTCAGTCGTTAGGTAAGAAACTTTTTGACATACCACAAGACTCTCGAAGACAACTGGATGCCACAGAATTCTGGCGACCCTTAGCTCATCAGTGCGAAACTCAGTGTGGATCCGACAATGTAAATGTTGTAGCACATATCTATTTCTCTATCCCTTTCTCATTTATTGCTCATCAGCGCATTTCATTCTCTGCGTTTCTTCTCTTTCCGATCGTCTTCTCAGAACTAAAGCTCTTTTCAGTTACCCGCGTATATAACTACTGTTACATTTCTAAAGCGTTGTCAGATATGCAGGGCCATGGGCTAACCAATATGGAGCGCGGGCGTCCCTCTGTCCCATTGGGATCGACCCATTTGATCGGTTCAGTTGATGATGATGAAGTTGTAAGAGAGGCTTCTTCATTGCAAGAAATTCCTTTGGTGACCTTCTTAACGGCTTCACAAAACGACTGCGATCTTGTTGATTGTGACATTGTATATGACCTGTTTATGGCGACAGACAGACAGACACGCAGACAAGTAGACAGACACACACATACAGACGCACACAGACACACAGACAGACGCACACAGACACACATACAGACGCACACAGACACAGACAGACGCACACAGACACACAAACACACAAAGACGCACAGACAGACGCACACAGACAGAAACAGACGGACAGACAGACACTAGGTTAAAGGCGACAACAGCGCCATCTAGTCGTTAAGACTGTCTTCGGTTCAACTGAGATGGTGATCAGCCTCTGAAACCTCCAAAGACCAGACCTGCGAACCGTTTAACTGTTGTTCGTATCTTTGACTTTGTCACTTCTCGGAATTGCTCTTACATTCAGTACAGCACAAATTATTTATCGTGGACTTCTAAAGAAAATCATTCGGATATGAAACTCGGAAACTCGTATACCCCGTTTTCATCGTTGACTTCTACAGAAAATTAACTGGATATAAGACTCGTAGAGCCTAAATTCATCGTGGAATTCTAAAGAAAATCAAACGGATATGAAACTCGGAAACTCGTATACCTCGTCTTTATCGTGGACTTCTAAAGAAATTAACTGGACATAAGATTCGTATAGCCTAAATTCATCGTGGACTTCTATGAGACGGAGTGACCTTCTTCTTAGATACCGTATGCACAGAAGTTTCGAAACTCAGTCTTTTGAATTCGTGTGATGGATCTGAGGCGCTTAGGGATGATATTGTGATATATATTACTTCCTATAGTTGTATATATAGGTCAAGCAGGTCATGATGTATATATGACTCATGTTCCTTTCCTTTGACGAGGCTTTCACTGTGCATTAATAATACATTCCCTAAAGATCTTCGTTGTATTCCGTGTGCTATTTGACAGACGGCCGAAATTAAATGGGACCGGTCCCTTCCGGATCTGCTGCTTGCACCCCAATAACTTGTTTACTTTATTTGAAACTTGTGTATGTGTAGACTTTTGGGGTTAACTGAAAATAAATATTATGTCACATGTATGTTCGAAACCAAAAGTAGTAGTAGCAGTAGTAGTAGTAGTAGTGGTAGTAGTAGTAGTAGTAGTGGTAGTAGTAGTAGTAGTAGTAGTAGTAGTAGTAGTAGTAGTAGTAGTAGTAGTAGTAGTAGTAGTAGTAGTAGTAGTAGTAGGTCCACTGTTTAACGACATCTTATGGCATCAAAGGCCGTTGACGTCGCCCTCCTCCTTTATCCAGGCTTGGGACTGGCACCACCAGAACACGGCAGTGGCGGAGTTAAAAAACCAAAAATATTTTTACTATACTATTATGTAGGTCTAACTATTATATAGGTCGAATAACTGAGCAAGAGAAACTGATGATCCAGTTCACAGTTTGACGAGCCTATTCCATTCTCGTTCCCAAGGCCCCCTTCCGAAACTCTCCAACCCTTCCCCATACCTCCCCAACTCTTCCCCATCGTTCGCCAATCATTCCCCAGCCCTTCCTTCACCCGCACCTTACGCACCGAATGCATTCATCATTCACATTGGCATTAATTCACCGCGTGCTGCGAATACGTCCTCAAGCATTCATGAATATGCGAGTGTAAACTGGCGGGGCCTCACTCGATCGCCGATTGAAGACGCAATATTTCTCTGGTCGAAGACGCATCTGTTGAGGCAAATGTTTACACGAGGCTCGGTCGCCTGGACCTCGGACAAAGGCTGATCTATCCGGCTTTATTCGACCAGAGAGAGGTTAGTCGCATCGTTCGGCGGGCGATGGAGCCAGTCGAAGCCAAGAGGAGATGTCAAACGACCCTGCTAAGCAAATACTGGCTTTTCGATGGAGGATTGAACGTAGTGATGGACGGAAGGAAGGACGGATGGAGGGATGGATATGCGAATGGACCGAGGGATGGATGGAAGGATGAACGGAAGGACGGACTGACGGATCTAATTAAGGAGGGACTGACGGCTGCAGACGAATGGAGAGACACAGGAATGGACAGACCGGCAGACAGAAACACAGATAAACAGACTGACAGATAGACACACACAGACACAGACACACATACACACACACACACATAAACAGACATACAGACAGACACACAGACAAATAGTCAGACACAAAGGCAAACAGATACACAGACAGACACACAGACAAACAGACAGACAGAAACGCAGATAAACAGACATACAGACAGAAACACAGATAACAGACAGACAGATAGACAGACAGACACTGGGTGTCGTGGAGCGATTAAGATGGGTCGCATGCGTTTTTTATCAGCAATAGCGGAGAAGAGATCTCAAGTGAACTGCAAACGTAACCATGACAACTGAACTCGTTATGCTAAACTCCCCCTCAGTCTCCTCCTGCCCTCGTGGTTTTCATCTTTCTGCTCCTCCTCCTCCTCCTCTTCATCCTCAGCCTCATTCCATTCTCTCTTTTGTCCTGTTCTCCCTAATAATCTGCCTCTTCCTCCTCTTCCTGTTCTTCTTTGTCATTCTGTTAGTCCCACTGTCAGTCCCACTGTTAGTTCCACTGTTAGTCCCACTGTTAGTCCCACTGTTAGTTCCACTGTTAGTCCCACTGTTAGTTCCACTGTTAGTCCCACTGTTAGTCCCACTGTTAGTTCCACTGTTAGTTCCACTGTTAGTTCCACTGTTAGTCCCATTGTTAGTTCCACTGTTAGTCCCACTGTTAGTTCCACTGTTAGCCCCATTGTTAGTTCCACTGTTAATCCCACTGTTAGTCCCACTGTTAGTTCAGTCCCACTGTTAGTCCCACTGTTAGTCCCATTGTTAGTCCCACTGTTAGTCCCACTGTTAGTCCCACTGTTAGTCCCACTGGTTAGTCCTCTCTTTCCTTCTGTGTCCCATTCTACTTTATTTTCTCCTCCTCTAGATCCCATTAATCCTCCAACTATACCTCCACTTTTCCCTCCTCAACTTCGTCATAACCCTATCTCATTCTTCTATTTCGTTTTCTTTTCCTCATCCTCTACATACTTCTTTTCCTACGTTTCCTTCTGATCCACATCAACAACCTCGTAATTCTCCCGCATTCCCTCTCGTCTTCATCTTACTCGTCCTTTTCCCATTCATATGGCTCTTCCTCCACCTCTTCTTCCTTCTCTTCCTTCTCCTCTTCATCTCCTCGTCTTTCTTTTAATTCTCCAACTTCTCTTCTTCCTCAAGCTCCCTTTCCTCCTCCTCCTTCTCTTCATCTTCCTCCACTGCGTCCTACAATTCATCCTCCTGCTCATCACCTTCCTCCTCTTTCTCCTCATTCTCATCTTTCTCCTTCTCTGCTTTCTCCTCTTATTTTACTCCCTCCTCTCTTCCTTCTCCTCTTCTTCCTCTTTGTTCACCTCTTCCTATTTCTCCTCCTCCTCGTCCTCCTCCTGTTCCTCCTTCTACTCCTTCTCCTCCTCCTCCTCCTCCTCTTCCTCCTCCTCCTACTGCTCCTACTCCTCTTCATTCTCTTACGCATCGGACAATAATAGGACACCATGGCCTGCCCACCCACACAAACTCCTCCCCCTCTTTCCCTGCTGTCATTGTCGCTGCCGCTGCAAGTAAGTCACCCTCGGTTCCTGTTTCATCCGCCGCATCTTCGAGTCTGGGATGCGTTGCCCTCCAGGGGCAGCTCTACCCTTTCTCCCAACCCATTTATCACCCCAGTTCCTGGCGAGGGTTCGAAAGGGGAATTTGCTTGCGGTGTTGTATGTCCGTCCGTTTAGAGTAAGCGAACGAACGAGGATCTGGTTTGGCGCGAACCGACGAAGTGCTCTGGCACTTCTCTGCTGTTTACCATTGGTTTTCGATTATTGAGAAAACTGGCAGAAAAAGGAGGAAGATGAGGAAGAAGATGAGAAAGAGGAGGAAGAAGAGGGTGAGAAAAAGAGGAGGAAGATGAAGAGGAAGACGAGAAGAAGAGGAAGAAGATGGAAATAAAAGAGGAGGAAAATGAGGACGACGATGAGAAAGAGGAGGAATAAGAAGAAGGTAAGACAAAGAGGAGGAAGCTGAGGAGGAAGACGAGAAGAGGAGGAAGAAGAGGGGAGAAAAGAGGAGGAAAATGAGGACGACGACGAGAAGAAGGAGAAACAGGAGGAAAGAGAGGAGAGGATGAAGAGGAGGAGAAAAAAGATGAAGATGAAAAGAAGGAGTAAGAGGAGGAAGAATGGGAAGGAAGAGAAGGAGGAGGCTATGGATGAGCCGGAAAAGGAAGCAGAGTGGAAGGCAGAGGAAGATGGGAGCAGCAACAAGTTCTAGAGGAGGAAGAAGAGGAGGAGGAGAAAATGAGAAAGGGCAATGAGCATTTGGGCAGAGGAAGAAAGGGGAGAAGGCGGAGGAGAAGCAGAAGAACAAGAAAACTAACAGGAAGAAGAACGTGAACAAGAACCGGAAGAGCGACTGCAGTCATCGTTTATCATCTGCAGCTATCTGGAACCAGCCAGCATCGATCCTATCGCCGCCATCTTCGACTCACAACGAGGCTTTGATATCCGGCCTCGCTTTGGACCTGGCTCGGATTAGGGAGCAGCGATTACGGATAGCGTCCAATGTCCCTTTAATACCTATCGGAAGTTATCCGCCACTCCTTTCGGACAGACATAGATTTATTGCATTTGGTCAAAATTTAATATTAGAAAGAAGTCACTTATTGGGCGAATCCAGGAGTTGACAAACAGAGGGGAATTTACAATGGCGAAGGGAGGTTTGGTAAGGTAAGTGTTTTTTTTCAGATGGAACGCTCCGGAACGACGTTACGGCACCCTTTTTCGGCTAATAAAAATAATTTAGTTTTTAATAAAAGAATTGTGTTACTAAGTTATTTTAATTATGTAATATAATGTAACTTATTTTAAATCAATTTCAGTATTTACAACTTTACACTGTTTTCAGTATTTGTTGATTGATAAAATAATGAAATTTGAGCACAAAATTAAATAATTTATAATTGTTCAGTTTCGGAACCTTTTTTCTAGAAAAAAGCACTGGGGAAGGCGAAAGTTATAACATAAGCGTTGATGCTCCGAAGAGCGAGAGAGTTAGTATTTCTAACATATAGCCTCTAACACCAAAGTAGGAAAACTTCATATGGTTCTAAACCTCTTCCATGTGACTTGAAGCTCCAACAGTAATAATCGAAACCATCTACAGTATTTTTCAAGCTCCTCTAGTCCCATACTGTTCGTGGCCACCTTAAAAAGCAAAAGCCCCTCTACATCTGATCTGTATTCGGCGGTTCGATGGTTATTCGGACACTGCGCCGCTTTATGAGCTACTTAAAAGGCGCTATATAAAATGTTAACTCACTAACTACGGTAGGTTCCTGAAGGTCGCTATATAAATGCCTCGATATTTATACACAGAAGAAGATGAAAAAGAACAGTGCCTTCAGCTAATCCCGATAGGCAACCATAATTATAAAGCGATAGTGATTTCACTTTCTTATATGAGCTGGTGGCCAGTCCTCTTCCTCGCCGGCTGATCTTCCCACCGACAGTGTATGGTCAATGTACTCATTTTTAGCTAGAGTGTGCAAACGAAGCAGAAATCTCAAGGCATCTGCTTACCCTGGCGGTTTGAACCCCCGACCTTTCGATTAACAGACCAGCATGATAACCATTACACTATCGCATGATAGCAATAAACGATGTAGTTTTCATCAATATCAGAGAACATATAAAGGTTATCGATTTCTGCTTTCGATCTGGTTCGATTGGCTCCGAGAAGGACACCCGTCAAGGCAGATCAATCGAGTTTACAATCCATATAAATTTCGGAGACCATTTGGTCTTGAATAAAGAACGATGCGTTGATTTTCTATGAAGAGGTATGACTGGAAACAGCAGACACTAAGGTGGTCATACAACTCGCGTATGCATACATTAGTTGTCGGATAATAATACAGTCACTGAGGCCTGTAGCCAGACAGTAGAAAAACGAAAGATCTGTCTACAGCAGGTAGCAATAAACGTGCTTTGTATGCAGAGTATGATATGCATATAAAATGAAATATAAAAATAAATATATAAAATATATAAAATGTATTTATAATATACAATATTTGAAATATATAAAATAAAATATGCATATGATATAAAATGAGCTGTATAATCGGTTCACGTATTTTTCTTGGTTTTCTTTATTATTTACCTGTCTCTCCATATCCTGTTCATTTATCAAAATACTTGCGAGGTGCGTCCAATTCTCCTTTGTATGTGATTTTTGCTGTTGTCATACCTCCAAAACAGACGAATTGATCTACTTGGACAGTAGCTTCTCTTTGGAAGATTATGGTTATTAGTGTCTCTTTGTGTGTAGTTTCCATTTACCGACGCTATGTCATAACAAAGACGAGTAACGTTGCCCTCCTCCTTTATCCCCGATTGGGTCTGGCACCACACGAACACAGCAGTGGCGGAGTTGACTCTTCTTTGTCAGTCGCTTTGCCCTCGTATAATAATTAACCTAATTTCTCTTAGAAAACTGATCAAAACTTTCTTTTGATGAAGGCGGCAAAAAAACACGACCTTTAGTGCCCCAGCCAGGCTAATATCTGCGGTTAACATACGTCTCCTTCATTTTTACGTATTTGTTTTCTTAGAAGCTCAAGAAGAGCTTTTTCATACGTTTTTACTGGTGTCTATAGTTAGCTCACTGTGATTAATTAGCTCATCGGAACTTTCGAAATGATGTCCTCACGTATGAAACGTCGTTAAATATCGCCATCGCTGATGTCCCCAGATGTCCCATAATTTATGTCACCTCGAGAATTTCCTAGAAAGAGCTATTTAAATACCAGATGCCTAAAAACACATATACGTTACGAATGCAAACATACATGTATACATACATGCATACATACATACATGCATGCATACATACGTACATACATACATACATACATATATACATACATGCATACATACATGCATACATACATATATACATACATACATGCATACATGCATGCATACATACGTACATACATACTGTACATATATACATACATACATACATGCATGCATACATACGTACATACATACATACATATATACATACATGCATACATACATGCATACATACATACATATATACATACATACATACATGCATACATGCATGCATACATACGTACATACATACATGCATGCATACATACGTACATACATACATGCATGCATACATACATACATATATTCATTCATACATACATACACACACATACATACATACATACATGCATACATACATACATACAAACATGCATGCATACATAGTACCTTGTTTCATTTTATCTTCTCTTATGTCATCTTCATATCATCTTATCTTATCTTACAAATCCCCCTCAAAGACCGACTCACACCTCAACGTGGTGAGGGGGTGAACAACTGAGTAGGAGAATGCCTGCTGAGGCTATGCCAACAGTGGTGAAAGTCTTGACTGAAGTACCACCTCGGGCGCTTCGCGAGTTGGACAGGCTCAGCAGGAACTCTGAAAGATTGGCCAACGTGAGCGGCAGGTCTCGGGCAGCAGCGAGACTTCAGTAGATTAGACGGAAGATCCTGTTACAAGGGACAACGGCGAGTCTACAGAGACAGGAGGGCACTTCCGGTACACCTGGAGCAGGGCTTCCTTACTGCGAGATGGAAAGACTAGGGGGCCTACCATCTTATCATCCCCAAACAGCATCATGAAAAATGGAATCCAAACTTAATCCATACCGGCTCGGACGACGCCCGGGTTCACAAGGTCCGCGTCCCCTGTTGAGCAACCAGGACAGGGTCGGAAAGTCGGCTACTGGAAGAAGAGGAGGAGGTAATACAGGGACGGAGGAGATTGAAGAGAGAGGGAAGTCGGACGATGACATTTTTCAACTCAGGAAGAGGATGAGAGTAGGCACTTGGAACGTGCGAAGTATGATACAGCTGGGAAAAACCCAGGTTCTTGGTAAGGAGATGGAGAGAATGAGGTTGGAGGTATGTGGCTTGGCAGAGGTACGTTGGGGAGGCAGGGGACACTTCATAACGTCAGAGGGACATATGATTGTATATTCAGGAGAAGAGACTCAGGGACATGGAGGAGTAGGAGTTTGGATACAGAAAAACAGGATTAAGGCCCTAATTGGATATGAAACAATAAGCAGCAGAATTTTGGTGGTAAGATTAAAAGCAAAGCCAAGATGCATAAGCATGATACAGGTCTATGCGCCAACAACAGATGGAGAGGAAGATGAAGTTGAGGAGTTCTACCAGATGCTGGCAAAAGCGTTAAAAAACATTCCGAAAAGAGACATTACAATGGTAATGGGAGATTTCAATGCTAAAGTGGGAAAAAGTAGAATAGAACCAGTGACGGGTGGAGAAGGATTGGGGGAGATAAATGGGAGAGGGGAGAGGCTAATAGATTTTTGTATGGAACAGGAGTTGGGTCTGGCCAATACATGGTTTAAACAACATCCAAGGAGATTAAGTACTTGGACATCTCCGGACGGAAGAACAAAAAACCAGATTGATTACATAGGTATCGATCGGAAGTGGAAGACGTGTATCAACAAATGCAAGACATACCCAGGTGCGGACTGCAATTCAGATCACAATTTGCTGGTGGCAACATTGAAGATCAGATTAGGAAGGAAAAAGCAGGAAGAGGTGATAAAAAGACTGAATGTAGAGGATCTGGCTGGAAACAAGGGAATCACCTATGAGATAGAAGTAGCAAACAGATTCGAAGCTTTGAACACGGTAATAGAGGAAAGGTCACCCAACGAATTGTGGAAGGAAACAAAAGACATACTTTTCACTGCGGCCGAAGAAATAGTCGGTTACAGGAGGAGAGACAAAGGGAAGCCATGGATTACCAAAGAAACTGTTGAACTCATCAACAAGAAGCGTGAAGCCAAGCAAAAGGACAGAGAAGAGTATAAAGAACTGAAGGCGGAGGTACAGAGACATCTAAGAAACGACAAACAGAAACAACTGGAGGAGGTGTGTGAAAAGGCGGAAATAGAGAACAAGAAGGGGAACAGTAGATATCTGTATAGAACAGTCAGGTCAATTACAAACAAATTCCAGCCAAAAATACACTGCATACAGGCAGAAAATGGAGAATACATCACGGACACTGAAGGCATTGCTGAACGTTGGAGGCAGTATTGCGAAGAACTGTACGATGACAAAGAGGTGAAGGAGGACACGAATGAATACGAGAGAGAGCCACCCCCTTTAAGATCAGAAGTGGCAAGAGCGATAAAACAGTGTGCGAACGGGAAATCAGCGGGGCCGGATGGAATACCTGCGGAACTGTTTAAATACGGAGGAGAAGCTACAGTAGACAGATTTCATCTTATATGCACAGCACTATGGGAAGATGGAGAATGGCCAGAGGATTGGGCGGATTCAATTTTTGTACCCATACCAAAGAAAGGAGATGCCAGGCAATGTACAAACTATAGAACAGTGGCCTTGGTCGCACACGCAAGTAAGATTATGCTGAGGATCATTTTGGAAAGAATAAGGAATCAGACGGAAGCAGAAGTGGCGGAAGAACAGGCGGGTTTTCGGAAGGCTAGAGGGACAAGAGACCAGATAACAAACCTGAGAATTATTATGCAAAAGGCAAATGAACATCAACAACCTCTTTTCATGTGCTTTGTAGACTTCAAAAAAGCTTTTGATTCAATAGCACATGAAACATTATGGACAACAATGATAGAAATGGGATTTCCTGGACACATAATAAAGTTGTTATCCAAGCTGTACAAGAAACAAAACGCAAAGATCAAAGTGGCAGGAACACTATCTGGAGAGTTCAGAGTCAGGAGAGGGGTGAGACAAGGATGCGTGTTGTCTCCAAGTTTATTTAACATTCTGGCGGAGAGGGTAATGAGAGAGGCTTTGGAGGGTTTTGACGGAGGAGTGCAGATAGGGGGAAGGCGGTTGACAAACTTAAGATACGCAGACGACATAGTACTAATAACAGAATCTGAGAAGGAATTACAAACACTGGTTGAAAGATTAGACAGAGCAGGAAGGAAATATGGAATGCGGATTAACACGGATAAAACAAAGGTCATGACAACAGCAGAAACCAGGTGTCAGATCAGCATAGGTCAGGAAACAGTGGAGCAGGTGAATACTTTCATGTACTTGGGCTCGAGGATCGACAGGGACAGCGATTGTGGAGCAGAGATAAGGGTACGACTTGCAAAGGGATATGCAATGGCTACAAATCTTAAAAAAATATGGAAAAGCCATGGCATATCACTGGTAACAAAGATGAGGCTCTTGATGACATTAGTATGGCCGGTGGCACTGTACGGATGTGAGAGTTGGACTTTGAGGAAGGAGGAAGAGAGGAGGATAGAAGCATTCGAGATGAAATGTCTAAGAATGATCATGCAAATATCGTGGATGGAAATGCGGTCAAATGAATGGGTACTGGAAGCGGCTGGAGTAGAGAGGAATCTTTTGAAGACAGTAAGGAAAAGGAAATTGATCTATTTTGGCCACATCATGAGGAAGGAGGGAACATGCATCGAGAAGGAGATAATACAGGGCACAATACCGGGAGGACGGAAAAGAGGAAGACCGAGAATAAACTGGTTGGGCAACATCAGGGCATGGACTGGGCTAACAATGGAGGAGATGCTCAGGCTGGTGGAGGACAGAGGACACTGGAGGAACATTGTGCATGATGCGGCCGAATCTCGGAACGAGGAAGGCTGAGAACAGAATATCTTACAAATACATCCATGCATGAATGTACCATGTATGTCTGCATGTATATATTTATGTATGTATGTATGTAATGTGTGTGTATGTATGTATGTATGTATGAATGTATGTATGTATGTGTATATTCATGTATTCATGTATGTATTCATGTATATACAGTCAAGCAGGCATGCATACATAATTACACATATATATATATATATATATATATCAAGATACCTAGTATATCGCATTCAAAGACCTCTGAAAGAAGTACATGCCTCTTAGAAGTACATGCATTTACGTCTGTATGCAAGTACCTAGTCATTTATGAAGCGCCTTTAGTTACATGGACGAGAGACATCGTTAATATCGGTCTAAGCAACTTGTTGATTTGCGAATCAAAGAGCGTCCTCTTCTGAATCAAACGCATCTAAAAGCAACCTGATGTCCATGAAAAGAAACGTTGCAGATGCTGAATTATCTACGTCTTCAGCCTCCCGGCTACAGCAGCAGACGGCTCTACATCTCACACCGTCGTCGTTGGCCGTGGTGCCAAATCGATTCACGGACGAAGACAGTTCCGACTCTACCCACAGTTGGGTCAGCATAGTGAGGCGAATTTTAAAGTCCTCTGCTGCCCTGACGGCAAAATGATAGGAAGAATTTGTTTGTATGTATAGTAATCGTAATCGTGAACTCGAGATTTCTACAGCGCCCAGCTAAAGCTAAGTCGCGGGAACCAGCTTATTCAATACTCTCAGTCAAAACAAAATCGATAGTCAAGAAGGTTTCGTTTCCAGGTCAAGATCCAAGCAGGCAGGCAGGCAAGCAGGCAAGCAGGCAGACAGGCAGGCAGGCAGATAGGCAGGCAGACAGGCAAGCAGGCAGACAGGCAGGCAGGCAGACAGGCAGGCAGGCAGGCAGGCAAGCAGGCAGACAGGCAGGCAGGCAGGCAAGCAGGCAGGCAGGCAGGCAGGCAGGCAGGCAGGCATGCGGCTACGGTGGGTGGTTTTTGGAATTGTAACTTAAACATAGAAGCTTATGCTGCCTATACCTATGCAGTCGTAATTTGGATAAAGTATAATTTTCCCCAACGAATCGGCAGAAAACGTTGTCAACAGAACATTTCTGTTTTAAAAAACAAATTTCCGCGTCCTGATCACGTGACCCACTCTCGGCATTTTTGGGAACTGTTTTGGCTCCGAGCTAATTATGCACCACACCGGCTGTCGTCTGCGGCTAGGCTAGAGGGCCGCATGTTGGTTCCATGGTTACGGGGACTCCACTCCTAGGAACGAGGTATAAAGCAAAGGGAAGGCGGTTGGACTGGAAGGCAGAAAATTTCATTAGCAGCTATCCGACTATGAAAATGTCTTCGGGCCAGGCTGCTGCTTCACACGCGTGGCCCCTCTCGACGGCTCACTCCGCCGAGTATAATGGACATGGGGCTTCGGGCGAAAGAGACAGACAGACACACACGCACACACAGACACACACAGACACACACCGACACACACAGACACACACACCGACACAGGCAGAAACACACGTAGACACACACACAGACAGACAAGGAAAGCTAGACAGACAAAGAGGGACAGAGGGGGCATAGCGAAAGAGACAGAGATAGAGACAGACAGACAGACAGTCAAGGAAAGACAGACAGACAGATAAGGAAAGACAGACAGACAGGCACTCGATCGAGTAACGGACAGCTTCAATTTTCCGCCGTGTTTAATTACGACTTAGACGGTGGGCTGGACGAGGCGAAACACAGCAACACCGGAAAAGGCGGCGCCTCGGTGGATAGCCCGAGGGGGGCTAGCCGAGCACGATCCCCGGTTTTCGCATTGTCGCCGTTCTCCTCGACAAATAGACTTGTTCCATACGCAATGCAACAGTTCAATTAAAGCCTGGCCTGAAGGATAGGCCATCGAGCCGGATGTACGCATAACTAATCGAAGTCCACAATAACGCAATTAGGCGTGCCGATAATAATCCTTTCGCGTCGCGGCAGAAGGCAATTGCGTGTCGATGTGGTAGTGGGTCCTTCGGCCCGTGTCCGTACGTCTGTAAGTCCGGTTCGGTAGAACGCCGCTGGAATGCGAAAGTTGAGTCCCGTGTCGGACGGACTGCGTTTCGGTCCTGCGAGGGTTTCAGCGAAACGTTAACGAAAAGCGATAACGCCGGGAAATTGGTTTCGCGCGAAATGGATTCACGTAACCGTCTCAGTCTGTCTGTCACTTTGTCTGTCTCTTTGTATCTGTCTCTTTGTATCTGTCTCTGTCTCCGCGAAGTTTATACAGGCACACGCACAGATCACATGTATTCACCGTATGCATATAAGCAATATACTTAGTTTTATATACAATATGTATGCAGATATATATATACGTATATATGCAACATATTTACAGTAATTAATATGCATACATGATATCTTTTACAAGTATGATTATATACATACCATATATTTAATACATATGTATACATAATATATATGCTCAACCGAATGGCTTTGAAAGGACCGCTGACGATTATTCGTCGAGGCGTTCGACGATAGCAGCTTCCGTTGTCAATGACATCTTATGGCACCAGTGGCCGTTGACGTCGTCGACCTTATCACAATGCAAACTTTAGAACAGTTAGACGGTCGAAATATTTAGAACAGTTTGGAGACCTACCACGTGGTTGGGCTCTTCCCTTAGCGTGGGATTGGTTTTCTGGGGCAATTGTATGATTTCGTACATGATTTGCTCCAATCCCAAACATCATCTCCACCGTAACTGCCATGTTGTCTCTCTGCCTGACTTGGATCTTGACCTGGAACCGAAACCTTTTCGCCTATCGATTTTGTTTTGACTAAGCGCCTGTGAATAAGCTGGTCCTTGTGATGTGGCTTTCGTTGGGCGCTGTAGAAATCTGGGGATTACGATTACGATTTCTTTTTCTTTCCTTTTCGGACTCACAAATGCGATGCAGCAGAGAGAGTCCTTGGTCGAGTTGCAAGAGTAATACAAGGATTTCTGTTACGTTCAAGTGACTGCTGATTTTTGAGATTTCTTATCCATTAGCATCGCCTAGCGAACTCAGGGAATGTAATGAGCCGACTGTACTCTGCCCACGGTGAAAGGATCAGAGAGCGAGGGAAAGAACTGGCAACCAGTCTCGCTAACAGTTGATACCAGTGGCTTGTTGGCTGTGCTTCGTTATACCTAAGGGAGCTCTGAATCCCTCTTTCTTCTATTCCTGGCCGCAGACCACTGCGTTCGTCGGTTCAGGGAGATCTCGCCGTCCCTCTAGCTCGAACTGCCACCGCTCAGCGCCGCAGTTTTGCTTTTGCTGGCCCTGATTCTTGGAATGACTTACCTTCAGACCTTCGACGGGAGCTTCTCTCCCTCTCCCCTCCCTCTTCCGTAAGCGCTTGAAGACCGTATTAGTCCCCAGTTCTGGGATGGGACCGGAGCTCCTCTGATGAGGCTACCTTGAAGCGGCGCTTTACAAATCTACGATTACGATTACGATTACGAGTGGCTGCCTCTCGGAGTGGGTTCTTCTTCTTCAATTAACAGTAATGTTGTCTTCCACAGCGTAGTTTATGCTGTTTTCTACAAGTATCCTATCCTCTGTGCTGCCCTAGATGCAGAGAGGATTCTACGGAAAGGTAATGGAGGCACCCTCTTAAGTCTGGCGGGCTGGCAATTCGCCTAATTGTTTTATCGCCACATCCCGAATTCCACTATAGTTTCGCCCATTCAAACCACACACACACACACACACACACACACACACACAC
Organism: Norana najaformis; assembly: GCA_964023275.1. Classification (NCBI taxonomy): domain Eukaryota; kingdom Metazoa; phylum Annelida; class Clitellata; order Crassiclitellata; family Hormogastridae; genus Norana; species Norana najaformis. The sequence continues at coordinate 17,005,765 of OZ029925.1, forward strand.
ACACACACACACACACACACACACACACTGGAACAGTTAATTAATATTTATATGTATGGCTGATCTTGATGTGTGTATATTAGTGAATTTATATTGATTAGTAATTATATACATATCATTAAACAAATATATTTACTAGCTCATAAAATAATATTATAATCTAATAATAAGCAATATATATTAATGTATAGATATACATGAATAAGATATATATCTTCATTTGTGTAATATTTATATAGTGGACTCCTGCAGTGCTAAGTATGAGTAATGCAATTCCTCATGGGCTTAAGAGAGTCCGATTGCTATAGCTGTGTCACTGAGTGGTCTCTTAGTCGTTGTCGTCGTCATCATCATCGTTGTCGTCGTCATCATCATCATCATCGTCGTCGTCATCGTTGTTGGTGGCTCTCTCTCTCTCTCTCTCTCTCTCTTTCTCTCTCTCTCTCTCTCTCTTTCTCTCTCTCTCTCTCTCTCTCTCTCTCTCTCTCTCTCTCTCTCTCTCTCTCTCTCTGGTCGATTGTATTTCTTCAGACGGCGGCAGCTCGCTTTTCCTGTAGGCCTATAAATGATAATCCCGTGTCTCGTATGGCGCTGAGGACGAAAGAGGGGGATGCTGCTGCTGCTGCTGCTGCTGTTGCTGCTTATGCAAAGAGCTCATATGTTACTGCTGCTGCTCCAGTGGATCGTGCGTTGCTTTAGTCAACCTTCGTCCCAGTGCTGTCATCATCATCATCATCGTCATCAGCATCAGCATCATCATCGTAATCATGATGATGATCACCACCATCACCATCATCATCGTCATCATCATCACTATTATTGTTATTATTATTATCATCATTATCGTCATCATCATCACCACCACCACCACCAGCATCATCATCACCATCATCATCACTATTATTATTATTATCATTATTATTATCATCATCATCATCTTCGTCATCATCATTATAACTGTAATCATCATCACCATCATCCTAGTGTGACTGTATGCATTCTTGAATGTACTTACCGACAATTGCAAGTGTATAAGAAATAACAATTGTAGGCAAAGTATTTACGAATATAATTATATCAACATATGCATGCACGAATGGTCGCATCTAACAATGTAAGCAAGTATGAATGTATTCTTATTTATGTGAATCTACGTTTCATATTGTTATGTGTGGAGAGAGGAGTTCTCTCTTCGTATCTGTCCGGTTGCATTTGCATGATGTGCTTGGGACGATAAGTTGACGCCTTCTCCGGTACCCCCATCGACACGAGAAGGGAGAAAAGAAAGGAAAAGGGAGGAAAAGATGGAGGAAGGAAAGAGGGGAGGAAGGAAGGGAGGAAGAATTAGAGAGGGAAGCAGAAAGGGAGGAGGAGAGGAATGAAGACAGACAGAGAAGAGGAGAGGCAGAAACGGATTTTTTCTGGAAAAAGAAAGAAGAGGGAAAAAGACAGCAAGACAAGAAGAGAGGCAGAAATGGAAAAAAAGAAGAGGGAGAAAGACAGAAAGACAAGAGGAGAAGTAGAAAGACAAGTAGATAGAGAAGAAGAGAGACAGGGAGGAAGAAAAAAGAAACAGAAGGAAAGAGGCAGCAAGATTGGAAGGGAATGAGGCAGAGAGGCAGGCAGAAGAAGCGGAGAGAGGGCGGTAAGGAGGATGGAAGAAGAAGCAGAAGAAAGAGAGGAAGAGACGCAAACAAAGAAGCCACGCAGAAGCAAGAACGGACGGACGGGTGGATATTGAGAGCGAGAGATAGATAGATAGAGAGAGAGAGAGAGAGAGAGAGAGAGAGAGAGAGAGAGAGAGAGAGAGAGAGAGAGAGAGGTGGAGAGACGAAGTCAGGGAAACAAGAGTTATGATACAGACGCAGAAGCATGTGCTGCCAGTTAGACAACAAGAGAGACAGAGAGGCAAAGAGGCAAAGAGACAGAGGCAAAGAGACATAGAGATGGATGATGAAGCGTCGGTCGATTTTACGGCTTTTTTGATATTCGGAGGAGCAATAATAAGGTATCCTCCGTTCGACAGGATCTCTGGAATAACAATGAACGAAAGATGGCGCAACTAAAATTGGCGCGACAGCCAGACACCACGCACACAACAGACGGAGATACGCAGACAGACAAAGACACACTTAGACAGGGAGACAGACAAACAGACAAGCAAAGAGACCAGAAGGAGAGACATAGAAAGGCTCAAGAAGAGATAGAGACAACAGAGACAGATAGATAGGCAGAACAAGACAGATAAAGAAACTGAGACAGAGAGAAACTGAGTCAAAAACAAACAAAATCATACAAAGGCAGATACAGAGCGACAGACACTGACAAAAATAAAAAGACAGAGACAATGTGGCAGATCTAGCGAGACAGAGGCAGAAAGAGGAAGAGCAACAAATAGAGAGAGACAGACAGACAGAAAGACAGAGAGAGGCAGAGAGAGATAGACACCCAGATAGGTACCGAGTGTGTCCATCACATCGCGGAGTTCATCTGCAGCAGCAGCAGCAGCCGACGACGACGATGACGATAAACGCAGAGAATAGATTATCAAATGATATTCAATCGATAGCACTTGGCCTGTGTCGCGTTGTATCGCCTTACACAATATGCCAGCTGTAGCGCGCCTTCTGCCTCCCTTTCTGACATCATAAGTCCTGCCAGATATGTATGACGCAATGACAGTTAAACGGCCCCGGTTGCAGTAAGGATGAACCTCAGAAAACTCCCGGTCACTTAAACCATTTCTATTTAATCTAATCTAATCTAATACAATACAATCTTATGTTATATGATATAATCTAATGTAATCTAACCTAATCTAACTTAATGACAGCTTACGTGACCTATCCTAAACTAACCTAATCTAACCCTTTCTAACCAAATCTAATCTCACCTAATTAGTTCAACTACTCCAATCCACTTTAATCTATTCTATTTTACTCCAACCAATTCCATTCTACTTTAATCTAGTACATCTAATCCAATCCAATATATACTTAACCTTGTATAACCTAGTATATCCTAACCTAATCCTATCTTTCTACATTAAATCTTACCGCATTAAGTGTCGCTTTCCTTTTCCCACACACACACACACACACACATACATACAAATATACATACACAGAAGTTCTGCCATCTGGCGACGACCAGAACATCATTAGTCGTATGGCGCATGCGCAGACGACACTCGCGTGGACACAAGCGATTTGTTATCGCCGAGAGATTTGTAAGAGAATATGGGAGATTTGATAGAAAGCCCTTCGTTCCGTCTATATCTCTCCCCTCTCCCACACTCCCTTCTGCGTCTCTCCCATCCTTTCGGTGGCTTCAGGAACCCGGATGTTGTAGTGCTAATGACGACAGTATTAAGATAAACATTAGGAATAACTGCAATCATCATTATCGATGTCGTAATCGTCGTCGTCGTTATCATCGTTATAGTCTTCATCAATTTTGTAATCGTCATTATTATCAGCATTCCTGTCATAGTCATCATTGTCGTCGTCGTCAACATCATCGCCATTACAGTCATCATCATCGTCGTCGTGGTGTTCATCCTCGATCGCCTCTCCTTATCAAATCATCACCACATTGTCGTCGTTGTCAGCATTATTATCACCACCACCATCACCACTATGACCAATGCCACCACCACCTCTACCACCGCCATCACCGCCTCCACTACCACCACCACCATCACCATCCTCAGCAGTAGTAGCAGCAGCAGTATCTCACCGAACCATCACTGGTCACTGTTTCATGGAGAGGTAACCGGGTACATCGTGCCATAGATCTCATCCCAAATGGTCGATTATTATTGATCTAGAAGTCGCATTCGTAATTGATACGTGCCAAGCCGTGACTGGTCGATTCTCTTATAAGAAAGCTCAGCGGGGACTTTCTGCCGCGTCGACACTAAAGTGATAAAGCAAGTCAGACGCCAAAGTTATAAGAAAAGCTGAAGTGACAAGAAAATATCGAAGTCGGACAGATTGCCAATGCAGAAGTCAACATTGAATTTATAAGAAGCTATCAGTTTTGACCGCAGCAAAGCAGACTAATTTATAAGACTAATCCATAACAAATGCCAGTGGTTGGTTAGTCGGTAAGGGTCAATTCCGGTAGAAACTTAACTTGCAAGTTTATAAGAAATATTTTACCAGTAGACAAGGGACTTTTATCGGTAGTCAGAAGACAGTAGAATCCGTTTGAGACAATTAATTGATAAGAAACAGAGATAGCTGTTTTATCTGGTCACACTTTCTTATCTGTAGATATGAGAGTCGAATCAATTATATGCAGCCAACTGGTAAAAATCGGTTCTAGGGTAATAACCCTCTGGCAAAACCTCGGTCAGTGACCTGTCGCCAATAACCTCACAAGAAAATAGCCCCAGGAATGACCCCCATGAGCTTTACCCCAGGGGAAAATAACCATCCAGTTAAAAAACCACAAGCAATAACCCCAAAACTTAACCTGTAAGCAAATGAGGACAATATTTAACCCTTTTTAGTTTCTTGTAAACAGAACGTTCTAACGTTAAATGGAAATATATAGTGGTTTCGATAAATAAATAATTAATTAATGATTAAATAGCAGTTTCTTTAAACGAATTAATAAGAAATGTTTTGTCGATTCCAGGCAAATAATTTTGAGAAAATCTAAATTATTGTAGTCGGTGACGATTTACATTTTTCTGACATTGTTGTCAGGATGTCGTTTTCTGGTGGCCTCGTTGTGTGTCACGCCAGTAGCTAGAGCATCTCAGTTCATGCAGTGCCTGCTCCTTTTGAGTTGGTTCGAAGACCGTAAGAAAAATCAGATGGTGGCTACCGATGCCTGCTTTAAAGCTACGATGCCATCCTTCAGGCAAATTGTTTAATTAGCAACTTCTATAGCTCTGGTGCAGAATGCGCAAGGCATCAACCGATGACGCACCAACACCAAACCGTTATCAAGTCAATAAGTATATGAGCTGATTATTGTAAATGCGAATAAAACTTCTTGTGGAAACATTGATTCCAGGTAAGAGTGACTTGAGGTCAATCGACTTGATCTGATATTTGTATTTTAGTTGCACACACCGTTTAGCTATTCCATTGTAATTTTATAGGTGAAGTCTTACACTCGGAAGGAAGGCTATAGATCATTTTAGTAGGTGTTAGGCTTTTAACTGATTAGTCAGTCTTTACTGCATTCGGAAATGAGGTGATTGGCCGGTGATTTATCTATGCATTCAGTTGACTACTTGAATGCGCCAGTTCCAGCTTCATTGTTTCTCTCGAATTCCAAAACTTCAATGCGAAAAAGATCATCGAAAGCTGAGTTGTCACCGCCGTAGTAAACTTAATATCATAATAATTACTGTAATAAAATCCAATTGATACCGTGTCGTAAACTGGCTTACATTAATTTTAAGTGTATATAGTGGCGGAGCATCACAACAATTTACTCGTTTTTAATAAGACTCCATTTTTAATAAGACCCCGTGACACTTGTTAATTCTTCATAGTAGAATATTCTTGACTTAATGCTTTATGAGTATTTTCGTCTGTACTTCCTTTGATCTATTATCACATTTTAGGTCCCCTTCACAAAGGCCCATTTACAGATAAATTTAAGAGCTTAATTGGTCATAGGATTAACTATGGGGTTATTTTCATGGGGTTATTGTCCAATAGGTTATTGGCCTGATACCAGTCACAGCAGTCACGGTTCAACTGACGCGACCATCGATTGATGACGCGAATTGTGATAACGGCGCCATATAAAAATCATAGAATTAAGTAAGTAAGTAAGTAAGTAAGTATATTCTTTATTAACCAATAGCTAATCGCACATCGGTTTACAAGTATTTAAGAACACAAGAAAACTTAATATTCATACAACATTCTAACAATAAAACATTTACGCGTGAAACTGTCAGCAGGAGGAATAATACGATCATGGGTGTGGGGCCGTAGGGAATAACTGAGGGTTTTAATTGGTGGGAGTAGCTGATGTAAGACATGATTTGGGTTGTTCAAGATTGCTTTAAAGAGACGAGCATCAGCTTTGATTAGATTAGATTAGACTAGTTTATACTATATTGTATAATATCATATCATATATTTAACTTCTGAACTTCTATAGCGCATTTGTTCTACCACGGTCCCTCATGTGCTCGTCTTCCATCCAAGCATTCATCCATCCATCCATCCATCCATCCTTCGAAACATCCATCCTTTCATTTCTCCGCCGTTCAGTTGTGTGTCGCTGATGACGTCGTTTGATCGGGTTCCAATTAGACAAGCGTGTCTTTGTAATTGACCACAGCCGGTTTAACGGTCCGCTGACCGGTCAGCCGGATTGACCACAGGGTAGAGAACAAAGAGATCAAGGCCTGGATTCATGCCCGGTTCTGGAGAAGGGATAGGGGGTTGGGAAAGGAGAGAGGTAATACCAGATTGTCAAAAGGAACGGCATGGCTGGTAGGAAGGCGGTTGATGGATTGTTGGAGGCCGAGGATACAGGGATGGGATGTTGCAGCAGATGAGGATTGTTATGACGACGATGATGTATAGCAGGGAGGATGGGAAAAGTCAGAACTGGTTGGTGGGATGATGATGATAATTATGATGATGATGCTGATGATGATGATGGTTATGGTGGTGATGATGATGATGCTGATGGTGATAATTATGATGATGGTGGTGTTGATGATAATGACGACTATGATAAAAACAACGACGATGATGGTAAGCAATAATGGATTGTTAGGATCAGTTGACTCAAGAAAATAGTACACGATGACGATGATGCTACTGATGATGACATGACGGCAACATCATAAATATCAGCATCTTCAGCATCAGCATCATCATCACCACCATAACCATCATCATCATCAGCATCTTCATCATCGCAGTTTCTAAAATACAGAGGCATTTTATCATGATCTCTGGATCTTGAATTAGTTATCGCTATAAATTTAAGCACTTTTAAATAATCTCATAGATAACTAAATTACATGATAAAATGCTTTTTATTTGTGAAAGTTTACACGCCTTTGCCTAATCTGGGCCACAGAGAGACAGACATCAGGTGAATTAATGCATGCATCATAGATGAATATTCTGATACCCTGGGCATGAATTGTAGGTGAATTTACAAACATTGCACTCGCTCACTGGGTGTTCTGACTCTTAAGTCCACCAGCTAAAACAACGCTGCTTTCAGTCGCCAGCCCAAGGCTCTGGAATTCGCCCTCTGTCTCTGTCCGTTTCGCAGGTTCTGTAATGTCTTTTAGGTCAGAGCGGAAGTCCCATCTTTTCCGGATTGCTTATCTCCTCCCATAGCCTGTCTTCGGTCTCATAGGCCTCCCGGATCTTGTCCACTAATTGTAATTTTGGTCACGGCGCTATAGAAGTTTCACAAAATATTTGTTTAGATGACGTAAATCTTTGCAATGCCCTATGCATGGATCGTAGGTGAATCTTTTGATGCCATAGCTGTGCGTGGATCGCAAATGGCGCTACAGAATCAGCACTGTCGACTGCTTTGTCCCGTTCGCCTTCAATTAATGAAAAACCGATGATTACGTTATCTGGTCACGTGATTAGTCGCCCTGACGTCAAGCAGTTTTTGCTTTTCTTCTTGTCATTTTCTTGTTCTTTTTCGCCGTCGTCGTCTTGTTCTTGTGCTTCTTAGTCTTCCGGTTCTTGTTCTTCTTCTGCCGGAGCAGATTTGACTACTGTAACTCACTTCTCATTGGCATCGCTAGGAGAGATTTGCACAAGCTACAAGTGATTCAAAACTCTCTGGCCAGAGCCATAATTAAGACACTTAATTAATTATCAGATTACATAACATTAATACTGCATTCATTACGCTGGTTGCCCATCGAGCAAAGAATTCAGTTTAAAATCTGCCTTACAGTTTAAAAAATCTTGCATTTAAATAAGCCAACATATCTCTGTTCCATGCTCAACCGTCATACGAATAAATATTGCACTCGATCAATGGACAGTGGCGCTCTCTGGTTGTGCCTCGTTATCAGGGCAGCTTTGAGTTCTCGAGCGTGTTCTGTTGCTGATCAAAGGTCTGGGAATTCGCTGCCAAATTCTATTGGTTTTTGCCAGTTCTTTCGTGTTATTCAGGTCTAAACTTAATACTCATCTCTTCTAACTTGATTAACCACCGTAGCCTAACTCCTGGCTTTTCTGATCTATCAGGATTGGATCTGGCTTCCTCAACAGATCATGATTTTTGATTACGATTTCACTGGGAGCGACCATCGATTGATGCCTTGGACATTGTGATAACGGTGCTGTAGAAGTCATTAGATTGAATTAGATTAGATACAGGAAAACAGACAAAATAGACTGAGACAAAGAGATAAACTGTATGTGAGTGAGAGAAAGACAGACAGGAACACAGGCGAACAGATAGACTGGCGGAGGAGTTGGAAAATAGGGATGATACTGATAGTTATTAATATTCTTCTTCTTCTTCTTCTTCTTCTTCTTCTTCTTCTTCTTCTTCTTCTTCTTCTTCTTCTTGTTATTATTATTATTATTATTATTATTATTATTATTATTATTATTATTATTATTATTATTATTATTATTATAACAGCAATTTATTTTTATAATAATAGCAAGAATGACTGTTCAGATAACCACAGTCTTCTCCGTTGCTATATTAATAGCTAGCTTTCTGTCTGAAAATTTATATAGCGCTTTTGCCGTACCTCACATCAGCCCTGATTATTGTATCATTTAATTGATACGGGCTTCCTTCGAATACATAGAAGGGTGAATGGATGAGCAGAATGGTTGAGAGGTGGGTGACGGGTGGGTGACGGGTGGATGAGTGTGGTGGGACATCAAGCAACGCTCGATTTAGTGCGCATTGTGGGTCGGACTGGCTTCCATCATGAGGTTGATGGATGGTGCTATCGTTCGCCGGTCTATAAGTGTTGACCGGTGTTGGCTTAGGCGGTCCCAAGCTCCGCAACCGCAAATTCATCCCTCCGGATCAATTATAACACTCGCTGTTTACAGCCGGTGGAGGCAGGACGCAGCTCTGTGGAGGACTTAGAGGACGAGGACTTAGAGGAGGAAGTATTAGACGAGGAGAGCAGGAGGACATACAATAGAAGGATTTAGGAGAGGAAGTCTTAGACATGGAAGAAGACTTAGAACAGAGAACTTCGAGGACAAGAAGGTCTTAGATGAGGAGCAAGAGGAATAGAGGATGACTTGGAGGAGAAGGGCATAGTGCAGAGTGGCTTAAAGAAGGTAGATGGAGAAGAACTTACTGGAGTCGGGTGAGGAATAGGTAGAGTAATCGAAGAAGGAATGATAGCAGAATCATTCAAAAGAGAAAGAATTGGAGGAAATGAAAGAATAGGAAGAGGAGAAACAGGAGTGAGAAGAGGATTCAGAGGATGGTATTATGAAGGAGGAGAGATTGAAGGCGAAGGCACACATACTTACACACTGAGCTAAAGGTCACCCAACGTTCTAATTTTCTGGATTCTTCCCAAAAAGTCAAACAGTAAGATTTATGTTCTTCAATCTACAAGTTCAAACCCGTGTATGCAACTGGCACAGAATGCATGCAATCCAACCCCGTGGTTTATCCATATCTCTTTCAGTCCATCTCTAAGGTTGATACCAATGCTTGATCCAATCGCTCGATGTAGGCCTCGCATAGGCCTACTCAGTAGGCCTAGTTGTCCCTAGGCCTGTAAACAGCAATTGTAGGAAGTTCTACTGCAGCAGGAGTTCAGATTGACACCACCCTTTTCCAATGGACTGAATTCGATCAGCCGGCTAACGCGGTCTCTCGGCTGACCGTCCCTGTCTGTCTGTCCGTCCGTTCAAGTGTTTTTGTTTGCCTTGCTTTGCGTCCTAGCGGTTTCATCAGCGTCCTCTGCCGGCGTATAATTAAGTGGACAATTTCATTTTCCGACACTAGGTCGTAAATCGAATAACGTTGTGCCGCTGGCAGACAGCGATTCGGACAGTTATGCTTCGAGACCGAACACAATATGTGGCCATCGGCCCCGTGGGGTCGTCCATTTCTTCCACTCCTATTCTTGTCCCAAGTAATTTCTGATAATTTCAGACACCTTTTTAAAATATATCCGATTAATTCTGTATAACAAAGCAAAGCATCATGGGCAGGAGAGGGTGTAAGGTAAGGTAAAGTCGATGTTTACTGCCCTCGCAGCCAAAAGATATCGTTTAACAATGGATGCATCGTCTGCTGCTGCTGCTGCTGCTACTACCAAAGATCTAGGAACACACTAAAATGTGACACTCAAGCCATCCAAAAGCCCTAGGGCCCTTACCTTATAAAATGTCAACCTCCTGGTGACGCTGTTATCGAAGAACGTTTTTTGGACCCAATTATTATTTTATATGCGCCAGTGAATGTGGTTGTATCATCTGACATGCGTCTATCTACCGCTGGGTGGCGCTGCTGTTTCTCTTTGTTGACCAACACACACGCGAGTTACACATCGAAGATAGCGAGTGTCATTTTTAGTGTACTCCATGATCTTTGCTACTACAATGTTCCATGATCTTTGCTACCATAATCTAAGCAAGCATATTTTGCCTACTGCTAGTTATGTCTGGTAGTTGTTTACACTGAATGAGCGACATTTATATCAGTGAGCGTTCTGCATTGCTGCAGCGGTGTCTGCTATTGTCAGACATTACTTTTAAGTACAATGGATGGGTGGTAGGATATTTGGAAAAATGAATGAATGGACTGATAGATGAATGAATCCGATCATCCGTCTATTCGGATGAATGGAACCATCCAACTATCCCTCCTGCCATCCATCCATCCATACATCCAACATTAATTCAGTATTGAGTAACTGAATGAATGGATCGATGGATGGAAGGACAGAAATTGATTTATTTATTTATTTATTTATTGAATGAATGAAGGAACGGACGGATGAGTGATTGAATTATTGATTAAAAGACTGGTCGAATGAATGGGCGGACAAATGGACGGACGGATAATTGAATTGTTGTTTGATTGAATGATTGAATGAATAGAAGGATAGACGAGTGATTGAATGGATCGGGTGAAAAGGAGATGCTTTGGAGTGGTCGGCATTTTCCGGATCAGTGAAGACGTCATAACACTCGTCCAGTCGACTGGCAAAGGATTCCAGTCTTTTTGAATTTACATTAGCCACCGCCGTTAAGTGTCCTCGGTCAGGCAATTCCTCCTCTTGCTCTTCCTCCTTCTCCTCTTTCTCTTCCTCCTCTTCCTTTTTCTCTTATTTCTCCTCCAAATTCTTCTCTTATTACAATTGTATGTATGTATGTATGTATGTATGTATCACTAAATTTGTAAACCGCCTTTTAAGTAACTCACAAAGGCGCTGCAGCACGGCTACCTAACGGTCTCTAAATAGGAACGTCTTGAGACGGCAGAAAATGTTTCTTGAACTGTTGAACAGGCAAGAGATCGGATGTCTGGTGGAAGATTGGTCCAAAGAGACGGCCCCACAGTGGAGAAGACGCGGCCGCCCGAGCCGACGCTCGAGACCGCGGTACGATGAGATGACCATATGTCGCCTTTCGTACAGTAGTCTTTGTCGGCCAGGTTGACCAGCAACCGGCGTGATGAGCTCGTTGATGTAATCCGACACTGAACCAACAATCGAGGACCTGACCATGAGAAATATTTTAAGCAGTACCCTCTTCCCAACTGGAAGCCAATGTAGGGTGTCACTTATGTAGGTAGGAATATGCGAGAACCTGGACGTACCAGCGACCAGCCGAGCAGCACAGTTGAGGAGAGACTGGAGCTGACGGATGCCTTCTCTTTCTTATCCTCCTCTGCATCTTCTTCTTCTTTCACTTCCTCCTTCCCTCTTACATGTACATCTTATCTCTTCTTCCTCCGTATCATACCCTTTCACTGCTTCCTCTTCCTCATTCCCCTCTTCCTCCTCCTCCTCTTGCTTTTCCATATTCTACTCTTCCTTCTCTTTCTCTTCTCCTCTTCATCCTCTTATTTTTCCTTCGTCTCGTATTCTTCCTTATTCTTTCTATAAGTTTTCTTGTCGCCTCATATCTTTCTTTGTCCTTCTTTCAAAGTAAGAGTGGAATGAAGAAGTCAAGGGAAGTGGTTTTCAGGGTTTATTTTCACGGTTATCGGGATTTGACAAATGTAGTCATGATTTAGACACTGTTATCAGAATTTAGCAATCGTTATATGGATTAAGAGGGATATCGGGATTTAGTAAATATCATAAATTATTAAGTGTTGACTCCATGGATTAGGAGCAGTCATCGGGATTAAATAACGGTTATCAGGATTTAGTACATGTTATTAGGATTTGAAGCGATTGGAAGTAACTAACAGATATCATGATTTAGGAAATGTTAGCTATGGTATAATCAGGATTTAATTGGCCAGTTCTACCAGAAAGATGCAACACGCGTTATTTGTGATAATACAATATTCGAAGAAATGTTCGTATCAGCCACACAAGTAAAATTGTGTGTGACATTTCAACCGAAATTCACGACATTTTCGCTTCTTTTTACCATAGCAACGTATATACGAGCCGAAGCCAAATGCCCCTAGCGACAAGTAGATCAATGTCCGCATGAGAAAATTTAATATTTCCAATTGAGTGAGTGTCGCCATGGAACAAAACAAATATAGGCCTATAAATTATATATATATACTTATATATTAATTTACACATTCACAGACACAGATACACACATATATATGTGTATATATACACATATATGTGTGTATATACATATATATATAATATTAATTTACACATTCACATACAAAGACATACACATATATATGTATTTATTTCCGACTGTATATTATTAAATGGAACAGGTCATTTTAGAAGTTGAGAGCACTGGACATTTCCTGACTTTGAGGCTCCTGATACGAGATATAATATTGAACTATGGAAAATCAATTTTTAAAATTAATTACATCTCAAATCTTGTGTCACAGATGACGACCCCGCAAAAGTCAAGGCCAGGTCGATGAATTATGAATTATGACTGGAGGGTGAATTCATTCGCCGCTTGGAACATTCCAGGTGGTGGATTCCAGTTCTCATCTCCTGGTCCAGTTCGTGACCTTTTCACCTACGACCTTCCTACATCCTTGTTGAGCAGTAGCGTGAAAGAAATACTCCTCGACACCCCTTAGCGTCTTTGTGAAGTTCTTTAAATGCGCTATATAAGTGTTCAGATGCACAAATACGTGGTGTGCACAAGTTTTGTAGTCTACAATCAGACACATTTTGCCATTTTAAGCCACACTATTGTCGACCTCAGTGCTTTATTACCAGACAACATCTGTCGATTAAGCTGGCCAATCGCACTGCCAGATATTCGAATGTGTAATATAATGTAGGCCTAAGCCATTGCTATGCAATGCGATAAATTAGTTTGCAATACATTGTAATGCATTCTGATGCCAATCAATGTATGTAGACTGATTTGCATTGCATGCATTCCGACATTCTTATAGCGCATTTCAGGAACCTCGCAAAGTTGCGAAAAGCAGCGATCTTCACCGCAGCGTAATGCGATGTAATGTAATGCGATTTACAACTTTATGAAGCGCCCGTTAAAAAATTCCTCCCCAGATCTGTTCGACAAATATCGGAATTTCAAGCCAGTTCACAGTCGCAGGACAGTAACGGCGGATGTAAACACGCGACTGGCGCCACCTATTCTGTGAAACCCCGACACGCAACATGGCGGACGGAAACATGGACACTTGGTGACACTTGGTGTCGGAGACGAGCAATTTGGACTGGGCAGAGGAACCCACAGTCGCCGAATCGGAGGATTTGTTACAAGCGGAATAATGGTTGCTAAGGCGGCTCGGCGAAGAACCGCCAAATTAGTTTTGACCCGCGTGTCTTAGAAGGAAAGGGATAAAAAGGAGTATCGATCGCAGAGGGTTCATTAGACGGGATTCAGAGCGACCTCTGGCAGTTGCTGGAATTATTATTGCAGATCATCGCGCGAAAAGGATTTTATGAATTATTCTTATGTGTATTTATGTATGTGTATATGTATGTATGCGGAGATATACTGTTGTATATATGTGGAGATGTGTGCGTTAAATGTATGCATATTTACATGCATTTTATTGTTTATCAATAATTCCTTGTCTTGTTTCTCTTTTCTGTCTGGTGTCCCTCTTTCTCTCTCAGTCTTTCTCCTTATCTTTTTCCTTCTCCCTCCTTTCCATCCTCTTCTTTCCTCCAACCCTTCATTCCAAGTTCCTCCATCCCTTCTTTCATCCTTCCATCCGTCTGTTAATCTGTCTATCTGTCTGTCTGTCTAACTGTGTCTCTCTCTGACAGCCCCACTTCTTTGTATTTCTTCATCACTCTTCCCTTTTCTTTTCTTTACTTCATCCTCTCCTCTTTCTCTCCTGTACTCCTTCCCTCGCACTAACTAAATGACTCAGTAACTTGCTAACTCACTCACTAACTGACTGACTAATTGACTCACTGACTCGCTCGCCCGCTCGCTGCCTCGCTCACTCACCTCATTTTCAATCTCTCTGCTTTCATCCTGATATTACCGCATTAAAATGAAGACATCCGAGAGAGCCGATCATTGCAATCGTATGCCGAGTATCACCTGACCTCATTACTGCATAGATCACGTTTCCCTTGCACTTCACATTAATAACCAGCGTCCGACAACTACTCTCTCTCTGTCTCTCTCTCTGTCTCTCTCTGTCTGTCTGTCTCTCCCTCTCTCTCTCTCTCCCTCCCTCTCTCTCCCTCTCTCCCTCTCTCTCTCCCTCTGTCTCTCTCTGTCTCTCTCTGTGTCTCTCTCTGTCTCTCTGTCTCTGTCTCTGTCTGTCTCTGTCTCTGTCTGTCTGTCTGTCTGTCTGTCTGTCTGTCTGTCTGTCTGTCTGTCTGTCTGTCTCTCTCTCTCTCTCTCTCTCATAACAAAACATCTAGCACGAACAAAATCCCATGTCGTTGCGAGATCTCGCAATTATAATTATTAAGCTGAGCGGTAGATGACAACATGGAAAATGGCAATAACAGAGCGCTCACATTTCAAGATTGATAACATCTTCGATTTGACTAAGCGCAACATTTATATTGGAAGGGAGTCGGTACGCGATGATCTAGTGGTTAGCATGTTGGACTGTCGACCGAGAGGTCGGGAGTTCAAATCCCCGTCACGACAGAAAGATATTTAAAGATTGCGCCCACATAGACGAACTCAGTTATAAAATGAGTGCACCGACCGCACACTGTCAGTGGGAAGATCAGGTGGTGAAGGACAGGACTGATCCATCCTCTTCCATCCTTACCTCACCTATACCTACCTTCCTTAGTATACCTTACCTTACCTAACCCTACCTTACCTTACCATTCGGCGTCTTCTAGCGGTCATGACCAATCAGTATTATTATGTTGCTTTAAAGCGGAAGCTTGACCCTCAGCTCTTTATATACCGTCAGGTCAACCGGGGTAAGGAAAGGTCAGCAAGGTCAAAGGAGTGGCTGCGTTGCTTGGCTTCGATAGCAAACGAAACAGAAAGAGACAGAGACAGAGAGACGGAGAGAGATAGAGAGAGACAGAGAGCAACATAGAAACTGTACGCTGAGAGGAAGAGCAACGCATTGGTTGATGACGCCTTTGATATGTTATCTGATGCCCAAGGGTCTTCAGCGATTCGTGTCGTTCCTAGAACGCACCTCGATTAGAAAAACAGCATCTATTATCATGATCGTCATCATTATCATCATCATTCGACGTCGTCGTAGTTGTCAACGACTTCATATCATCATCATCCTCAACAACAACATCATCATTGTTTGAATCAATCTGACACCGAATCAGATTCAGTCTTTCTCTTTGCAACTTACCGTAAATCGTCTTTACTTTCCTTAACGTACTTAACTTATTTAACATCCATTAAATTCTCTTGACTTTTCTAAACTTACTTTAACTTCCTCTAACTTACCTTAGCTTACCTTGACTCGCCTTAGCTTCCCTTAACCAGTCAATCACTTACAGCACAAGATCGATAAATCAAATTTAGCATTCTAATAATCGATGTTCATTCGATTAATATTCCATGGTGGCTCGTCCGGGACTCGGGATTAGAAGAGCGGGTTGAAGCAGTCTTGGCATTCCGCAGATCAAACGATAAATCATTTTGAAAGGCGGCGAGAAGGCTCTGGAGAATTTGATTATAGTTAGCTTTGCCTTCTCTTATATCTTCCCTCAACTCCCTTAGCCTCTCTTCACCTGCCGTTGTTTGCCTTGCCTTCCAGAGAACACAGAACACTGTCAATTGGATACTTTTCGTGCCGAATGCGGAGACTCCGAAGTCGTCTTGGTCCTAAGCGCTCGCTACGGTCGAATGCAGGTCGGCCGGTGCGTTAAGCGTGACTGGGGCTACATAGGATGTGCCGCCGATGTCCTCGCTCACGTCGACCGTGTCTGTTCTGGTCGAAGAGTTTGCGAGTTTCCGGTGGCTGACCTCGACGGAAATCAACCGTGTCCGAGAGATTTGGCACCGTATCTGGAAACGACTTATCAGTGCATTTCAGGTGACGAGATACGATATGATCTGTTCTAATCTAATCTGATCTCATCTGATCCAATCTGATTTTATCTGATCTAATCTGGTCTAATCCAACCTGATCTGATCTTATCAGTCTGATCTTATTTGATATGATCTTATCTGATCTGATATGGTCTCATCTTATCTGAATTTGTCTGATATAATCTGAGTTGCTATGATTTGATTTAGTCTGACCTAATGTGATCTTAACTGATCCGATCGAATTCAGTTTAATCCAGATCAATCTAATCTAATCGATTCCAAAAACAATCTAATATAATATAATCCGATATGTCCACCTGGATAGATGAATCAGATTCAGATTTAATGATTATGGTCGCGCAAGAACTGCTGTAAATGAATTAACTAATTAATATTCATCATGACTATAGGTAGCCTATATTCGCTGCTATAGGATACTGTAGATATACAGATCTATTCCTGTGAATTAGCAGAGTCTTTTGAAGACTGAATAGGTTCATTCCCTTATTAATAGGCAAATTAACCAGTGTGCTTATTGTAGTTGTAACAGCAACAGAAGAAATTTATATAGCGCCACTTCAGAGTGCCTCAGAGCTGTTCTATACATGGCAGTATCTCTGCACGTGTCGCAGACTCTGCCAGTTTGGCAAATTGTCTCAGTGCGGACTTTACCCGATAATTCTTAAATGGTTGGACTAGTACCGTTGCCGGGTCGGCGTTTCAGATTTATCCTTTGATTTCGCACACGGCACGTGTGTGTGTTTCGTGTCTTCGAAACCTCGCCGAAATTGGACCGGTTCGCTTTTCAGAGGGTAAATACTGTAGGTTCTTATTTCTTAACGTGATAGTTGAGCCTCATACCTATATACAGCGTCGGTGATTGGGAAGTCTTGGATTCGGTGACGGAAGGTCGGGGAGTATTGTATTCTACGTGTATGTATTCTATGTGTATGTATTCTATGTGTATGTATTCTATGTGTATGTATTCTATGTGTATATATTCTATGTGTATATATTCTATGTGTATGTATTCTATGTGTATGTATTCTATGTGTATGTATTCTATGTGTATGTATTCTGTGTGTATGTGTTCGGAGTGGCGCCAATTGTCAATCAACCACGGATAGGTAAGTTATGTCACAGCCGCGAATGCCTGTTCTGCTTGGGAGATTTCTGACGGTACCGTCTTCTACCATCTACGAGGGACCGCTGGACAGTGGTTCTATCGTGTACCGCGAACATCACCTGGTTTCGTTCGTCATCTTCGGCGCAACTTGGTTCAGGAACTCTGAGCAGTGTGTCAGCTGTTACTCTGGATGGGACGCAGTCGGTTGGGTTCTGCGTGTGTGGGGGGGCTCACCAGTGTTGACTCTTCTGGTTATCTGAACAATGATGAATATTCTGTTCTTACTGACCTAAACATCATTTAGGGCAGCGTAGACGGCGCTTTTGTGAGATACTTAAACGGCGCTATATGAAGTTTTGTGGTGACCAGCTAATTATCCAGATGGAAGGATAATTTGTGCCTTTAACGACCACTAGTGATCGAAAACAGCTCTCGGCCCCAATAAGTGTTTACAATATATATGTACTTAGCGATCCGTGTATCTATTGCTATTTACACATATATCTTGCTGTTCATATACATATATTTATATTCCTGTTTGCATATATATATATATATAGAGCTTTATATATGTGCTATTGTAGTGTTACATATATGATTAGCGATCTATACATGCTTCATGCTGTCTATATATTTAGTGCTATGTATTTGTGCAAACCCGTATTCTATGTATTTGTATTCTATGTCTATATATTCTATGTGTATGTATTCTATGTGCATGTATTCTATGTGTATGTATTCTGTGTGTATGTGTTCGGAGCGGCGCCAATTGTCAACCACGGATAGGTAAGTTATGTCACAGCCGCGAATGCCTGTTCTGCTTGGGAGATTTCTGACGGCACCGTCTTCTGCCATCTACGAGGGACCGCTGGACAGTGTATGTATTCTATGTGTATGTATTCTATGTGCATGTATTCTGTGGGTATGTATTCTATGTGTATGTATTCTATGTGTATGTATTCTATGTGTATGTATTCTATGTGTATGTATTCTATGTGCATGTATTCTGTGGGTATGTATTCTATGTGTATGTATTCTATGTGCATGTATTCTATGTGTATGTATTCTATGTGTATGTATGTGTATTGTATGTGTAAACCGGTATATTGTATGGTGTTAGGTATACACAGATAGCAGGGAGTTAACAATAATTATTTTCTTAAATCGTGTTTGTGCAGCGACTTCGGCGGCGACCTTAGAGCAGCAGACACCTCGAGATAATAGCATCTAGTGATGCGCCTTTCTCCACCATTCGTCAGTATATCGTCGTCTCCCCTGTTCCAACCACCTGTCAGTCTCCTCTTGCCTTTACTTCCCTCATTCGTTACATCCCTGCTCCCTTCCTTTTCTCCCTCCTTTCGTTCCTTCCTTACTCCCTTCATCTCTTCCTACCTTCCTCCTTCCTGATTGTTGTTGTCCTCAGTCTTCTTCTTTTTCTCTCTTCTCTTCCTCTATTCCTTTCCAGTCATTTTGTCGAAGTTTCTGCATTAGTTATTGAGACTATGCAGAAAGAGAGAGACAGAGAGAGAAAGGGAGGCAGAGAGAGAAAGGGAGGCAGAGAGAGAAAGAAAGTAAGAAAGAGACAGAGAGCAAGAGAAAGAGAAAGAGAAAGGGAGAGAGAGGAGAAAGGAGAGGACAGAGATAGAGAAACACAGTATATGAGTGGAGAGAGAGAGAGGACAGGAAAGGACAGAGAGAAGAGAGAAAGAAGAGAAGAGAGAAACAGACAGACAGGCAGACAGACAGGCAGACAGACAGATAGACAGCCTTGGAAGCGTCTCTGTGTCCTTTGTCTAATGATCGCCTAACGCGCCGTCTTATCTGTTGTGTGTATTCGGGAATTGGCCGAGAAATAACATCCCTGCCTCTGTCCACTTGTCTGTCTCTGTGTTTATGTGTACGTGTGTCTATACGTGGATGCTTGTATATGTGCATGTATGTTTCTCTGTCTCTGTTTGTTTTTTAGGAATTTTATAATCTCGAATCGAACCTGTCGTGTCTCTTTCTGGATCTCTTACCTTCTGGCTATCTTATGTCTGAGTGACTATTTCTATGACATTGCATGCGGAGTTTTCTGTCTTTCTGTCAGGTCGTTTTTTAGGGTTATCTGTCACTCTGCCTGTTTGCCTTAGTATCTGTTTACGTGTAGAAGTATTACTGTCAGTTAATCTGTCTCTCTGTCTGTCTTCTGTCTGTTGATATGTCTATTTGTCTCTGTACCTGTCTGTCTGTCTTTCTGTACGTCGGTATGTCTTTTTTTTCTCTGTATCTGTCTATCTGTCTGTCTTAATCTTTCAGTCCGTCGGTCAGTCGCTGTCTGTTTGTTTCTATCTGTGTGCCATGTTTATCTTTCTCTCTGCCTCTCATCTCTAATTAGTCATCTCTAATTAGTGAAGATCGCCAACTACAGTAGAAAGGAATCTGTCTGCGAATGCCTTGTCACGAGAACAAAGGATGCGTTTTCATAGCTTACCAGGGGTTACCAAGTGCATCAGCCGCAGCATCAGCAGCAGCAGCCATTCCATAGGATGCCAATCTCCCAGCCGGCGACATCCCTGCACTTATCTTAGACGTCCTTGCATCAATAATCGCAGTAAATCCTCCTCTTGTTCGCCTCTCGAGTCCAAGAATGATCAGTCGTCTTCTGCTGCACGCAGCTGTACAACCCTCGCACAATAAATGGTCTCATTATTCTTGGGCACAATAAATATCCGGAATCATAATAAACAGAAGTTATTATAATGAACCTATGTCTTTTTATAAACATCCTTACTCATAACAAACGTGTCTTTATAATAAACATAGGTCTTTATGATAAACACAAGTCTTTATAATAAACATAAGTCTTTATAATAAACATAAGTCACTATATTAAACATAAGTTCTTATATTAGACATAGGTTCTTATATTAAACATAAGTTCTTATAAAACAGCCGCACTTTTAATAAACAGATATTCGAAGTCCTCGTAACAGACACGACTCCTTATAATTAGGACTCACATTTCAGTTTGGTTGCCAACTGTCGCCTGACTTCAGATTTACCTGACTTATCGGATGTCGACCTGGCTTCTCCAATGGATCAAGATTTCTACTTCAGTTTCACTTGGAACGATCACCAACTGATGCCAAGTGCACAATAATTAATAATGGATCTACGGATAATTAAATTATGTTATAGAATTAACATAAGTCTATTATGATATGATACAATGAGTCGCTATAATAAGCAATGGTCCTTTTAATAAACACTCGTTCTAGTAATAAGAACCTGTCTTTAGAGTCAACGTAGGTCTTTTAATATACAGCAGTTCTTAAAAGAAATATATATACGTGTGAGAAACGTGAATCCTTTATACAATACAAACTAAACGCCTCTCATTATAAGAACCAATGTTCATTATAATGACAGGAGTTTAGTGTAGGCGTCAATATAATGAACAATAGTTCTTATAATTAGTTCTTATAATGGACGTCCATCACTATAATGAACGCCTGTCATTATAACAAACATCCGTCACTATAACAAACACCCGTCATTGTAATAAGCACCTGTCATTATAATAAACATCCGTCACTGTAACAAACACAAGTCATTGTAATAAGCACGTCATTATAATAAACACCGGAACCGTCTTCTGAATAGCTGTGGAAGTATTAGCATGAGACAAACAAACAAACAAAGTCGCATATTCACTACATTACAACATTCATGAAGTTGTAACTCAACGGCACTTTTATGTTGCCCGTAGTTGTCATGGCAAACTCTCACAAGTGCAACGTTCACGAACCAATCACAATCTCCCAATCCTCCGGCTACCTGGCCAGCGTTGTCACCATGGATACGGGAAGAGGCGGGTCCGACTGCCCGTGGCGAATCCAAGTCCTGCCGGGTCAACAGGTCAACGTAACACTGCTGAACTTCGCCCGCATCGGACTGCCGAGCGAGTGGGGGACCTCTGCGGCCCCTCGGCCCAAGATCTGCTACCAGCTAGCGGGGATCAGGGAGAAGCAGTATTCCCGAACTCTGACGGAGTGCGAGGGTTCAACACGCGAGAGTCATGCTTACACGTCAACGTCAAACGTCATCGAGGTCGACGTCATCGTCGCCAAAGTACTGAAAGTCTACTTTGTCCTATATTTCGAGGGTATGCTCTGCTGGTATTATTTGTAATACTGTTGTTGTTATTATTATTATTATTATTTATAAGGCGCTAGTTATTATAACTAGATAAACAAAATTTAATGCGCTGCTGCTAATATATGTATCTAGTTGATTTCGTTTAAGTGTGTGTGTATATATGTGTGTGTGTATGTGTGTACGTGTGGGTGTCTGTGTTGATCATTGGAAAGCAGGCTGAACGAAATAATGACTTAATGAATTGATGGAATTAATGAACGACTGAATTAATGAATTAATAAACAAATGAATTAACGGAATTATGAAATGTTGAATTATTGAATCGACGAATTAACCAATTAACACATTAATGAATTAATGAAATTTTGAATTTCTGAATTACTGAATAACTAACTGACTGATTAAGGAATTAAATAATTGAGTTGATGAAGACTCCGATAGTTTGGTGATGTGGAAAGAATGCCAACTGACTGAATCCCTCACAATGCATTACGTGCAAGATGAGAAGGAAAGAGAATCAAAGGAAGACAACGACTACTCTGGATAGACAATAAAAATGACAACATAATAAGACTTGGACTAGACATAAGAACAGCACTTAATATGACATATGACCGAAAAGATTGAAGGTCATTTATTCGCACCCATCGACACCAAACGCCTGGCGCCAGGAACTGATGATGAGTTCGTGAACTAATTGTAAAAGGAATTGTAATTACAACGACACATTTGTATAGCGCTTCTTACGAGCCGCTCTGCGATGGTAATCGTAATTCTTAAGAGCCTCTCTGTAACTGCATTTGAAACAGAACATTTGAATCTCTGTAAATTGTTCACTGTCAGATGCAGTCAGATGATATAAGACATCAGTTTGGGGACATGCAGGTTGCCCTCCTTCACACATCATTTCGAGCCCGTTGTGCCTTCCCTGTGTTGGACCTTCCTTTTGAAAATGTATCTAATCTAATGACTTCTATAGCGCTGCTATCATAATGCCCAAGGCATCAGTCGATGGTCGCTTCAAGTCAAAATCGCAATCCAAAATCATAAACAGTTGGAGAAGCCGGGTCGAATACCGATAGGTCAGAGAAACCAAAAGCTAGGCTACGGTGGGTGAGCAAGCTGAAACATATGAGTTTTAAGTCTAGACTTGAAAGACATCACAGAACTGACGGAACGAATAGAACTTGGCAACGAATTCCAAAACTGTGGATCAGCAACCAAGAACACAGTAGAACCCAATACTGTTTTGGTACGAGGGATAAAAAGAGTCACAGTGTACATTGATCGAGTGCAATATTTGATGGTATGACGATTGACCATGGAACAGAGATAGATCGGCTGATTCAAATGTAGTACTTTCTGAACTATAAGACAAATTTTAAACTGGATTTTGCTCGATGGGCAACCAGTGTAGCGAATACAAAATAGTGTAAATGAATGCAAAGTAGGTGTATATCGATCTCGTTGTATATGGGCCTTCGTTCTTTAGCATATGACTCTGTGCAGTAAACCTTTTCAAACTGACGTCGATTGATGGTCTAATCTATGCTAATCTAAAGACTTCTATAGCGCTGTTATCATAATGTCCAAGGTATCAATCGATGGCCGCCTCAAGTAAAGTCGTAATCAAAATCATAATACATTGAAGAAGCCTAGGTTGAATTCCTAGAGAATACTTCTAGACACTTGTTTCGAATAGTTAGGTAGCCATTTGAGATAGCCATCTTTATTTGTAACATTGTCGTCATCATTATTTATCATCGCCTTTTATCATTTTTGAGGTAGTAGCATTTTGAGATAGTCATTTGTGAGGAAATAAAGGGCGCTATATCAAGTTTTTGATAAATTCGTGTATCGAGCGAATGAACGAATGAATGGATGAAATACATAATTTGTCAATTATATGACAAATTAATTAATTGTTGGCCATTTACCCAGCAAAACAAATTAACTAATTGACAAATTAACGCGTTAATTGATTAATATAAAAACTAGACTAATTACTAACTAGTCATGCGGTTCATACTAGTCTAATATGAAAAACTTTTATAGCGCCGTTATCGTAACGCAAAAGACGTCAGTCGATGGTCGCTTCAAAGCAAATTAGCATTCCAAAAATATAGTCTATTGTACAGAAACATTTAATAGCGTTCAATAACAAATTATCGTTCGCTCTTACAGCCTTAAATTGTTATTATATGACTTTAAACGATCGGCCAAGGCAAAGCTCAAACAACTAATTGTAATCGATTCGACTGTTAATCAAATTCTCCAAAACCTTCTCGCCGCCTTTCAAAATGATTTATCGTTTGATCTGCGGAATGCCAAGACTGCTTCAACCTGCTCTTCTAATCCCGAGTCCCGGAGGAGCCACCATGGAATATTAATCGAACCAACATTGATTATTAGAATGCTAAATTTGATTTATCGATCTTGTGCTGCAAGTGATTGACTGGACCCATTGTTCCTTTACGTTTTGTTCCGTATAGTTTTGTCAACGGTCATTGAGCTGTATGGAAACGGCGCTGAATAAATTGGCGTGAGGTTTAACAGAAGGAATGGGGTTTGCATGTAGATGCATAGGTTCATTTAGGAAAGTTTTTAACCGGAGCACTAGTCATTATAGGATATAAGAGTCTTTAACTGAAGCACTAGAGTTATTGTAGGATATAAGAGTTTTTAGCCGAAGCATTAGAATCTTTATAGGATATAAGAGTTTTTAACCGAAGCACTAGAGTCGTTATAGGATATAAGAGTTTTTAGCCGAAGCATTAGAATCTTTATAGGATATAAGAGTTTTTAACCGAAGCAATAGAGTCATTATAGGATATAAGAGTTTTTAACCGAAGTATTAGAGTCATTATAAGATATAAGAGTTTTTAACCGAAGCTTTAGAATCTTTATAGGATATAAGAGTTTTTAACCGAAGCACTAGAGTCACTATAGGATATAAGAGTTTTTAACCGAAACATTAGAATCTTTATAGGATATAAGAGTTTTTAACCGAAGAACTAGAGTCATTATAGGATATAAGAGTTTTTAACCGAAGTATTAGAGTCATTATAGGATATAAGAGTTTTTAACCGAAGCACTAGAATCTTTATAGGATATAAGAGTTTTAATCCGAAGTATTCAAGTCATTATAGGATATAAGAGTTTTTAACCGAAGCATTAGAGTCATTATAAGATACAAGAGCCTTTAGCCGAAGTATTAGAGTCATTATAGAGATAACTGTAAAAGACAAATTGCCATGGCTACCGAAGAATGCAATAACTACCCACTTGTATATAAATATGTGTACCCATATGCATAATAGTCCTATAGATATAAATTTATACATAATATCAGTCGATATATATTCTATGAATAATTGGTCTGGTCGCGGATCGTGTGAATGGGCAGCAGATACAAGTCCATTCAGAATGGATAGATGTTTTAGATGAATGAAGGTAATATATATTCATCACATATATGAATATATATATATATAGTTCATATGACTCGTATTACGAGCCAACAAGTATAAATATATTTGTATTTATATGAATAGATATATTTATACGAATAGATATATTTATTAATGCATATATGTATATATTTATACATCGATGCCAGGATGTCAAAGGCGAGTGTGCCTGTCCAAAGAAGAGGAAGCCTTAAGGGAAGAGAAAAGCCCCAGGGAGCGAGGAAAGAAATAGGGAAGAGAAGGAAAAAGAAGAGTAGAAGGAGAAGGAACAGACGGAAGAGAATATGATAGAGGATGAAGAGAAAGAGCAGGAGAAGGAGGAACAGGAGGAAAGAGAATAGGAAGAGGACAAAGAACGGGAGATAAAAGAAGAGGAGGAGGAAGCTTAGAAGGAGGAGGAAGTGGACGAGGCAGAACAGGAGGAATAGTAGGAAGAAGAGGAGGAGGAAAAAAAGAGGAGAAATAGGAGATGGAGGAAGAGTAGGAGGAGGTAGAAGGGAAGAAAACAGGAGGAGGTAAAGGAATAGGAGAAGGAGGAAGAAGAAGAGAAGGAGGAAGAGGAGAAGGAGGAAGAGGAGGTGAAAGAAACAGAGGAGGAGGAAGAAGAGGAGGAAAAAGAGTGTGATGAGGAAAAATGGAAGCAGAAGAGGATAAGGAGTGCATGGTGGAAGCGGAAATGAGTTTCATGCTGAGGCATGGTGGGATGGCTGAGGGAAGGAAAAGGAGGGAGGGAGTGCGAGATCAAAGCTAACACATGGACGGACTTTGCGAAGATATTTAACGCATGAGGAATATGAAAGAAGAAGAGAACGAGAAGAAGGAAAAAGCAGGAAGAGAAAGAGGAAAATATGAATCGATTGAGCAAGAGGAGGAAGAGAAGGAGAAAAAATAAAAGGAGTAGGAGGGGAAGGAATAGGCAGAGGAGGAGGAAGAGAGGATAAGGACAATGAGGAGGAGTAGAAGGAAAAAGGATAGGTTGAGTAACAGGAGAAAGAGGAGGGAAAACAGGAGGAGGACAGGAAGCGAAAAGGAGGAAGATAATGAGGAAGACGACGAGGAAGAGGATGGGAAGAGAGGACGACGGAGAAGATCAACGGAAGAGAAGGAGCTGAAGATAGAGGAGCAAGATGTATCATCATCTGTCGTTTCGCTCTTTTTACATTTCTCGTCTAATTCGAGTTTGTTCCTCATCGGTCGAATCCTGTATTGCATTCACCATCGCACGTCCTTCCCCCATTCCCCAATTCCTAGCCATTCACTTTCACACGCTCTTCCCCTACTTCGAGAGGGGCTCGTATCATCTCGAGGCGATTCTGAGAAATATCCCTTTCTGGCAACCCGCCGCTGTTGTCCTCCGTATCTGCCTCTGTCTCTCTCTGTCTGTCTGTAAGTCTATGCCTCTTTCTCGGTCTTTTAATGCAGCTGTCTCGGTCTCTGTCTCAATCTTCTTGTCTTTATCACTGTGAAAAGAATGAGGGAAACAGAGACTGAGAGGCAGACCGATAGACAGACAGACAGAAAGACAGGCAGACAGACAGACAGGCAGATAGATAAGTAGTTAGGTAGGTAGGTAAGTAGGTAGGTAGACAAATAGATATGTAAATAGATAAATAGATGGATAGATAGGCAGAGAGGCAGACAAACAAGTTTACAGAAATTGAGATAATGACAGAAGCAGACATGCAAACAGTCATACGCACACACAGACAGACACACATACAAAGAGACAAACACACAGAGACACACACAGACGGACACCTCAATCCTACATCCCTCGTCGTTGTCTTTCCAACAAGCAGCGCTCGGCTGTGCCAACCCAGCCCTCCAGCCGGGCATGTGGCTGCGACGTGAAGGCGACAACGCCCTGGTCAAGTGCAATTCCACGGGGGTCTCGTGGCCACTCCACTGCGTCGGGTCGACCTGGGAAGGCCAGCTGGACAACTGCACCCAATCAACCGCCTCGGCCTCCTCCATCGAGGGCTGGAACGTGGCACAACTGTTCGTCAACGATGCGTTTCCATACAGTGAGTTGACCAGCTGCTACTCAGATGGCGCTGCATAAATGCTCAGATACACGTATGAATAAATTGTTGCTCGCCCCGTGAATTTCTCTCGTCGCCATGACTACCGGTCGGCATGGTTACGCTCTGATACTTTAGGAGATTTCTAACCTGCAACTATGACTACTGATGGTCGGCTATACGCAGATCTGCGACTGCCTCTGATAACAATAATAATAATAATAATAATAATAATAATAATAATAATAATAATAATAATAATAATAATAATAATAATAATAACAATGCTGATGGTGATGATGAAGATAATGACGACGACGACTACAGGATACCAATGAACAACTAGAACAACAACAACAATAACTACCACTACTACTACTACTACTACTACCAATAATAATAATAATAATAATAATGATAATAATAATAGTAGTAGTAGTAATAATAATAATAATAATAATAATAGTAATATTAATATGAAAGATAATATGAATAATAACGTGAATCAAAGGTTTGTTTTTGATGCTGGACAGGCATACTCGTCGTGGTATCCGTGGGAGTGGCATTGGGAGTCTTCGTCGGAGGTGTTCTACTTGTCTGTGCTGCCAGATACTTTAAGAGGTTCGGTGACGTACATGTACATTTATAAATGCACCTTTATTTAGCGCCTTTCAAGAAAACTCTGAAATGAGGATAACTTCTCGACATCTTGAAAACCAGTTGTTATGTTAGTTGTCGAACTGTTGCTGTAAAATTCTACACAACACATTTTGTTTACGGTAGCTTTGTCTGTCTGTTTGTCTGTCTGTTTGTCTGTCTGTTCAAATATATGGGCGTGTCTGTCCGCCTATCCCGTCTTCCTGCCTGTCTGCCTCTCTACCTATCTGCCTGTCCATCCATCTATCGCTCTGTCTATTTGCCTGTCTGTGTGCTTGTATGTCCTGTTTCTCTCTGCCTCTCTGACAGTCTATCCGTCTGCCTTTCTCTCTATCTGCCTATCTACTTGTCTGTCCTGTCTCTCTCCATGTCAATCTGTAGGTCTGCCTCTCTCTCTCTCTCTCTCTCTCTCTCTCTCTCTCTCTCTCTCTCTCTCTCTCTCTCTCTCTCTCTATCTATCTATCTATCTCTCTCTCTCCTCTCTCTCTCTCTGTCTGCTTGCCTGTCTGTCTGTGATCTTTTGCTGATACATAAACCCGTCGTCACGTTTCCAGAACATTGACTTTCCATAGAGCGTGTCGCCCTCTGCCTTTGTCATTTTGCAGACGACACGACGGCGTGACGTCGGACGATGACTACGGTGGTCCATTGGGGCCGTTTCCCCCTGACGCCTCCTCGGCTGCCAAAACCCTCGTTCTGTCCTGCGAGGTCATCTCGCCAACTGCGCACGACCCAGCCGCCTCCCCTCTCGCCACCGACCTGACCCAGATCCACCAGCACCTGACCCAGAAACGGCTGAAGCTGAAGACTGGCTCGGCCGCTACACAATCCGGAACTATTGAGTGTCACTGTCCTTATGCCGTTTACGATAGCTTCCCCTATTCGTCGCATGGATGCCAGGCGCCCGCGATGGGAGTGGCATCCTCTGCATCATCGGCTGCTGCTGCTGGTGGTGGTGGATCCAGGCGAATTCATCTTCAGAGAGGCACGCATATCTACGAGTGTCCTCCGCAACCGGAAATACTCGGATGCCTCAGTTAACGACGAGAAATTGACCCGACGTCACAACACATGCAGAGAGAGACAGAGGCACACACACACAGAGACAGAGAGACAGAGAGAGACAGAGAGAGACAGACAGAGACAGACAGAGAGATACAGAGAGCATGCATACGCAACAATAAATGCAAAGCATTTACTATACACAGACTAGAGATAAACAGGTATTCTGTGTGTGTATGTCCGCGTACATTTATGTGCATATATACGGTATATATATGTACATGCATAATTCTAGATCTATGTATAAGTACATGCATACGTACAGTGGTGTGCAAAAGTCTGGAACCACCTACGAATTTTGACATTTTTTCAACTTTATGACCTTTTACTGTAATTTTTTCATTACCCCACTATTTTTTTGTGTTTTTCGTTATAAGGGATATATTTGGCTATTATAATCATCTTTTTAATACCAATTATTTCTGTTTTTGACAGAAGTATAAGTTCTGAAACATACTTAGTACAACTTTTGTAAATTTCACAAATCCTGCGTGAAACTGGATCAAGATGTTCCAATCAGCGCGCGTTATTTCTGACCAATCAGGAGGCAGTTTTCACCAGCCAATAACAGTCCAGGGTGTCTAGGTAAGACAGCAGCTATAAAATAGGCGCGCTCTTTTGGATTTCTTACACTTTCTGCATCGACCATGACGAAGAAGCGGGGCTTGGTGTTGGAGGATCGTGTTCGTGTGACAGTGTTGAGGGAGGAAGGCTTTTCATGCCGCCAGATTGCCAGCAAAGTCGGCTGCAGTCACAGCGCCGTTGTAAAAATCCTGCAGAAGAAGAACACGACGGGTTCGGTGGTAGACAAGCCTCGGTCCGGGCGTCCACGTGTATCAACATCACGCCAGGACCGTGCTCTTCGACGCTTGTCATTGACCAACCGCAAGTTGACTTCGCCTCAGCTACTGCGTGAGTGGTCAGACACGTCTCACGTCAGTGCAAGTTCATCAACTGTTCGTCGTCGGTGCCTGAAAGTATTTGGGCTGCGGGGCTGCAAGGCACGCAACAAGCCACTGATGAGTGACGTACAAAGGAAGAAACGGATCGAGTGGGCGCGGAAACACTCAAGCTGGACAAGTGACAAGTGGGAGAAGGTGCTTTTCAGCGATGAAAGTACCTTCTGCTTGTTTGGCAATCAGGCCCACACCTACGTGAGGAGATTTCCTGGAGAGGAGTTCAAGCCTGAGTGCCTCAATGTCACTGTAAAGCATCCTCTGAAGATCATGGTCTGGGGCTGCATGGCTGCCAGTGGCGTGGGACGCTTGCACATCGTCGATGGAATGGTGAACGGGGCGAAGTACATCACAATACTGCAAAAGTGCATGTTGCCATCAGCGGAGCAGCTCTTTCCAGGCCGGTTCCTGTTCCAAGATGACAACGCACCTTGCCACCGAGCCAAACTGGTGATGAACTGGAAGCGTCAGCACAAGATTGAGTCACTTGACTGGCCTGCGCAATCTCCAGACCTCAATCCCATCGAGAATCTGTGGCACAAGGTGGCATTGGAAATTTCAAAGAAGCGCCCAACTTCAAAGCGTGAGCTAATTGAATCGCTCATTACTGCCTGGAATCGCGTTGTCACGCATGATCACCTCGTCAAACTTGTGCACTCGATGCCGAAACGGTGCAGACAGGTGATCAAGAATAAAGGGTGGCCCACCAAATACTAATTCACCACGGTCACACAAAACGGCCTTTTTCAAGGCCACCTAAATGATTACGAAGGAATACAGACCACACGTGACCTGTTTTAAAGCATACATGTACGTACTAATTATTTTACACTATTGCCTAGGGATGTACGTACACGTGTACAAATTAGGAGATTTACACGCTAAGCGATTAACATGGTAACTTCAACAAAAAAATTAGAAGATTAAGGCCAAACTAGGTCAAAAAGTTGATTATAATAGCCAAATATATCCCTTATAACGAAAAACACAAAAATAATTTAGTGGGGTAATGAAAAAATTACAGTAAAAGGTCATAAAGTTGAAAAAATGTCAAAATTCGTAGGTGGTTCCAGACTTTTGCACACCACTGTATATGTATATGTGTATTTATGTGTCTGCTTATGAATATGAAGTGGGACGCGGTGGTGTAGTGGTATGGTCGTTGCCTCATAACCGGAAGGTCGCGGGTTCAAATCTGCAATAAGCCACTGCGTAGCGACCTTGGACAAGTTGCTAACCCACACCTGTCTGTGACGAAGACAACGGGAAACCACCTCACTCATCTCATCCCCGGGTGGCATAAAGCCAACAGACCTGCCTTCGGGCAGAAAACTCATCATCATCATCATCATCATCATCATCATCATCATCATCATCATCATCATCAAATGAATATGAATATGAATGTGAATATGAATATGAATATGTAATATATATGCATAATTATATACAAGTGCTTATGCATATACATATACGTATATGCGTATACTCACTTGCATACCGATGCATATCTGTCCATTACCTCTGAGTGGATATCTTCAGAGGCGTTACATAAATTGTGTATTGTATTACTTTGTACGCTACATCGGTCTGTACGTCTGCGGTGCTTCAGTTTGAACGATTTCTTCTCAGACTAAAGGATGGCTTCAATTCACTGTGTTTAATATGACGCTGGCTATATATGCGCTACTTAAATGTCGACCTACTTTACGGGGTATATACGCTTGAAATTGTAGGCCTATCAAACAACTGTATATAGTCATTTTAAAACCTGCGTTATATATATTTTCCAAACGGCAGAAATTATGTATATATGTATGGATGTATTTATATACATGTACATATGGATGGATGGATGGATAGATGTTTGTACAAGACAAGAAAAGGAATGAGTATATCAGACAGAAGTTGGGAGTGTCATGTACGAGAAGTTGAGGTTGAGATGTTATGGTCATGTGATGAGGAGAGAAGAGGAAAACTGCATTAAAAGAATCATGACGGCAGAGGTCTACAGGCGCCGCAGTCTGGGACGACAAAAGAAGAGATGGGGAGACATGATTCAGCAAGATCTAAAACTTCTCAGACTGAAGAAAGAAGATACTGGAGATAGAAACAAATGGTAAAGAAGGATTCATGTGGCTGACCCCTCCCCTAGGAGGGATTAATTCCAGCCAGAAGGAAGAAGGAGAAGAAGAAGAGGAGGAGGAGGAGGAGGAGGAGGAGGAGGAAGAAGAATGTATGTACGTATGTATTTATGCATGTAATGAAACACTTATACAGCACCTGTCAAAAATCGTTCAAAAGCATATGTAGGCACTAACCGTCAGCTGGGTGGTACGCCTGCCATGTCCACTCCCATCTGACTTAGGGGGCTGAAGGTATGATCTCTTGGACTCACCCACTCACACCTGCACTGGCTTCCCCAACTTAGAGGGACAGAGGCATGGCCGGTGTGACCAACTTCCCTATATGTAAATATAATATCCATAGCGTTATGGCGTCAAATGATATAGAAATCTATTTGTGCTATTAATATGCCGACATATTAAGCAATGAGCAGCTTCCCTTCATTCTTAGAACGTCTGCTGTCAAGCCTCTGCGCGTGAGGATGCCGGTTTGCATACCGACAGTGGCTACATTTCAGAGATTTGAATCTCGGACTAGCCCGGTCCGTACACGGGGACCTTAAATGGCGTGGCACCCATTCAAACTGGCAGCGGTGGTAAAGGATTTTCCCCTATGAATTCATTGTAAAAATGAGCAGTATAAAGGCAATACCGTCGCTATAGAAAAACGTGTACATTTACAGTTACATGTAAGTACGTAAGTAAGCTTCTCCAACATTTGTTCACGTAGTTGTTCAAATAAATTGCTGAGCCGTTTATGCCTGTGTTTAGTCTATCCATAGAAATCGTGCTGGTCGACTTTAATATATCTGCTTCTATCTGTGTATCTTCGCCACTGTTTGCGTGGATGTATCTGCGTATCTGTGTATCTGTATACGTGTGTCATGTGTGTGTCCGTGTGTGTCTATGTGTAGTTGTATCTGTCTGTCAATGGTTCTCTGTCTTGCTCTGGCTCTGTCTATCTGTGTTTCTCTAAGTGTCACTATGTGTCACTGTATCTCTTTGTGTCTCTTATCTCTACAAGTCTGTCTGTCTTCTGTCACTCTGTCTGTCTCTACACGTCACCGTTTCTCTACATCTTCATGAATTTGCCTCTATCTCTACGTTTGCCTCCAACTCCCTAAAATACGACGACACAATGACCATGACATTTTTTTATAATTATTTATGCATAAGCTAAACTCAGCATTTCTAACGATTCCCAACGACTGCTGCCATTTGCTCCATTAGCCGAACGAAGAGTTATACTAGGCTTTATCGACGCCAATTCTTAGCACCTGACAACTTAAAGCCACGGATTCTATACATTACAATACGACCCAGTGATCACAGTGAAATTCAGGCATGGATGATTAGATCAGGTGTCAAAAGCCACGAATCAATACCAGCATTCATGTCCTGTGAACCACACGAATCATGAGACAGACTGGGAAAATGGATGCATTGTGATAATTCTCAATTCAAATGAAAACGATAACTAAAATTAACTTCAAAAATAAGACACGGGAAATCAGGCGAGGACAGATGTTGGATACGCACATAATACAAGTACACCATTTACACCGTTTAATAGTGCACCATTTTATTAGTAAACCATTACGCCATTTACTAATGCACTATTTATATGCACAGTGATCTACAACATTATAATACAACATAATGCAAAAAATCAGTCCTTCAATCGCTTCGATTGTATTCTTCACCTTAAACAAGAACGAACAAAACTGGCGTGTTCCGCATTTACTACATAACTACTTATAGCCTAAGTAATTCTTTTAAAATGGATTTAAATGAATTAAAATAAGTTTAAATCACTTTCTTACGATATTTCACAAACAAGTTGCATATAACTTCTACAAAGTACGTCTTTTAAGTTTTTCTTGATACGCGCAAGGCCTGTGATAATGTTTTCCGAGTAGTTCAATCTATACATGGTTTTTGGACGTTCCGTCGTCCTCAGTATATCGCATGCCTCAGTTCTCGTGCCATCTGAGTTACGGCGCAGAACTCGCAGAAGCACAGGTAGATGATGTCGCTGCAGATGTCTCCCTAGGTTAAAACAGTTTAGCTATTTATCAACAGACAGCTTTATACCCATTCTTTCTCTGGTCTGCTGGCAAACGGACTTGGTTCCTGACATGGCATCTTCGGACAACCCCACTGACTTGACGCAGCGCTTGTGAATAAGCTGATACCCTGCGGTTAGCATTTAAGTAGCGCTTTAGAAATTTCGAATGATTCAGTCATCTAGAGTTATCCTTTCCACCTTGCTACAACTCTTAAAACAGGCGTTACCAGCCCTATTTTTCTACTGTTGGCAAAACATGCATCATCTTTAATATATAGCGATATGTTACGCTCTGCTTTTGAGCCGAATTGTGTGGTCTAGGCGAATAAAACTGAACAAATAACGTAAATTCGTTATACCTTGCACCATTGGAGAATGTCTGCTTATTTCCCAGAAAGTGTTTATCAACAGCAGACATTTCCCGTTTCAATATTTAGAGTTAAACTTTACTCTGCTTCTACCTATCCTTGTTTTAAGAGTGGTGGTATATCGGTAACCTGCCTTCCTGCGTTGCTCGTCCGTTGGATAGCGTTTGGAAGTCAGTAGGTTGCACTGCACTAGCCTAGTTAGCTACATTAAGTGCGTACACCAAGGAGCCTCTGTGCGTGAGGATCCCAGGTCCGCGTCCCGGTCGTGGCTTATTTCAGAGATTTAAATCTCGGGCTAGTACGGTCCATCCACGGGGACCTTTAGTGGCGTGGCGCCCATTCAAACGGGCAGCGGTGGTGAAGGATCTCACCCGATAAATTCATTGCCAAATGAGCAGGGTCGAGACCATACGGTCGCTATATAAAACCCATGCATTTACATTTACTGTGGACTCTGAAGCTCCCATCGACAGGTGCATTTTACAAAAATATCAGTGGCGATATAGACATCCTCTATGATTACATTACATTAACTTACAGGCGCGAATCTATGGAAAGAACGTTGCTAACTACCGCTCACCCTGATGTCAAACCGGGTTCGAAGCTTGGTTCTGAGGGCAATGAGGAACGTGTTGGGGTGGTGGATCCTCATCCAGTACATCCAAGCCCAGTAAATGGTGGAAAACTCAACGAACTCACAGATTAAGGGCCCAACGCAGAGTTCGTTCAAGTTTCTGGTGAGATTACAGATGAAGCATTGTCGACACCAGAACGCAAAACAACCTTAAGAAAAAACACGTATTGAATTATGACACGACACGTTGGCAGATTGCCAACTGTAACTGTAATAGCAGATTTATAAAGCGCCACTTCAAGAGACTCCTTAGAGGCGTTCTCGACCTGACAACAGAATCAACCCAAATGGTCAAATACCAAGCGCCTACGGAAACGATAAAAGACCTCCCAAAGGATATGCTAATATGCTGCAGACTGGTTTCGAATCCGGTATGGTGTGAAGAAATTAATAAATCGTTGTTAAAAAGAGAAGTCATGTTTAAGTGCATGTGCAGTGCTATCTGACAGACAAAATAGGGTTAGGCCTACATCCAAAAATTGAAACTAAACACTCCGTACACAAAGAAAGAAAGATACAAGAAGAGCGGAGGAAAGGAAAAAGGGCGGAAGAATGGGGAGGGAGAGAGGGTGGAAGAAAGCGAGAGAGGGACGGAGGAAGAAGAGGGAAGATGGGCAGAAAGAAAAAGAGAGGATGTGAGAGGAGGAGGAATCGGAGAGGGAGAAAGGGAAGGGAAGGGAGTGAAAAAGGGAAGCAGGAAGGGAAGTGAAAAAGGAAAGAAGAAAGAGCGAGGGTAAGAGAGGGATGGTGTAAGAAAGGGAGAGAGAGAAGGAAGGAATGAGAGGGATGAGAAGGACGGTGTGAGAAAGGAAAAAAGCGAGAGAGGAAGGGAGGAGGGAAGAATGGAGGTATGGAATGAAGATTTGCAGCTGAAGTAAATAACTAGATACATAAATAAAATAAATAAATAACAACTCACATGTGTTCAAGTCTTCAAAGCATCCGCACAAGGGAGTCGCCCAGTATCTTCCATAAGGCAGCCTTGGTCCGGTCATCGGCTGTTGGATTACGACAGTGCTCTGCTGCTGCTGCTGCTGAGGAGGAGGAGGAGGTTGTGGCTGAAGTGGGTAACATGGTTGCTGAGGCTGTTGAACTATGGCCGGGGGTGGGCCTGGCGCCCTGCAATAGGCATCAGACCTTCAATTTACCAGTTTATTCCCTTTACTCTCACTGCAAAGGCTTTAAAGTAGGTCTGGGCTATCCGGCGCAGAACATCTGCGCGCTAGTTTGGCAAAATCTCCTTCTGGGGAAAATTCCACTGTTGCTTTGGCTTCCCTCCCTTCCGTCTTCCCTTCCTCTTCCTTTTTCATTCCTCTCCTGCTCTTTCCTCCCTTTCTCTCCATTTTCCTCTCCCCTAATTACGGATCACCTGCTCAACTATTCTTCTCCTGACGATGAATAGACACTTCTGCAAGCGTATTATCGTATTACATGTTAGAAGTGTGACCGAGCTGGAAAGTGCGCTATATAAAGGCAGTACATTGTGCAATCCAGTGTGACTCAGTAAGTTGGCAGACTTCTTAGTCAAACGCGTGGATGCTGGCCGCTAACTTGGAATGTGTCAATCTCTTATCCAGCATAGCAAAGGGAAGTTGGGATGCTGTTGACGTCATAGCCCTGGGAAGATACGCCCATGTAACTGATACAGTGGTGTGCAAAAGTTTTGAATCACCTGCCGATTTTTGCAATTCTTTGATTCACTGCTCTGTATTGAGGTAAATAATGTTGCGGTAATAATATGCTTATGAAATAATTGTTGTCATATAGTTTGTTTACCATTTCGTAACTTTATTTCTTTGAAATAACATGACAATAAATTTTTACCACATGGTGGATAGGCCGATATGAAAAAAGTCAAAAAACCGGCCCATGCCTCTTCTGTGTATAGTACACGTGCATGTGTTGAGATGAAATAACGAGCATTTCTTTGCGATCGTAAGCCTTCTCTATCATGTTGTGACCTTGAAAAAAGGCCGATTTTATGTGTCAATGATGGATCAGTACTTGATGGGCCAGCCCTTGCTCTTTGCCACTTGTCTGCATCGTGTCGGCATTGAGTGGACCAGCTTGACGAGGTGGTCATGGGTTACGACACGGCTCCAGGCGGCAATGAGCAACTCGATCAACTGGCGCTTGGTGGTCGGATGTCTCTTGGATATTTCCAAGGCTACTTTGTGCCAGAGATTCTCAATCGGATTCAGATCCGGTGATTGGGTGGGCCAGTCCAGCGTTCTGATGTTGTTCTAGTGCTTCCACTTGGTGATAATTTTGGCACGATGGCATGGCGCATTGTCATCCTGAAACAAGAACTGACGCGGGAACAGCAGCTGAGCTGATGGCAACATGCACTTCTGCAGTATGTCGATGTACTTGGTCGCGTTGACCGTTCCATAGACGATATGCAGACGCCCGACGCCACTGGCAGCCATACAGCCCCAGACCATGATCTTCAAGGGATGCTTCACCGTCAGGTTCAGGCACTCTGGCTTGAATTCTTCTCCAGGAAACCTCCTCACATACGTGTGTCCTTGGTTGCCAAACAAGCAGAAGGTGCTTCCATCGCTGAAAAGCACCTTCTCCCACATCTTACTACTCTAGCTGGAGTACCGCCGTGCCCACAGGATTCGGTTGCGCCTCTGGATGTCGGTCATCAGAGGCTTCCTCCGTGCCTTGCATCCCCTCAGACCGAAATGCAGGCACCGGCGACGCACTGTTGATGAGCTGAAAGGGACGTTGCACTTCTCCCACCACTCACATAGCAGTTCAGGTGACGACAGCTTGCGGTTGGCAAGAGATATGCGGCGAAGTGCGCGGTCCTGGCGTGACATCGACACGCGTGGACGACCGGTGCGAACCCCGTCGACCACTGACCCCGTCTCCTTAATCTTCTTCAGAATCTGGACAACCGCGCTCTGACTGCAGCCGATTCTTCTGGCGATCTGGGGGCTCGAAAAGCCCTCTTGGTCCATCACGGACACACGAACTCGCTGCTCCATTGTGAGGATCGGACCCTTCTACATGGTCCCGTTCAAGTCCCAAACTGTCGATGATACCCAGAATTTCACGTTTATTTATAGCCGTTTCACGCGCGCAATCTGTTTCCTACGTGATTGGTTGACAAAATAAACCTTGTGATTGGTCAGCTTAATGAGCAGTGATTGGTTAATCTCAATCCAACTTCAACGCACAATCCGTCATTTCTACTTGTAGGGTGGCGGTTCATGTATGCGTACCATAACCAACGTGAATTAAAAGCAATCCATCTGAAGATGTTAATTTTCAAAGCTAAGTACATTCCCTGCAACGCGACATAGAATTAACTTTTTAGGTATATGGTTGCCCATGTAACTGATACAGTATTTCCTAAAAAGGAGATATGAAGGATAATCGGCAGAAATGAGTAAGCCCGGCTAGCTCATCCAAAATAGCACAGTCTGGGCGATATGCTAATTCGTTCAGGGAGAGATCCAAATATGGTAAGGGTTTCGAATCCTGGGCTGGTCTGAGGGGTTCGCCAGCCAAGAGGCGATACACTCACAGGCCGAGAGATGCTGGCTAGAAATTAGGCAGGACAGCGCGCACTCCAGACAGTTGGGAAGAACAGGTCGGACGGAGAGGATAGTTCCTCGGGAGAAGGGAGGAGTCGAAGATGGACGACGAAACGATCGAAGAAGATGACGAGACTATTTGTGTAGAATCTAGTTAATATCCGTGTATTAGGGATTAGATTAGGCCGAGTTCTGACTACATGAAATCTCTGTACAGTCAGTAATCTGAACGTAAGTGTAATAATAATTATTTTATAGTAATCATTGCCTTATTGTTCATTCATTGCTAGAGCATTCGTGTAGCGCCTCTTTTAGGGCATAACCATTTCGAATAATCAACTTCTATTGCGCCAGAACTTGATATTCCACGTTCCACTAAGGACGCATAGTGGTGAGTAAGTTCCCCAAGACTCTGAATTCAGAACGGACCAATTAGTGACTTAGGTCTAGTCTATAGAAGTATGAGTAAATGTAAATGAATGTAAATGTAAACCTACACTTTTTTCTATAGCGACCGTATGGTCTCGATCCTGCTCATTTTTCATTGAATTAATCGGGTGAGATCTTTCACCACCGCTGCCCGTTTGAATGGGCGTCACGCCATTTAGGGTCACGGTGAGTAGAATTAGAGGACCAATCCTCGTTATTTGACTTTGTTAATACACAATAACAAGCATTAAAATAGAGCTGAACACACCAGGTTTATACTAAAAGCCACTAAAATGCAATATTATGCTAACTCTCTACTTACCAAGAGTTGGGTGTCGCCCACATGATAAACGAGCTCAGGAAAATCTACAAAATCTTCCCTCCTGGAACATCGACGACCAACACTCGCTGAACCAAGTTCACCCCTGAGTCAGCCACCTTCAAGGATATTCACTTCTGCAGGGAGTGTTACTTATACGCATGCTGCACACCTTGTGCACTTTGAAAGACATGATTAATATGCATATTCGTCGGCAATTAGCGAGATACTTAGCATAAATATCACATATTATATATACATAGATGATTCTACCTGTAATACATATTCATATATATTACGAGCAGTGTATATACTATATATAAATATGTTTTTATTTGTTTAGTTGTTTAGATGAATTACAGAGATAACCATGTGTGCAGCGCTTGTAAGAGGTACCTAAACGGCGCTATATTAAGTGGATTGACATATTATTACATAAACACACACATACATACATTCACGTTTATAAATATAATTGCATATGATTTGGGCTACTTTGACTTGGTTATTTTTAGAGACTTACTCGCTTAGTCACGTGATAACGCTCATTCGGTATAGGGCTATCAGAACTAAACAGGACTAAACATCTGAGAACAAATGTTAAATTGACTAATCAACGAGGCCTTCTGTCGTTTGCATCTACGCAGTTAAGCAGGGCCCATGAAAGTCATACCACTGTCTGAGAAACCTTGCGAACGATGTAAGACTGAAACCATTGGAACGTGTTGTTCTTACTGATAAAGATAGAAAAGCCAACGCCGCGATGAACTGAGCCCAGAAGGGAGAAAATTGAGAGGAAGACCAAGAGAGAACTGACTGGGGACCTATGAAATGTCTGGAGATGTTGTGAAATGAGGCAAGCAGATTCGCG
This sequence comes from Norana najaformis, assembly GCA_964023275.1. Taxonomy (NCBI): domain Eukaryota; kingdom Metazoa; phylum Annelida; class Clitellata; order Crassiclitellata; family Hormogastridae; genus Norana; species Norana najaformis. The sequence continues at coordinate 17,046,161 of OZ029925.1, forward strand.
ATGAGCGGAAACGAGTGAAGAAACTGCTTTGCCCGGAATGATGCAGGTCTGCACAGAAAGGACTAAGTAAGACGCATTTTAATGTGATGAGATGTGATGTGGTGCAATGTGATGTCAATAGCCGATATTTCTAAGCATTAAAACAACCTGCGTCAATGAGACCAGCTTATTCGCCGGCGTTCAGCTGCTGATATATCGACCGTTGATTCATATAAACAGCCCGTCGTCACCTCTTCTCTGTTAGACGAGGTTGGGTATCGTTTTTTAGTGTTGGTATCCGCTTTCGGTTTTCTATTTCCTTTATCCTTTAAATTTGCTGTCCGGTTTTGCTGTGCAATGTACAATATGCAGATCTACGACTTTGGAATTCCCTGCCAAGTTCTACTCGTTCTGTCAGTTCTGTGATGTCATTCAGGCCTAAACTTAAGACTCGTCTGTTTCAACTTGTTTACCCACGGTAGCCTAATCTCTGGTTTTTACTGACATATAGGAATTCGACCCGGTTTCCCCAACGAATTATGATTTTGGATTGTGATTTTGAGTTGAAGCGACCATCGATTGATGCTTTGGGCATTATGATAACGGCGCTAAAGAAGTAATTAGATTAAATTAGAATATGTGACTGTACAGTGAGTTGTTTGTTTTGCGGTAAAAATTATATGCTCTAATTAAAATTGCACTTTATGCGTTCAACTGTGGTGATCGGTTCTGACAATATCGATATCTGTAGTCCTAAACACGACGCCTCGGAAAGAACGAAGCAACTTATTGAAGTTAATCTTTAATACGACAGTACAGCACGGAATTCCAATATTTGCACAACAAGTTCGATTCTGGTTTATTTGTCGCCCAGCAAATTTTGCGCTAGAGACACTATATAGTTGTTCATTAGCGTTCTCTGGACTGCGCAAAGAACGTCTGCTATGCTAAAGAACACTATCCCACAATTGGAAAACACTATAGCCACAGAGGCAAAGATGTGACTGGACACAGCGACCTGGGTCGGATTTAGCAATTTCTATTAATTGGCGGCCCACCGTTGGAATACATTGTTGTCTTATAGCCCAATTGCAATACACGACGCCACAACTTCGGCTACGTACTACGTCATTAACTTTTAACTAGCACTATTATTTTGTCAATGACGGGACACGCGTGTATCAGTCAACATCAAAACTTTCAACAGTGTTTGAGTATGTTTAACGAACGAAAATAATAGCCTATCTGTGCGGAATCTAACATTTTTATAATTGCATTTTGTGTATACCGACTTTTCGGTTCTGTCGATTTTTTCTACGGTTATCGGAATTTTTCGGTTTTCTGGATACCGAATTCGGTTTCGGTTTTCAGAATTTTGCGATATCTGTTCTTAATCGGTCAAACCGACCCATCAATGTTATCTTATCCTTCGGCTTTCTTTCCTCTCGGCATCTTTGGCTCGCTAAAGCTTCCGCCCCTACTTCAAATATTACCCTCTGAAAATTCCCGCGAGCCATAAGCAACCATTTCTCCCTCAACTTTCAAGTAACCTTATTTGCGGTGTCCCATTCATGCGATTTATTTATAGGAATCACCTGGTAAATCTGAGCCCCACACCTGAAATAAAAATACGAGTTTTTGGCAGAAGTTTGTTTGTGTATCCTGTGTTTATCGACATTTTATGGCTGCCAAGACCTTTGACCTCGACCTCGTCTTACCTCGTAATGTAATCTAATTAGACAGCAGGTATTTTGGGAAAAGAAAGTATGAACGACATTCGCGAATATTGTTGCATCAAATATTCCATGTGTCATCTTTCCTAAATTCAATTTAAGTGATTTCTGTTATTTCTGTTATTTACTGTCGGTTTTCGGTGAATAAAACAGCTATGTGTAAAAGAGTCATTTTCCTGTATAGGCTAAGTTTTTCCTGAGCTTGCAACTGTCAGCTAAATAAAAAATACAAATTTTCATGTTGATGAGGTATAATTTCCAGTTAATAGCACAGAAGAAGCTTCAAAGAAGAAGTTCTAATAAAAGTAACTTGCTTTTGGAGGTGAAATCGTCTTCTTAAAATCCTTAGCCTACACAGTGCATACATCCTTCTGCTAAATTTTCTTGATATTCGAAAGGCCTGTGATAACGCGTTCTTTGAGAACTCGAGCGTAGTTCTTAGACTTCCTCGCATTCTCAGACTTTCTGGAGGTGCTTCAGTTCACGTGCCATCTGAGTCGCAACACAGAACTCACAGCACCAGGCGCAGCAAATGTCCCTGCAGATGCTCCCCTGAAAAGAAATGCAACAGAATAGGCACAGTGTTCGGTTCTAGAACATTCTCTGTTTGCTGGTCCACGGCTTTGGAATTCCCTACCAAGTTCTGTTCGTTCTGTTCGTTCTGTCAGTTCTGTGATGTCATTCAGGTCTAAATTTAAGACTCATCTCTTTCAAATTGCTTACCCACAGTAGCCTAGCTTCTGATTTCTCTGACCTATAGGAATTCGACCCGGTTTTTCCAACGGATTATGATTTTGGATTGTTTTTTTTTTACTTCAAGCGACCATCAACTGATGCCTTGGCATTATGATAACGGCGCTATAGAAGTTATTAGATTAGATTAGTTAAAATTTTATATTTTTATGTATGATTGCATGTATGTAACTGAAAATTTCCCTGTGGCGTTTTAGTACACCTCATGGTGGTATATCGGTAAGCCTTTTGGTCTATGGTGGGCGGGTTCGACTCCGTGTTACGACACTGAGCAAGTTGTTTACGCGCACGTGCCTCTGTCACCAAGAAGAATAATTTGTACAGGCGTCAGTAAACACGGCAAGTCCTGGATGCCCTGGCCCCGTGTCCAGGACCTTGGTATTCGTCCATTGCCGACTGAAGGGCCTAAGAAAAGGACATGAGCGCCCCCACCCTCCTATGTTCCGCATAGGACATGGGAGCTTTACTTACCTCTCAAAGGTGTTCCTCGCTAGTTAGCCTGTGATAATTAATAATTAATAATAATTAAGTTTAGAGTTCATTAAGAGCTACAAGTGCATCGGTAAGTTAATCCGATCTATTCTTGTCATGGTTTAGTCCCGTCCAGTCTTACGCAGTCCAGCTCAGTATTTGATTTTAAAGAAGCATTTTAAAGGAGGCACTGATGTCGAAGACTAATGCCTCCAAGGTTACGCAATTTTCGACAATGAAGTGCATGTCGACTGCACACGGCGAGCCCAGGATTCGAACGCGGGTGGCAGAGGTAAAAAGCCGACGCGTTAGCCGCTTGACCATCCTTACTAGTCCAATCCAATCTAGTCCAAATTAATCCAATGCATTATTATTATAATTATTATTATATTGCATTTATTATATTATTATATTGCATTTATTACTCGCGCAAGGTCAGTAAACCTGAATCTGAGGAGCGAGACAATTGTGAGTGAAGGACTTGCTCAAGGTCCCTACACAGCAACCGTCTCAGGAGAGACTCGAACCCATTCTCTCCGCTTTACAAGCTAGCCCTCTAACCAATCGGCTACCGTGCCCCTAATCCAATCCAATCTAATCCCATTAAAACTAATTCCATCAAATCTAATCTAACAAAATCAAGAGCTGAGATGGATGCCTCTCACCTTGATGCCATGCTTGGTTCGGAGTTTAGCCCTGAGTGCAACGAGAAAGACATTGGGCAGGTGAGCGCCGGAAAGATGACATCCCCCGTAACCAAGGCAACCGCCTCCGACGCTACCACAGCAGCACGGACCAGAGGAACACTCGTCCATGTTGTCGGACAGAGTGCAAAGGAAACAAGGGAAACACCAGTAGGCATAACAAACTACAGAAGAAAATCAAATCTAATCAAATCCTGTTCAATTTAATAGTAGGATCAATGATCGATTCTAATCTAAGCTCAAAACTAAGCTACCGTAATACAGTTTGGTAACTTACTTTCTCACTTCAGATCACACTCTGGTCGGAGGGCCAGTAACTTACCAAGAACAGGCTACGGTTCACGATCTAGTTCACCACCACCACCGCCAACAACAACAACAACAAACTTAAGACTCATCTATTTCAATGCTCTTACCCATTGTAACCTGACCTTGTTTTCTCTGACATATCGGATGCCAGGCCCATCCAAGTGGTTACGAGTTTTGACTACGGTTTCGCTTGAAGCAACCATCGATTTATGCTTTGAGCATTACGCTAACAGTTCTGTAGAAGTAATCAGAATAGATTAGATTATATCAGATTAGATTAAATTAGATTAGGTTAGGTTAGGTTAGATTAGATTAGAAGGTGTCTGCTTCGGAATGGATCACTCACAGGTATTGCAATCTTCGCAGCATCCGCACAAACCAGTCGACCAATCCCTCAGATTCTGCGGATATCCACTTTTGCCACCTACAGGCTGCAGCACGATAACCGCTTGCTGCTGCTGCTGCTGCTGTTGCATTGTCAAGCCTTTCTGCCTGAAAGATGCACCACGTATGAAAGATGAAGTGAGTAACTTAAGATAATAGCTGGTGTGTCTCGTTTTAGTAAAATGTAATTTTAAGTGGTAACTGCAGATAGCAAAAGCTAAATGACGATGACCTGCTTCTTCAAGACAAATCGTTTTTTCAGAAGGCTTTAAAAGGCGTTGTGTAAAGCTTTCTTGGTAAATGTAGAATTACATATAGGCAAATGTACACATATTAAAAGTACTCATTAAAATTACCCTTTTTAAAAGTACTCATGAAAAGTACCCATACGAAAATTACTCATTTTAAAAATACTCATAATAAAATACCCATATTAAAAGCATTCATTAAATGAACCCGTGTTAAGGGCACTCACACTGAGAATACCCACAATAAAACTACTCATATTAATAGCGCTCACATTAAAAGTACCCGCATTAAAATTACTCATATTAAAAGTACGTACCTGGCGGAATTTTGCGCAGTCTTTAGTTTTCCCGTACCGACTGCTAAAGCACCTGCGCAGTATTTCCGAGCGAATATTTTTTCCACTCGAGAGTCAACAGGCCTACAGCCAAGCCCTAAACGCACTCCACTGGTGCATGACCATGGCTACTACCGTTTGTTGTCATGCCATTATTGGTTGTCAGCGGCAGCGTGGACATAGCCAGCCATGCGTGACAATGACGCTGTAAAAGACTCTCGACGTGAGAGCCCAGATTTCGCCAGAAGTTTGTCCCCGATACCGGTTCAGGTTTCTTGAATTCCGTGAGCAAGCGTGTTGCCTTTGTGTCCAGGAACTTAAAGTGATTTGCTGTACGACAAATAGTAATTGTCCAACTAACTAACACTGCGATGTGTAAGGTTAGAAAAACAGGAAGAATGACAGACAGACGGACAAAAAGGAAGGAAGGAAGGCATAGAGGAAGATGGACAGAGATAATAGAGAGAGAGAGAGAGAGAGAAAAAAAAGAGAGAGTCGATGGAGATACAAGGAGAAAAAGACAGAAACCGAAGCAGAGACCGAGATAAATAATGACAGAGAGAAATACATTGAGACACACAGAGTATGGCGGAGAACGGGAGGAATAAGCCAACAGAAAGTGAAACATTGAAAAAGAGAAAGAGGCAGAGAGAGACAAGAGGCGGGGGGAGTGGAAAGAAGAGCGAGGTTTGGGTTTCTTATATTTTTTATGCATGTATGTATGTGTATATGTGTATGTATGTATGTATGTATGTATGTATTTATGAATGCATGTATGTATATGTGTGTATATGCATGTATATGTATGTATAATTATATGTACTGTATGTATGTTTGCATGTATGTAAATGTGTATGTATGCGTGCATGCATGCGTGCTTGCATGCGTGATACATATATGTAAGTATGTAATGTATGTATGTATGTGCATATGTGCAAGTAATTGTAATTGTAATTGTAAACGAACATTTATAAAGCACCACTTAGGAAACAGTGGCGCTCCCGACTTGAACAAACAAAAAGGATTTCAGGCGTTTGCGAGACTGGGTAGGAGAGAGACTAAGTAACTGAAGCCGCAGTTCAAGAGGAAGGCAGTTCCAGCTGGAAGGGCCAACAAAGGCAAAGCTCCTGGACTGGGCAGTTGTAGTGCGGACGCGAGGGACTACCAAGAGACCACGGGTAGCTGAGCGAAGGGAGGCATGGGCAGACAACGAGGAAACCGGAATACAAAAAGAAGTTAAGTAGGACGGAGCAGAGCTTAGAAGGCAGTTGCGCATAAGGATTAGAATCTTAAACTGGATGCGTTGACTGACAGGAAGCCAATGAAGTGAGTCACGAATAAAAGTAGATAAATGGGCAGACTTTGGAAGACCACCGATAAGGTGTGCAGCAGCATTAAGTATAGACTGAAGCTTGGAGGTGTTAATTGCAGAAAGTCCAATATATGCATGTATATATGTATGCATATATATGTGTGTACTTATGTATGTATGTGTGTATCAATACGCTTCATATAGCGCCATTTAAGTACATCACGAAATGGATATCTCTTTGTTATATGCTGAAGTACGAAATGCTCCAAATGTTCTGCGTTTATCGATAGTCAATTATGCGTGACTGTAGTTCGTCTTCCTAAAGCGCCAGAAATAGATCATTCTGGCAAAAATTGATTTAAATTGATCTAAAGATGTATCGGATAAATCTTCGGGCAACATGCAACCTTGAAGTTCCTTAACTAAGCTCCTATCAGGCTGAATCTGTGTAATACATAGTCCACAGAATGAATTCTTATTGTTTTAAAATATGAACTAAGATAAATTATTTATTCATACCGTCAACCATCTGATTTTACAGAATTAATTTTCACGAATAACTGCACAAATAACAGAATAGATTTACGATACCCATTTAAAATCTCAGAATTTATCTTTACATTTAACCACATGAAATACAGATTTAATTTCTACATTTTAACTTCATGATACATAAAAGGAATAATGTTTCTAATTAGCAGACTGTTACGGGATGTCGTCTTCAGTGACTACTGGAGTTCATTCATAGACAGGTCCACAAAAGGCTCTATATAAATACCATAACAATATAAAAACATGACTTAACTAGCAGGAACTTTTATCAGTAACGTAAAATCCGGACTAAGACAATTGAAATTCTTATTGACAATCATGGCAATCAATATCACCTTTCGCCCAAGATCAAAAGGGCAGCATATATTCTTATCGGCATAATCATATATTTAACATAATCTAATCCAATGAAAACGAATTACTTCTATAGCGCCTTTTTTGCCTTAAGTGAAGCCATAGTAAAAATCATTATCCGTTGGAAAATCCAGTCGAAATCCAGTCGGTCAGGAAATACAAATACATTAGAAGCGGGTACCATTTTAGCTGCTAATTGCATGACTAATTCACCCACTCACAGTTCGTTTTCAAAGCCAATGCGACAAAACGCTTTAAAGTATGAAGGTTTCGCATCTGAACTTAATCAAGACTGAGTCATAACTACGAACTGCTTCGAGTTCTCTTTACTGCTTGCTCTGCCGTTGTTCCTGGCTGGCACAGCCACGTTGGGCCAGTGGTGGGCAACGTTGTCCAACATTGGCCCAACCTGTTTTGCAGTCTGGGATGGTTTGGTGCGAATGCTGAACTGTCAAGCGAGATGTGGGGGGCTCAAATCCTCTGTCAGGATAGAGATTTGGTCCAATATTTCGACTCTATTTGTGCATCATTGCCAACTCAGCTATGAGTACACCAACCACACACTGTCGATGGGAAGATCAGGCGATGAAGTTGAGGACTGGTCACCCGCCTTCATATGCCAAAAAATGAAGTCGTTAGCACTTCATATCCATGCCTGCATCTAGGAGTTGGCTAAAGGGATTACTCTTTTATCTGCCGTTGTTGACTCGACTCGGGTCGAATACATTTTTCTACATCGATTCTCGGTAGCAGCTGTATAGCCCGCAATTCAGAACCACGTCTGTATAGCGCTTAGAGCAGGCTAGAAGACATGTACGCCGTGCATGTATTTGTTATTGTAAAGATTGCGACATGCTTTAAGAAGTCTCGTGCCCTGATCGTAATGCAGACATTGTACTGCAGTAAGGCATATAGAGAGGCATGCAGAAACGTAATTTGCCAGACTACCAATAAAGATCGAACAAATGTTTAATCTAAATGAATGAAATATTGAATATTAAGATATTAACTTTCCAGAAATCAAAAATAATTTGAATCAGAGGCACGGGCTTCTATAGCGCCGTTATAATGCACAAGGCATCAATGGATGGTCGCTTCAAGTGAAATCTTAGTCAAAAATCTTATTGCGTTGGAGAAGTTAAGTGGAAATCCGATATGTCAGAGAAACCAGCCCTATGCAAGAGCAGGCAGATCGATCAGTGACTCAGTATGCATCCGAGAGGAGAGTTAAAAGGCATATATACGTGTATCTGTATATTATGGTCTGATTCACAACCTTATAAGGAATGCGTGCTAGGAGCAGACACTAGAGGCTCACTCATAAACATTAAATGTCTGGTTTTCAAGCATATTAACTTTGCCTAAATCCATCCACTTTTGTTAATTAACTACTAAAGGCTACGATAATGTGTGTCAGTAGCATACATTGACTATGTTTACTGCAAGACTGTTGAGTGTTCTTGCTGCATTATTGTCTGTTGTTGACAGACTTTACTTTGAAGAAACTCAACTCAAAAAGCCACGTTCATTTGGCCAAGACCCGACCCGCATCAAGTCATGGTGACAACTAGAGGCCAACTATGATTCTAGTGTGAGCCCTATGAACGTAGTTGTCTGGATGTGCATCTAAGTCCATACACAAGTGTCTAATCGCTAAAACACATTGCATTACATTACCGACCACGAGCGCTCTGGCTACATCATAATCTGAATTATCCAGACATCACTTTATTGAGAGAGAGAGAACAATTAACTGTTTTGTTTTTATGGGACATTTATTTGAGGTTGCATGTCCACGCGTACAATTAATGTACAGCGAGTGGGTAGATACGTAGCAGTTTAATATGCAGTATAGCAGATGCGTAGAACTGTAGATCAATTAAAGGTGTACGACTGCTATCGCATCACATTTGTATCGATACGATCAGTCTGTGCACCTTAATCGATGCTAGGCTTCTTCGTCTTGAAGCCAACTTAACGATCGTCGAGTACTTGAACAGAAACAAACCGATTAAAACAATTCCGATAAAGATAAAAATCCGCAGAGGAATACTGTCGAGACGTGAAAATTTGTTTTAAATTTAATTTTTAAAAATGAAAATTATCGTCTGCTTTTGTCTGATGCTTGGCGCGACGTTTGTTCGTGGTCAGGATGAAACAAGGACCGTTTCCGTTGAAACCTCGACAACAGGAAGTCTTGCTTTGAACGAAACCAATGCTGAAACTACGGGAATGGAAGCCAATGCATCTGAAACTACCCCAACGACCTTGATCAACGAAACGATCAGTCCCGGTTCAAACCCAGAGACAACATCATCATCTGAAAACCTATTGACTACAGGAGCTGCTGCCGAGGAAATTGTTACCCCACTAAGTCCAACAGAACTCTCTACTGAAACCTTGCAACCAACTGTGAGCGTCGCAAACTTCTCAGACATCGGTGAAAACGTTACAGAAGACCAGTCAGCGACTCATGAGCCAGTCAGTTTTGAAACGACTGTCGCCACAGCAACAAACAGTACGATCCCTGCAGAGTTGACCGACGCGACAGTTGAATCCACCACAGCGAACACAACGGCTTCTGCAGAGACAACAGATCAGCCAACCACACAAGAGGTGGTCAACGATACAACAACAGTTCCTGAATCGTTGACAACTTCTTTAGAAACGATGACGGTTGATACACGTGTAGCAGTGGAGGACACAAGTCAACAAACTGTCGTTCAAACTGAAACAATGCATGGTATGAAACATATTATGGTAATGCCGTTTGCAATATAACAGTGGCGCTACAGAAGGTGTTAAGTAATGTTACATCATGTCAAATCTATCACAAGATGTGACATGGCATAGCATAATGTGATGTCGTATTGCATCTGGAACATTCTGAAACAGGCTGCCAAGCAACCTGCTACATGAACTTCTCCTCCCCTTCTCTCTCTGATCTTCTCTCAACTGGACTTGATTCTTGACATGGTATCTTTGGATAAACCCACTGACTTGATGCAGCGCTTGTGAATAAGCTGGTGCCCTGCGCTTAGCTTTAAAGTAGCACTTTAGAAATTTCGAGTTTGCGATTGCGATTACGATTCTTATCCTTTCGTTCGCCACCAGTTGAAGACCATTCTGTTTGTTCGTGGTCTGGTGTTGTCAGTTAGGGGCAAGAATTGTGCGGTTTTTTGACGAGCCACAGCATAAATATGAACTTACGATATCAGACCAGATTAGATAAGATCTCATCTGGTCTGATCCGATTGTATAATTTTAGATTGGATCGAGACGTTTCATCTGTTTCAGCTTACTTACCAACCATAGCTTAACTTCTGCTTTCCTTAACTCATCGGATTCTAACCGGGCTTCAAAAACGGAATATGGTTTTCCACTGGAAGTGACCATCGATTTTACGCATTAACATAAGTTAAGGCGCATTAGATTATATTAGACACGATCAGATCAGATTAGATAAGATAACATAACATAACATGACATTAGGTGAGATAACATTAGGTCAGATAAGATTAGATCAGATAAGCTTTGATTAGATAAGTTTAGATAACACTCGAATTTAGATTCCTTGAATTCGATATACCTTAATGATTTGTTTTCCTTGTTGGTCGTAGGACGGGACTCGACAACCACGACGCCAAACACGACAACCTCGACCCAGCCAAGCACATCGGCCCAGCCCTACCCAAATTGCAGTGGGTTTTTCGAGTGCTTTGATGTCCAAACGATCGCTCTGATCCTAGCCTTTGCTGCCGCCGCAGCCTTTGTGGTGATCATCTCCTTTGTCGTTTGTCGCAAGTGCATCAAAAGCCCACCCGACGGAAAGTACACACTGATGAGCTCAAGCGAGAATCCGTAGCCGAGAACCGAAGGGACGTCGTCGGTCACGCTCTGCTGGACGTGGAGTTTTCGATTGTAATATTGCGTTCTTGCTGGTTGTTTTGTTGTGCATTGGCTCGGTTTCTATTTCGTTTCTCATTAGCTGTTAAAGCGCACGTTAATTACTGGACGTTTCGTCAGCTTTTTCCACTTGAAAACGTATTATTACTTAATGTTTTAGGATACTACTATAGGGCAGTCGGGAATTGTCATTTTGTGGGCCTATATGGTATTCAGACAAATATAGGCTACATGGTAATACCACGTAGAATATGTAGACCTAAATACCAGCATGGTATTTAGGCTTTCATGCTATTTAGGCTCAAGGTGCAATTTGTGGGAGCAAAGGGGAAAACTTCATCCACTAGTTCAGATCATTTCCCATGGAGGTATATTTTCTCAAACATTTATGTTTTGCCCAGAGGTCACTCCTTGAGGGCATTTAAGAGGTCACGTCTTGTCCAAAGGTCATTCCTTGAGGTCATTTAAGAGGTCACGTCTTGTCCAAAAGTCATTCCTTGAGGTCATTTAAGAGGTCACGTCTTGTCAAAAGGTCATTCCTTGAGGTCATTTAAGAGGTCACGTCTTGTCCAAAGGTCATTCCTTGAGGCATTTAAGAGGTCACGTCTTGTCCAAAGGTCATTCTGGAGTTCATTTAAGAGGTCACATCTTGTCCAAAGGTCATTCCTTGAGGTTATTTAAGAGGTCACGTCTTGTCCAAAAGTCATTCCTTGAGGTCATTTAAGAGGTCACGTCTGGTCCAAAGGTCATTCCTTGAGGTCATTTAAGAGGTCACGTCTTGTCCAAAAGTCATTCCTTGAGGTCATTTAAGAGGTCACGTCTTCTCCATAGGTCTTTCTCCACCGCAGCCAACCACGAATGATCGCACCTTATGTCGTCCATATACGTCACGCAGGTCTACGGATCTTTCCATTTCCTGTCATTCGAAAATGATTCTAAAGCCGTTAAAATTAATTTATTTTCAATCTTATTTTTTATTTATGATGTGCGGCTCGTTACCGGAGAATGATTCAAGATATGAAATGAAGGACGTATTGGCCCAAAGTCTTGTCGAGATCTGTGAGCGAATTTACCGCCTAGTTTTAAAGTTCAAGCAGTTAGGCTGAAATTCGATAGAGCTCATTACCCCGTCTCGGATCAGTTTTTCTTATAGCAATCTATTCTAATCTGATCTGATCTTACCTGTATACTTCTTTAGCTCCTTTACATAGTACTGCACAAACCATGCCGTTATAGGCTTCGGATGTAAGCAATCAGACAATAACGACGAGATATAATTATTAGCAATCTGGTAAAAGATGATATACCAGTCCAGATTTACAGAAAACATGTACATTTGCATACTGAAGACGTCAGCTGATTCAAATCTGGGAACTTGCTGAGAACCCAGATTCAACAATTAAGCGATGGTTGAAATTGGTGAGTAAGCTGAATACAGGAGTCGAGATCGGAATCGCATCACGGGCTTTGACTTAGGAGTCCCAGTCTTTATCTATTCTGGTTTTGTCATTATTTTGCCTGTGACTTTAACTTCTTGTGCGCGGAATACAGCGCCGTTTCCGATTCTCCTGCCTAGCTTCAGATTTTGGCCCATCGCAGATTATTCAAATGAACCTTATGGGGCCTGTTCTTACTTCATCAGGCTCCAAGCGAGCCATTCTGTTTTCAGATTCGGGCCTCAGTGGCGGCCCCTACGGGACCATGGTACGAGTCTGATTACTCAGCTAAAGTTCTTTAACAGATCCTGTAGTAACGTTATATAAGTAATGCACCTATCAGGATATCAATGCAAGAGAGACGGACTCGAGAGAGTGGGGTATTGGCATTCTGGTTCGAGCGGGCGAGCATAAAGTAGAGGAAATGAACGATGTTACAATGGCGACGAGGATAATTGAGAAAACGCGAAAAGCAGTCTGAATAAGGTTTTTGAATGAACCTTAACACACGAAGATTCCAGAAACGCTCGGTCATTTCCTAATTTGTACGGGCTAGCGTACGTGTGTTTGAACAAAAATATGATAGAGGTATGTATACTGGTAGATTCTGTAGCATTGTAGTAGCGTAGCATCGTATAATGAAGTAGTATCATACCATCAAAAGCCTACTGTCATAGGGTGTTTGGCGAGAGGGTTTATCACCCTAGAAGTCATTAGCTGACAGGCGCCTATTCAGTACAACAAGATCGATCGATAAGAAAGGTTATAGGTTTGGTTCCGAGCCTAAATTCAAGTGTGAGACAAAGAGATTACGGCGGTGGTGATTTTAGTTGCAAGCATAAGCTAATCTCGATCGCTGTAGGCTGTGATCATTATTATTTTACGAGGCAATTTATAGGAGCAAAACCGCACATTCCAAAACACATCCCATTGGAGCCAGTCGAGATCTCGGAGACCCCGTGAGACTTCAAGAAGCCTAATTACTAATTAGTCTTTATTTTAATCTGACAGAAAGGTCATACCAAGTAAGTAAGTAAGTAGGTACGCAAGTAAGTAAGCGAGTAAGCAATAAATAATGCATTTGTTAACATGCCGTATGTCCATCGACTGAGCTAGGCAGGAATCGTAGGTGTTGGTGAGTCACAGCGGTCAGACAACAAAAGTAAAACGTACTAGCTCGTTTTAATTTATCCCAGTTTCGAATAATCAGCAAAGTGAAATATTCGACTTGAAACTCTAATTCCAAATGGCAATGGAGTTTAGACTAGTCGTGGACCTGATTGATGTGTGCAAGTCTTATGTATTATTTAATAATTATACGGACTTTCTTCAATTTCTTACTGCAGATACGCATCCTTGGTGACGAAGAATCTTCAAAATATTCTGAATAAATAACCTTGCAATAACGATACTATTTTTTAAGGTGTAGGATAAACATGTGCTTATCCGATAGTATTTAACTTATCTTACATGCAGTCAAATAATTACTTTCCCTTATCAAATATTATCTACAATCTAAACGATAGTACAAAGTATAGTAAACTAAGGAATAGTTTACGAAAGTTTGACATTGTCCGTAGACATATTATCTTCTCCGGAATCTATTAACATAATGTAATCCTTCGTCACCTCGTCTTGTTCTGTCGGCTCCTGGATAGTGTCATAGACCGGATAATCGAAGTCATCATTCTGATTGGGCATCGAGTCCATAGCAACGGCCCCCTGCTGGTTTCCTTCAGCATTTGGGGTATTGAATCTATTTCTGGAGGACTGGAAAAGACCAGCACGTTTCCAGGCGTAAATTGTGGCAACAACGCAGATGATAACAATGACTCCAACAATTGGTATGACAATCTTGACGATGTTGATGGATTCATTCTCACCTGAAAGGTCTAAATGAGAAGAAATTATCCTTTGAAGACGAGAAAGGTTTTACAGGTGAAAATACAATTTTGAGCCCTAACATTACAGGCTTGGAACCAAACTAGTATTGATAATAAACCGATTCCACCAAAATTATTTTAAAAAAGTTTCTAAGTCTATCTATAAAATTGTTATTTCGCTTTCAATAACAAACATTACAAAACAAAGGCAAGACCTGCTATGGAGAGCATCTAGCAAAAGTTTATTACGAACACTTTTCAGCTGAAGATGAAAAATGGGGGCCAATGTGAAATTGGCAGCAGAAAGATAACTAATCACACATGCCATGTGAAATTTTACAGTGAAAAACGGAAGACGAGTTTTTCTGCCAGCCAGAAATTGAGATAAAAATAAATAGACAGATACTGTAAATAATACAACATTTAGCTAATAGAACAAGATAAGAAACATAGCATGGTCTTGTCATCATATTTCAGGGACTAATCCGAAAGACCTGAAACGTATTCATGAATCGATTACCTTTCCTAAGTGTGTCTGTTATCGCATATGCCTAAAGGCCTACTTAGTTAATTATTTTCAGTCTAATCACATACAGAAGCAGATGGAATAAATTAAACCACTGCCATAATGAAAACATGAGTAACTTGTTATGAGGATGACAGGTTAAGGGTTTATGTGTACATAAGTATATAGAATGGTGCCCACATTTTCCCCCGGACGTTTCATCCCCGACGTTTCCCACCTAACTTCATTCGATAGCCTACTTCAGTTTTGGCTTGATCTGGCCCCTGCGTATCTTCATGCAGGTAGCTGACAATAGTTCCATCCTTCACCTTTTTTGCGCCCTGCACTTTGCGAAACCTTTTCCTAGATGTCGACGTTTTTCACAATCATAGCTTACAACATTGTTTGACAAAGTTTTTGCTTCACATAAATGTAACCAACACTACTTTAGTCTTTCCACGAAAACGGTCGGCTGTCTCCATTCTAACTATGATAGTCCAATGCTCCTTTTAGAATTGATCAGATCCTATCCTCCGCTCTGTTCACGTCCGTTCTATAGAATTATGATTATGTAACGCTACTCGACTGATATGATTATGAATCGCTACCACGCTACGCTTCCGTCACTGTTACTGATTATAAAATGCAATTTATTAGACCTGCGTCCGGTGGAGAGAAACAACCGGGAGGAATTGTCCGGGGGATTGTCCGGGGGAATTGTCCCGAGAGAATTGTCCTAAACCCCAGCATCCATTGTAGCCGTCCTGCCTGACTCTTGGATCTTGACCTGGAACCGAAACTCCTGCCTGTCGATTTTGTTTTGACTGAGCGCCTGTGATTAAGCTGGTTCCCGCAACGTAGCTTTTGTTGCGCGCTGTAGAAATTTCAAGCTTACGATAAGGCCTACGATTACGATTACGACTCGGATGGTTCGAGGCTAAATAAGGCCGATACCAAGTGCATTAAGGATAGTGACAGTGTTTGAGGGTATGTTCTAGAGACAGTGTCTTCTATGTTCAGTTGATTGTTTGAGCCACAAATGACGTTGATTACTTGATGACGATTGTAACTTACAGAGTTGTGAGTATAAAAGTTTGAATGTCATCGTAAGATGTAACTAACGTGTTTGAACTGTTGTGAGTTATTGTACAAATTTACTACAGAGAATATAAATAAGGTTGTGTGCTTTTCCCGGGGTTAACAATACGCTGCAGATCGAGGGAATCTAGGATTCTAAGCTCGACTGATTTGCTACAACTTCGAAAGCTCGACGACAGTTTTTCCTTTGCTACCAAAATCGTCATAATCACGAGAGTTCTAATGATTAGTCGTTTTACCTATAAACTAGTGTCTCGTCTCTATCCAATAAGGAGTCAAAATGCTCGTCTATACGTCTTCATGCTTGACTGACGTCCGTCTGTAGGTCTATCTATATGCCTGTTTACCTGTCTGAATGAATGTAACTTAACGACTTTTATAGCTCCTTTATTGCAATGAAATAGAATACTGCACGACGCATCAATCGACGTCTTCAAGTGAAACCTCTGTCAGGAATTCTAAAGCGTCGGAAAAGCCGGGCGAAATCTGATAGGCCAGGGATATTATTATCAGTTCTGCATTTATTAGGCGCCACTATCTAATGACTTAGCATCAATCGATGGCGCCGAGAAATTGTGAATTAAGGACTTGCTCAAGGTCCCTACACAGTAACCGTCTCGGAGGAGACTCGAACCCGTACTCTACGCGTTACAAGCCGAGCGCTCTCTCCAATATGCTACCGTGCCCCACTAATGCTACCGTGCCCCACAAGATACGAGAAGTCAAGAAACGTAGGGTAAGCAAGTTGAAACAGATTAGTCTTGAACCTGAATGGTATTAAAGAACTGACAGAACGCACACAATTGGGCATTGAATTTTAAAGTTTCTGGTCGTACACCGAGAATGCGCTCCAAACCAGCGCTGTGCTGGTTCGAGTCCCAACAAGACTTAAAGGGTCCGTTGTTTATTTACATAAAAGTCCAGCAAGGTGTATGGTATGATAGGCTATCGGAGGAAGAATAGTTTAAAAACTTGTGTCTGACACCTGTAAAAATCTGTCAGCGTTAGAAGAGTATAATTTGTCTCGGTGTAAGCTCTTGTTCACTGCCTGCTATAATAACTTCAGATAAGAAGAGCTTTCAGATACGAGACAAGTGCGTAGGTGCTGAGACAAGCTTTTGAATAGTTCGATACTGGCGAATAAATTTGAGGTTTTCTTATAAGGCTGTGAAATGACTTCGGGGTTGGAACAGGTTAAGGGAAGAGAGCAATTTTAGACAGGAATTACACAGCCGGAATAAACAAGCTAAGTGCATTGAATAGAGGATTCAACACTTTCACCAAATCTTTGAATAGATTGAAGTAAAATTACGCCAATACCCTTGATGAAATGCTGAACAAGAAACTGATATCTAACAATTTATAAATGTAAGCTAATTTTAAAATGTGTTCAATAGCTAATTTAACTAGCAGAACTTTAATCCAAACATATTTGACGAAAACAAATATTTCAAGTGGTTGTCTGATTGATTCATTGATTGTTTGATTAACTTATGGACTGATTAATCGATCGATCTATTGATGGATTGAATTGATTGAGTTTAATGATTGTCAGCCTACCGCAAAATTTCACATCGCACTCTTCCCATCTTTTGTCTGGGCTTGTAGTATAGCACCAGACTCCCTCGTTGTAGTCTCTCTCCGGGTTTCGACATTTGTTGCCAGCGGCCTCAGCACTGCCTTCAGGGAAATGCATCGACTCTCTGTAGCGATGTTCGTGAGGTTGATTTGAATTCCACCGTTGACAAGTCAGACCAGATCGCGTTATGCTCAAAGGACCTGCATATTCGCGTCCCCCCCTTGTCAATTTACAATCTACATCAAACAGATGTACAAGCACTATACGTAGATCTATACAAACTTATATTTGTAGAACCAAATTTACATGTTTCCTACAATTACCCCAAGATTGGAAATACATATATTGCAATTCTTTGAGTCAATAAAGAGTAATTGCAAACTTCGAATTTCTTCAGCGACCACGAAATCCAACTCGCGTAGGGTAGAAATATCCAACAACGTGGATTTGAACGCTGAGACAAGCTTACGAACAATTCGACGTTGGCTCCTCAATTTCCCGGCTTTCTAAACGACTTGGCCACTGTAACTCTCTTCTCATTTGAAGATTTGACAGATCATAAATAATTCAAACTTTTCTTACCAGAGCTATAACAAAGACCCATTAACATCGGCTTATTACACAAGTATTACTTAATTTAAAATGGATGTCCATCGCACAAAGAGTCCAGTATAAAAACTGTCTTATAAGTTACCAGGCATTACATTTAAATCAACCTACCTAGCTCTTCTTCATTCTTGTTCCTCATGCCAACAGATATTGCAATCAGCGGACACTAAAGCTCCTGTTGTTTTTCGAACCAGAACAGTTTTAGCTCTCGGACTTTCTGGGTTGCTGGTTCAAAGCTTTGAAACTCACAGCCCCGTTCTGTGCGTTCTGTCATTTCTTTAATATCACTCAGGTTGAAACTTAAGACAAATCGGTATCAGCTTGCTTACTCGCCATGGTCTGACTTCTAGCTTCTTTGGCCAACAAGATTTCTACGAGGCTTCTCCAACATATTATCCATTTTACTACTTTTATATTTGTAGCTATTGTTGTTTTGTGCATTATGATAACGGCGCTATAAAAGTATTTAGATTAGATTAGTTCGAGGAAGATTGTGGTATGGTTCGTTTACTTATGGTTGGAGATAGCTTTGCTTCTTGTGTTGAAGTTCGAGTCTGAGTTGATGACCTCGAAGTTGAAGTCTGCGGCGTCGATGGAGAAACTGATGATGTGTAATCTAAAAATCAATTATTTAAAAGAAATTTCAAACAGATATTTGTCAAAATAAAACTAAATAACCGTTTCGGCAGTTTTAGATGTACAGAAGACGAAAAACAGTGCTTTAACAACTATTAAAAATATTGAATAATTAGGGTTTACATATATTTATGGCCATTCGGTTGGCTGTTTCTCAAAATAATGCAGACAGATACGACAATAATTCCATGTGTAATGCACATTATTATTATTATCACTATCATTATTAGTAGTAATAGTAACAGTAGTAGTAGTATTAGCTGCAGCAGTGGTAGTAATGGTCCCCGGTCGGTGGTCCAAACAGGTATGGTAGTAGTAGTAGTGGTGGTAGTGGTAGTAGAAGAAGTAGTAATATTATTTTGCATTTTCTAGTGTTGTTATTAGCTGTCTGAAATTAAGCAAATAAAATGGCATAAATAAACGGAATTAACTGACTTAAAACCATGTGTGTTCGCTAAATGTTTGTATGCCTGCGAAATTTGAACAATAAAAAAGACTGACCAAGATAAAATACGGGCATTCAAGATGTACAGTTATAAGACAAATCCCAGTTTGAATTGCAAGGATGGTATGAAAAATTGATTCCAGAAGGATTTACACAGCTTATGCATACTGGCTCAAGAGCGCGGATTCTGGAGACAGGTGATAACTATTTGTAATTTGTCGCAGTGTAAGAACTTGTTCATTGCATTCCATATAACCTCGGATAAGAAGAGCTTTCATACAAAAGACAAGTGCGTGGATACTGAGACAAGCTTTTCAATAGTTCGATACTGGCACAGAAATTTCAGGTTTTGTGATAAGGCTGTGAAATGACTTCGGGGTTGGAACAGGGAAGCGAAAAATTTTAAACTAGAAACGGAGCTGGAAGAAACAAGCGATGTCCATTGAATGAATGGGCGATAACAGAGGATTTAACAGGCTCGCAAAATCTTTGATAAGATACAAGTATGGATAGATTAAAGTAAAAATACGTTAATTCTCATGATAAAATGCTGAACTAGCAACTGATATCTAACAATTTATGCTAGTTACAAAATGTGTTTAAAAGCTAATTTAACTAGCAGAACTTAAATCCCAACAACTGTAGTTCAATTTGCGGTTAAAAACAATTTAAGTGGTTGGCTGACTAATTCATTAATTGATTGATTAACTAAATGACTAAATGATTGATCGATCGATCGATCTATTGATGGATTGAATTGTATGAGTTTTATGATCGTCATCCTACCGCATAATTTCACATCACACTCTTCCCATCTTGTGTCTAGGCTTGTCGTATAGCACCAGACTCCCTCGTTGTAGTCGCCGTCCGGATTTCGGCATTTGTTGCCAGCGGCCTCAGCACTGCCTTCAGGGAAAAGCGTCGAATTTCTGTAGCGATGTTCGTGAGGTTGATCTGAATTCCACCGTTGACATGTCAGACCAGATCGCGTTATGTTCAAAGGACCAGCATATTCGCGTCCGGCATTTGTCAATTTACAATCTACAGGAAATGGATGCACAACCACTATACGTAGATTTATCCGAACTTATATTTGTAGTACCAAAATTGCATGTTTACGAAAAAAGACCAATATAGAAAATACATTTATTGTATGCTTATTATTTGAGTCAATAGAGAGAAATTGTAAAGTACCGAAGAAATCCAACTCTGGGAGGTAGCATATTTATTCATAGGTGCCTGATGAAAAATAGAATCGATGAGACACGTATGGCGAGGTTTGGCTGCAATCTGAATTCCAGAGGTCAGGCAGATATACAGATGGATGTTGTTAGGAGTTGCAGCGAACCAGAAAGACAATAAGAGTCGCAGGGACGTAGAATATTTCGAAGTGCGGTTTAAAATTTTGAAAAAGCCCTGAGCAGAAATTTCGAGCAGTAGATGAGACTAGCTGTTGGCATGGGTAAGTCAGTTGCCGTTGCTTTGGCGAGAGTTTGTTTCAAAGAGAAGGAACAGCTTAATTGTACAAATCGTTAATAAGGAGCTGAGAAAATGAAATTACGAATGTCAGCCAGAGTTGACGTTGACTACAGCTAGTTAGGACCCGTTGGATGACATTTGTGTGTATGATAGGTCATCGCATGAGGGATAGTTAAAAATTTAATAAATCCTCAATTTCTTTGTTTGAAAGAGCTCACCAGGAGCTTCAATTCATCTGTTCTTGGTTTAGAGCTATCAAGTTATCTCTTAAAAGTGAACAGAATAATTTTGTTGTTTTCATTTCTTACTGCAAGGCACTCCTTGCATACGATTATAAGATTTTTTTGGATGGTATATTGATTTTTTGCAAGATTTTAGATGTATACCTGGACCAGAATTTTACATGGAAGGATCATACAGACCTCATATCCAAAACTATGGCAAAACATTAGTAGTTTGTCCCGCCTCCGTCACTGCTCGTCAAAATCTACTCTACTTAGTTTATTTTATGCCCTAATGTTCCATTACCTACCTTACTGTAATATCTCATGAGGCTCAAATTGTCCCGCTCGTTTGAATGCTATTTGAAATCCTGCAAAAATGCGCTATTCGAGTTATTTTAAATCTACGCTGGTCCTATAGCACTAAACCCATATTTCTATTGCATACAATATGGCGACTACGAGACATAACAGAATTACAAATAAGCATATTCATGTTTCTGTATCATCGGCATATGTTGCCCTCAAATTTTGATGAATTCTTTTACTTTTACTTGGGATCTGATGTCCATGTTTATAATAATTGGGCATCAGTGAATAATCGTTGTGCCACTGGCAGAACTAAATTAAAACAGTATTCGATTAAATGTACTGGCCCATGCAATATGGAATTCTCTTCCAGATGATGTAAGAAATTTAATAACTAGAAGTCAGTTGAAAACTAGATCAAAGGAACACATGATAACTCTGTATTAACGCGTTCATATGTAATTATTTATTGTAAATGTATCTCTTATGGATTGCGTTGAAAATAATTACTTGATTAATAATAATGTTATTTTTACTGGGTAATTTGGCATATCGATATAATGTTTGCACAAGTGGCATATGTTACACTTATCATGTTTGTATAATGGCTTTTTTAACTTTGTAGATGGGCCTGCAGAGTTTTAAAAGGATCTGTCTGCTCCTTTTCGGTTTACCCATTGACCTTCACCAGCAATGTGCATATGTTATGGCTTATTTGCATTTGGTGTTATACTTTCTTGTATGCTGATGTGCTAATGTCAATCACTCAATCAATCAATCAATCCACTCAGTCAATCAATCAATCAGTCAATCAATCAATGATTATCGGCCTACCACACAATTTCACATCGCATGCTTCCCATCTTCTGTCTGGGTATGTGGTATAACACCAGACTCCTTCTTTGTATTTGCTGTCCGGATTTCGGCACTTGTTGCCAGCGGCCGCAGCACTGCCTTCAGGGAAAAGCGTCGAATTCTTATAATAGTTATAGTGAGTTTCGTCCGAATTCCACCGCTGGCATGTCCGACCAGATCGCGTTATGTTCAAAGGTCCTGCATATTCGCGTCCGTCATTTGTCAATTTACAATCTACATCAAATAGATGTACAAACTCCATACATAGATCTATGCAAACTTATATTTGTCGTACCAAACTTATATGTTACAAAAATGATACCAAAATTGAAAATACATTTATCGTATGCTTATTATTTGAGTCAATAAACAGTAATTGTAAAGTCCGCATTTCTTCATTGCCCAAAAAGTCCAAATCAGGGAGGTAACATATTCATAGGTTCCTAATGAAAAAGAACATCGATGAGACAGGTATGGCCAGGTTTGGTTACAATCTGAATACCAGAGGTCAGGCAGGTAGACAGATGGGTGTTGTTAGAAACTGCAGCGACCAGAAAGACAATAAGAGTCGTAGAGACGTAGAATATTTCGAATTGCTTTTTAAATTTTTGAATAAAAAGTCCTAAGCAGAAATTTGGAGCATAAATTTTCAGTCTCTGATTCAAGTTTGACGCGTACCACGTACATCTCTCTCTCTCTCTCTCTCTCTCTCTCTCTCTCTCTCTCTCTCTCTCTCTCTCTCTCTCTCTCTCTCTTTCTCTCTCTCTCGCTCTCAGATCCTGATCGAGGTAATACATACGCAGCTGCTACCTCAATACTAATAAACCTAGATACTTTGTCACGTGTTGCCTCAGTATACCAGTAGCAATATATAATATATATTATATATACACTGTAAACGGATCCAGCAACGTGGACTTGGATAGTGAGACAAGCTTACGAACAGTTCGACGTTGGCGCCTAAATTTCCTGGTAATGACCTGATTACTATAACTCACTTCTCACTGGAAGATTTGCAAACATCATAAGTGATTCAAAATTCTGTGTGTAAAACTGTAGCAAAGACCCATTAATATCAAAATATTACACCCATATTACATTCTTTATGCTGGTTGTCAATCGAACGAAGGATCCAATCCAAAACCTGTCATACATCAATTCCCTTGATGAAATACTAAACTAGCAAGTGATATCTAACAATTATCAATGTAAGCTAATTTCATAAACGCGTTTAGTAGCTAACTTAAATATCAGAATTTAAATCTCAACACGTATAGCCCAATTTGCGGTTTACAACCAAATTAATTGGTTGAATGGTTGATTTCTTGATTGAATAACTGACTTATTGACTGACTAACCGACTGATTGAGTTGATGACTGACCGTTCGATTGACTGATCGATTTTAATGATTTTCGGCCTACCGCAAAATGGCACATCGCATTCTTCCCATTTTGTGTCTGGGTCAGTGGTGTAACACCAGACTCCTTCGTTGTATTTGCTGTCCGGATTTCGACATTTGTTGCCAGCGGCCTCAGCACTGCCTTCAGGGAAACGCGTCGACTCCTTATAATAGTTAGAGTGAGGTTTGTTCGAATTCCACCGCTGACATGTCCGACCAGATCGCGTTATGTTCAAAGGTCCAGCATATTCGCGTCCGGCATTTGACAATTTACAAACTACATGAAATAGATATAAATTCTCAATACGAATATCTACATAAACTCACATTTGTAGTACCAAAATTACATATTTACGAAAACAACTAATATTGAAAATACATTTATTGTATGCTTATAATTTGAATCAATAAACAGTAATTGCAAATTTCCGCATTTGTTCAGTGCCCAAGAAAAGAAACATCGCTGGAGCTAGTATATTCAACGGCGCCTTACGAAGAACAAAATTCATGAGACAGTTAAAGCTAAATTTCAGATGTCAGGCAGGTAGACAGTTTGATGCATACGGTGGGTGGTCTTAGGAATTGCAGCGACCAGAAAGACAATAAGAGTCTCAAGGGCATAGAATATTTCGTGGTACTGTTTAAAAGTTTTGAATAAAAAGCCGTGAGCAGAAATTTCGAGCAGTAGAGGTGACGGAGTAGCTGCCAGTGTAAGTCAATTGCCTTTGCTTTGGCGGTAGTTTGTTCCAAAGAGGTGGAATAGCTTAATTGTATACATCATTAATAAGGAGATGAGAAAATGAAATTACCAATGCCAGCCAGAGTTGATGTTGGTTAGAGCAAGTTAAGCAAGACCTGTTGGATTAATTTCTCTCTCTCTCTCTCTCTTTCATTAACAATGAGAATGTGAATGCAATGTGAATGTGAATTTTAACTTTAAGCTTAAAACATGATGAGGGTTCAGTTCTTGCTGAAGGCACTACACACGCAGCAACTATCTCAAAAGTAATCGGACCTAGAAAGTTTATGGCGTGTCAATGACCTATAACCTTGCATTACTATTACCAGTAACCATATATAATATGTATTATGTAAATTACCCATTTAATCCAACAACGTGGATTTGGATGCTGAGAGAAGCTTACGAATAATTCAACGTTGGCGCCTAATATTGAATAGAGAACATTAATGGGAACGTAGCCAGCACCTATGAAGTCTCTGGCATCAGTTTTATCTGAGTATTACCAGAACTAAGCAGGGCATGTTGGATAGAGTTGTTGGAATGTGCTTTTTCAGAAGATCATGAAGAGTTTAATGATGAAATGGTAAGTGAAAGGCGACTTTTGACGAAAATTAACTAGAGAAATAGTGACAATATTGTCAGCGGAATTATTATTTTTGCATTTATTAGGCGCCACTGTCTAGTGATGGCAAAAATCTATGGCGCCGAGCAATTGTGAGTCAAGGACTTGCTCGATGTCCTTACACAATAACCCTCTCAGAGGAGATTCGAACCAGTACTCTCCATGTTACAACACGAGCACTTTCTCGAACAGGCTACCGTGCCCCACAGCGGAAGTGTATATCAAACAGTATATACAAACATATAAACTGAATGTTACAAATACTGTTTGTATGAACTTGTACAATTTTACCTGTAGGGGATGGAGCGAAATAAGGTTGCTTCGTCTGAGATAGAACTAGAACTATTGCTGAAAGAGATAAAAAAATTAAAGGTTATCGAGCCTAATTAGCCATCTGCTCAATCAAGCTTTGGACGACACGGTGGCCAATTGATAGTATGGTTTTACTTTGATCTCGGCGATCGGGGTTCGAATCCAGTGGAGGAATCTGTGTAAGTGACAAAAGTGGTATTATGCCTATATGGTGCTAACTTCTTTTTATGCTGGCAACACCTAGTGTTTGTTTTTGCAAATGCTCAGGCTCCCATTAACACAGAAGTAGTAGCAAACGTCTATGTCTATTATCAGCCTAATGTACTTTATGAGGTTCGTAACACTCGCTGCCTTCTAATACATTCCACGGAGTCCCTTACTGACTGTGCACGTCTGCGGACACATTGTTCTGCCTATCGTGCCATTGTGAGCTATTAATTGGTCATATCCAGAATTTTCTCGATAGTTTTCGAATATTTGAACTTCCACTGTGACGAAAATTGCGTTTTGAAAATTATTTCTCTGTTCCGCTGTGGAATCCGTGTATGCAAACGGTGTTTAGTTGCATGTGCGCAATACTTCCCTGCCTTTGACTGGTCTATTATTCAGAGGTTGAGGCGCCATATAAATATGCAAATACAATACGTTACAATACAACTCTGAACATGATGCTAGCTATCAACTTTGGATAGGAATCCAGTGGTTGCGCTTTGATCTTAGCGTCGGCAGTTGTGACTTTTCTAGTTCTCTCCGCCCTGTTTCTTGCTGACTGTTCTTAATGTCCTAACGTCATTTAGACTAGCGTAGTCAGTGCTTTTGTGAGGTAACTGAAGGCGCTATATTAAATGTCTTGATACATACATATGTCGAAGAGGCTTTCTGTGGTTTTCTTGTCCTTACGCGAATGTGATTCCGAATACATTATGCATTGCAAATAGAACCTACAGCGCTATTCGAATCCCGGACGTAGAGATGAAGATTCGTCGTGTTGCCACACGTGTTGCCAATATCAAGACTACTTTGACGCTAAGAACAAATGCATCCTCGTACTCATAAAGAGCAGACAGTTAGAAAACATTACATTTTTGCAGATTCTTGTCACCGATTACTGAGATTTTAGTGGAAAAAGAAATTACCCGAAAGAGATTTTAATTAAGAAAATAATGCATGAGATTAAGCCCGGTTCCAAAAAATGCTAAATGCCAAAACTTTAGCGCAAAAACTGACCTAACGAATTCAAATGAAAGAAGAGAACAGTTTTCATTGTTCTACCGCCGACTACCATCGAACGATGTGACAGTCTTCAGAAGTGAAAGCCTCTTGATCTGGATCTGCAGCAGGTGTTCGAAAATTATGCGATCAATTTTTGTCAATAAACTACTTTGCCAAGCAAAAGAACTTGGAAGACAATCTCATCAAGTGGTAATTTTCTGAAACAGTGTTTGTCAGTTCTCTTCATGTTCAGTTTAGTAGAGATTACATGTTCAAGAGATTTCGAGATTGTAGTGCAGATTTGGAAAACGACGAGAACATGATGGGACGTAGTGGTGTAGTGGTATGTTCGGTGCCTCGTAACCGGAGGGTCGCGGGTTCGAATCTGCCTCAAGCCACTGCGTAGCGACCTTGGACAAGTTGCTCACCCACATCTGTCTGTGAGGAAGGCAACGGAAAACCACCTTACTCATCTCATCCCCGGGTTGCATGAAGCCAATGGATCTGCCTTCGACAGATAACTCATCGTCATCATCATCATTAGTTTTTGCATAAGTGTGGATTGTATCACGCCGACTAATTTAGCCATATGAGTTTGTGTAAGTTGTATGGACCTTGCTATGAAACAGTAAGGCAGGGCTATCACAACAGTTGCTCGACTAGCTTGCATGAAACGATGCTATAGGATGCCCTACATAGCAAATTGACAGGTGAAGGTAAATGAGTGTGGTGTGTGAGAGAGACAGAGAGCGACAGATAGAGACAGAGAGAGACAGAGAGAGACAGAGACAGAGTTGGAACAGACGGGAGTGATGTCGATCGGAGGGCGAAAACGGAAACGTTGGATGATTGTCAGATGGGGGCGAAAAGTAGGAGGAACTAAGCGATGCAAAGGGCAATTCGCCAAGTAACCCGTTGGACGTCCTGGGGATCAACGAAAATAATATTTAGTGCATCTTATGGGCCCCCCAAGTGATTAAGCCGAAGCAAATCTATGACACTGATGGTGCTGTAAATACGTTGTATCTTACTTGTTAATAGACATGTCAAGAAATGATCGCTCGTTGCGTCTCGTTGTTTCTTGAACAACCTGACAATTTAAAAACCCACTAGCTGTGAAAAGGCTTTTTAGTCTCCCGCAGAGTATACGCCTATACAAACACCACTGGCCATCAAACATTGAAATCAAGATTTGTGTTCGTCGCTGGATCCTTCTGTCGACGCAAACGGATGCAGCAAAATCTTTCTTTCAGTAGAGAGACCGACATTTTAAAGATACGAGGACACTACTGACATGTAACATAATTCCGGTTCAATCAGCAAATAATGCAGGATTCAAACTCGTATGATGAGATGAAAAGTCGTCATAAGAATCTGGTACAATGCACCAGTTTTCAACTGTTCATGCACGTATATGTGTATATATATATACAACTAGACGATTACAAAATAGCAGCGTAACAAATATGCATGTATATACAAACATTGCTACAGAGAACATAGAAACAAACCAGAGTAAGGTACTGTAGCGCAAGATTCACTGATTAGAATTAGCGTAACAAATTCTACAAGGCTTCCAGATGAGGTGTCACGCCTGTATTAGCTAAGTTACATAGATCTATATACTTTATCTAAAATTCAGTGGATTGATTTTCAGCGTTTAGGCTACTTCGCAAATGAAATATAACAGAAATTTAATATCACAGATTATATAGCGCCTCTTCAAACGAGAGTACCACAGGCTCTCCCGACCTGACAACTCAAAACGATGATAGGTGAGAATGGCTTTCAAACAGTGCTCAGATAAGTAGAAAACACAGGCATAGCCCAACCAAGATATATCATAAAAATTCATAATTATACCTGATGAAATTTTGAAACAGGCTAAACGTTCAACTCCCAGACGCTGTGTTTTAAAACAAGCTACCAGCTTATATACGCTTTAACAATGCCCCACGCATTAGTTCTCTGCAATTACGAGTGTGATACGAATTTTCCAAAACTGTGAGAATATGTTTGAACTATGATTCCCAGCACTGGTTGGCCACTAGGCTACCGAGGCTGGTCTATTAGTAAATCTCCATAATTATCATGTATATGACCGACAGCATTGGGCCACTGCATATGATACTTTGCTCCTACCTCTTTCTCTAGACCGTATCTTCGTATGAACGTCACACCAGGATATGAAGTCAGAGGGTTATAAATAATAGGATCTAGGATTTAATTAGAAGAACGATGTTTATAAGATCAGTAGGATATGACTTACTGAGAAAAACATCCTCCAAATCCCATACATTTCTATTTTATCCTTCAATATACATGCATTGTTAATGAACACTCTTATAAAAAGGGTTAAAAAGACAACAACAACAATAATAATGATAAGTAACTTCTAATACGCCGGTTGTCTAATGCACACGGCAAAGCGAATCAGCGATACCCCATACGTTCCGCCATTTGCTATTTGCTGTGGCATACAGATAGTAGCCTACTGCGCGGAGTTAATGAGTTCGCAGACTGGTCGGAATTTCAAGGCTCTACCTCCCCCAGGGATATCCCCGAAGCAAATGCAAAGTTGAAGAGGCCAAGAGGACCGCTAATCATTTGATGAACCCCCGCCGATCATCGGTCATAAAAGCATGTTGCCATGTGCAGTTAACCAGGTTCAAACAGGTAGGTCCGCTAGCTATTGACATTTTGGCTGTGCCAGCCTCAGAAGCTTATGTCGAAAGATTGTTTTCAATGTCAGTCTGCTATGTATGAAGACTTTTCTTCAGGAAAACGGAATCTTGTCTTAAAGACACTTGAACTGAGAACATTCTTTGAATTAAATTTTATGCTATTTTCAAAGTGACTAAAATCATGGACTGCTAAGAAACCCAAACAACTATAACTAAAACTATAACTAAAACTCTGACTATAATAACTAAAACAGACATGCTTTAGGTTGTAATAACTATAATTAAAACTAAAACTCGAGAAATAACGATAACTAATTATAACTAGTACTCACGATGTCAAAATGAATAATAATTATAACTAAAACAGATAACTAAAACTTCACTAACACCAAGAACAGAGGATGATTAAAAGTATCTTTTTGGCAGACAGAATATGGATATGGTATTTATTAATAGCGAAGTCCGTACGCGGTTTAGAGCTTGTAGAAGAAACACTGAAACAATATGCTTTCTACCTTAGATCTCAGATTTGATTATAACTGTAACATATTTAGGAAGTTGAGGTTAGAGAGTTATATGCAGACAGAAAGACTGTTATGGAGGGTTTGAGAGAAAATAAGAAGATGAAAGTATCAAGGTAAGAAGACCGTGAAGAAGAAAGGAGGATTAGAGCAAGTCACTAACATCCTCAGATGAAAGGAATACTACGCCCGGAACACGATCTGACGTAAAAAAACAACCGATGAATGCAGGTTGAAGATACTGATAACTAAGATACTGTTACTGAGAGAAAATATTCCGAATAAATAATCTTGCAATAACTATACTACTTTTTAAAGGGTGTAGTATAAACCTATGCTTATCCAGTAGTATTTAACTTATCTTGTCTGCAGCAAAACAATTATCAAATATTATCGACAATCTAAACGATAGTACAAAGTATAGTAAACTAAGATATAGTTTATGAAAGTTTGACATTGTCCGTAGACATATAATCTTCTCCGGAATCTGTTAACGTAATGTAATCCTTCGTCACCTCGTCTAGTTCTGTCGGCTGCTGGATAGTCTCATAGGCATGATAATCGAAGTCATCATTCTGATTGGGTATGGAGTACATAGCAACGGCCGCCTGCTGGTTTCTTTCAGCATTTGGAGTATTGAATCTATTTCTGGAAGACTGGAAAAGACCAGCACGTTTCCAGGCGTAAATTGTGGCGACAACGCAGATGATAACAATGACTCCAACAATTGGTATGACAATCTTGACGATGTTGATGGATTCATTCTCACCTGAAAGGTCTAAATGAGAAGAAATTATCCTTTGAAGACGAGAAAGGTCTTACAGGCGAAAATACAATTTTGAACCATAACAATACAAGCTGGAAACCAAACTAGTATTGACATTAAATCGATTCCACCAAAAATATTAACATTTTTCTAAGCTTATCTTGAAAATTGTTTTTTCGCTTTCAATCACCAACATTACAAAACAAAGGCAAGACCTGCTATGGAGAGCATCTAGCAAACGTTTATTACGAACACTTTCAGCGGAAGCTGAAAAATAGGGGCCAGTGTGAAATTGGCAGCAGAAAGACAACCAATAAAAATTACCATGTGAAATTTTACAGTGAAAAACGGATGGCGAGTTTTTCTGCCAGCCAGAAACTGAGATAAAAATATATAGACAGATACTGTAAATGATACAACATTTAGCTAATAGAACAAGATAAGAAACATAACATTGCCACTAGGTCTTGCCACCATATTTCAGGGACTAATCCAAAAGATCTGAAACGTATTCATGAATCGATTACCTTTCCTAAGTTTGTCTGTGAACGCGTAGGCCTCACACAGAAGCAGGTAGAATAAATTAAACCACTGACATAATGAAAACCTGAGTAACTTGTTATGAGGCCGAAAGGTTAAGGGTTTATGCGTACATACGCAGAATGGTGGAATCATGTGGAAACTAAGTCAACATTGATCTTGTAATAAATTTAGTGGAGGTGATGAAGAGGTGGTTCTTCGCAGAAGAAACGTTTTGGGCACTCGGACCTTCTCGATGGATGGTCCAGGGCTTTGAAATTCACAGCCCAGTTCTGTGCGTTCTGTCATTTCTTTAATGGAATTCAGGTTGGAACTTAAGACTAATCAGTATTAGTTTGCTTACCCGCCATAGTCTGACTTCTGGTTTCTTTGACCTACAGTATTTCGACGGGGCTTCTCCAACATGCTATCCTTTTAACTACTTTTATACTGTTAACTATTGTTGTCTTGTGCATTATGATATTGGCGCTATAGAAGTCATTAAATTAGATTAGTTTAGTTATTGGATTTTTAAGAGATGGTATTATGGTTTTTATACTTAGGTCGGAAGGTGACTTTGTTCCTTGTGCTGTGTCTGGAGCCTGGGTTGGTGATGTTTGACTCGAAGTTGAAATCAGTGGCGTTGATGAAAGAGCTGATCTGAAATCTAAACACAATTATTTAGAAAAAATTTAACTCAGACTTTTATCAAAAATAAAACGAAATTCCCACTTATGCATTTTTAGATGTACAATGGATAACACTGGATCACACGAAAAATGTTTTCGCCTGCTACTAGGCATATGTTATGTGTACTACACTAAATCGAATCTGCTGATTCCAAATCTGAAGTCAGATTTTGTGTAGCACGTCAGGATCTTAAGATACGCAGCATACATGCTAATAATTATGTAAACTCTTTACAGAACTAGTATTTCCTTATCACTGTGTAATTATGCAAACTCAGAGTATTCATAACAAGAAACAAAATGTTATTCTTTTATAATTTGAAATTAAAATATGTTTTAAAGTGTAATATGAATATGTGTATGTTACTCAGATGAAAGCATACATTTCGAAATTTTGTCTCTAGCTTAACTCTATACGAGTTCAAAAGTGCTTTAGACACTTGCTCTTGCGCTTGTGAGTGGCCGCTGTTGCCGCTGCAGAAACCAGCAGTCATCGCACATCATGTTGGAATTGCAGTGGCCCTGATATCTTGCTTCAAAGGTGGAGATGTCTTGATGGAATCTGTCTCCATGCT
Organism: Norana najaformis; assembly: GCA_964023275.1. Lineage (NCBI taxonomy): Eukaryota > Metazoa > Annelida > Clitellata > Crassiclitellata > Hormogastridae > Norana > Norana najaformis. The sequence continues at coordinate 17,078,298 of OZ029925.1, forward strand.
CATCGCTTACATCACCCAAGTTTTATGGGAAAAAATCCAGATGAGAATGTAAGAAATGTATTTTTAGTGACATCCGGCAGCCGAGTTGCTTATATGCTGTTAGCATGTTGCTAACGAGTTCAGCATAGTTCTCAGCTCGGTGATTCCCAAGAAAGTTTGGCACCACCAACGTACATGCATCCCAAGCGGCAAATTCCAGTGGGTTGAGCTTGGTTTTAAATACAGTATCACGCATTAGTTCGCGGATTTCTGGCCCAATAAAAATTCCTGCCTTCAGCTTAGCATCAGTTTTGACGGCTCCAAATTTATCTCTCAGATACTGGAAGCCTTGTCCAGTACGATCCATTGCCACTACGAAATTCCTCATGAGGCCCAGTTTAATGTGAAGTGGTGGTAAGTACACTTTCAATGGATCAACCAATGGTTCGTGTTGCCCGTTGTGCCGACCAACAATGTGCTCAGATCTAGGAGGTCACAGTTTCACTTTGTAATGGTTGCTGTCATCACGACTGTTCCACAAGCACAAAAAGCACATATGTTTTGTGTACCCCAGCTGTAGGCCTAGAATAAGTGCTACCACTTTGAGGTCCGCACAGATGTTCCATTTGTGGTCTGAGTAGTTGATCACTTTCAAAATGAGTTTCATTGAATCATATGTCTCTTTGAGGCCTACAGCGTGGGCTATAGGTACAGACGGTTTTTCGTTACCATTGTGCACCAACACAGCTTTCAAGCTCGCTTGGCTGGAATCTATGAACAGTCTCCACTGATCAGGAACGTATTCGCAACCTAAATTCAGCATGAGATCGTTCACGTCAGTACAGAAACAGATATCATTTTCCAGTTTGTAATATGTAGCTAACTGTTTGTGACGGTAACGGAAGTGTGATGTTGTGGTACCTTTTTGAAGCAAGTTCCACTTCCCTAGTCTAGAGGCTAACAGTTCAGATTTCTCCTTTGACAAAGATAGATCCCTCACCAGATCATCTAACTCACCTTGCCTTATCAAATGCGGCCTACCCTCTTCCAAATCTTGATCACTGGATTCATAAACAGTAACGTCATCTTCTGTATTACCATCAGAACTGTCCGTTTCATCAGCACCCACAGCAGGCGGAAATGGTACTGGATTCTCTTCATCATGCGGCACTGGCTTTAGAACGGACTCGCAATCAGGATAAACGATTTTAGACTTATTTTTCTTCGAAAATCCAGCAACTTTAGTAATGCAGAAATAACAGTCTGCATGATGATTTCTTGGCTCGCGCCACACCATAGGCACAGCAAGCGGCATTGAATTCCTTTTGCCATTCAACCACTGTGTAAGCCCAGAGTAGCACACGGTGCAGCAGACATGAGGTGCCCAACTTTTATCCTCGTCTCCGATTTGACATCCAAAATAATACTTGTAAGCAATCATCACTCTCTTAGTTAACTTCTTGCGCTGGTCACAAAGAGTGTTTTTATCACAAACATAGCAAAAATTGTCTGGATGGTTAACGCAGCCTCGCCTATTCATTTCAAAATTAAATCTCACACACTAGCTACAGCTATATAAGAAAACTTCACCTTCGTACTACGCAATCTCGCCTTATATACTGGTATTGATGCTGACGTCAGCTGGCTGACATGCCCAATCATGTCTAGCGGCTGCTGCTGGCTTGATGTTAGGAATATTTCAGGCGACACTTGCAGGCATGCACGTATCACTGGCAGCAATCGTGGAGACACATACAACAGAATGTACAGACATAACCGAAAACGAGTCCTTACGTCATTACTTGAATGCATGCATAACTTAAAATCTAGACGTGCTGGGCAGATTCTGACTTCATATTTGGAATCAGCACATTTGAATCAATATAAGGCACATGCATTACTTAGGTCGGAAGGTGACTTTGTTCCTTGTGCTGTGTCTGGAGCCTGGGTTGGTGATGTTTGACTCGAAGTTGAAATCAGTGGCGTTGATGAAAGAACTGATGATCTGAAATCTAAACACAATTATTTAGAAAAAAATTAACTCAGACTTTTATCAAAAATAAAACGAAATTTCCACTTATGCATTTTTAGATGTACAATGGATAACACTGGATCACACGAAAAATGTTTTCGCCTGCTACTAGGCATATGTTATGTGTACTACACTAAATCGAATCTGCTGATTCCAAATCTGAAGTCAGATTTTGTGTAACACGTCAGGATCTTAAGATATGCAGCATACATGCTAATAATTATGTAAACTCTTTACAGAACTAGTATTTCCTTATCACTGTGTAATTATGCAAACTCAGAGTATTCATAACAAGAAACAAAATGTTATTCTTTTATAACTTGAAATTAAAATATATTTTAAAATGTAATATGAATATATGTATGTTACTCATATGAAAGCATACATTTCTAAATTTTGTCTCTAGCTTAACTCTATACGAGTTCAAAAGTGCTTTAGACACTTGCTCTTGCGCTTGTGAATGGCCGCTGTTGCCCGCTGCAGAAACCAGCAGTAATCACACATCATGTTGGAATTGCAGTGGCCCTGATATCTTGCTTCAAAGGTGGAGATGTCTTGATGGAATCTGTCTCCATGCTCATCGCTTACATCACCCAAGTTTGATGGGAAAAAATCCAGATGGGAATGTAAGAAATGTATTTTTAGTGACATCCGGCAGCCGAGTTGCTTATATGCTGTTAGCATGTTGCTAATGAGTTCAGCATAGTTCTCAGCTCGGTGATTCCCAAGAAAGTTTGGCACCACCAACGTACATGCATCCCAAGCGGCAAATTCCAGTGGGTTGAGCTTGGTTTTAAATACAGTATCACGCATTAGTTCGCGGATTTCTAGCCCAATAAAAATTCCTGCCTTCAGCTTAGCATCAGTTTTGACGGCTCCAAATTTATCTCTCAGATACTGGAAGCCTTGTCCAGTACGATCCATTGCCACTACGAAATTCCTCATGAGGCCCAGTTTAATGTGAAGTGGTGGTAAGTACACTTTCAATGGATCAACCAATGGTTCGTGCTGCACGTTGTGCCGACCAACAATGTGCTCAGATCTAGGAGGCCACAGTTTCACTTTGTAATGGTTGCTGTCATCACGATTGTTCCACAAGCACAAAAAGCACATATGTTTTGTGTATCCCCACCTGTAGGACTAGAATAAGTGCTACCACTTTGAGGTCCGCACAGATGTTCCATTTGTGGTCTGAGTAGTTGATCACTTTCAAAATGAGTTTCATTGAATCATATGTCTCTTTGAGGCCTACAGCGTGGGCTATAGGTACAGACGGTTTTTCGTTACCATTGTGCACCAACACAGCTTTCAAGCTCGCTTGGCTGGAATCTATGAACAGTCTGCACTGATCAGGAACGTATTCGCAATCTAAATTCAGCATGAGACCGTTCACGTCAGTACAGAAACAGATATCATTTTCCAGTTTGTAATATGTAGCTAACTGTTTGTGACGATAACGGAAGTGTGATGTTGTGGTACCTTTTTGAAGCAAGTTCCACTCCCCTAGTCTGGAGGCTAACAGTTCAGATTTCTCTTTTGACAAAGATAGATCCCTCCTCAGATCATCTAACTCACCTTGCCTTATCAAATGCGGCCTACCCTCTTCCAAATCTTGATAACTGGATTCATAAACAGTAACGTCATCTTCTGTATTACCATCAGAACTGTCCGTTTCATCAGCACCCACAGCAGGCGGAAATGGTACTGGATTCTCTTCATCATGCGGCACTGGCTTTAGAGCGGACTCGCAATCAGGATAAACGATTTTAGACTTATTTTTCTTCGAAAATCCAGCAACTTTAGTAATGCAGAAATAACAGTCTGCATGATGATTTCTTGGCTCGCGCCACACCATAGCACCATAGCAAACGGCATTGAATTCCTTTTGCCATTCAACCACTGTGTAAGCCCAGAGTAGCACACGGTGCAGCAGACATGAGGTGCCCAACTTTTATCCTGGTCTCCGATTTGACATCCAAAATAATACTTGTAAGCAATCATCACTCTCTTAGTTAACTTATTGCGCTGGTCACAAAGAGTATATTTACCACAAACATAGCAAAAATTGTCTGGATGGTTAACGCAGCCTCGCCTATTCATTTCAAAATTAAATCTCACACACTAGCTACCGCTATATAAGAAAACTTCACATTCGTTCTACGCAATCTCGCCTTATATACTGGTATTGATGCTGACGTCAGCTGGCTGACATGCCCTATCATGTCTAGCGGCTGCTGCTGGCTTGATGTTAGGAATATTTCAGGCGACACTTGCAGGCATGCACGTATCACTGGCAGCAATCGTGGAGACACATACAACAGAATGTACAGACATAACCGAAAAAGAGTCCTTACGTCATTACTTGAATGCATGCATAACTTAAAATCTGGACGTGCTGGGCAGATTCTGACTTCATATTTGGAATCAGCACATTTGAATCAATATAAGGCACATGCATTACTTTCAGTAGCAAAATCGTTGTGATCCAGTGTAATTATTGGAACTTAAGACTAATCAGTATTAATTTGCTTACCCGCCATAGTCTGACTTCTGGTTTCTTTGACCTACAGTATTTCGACGGGGCTTCTCCAACATGCTATCCTTTTAACTACTTTTATACTGTTAACTATTGTTGTCTTGTGAAATTCCCATTTATGCATTTTTAGATGTACAATGGAAAATTTTATTTTTAACAACTATTTAGGTCACCGCTAAGTGAACTTTACGTATATTTAGGGCCAGTCTGCAGACTGATACGATACTGACTGGGGCGCTGCAGTATTTCTGTACTTACCGCAAACAGGTATATGACAGTATTCCCATTCTATGTTTGGGTCGTTCGTAAAGCACCAGGGTCCATCAGGTCGGCTGGCATTTGGGTTTCGGCAATAGTCTCTAGCCACAGCCACCGAGCCATCTGGGAAGAAGATGCTCTCGTTGAATGGATGGGGTTGCGGCGACTGAGTAGACCAAAACCTACATTGTCTGCCGCTTCTTGTGCGGCGCATCTGACCCTCGTATTGAACGCCTAATAAGTCGTTCTGCAGTCGGCATTCTGTGAAGAGATCAACAGGACATTTACCCGTCTTAATGTGTAAATTATCATATTATTTATCATGGCAGAAGACTTGTTTACATTACCTTCATCAAAGTCTAAGCTCGTAACGTATTTACATTAATGTATGTAATGTAATATAAAGTAACAGACATTTATAATGCACATTTCAAGCACCTCACAAAACACGGTTGTCCAAATAATAAATACTGTATGTCCAGATTAGTTAGTATAATGATCCTACTGAATTACTATGTTCATTTTCATCGCCGTCATCATAATTGTGAAATCTTTGTGATCAGTTTTTGTGAAAGTGATTTTCCTTTGACACAGCACAGATGTGATCACTCAGCAAGTCTGTGAAAGTCTCAAGCTTCGGTCACGTGATTTAACGCTGGTGATACGTGCTGATATTTCGCTAAGAACGTAGGAATGACATCAGCCTCTCTGCCCTGGCTTTGGGAATGAGTTATGTTCAGACATGGTCATGTTTATTCTGGTGCCTAAATTTGAGGTTTTGTGATAAAGCTGTCAAATAAATCCGGGGTTGGAACAGGTGAAGGGAAGAGAACAATTTTAGAGTGGAAAACGCACAGCCGGAATAAACAAGCTAAGTGCATTGAATAGAGAATTCAACAGGTTCACCAAATCATTGGTAACATACAAGTATGGAAAGATTGAAATAAAAATACGTCAATTCCCATGACGAAACGCTGAACAAGATACTGACATCTAACAATTTATAAATATAAGCTAATTTAAAATGTGCTCAATAACTAATTTGACTAACAGAATTAAAATACCAACAACATAGAGCGCAATTCGGGTATAACAAATATTTCAAATAGTTGCCTGATTGGATCATTGATTGTTTGATTAACTTATGGACTGATCGATCGATCGATCTATTGATGGATCGAATTGATGAGTTTAAAGGTTGTCATCCTACCGCAAAATTTCACGTCGCATGCTTCCCATCTTCTGTCTAGGCTTGTCGTATAGCACCAGACTCCCTCGTGGTAGTCGCTCTCCGGGTTTCGGCATTTGTTGCCGGCGGCCGCAGCACTGCCTTCAGGGAAAAGCGTCGACTCTCTGTAGCGATGGTCGTGAGGTTGGTTCGAAGTCCACTGTTGACATGTCAGACCAGATGGCGTTATGTTCAAAGGACCTGCATATTCGCGTCCGGCCCTTGTCAATTTACAATCTACATGGAAACATATGTACAAGCTCCATACGTAGATCCATGCAAACTTGTATTCGTGGTACAAAAATTACATGTTTCCAAAATTACCCAAGATTGGAAATACATTTATTGAAATTCTTTGAGTCAAAAAATAGTAATTGTAAAATCGGCATTTCTTCAGCGTTCAAGAAATCCAAATCGTGTAAGGTAGAAATATCCAACAACATGCATTTGGCTGCTGAGAAAAGCTTACGAGCAATTCGACGTTGGCTCCTCAATTTCCTGGTTTTCTAACCGACTTGACTACTGTAACTCTCTTCTCATTGGAAGATTTGCACACATCATAAATGATTCAAACATCTCTTATCAGAGCTATAACAAAGACCCATTAACATCGGCATATTACACCCGTATTACATAATTTAAAATGGATGTCCATCGCACAAAGAATCCAGTTTTAAAACTGTCTTGTAAGTTATCAGGCATTACATTTAAAACAACTTACCTATCTCCTCTGCATTTTTGCCCCTCATATCAACAGATATTGCAATCAGCGGACACTAAAGCTCTTGTTCTTTGAACCAGAACAGTTTTAGCTCACGGACTTTCTGGATTGCTGGTTCAAAACTTTGAAATTCACAGCCCCGTTCTATGCGTTATGTCATTTCTTTAATATCACTCAGGTTGAAACTTAAGACAAATCGGTATCAGCTTGCTTACTCGCCATGGTCTGACTTTTGGTTTCTTTGGCCAACAAGATTTCGACGGGGCTTCTCCAACATATTATCCATTTTACTACTTTTATACTTGTAGCTATTGTTGTCTTGTGCATCATGATAACGGCGCTATAGAAGTATTTAGATAAGATTAGTTCTTGGATTCGTAGGAGGTTATGATATGGTTCGTTTACTTGTGGTTGGAGGTAGCTTTGTTCCTTTCGTTAAAATTCGAGTCTGAGTTGGTGACCTCGAAGTTTTTGAAGTCTGCGGCGTCGATGGAGAAACTGATGATGTGAAATCTAAATTTCAATTATTTAAAAGAAATTTCAAACAGATATTTATCCAAATAAAACCAAATAACCATTTAGGCAGTTTTAGATGTACAGAAGACCAAAAACAGTGCGTTAACTACTATTAAAAATATTGAATAATTAGACTTTTAGTATATTTAGGGCCATTAGTTCGGGTGTTTCTCTAGATAATGCAGATATATACGACAATATTTCCATGTGTGATGAACATTATTATTATTAGTAGTAGTAGTAGTAGTGGTGGTGGTAGTAGTAGTAGTGGGTAGTAGTAGCAGTAGTAATATTAATTGCATTTGCTACAACATCGACTCTGGTGTTGTTATTAGCTGTCTGAAATTAAGCAAATAAAATGTCATAAATAAACAAAATTAACTGACAAAAAACCATGTGTGTTCGTTAAATGTTTGTATGCTTGCGAAATTTGGACAATAAAAAAGACTGACCAAAATAAAATACGGGCATTCAAGATGTACCGTTATAGGAGAAATCCCCGTTTGAACTCCATGGATGGTGTGAAAGATTGGTGTCAGAAGGATTTACACAGCTTGTGCATACTGGCTCAAGACCGCGGAGCCTAGAGACAGGTGATAACTATTTGTAATTTGTCTCGGTGCAAGCTCTTGTTCATTGCATTCCATATAACCTCGGATTAGAAGAGCTTTCAGACACAAGACAAGTGCGTGGCTACTGAGACAAGCTTTTGAATAGTTCGATGCTGGCACAAAAATTTCAGGTTTTGTGATAAGGCTGTGAAATGACTTCGGGGTTGAAAAGGGAAGCGAATAATTCTAAGCTAGAAACGTATCTCGAAGAAACAAGCTAAGTGCATTCAATGAATGAACGATAATAGAGGATTTAACAGGCTCGCAAATATCTTTGATAAGATACAAGTATGGATAGATTGAAGTAAAAATATGTTAATTCTCATGATGAAATGCTGAACTAGCAACTGATATCTAACAATTTAAATTAGTTACAAAATGTGTTTAAATTTAACGAGCAGAACTTAAATCCCAACAACTGTAGTCCAATTTGTGGTTAAAAACAATTTAAGTGGTTGGCTGACTAAATCATTGATTGATTGATTAACTAACTGACTAAGTGATTGATCGATCGATCGATCGATCTATTGATGGATTGAATTGCATGAGTTTTATGATTGTCATCCTACCGCACAATTTCACATCGCACTCTTCCCATCTTTTGTCTAGGATTGTCGTATAGCACCAGACTCCCTCGTTGTAGTCGCTCTCCGGGTTTCGGCATTTGTTGCCGGCGTCCTCAGCACTGCCTTCAAGGAAAAGCGTCGACTGTCTGTAACGATGTTCGTGAGGTTGATCTGAATTCCACCGTTGACATGTCAGACCAGATCGCGTTATGTTCAAAGGACCGGCATATTCGCGTCCGGCATTTGACAGTTTACAATCTACATGAAGTGGATGTACAAGCACTATACGTAGGTCTATCAATACTTATATTTGTAGTACCAAAATTACATGTTTACGAAAAAAGACCAATATAGAAAATACATTTATTGTATGCTTATTATTTGAGTCAATAGAGAGAAATTGTAAACTTCACATTTCTTCAGTGCCCAAGAAATCCAAATCGCTGGAACTAGTTTATTTAACGGCGTCTATTGAAGAACAAAGTCGATGTGACGCTTACAGCTAAATTTCAGAGATCAGACAGGTAGACAGGCTGATGGATACTGTGGATGTTGTTAGGAACTGCAGCGACCAGAAAAACAATAAGAGTCTTAGGGAGGTAGAATATTTTGAAGTACGGTTTAAAATTTGTAATAAAACGCCCTGAGCAGAAATTTCGAGCAGTAGATGAGACTAGCTAGTGTCATGGGTAAGTCAGTTGCCGTCGTTTTGACGGGAGTTTGTTTCAAAGAGGAGTAACAGCTTAATTGTACAAATCGTTAATAACGAGCTGAGAAAATGAAATTACAAATGTCAACCAGAGTTGAAGTTGATTACAACTAGTTAGGACCCGTTGGATGACATTTGTGTGTATGATAGGTCATCGCATGAGGGATAGTTAGAAATTTAATAAATCCTCAATTTCTTTGTTTGAAGGAGCTTACCAGGAGCTTCAATCCATCTGTTCTTGGTTTAGGGCTAACAAGTTATCTCTTGAAAGTGAACAGAATAATTTTATTATTTTCATTTCTCACCGCAAGGCGCTCCTTGCATACGATTATAAGATTATTTTGAATGGTATATTGATTTTAATGCTAACTACATCCGGCAAGATTTTAGATGTATACCTGGACCAGAATTTGACATGGAAGGATCATACAGACCTCATATCCAAAACGATGGCAAAAACATTAGTAGTTTGTCCCGCCTCCAACACTGCTCGTCAAAATCTGCTCTACTTGGTTTATTTTATGCCCTAATGTTCCAGTACCTACCTTACTGTAATATCTCATGAGGCTCAAATTGTCCCGCTCGTTTGAATGCTATTTGAAATCCTGCAGAAATGCGCTATTCGAGTTATTTTAAATCTACGCTGGTCCTATAGCACTAAACCCATATTTCTATTGTACAGAATATTGCGACTACGAGATATAACAGAATTACAAATAAGCATATTCATGTTTCTGTATCATCGGCATATGTTGCCCTCAAATTTTGATAAATTCTTTTACTTTTACTTGGGATCTGATGTCCATGTTTATAATAATTGTGCATCAGTGAATAATCGTTGTGCCACTGGCAGAACTAAATTAAAGCAGTATTCGATTAAATGTACTGGCCCATGCAATATGGAATTCTCTTCCAGATGATGTAAGAAATTTAATGACTAGAAGTCAGTTGAAAACTAGATTAAAGAAACAAATGATAACTCTGTATTAACGTGTTCATATGTAATTATTTATTGTAAATGTATCTCTTTTGGATTGCGTCGAAAATAATTACTTGATTTGTAATAATGTTATTTTTACTGTGTAATTTGGCATATCGATATAATGTTTGCACAAGTGGCATATGTTACACTTATCATGTTTGTATAATGGCTTTTTTAACTTTGTAGATGGGCCTGCAGAGTTTTAAAAGGATCTGTCTGCTCCTTTTCGGTTTACCCATTGACCTTCACCAGCAGTGTGCATATGTTATGGCTTATTTGCATTTGGTGTTATACTTTCTTGTATACTGGTGTGCTAATGTCAATCACTCAATCACTCAATCAATCAATCAATCCACTCAGTCAATCAATTAATCAATCAATCAATCAATGATTATCGGCCTACCACACAATTTCACATCGCATGCTTCCCATCTTCTGTCTGGGTATGTGGTATAACACCAGACTCCTTCTTTGTATTTGCTGTCCGGATTTCGGCATTTGTTGCCAGCGGCCGCAGCACTGCCTTCAGGGAAGAGCGTCGACTCTCTATAGCGATGTTCGTGAGGTTGGTCCGAAGTCCACAGTTGACATGTCCGACCAGATCGCGTTATGTTCAAAGGTCCTGCATATTCGCGTCCGGCATTTGTCAGTTTACAATCTACCTCAAATAGATATGCATACTCCATACATAGTTCTATGCAAACTTATATGTGCGTACCAAACTTATATGTCACAAAAATGATACCAAAATTGAAAATACATTTATCGTATGCCTATTAATTGAGGAGTCAAAAAACAGTAATCGTAATGACCGCATTCGTTTAGTGCCCAAGAAATCCAACTCTAAGAGGTAGCATATTCATTGCCTGATGAAAAAGAACATCGGTGAGACAGTATGGCCAGGTTTGGTTGCAATCTGAATTCCAGAGGTCAGGCAGGTAGACTTATGGATGGTGTTAGGAGTTGCAGCTACCAGAATGACAATAAGAGTCGTAGGGACGTAGAATATTTCGAATTGCTTTTTGAAATTTTAAATAAATACCCCTGAGCAGAAATTTCGAGTATAAATTTTGAGTCTCTGATTCAAGTTTGACGCGTACCACGTACATCTCTCTCTCTCACTCTCAGATCTTGATCGAGGTAATACATACGCAGCTGCTACCTCAAAACTAATCAAACCTAGATACTTTGTCACGTGTCTCGTATACCAGTAGCAATATATAATATATTATATAAACTTGTCACGTATTGCCTCGGTATACCAGTAGCAATATATAATATATTATATAAACTTGTCACGTATTGCCTCGTTATACCAGTAGCAATATATAATATATATTATATATACATTGTAAACGGATCCAGCAACGTGGATTTGGATGATGAGACAAGCTCACGAACAATTCGACGTTGGCGCATAAATTTCCTGGTAATCGACCTGACTACTCTAACTCATTTCTCACTGGAAGATTTGCACACATCATCAGTGATTCAAAATTCTGTGTGTAAAACTGTAGCAAAGACCCATAAATATCAAAATATTACACCCATATTACATTCTTTATGCTGGTTGTCAATCGAACGAAGGATCCAATCCAAAACCTGTCATACATCAATTCTCTTGATGAAATACTAAACTAGCAAGTGATATCTAACAATTAACCAATGTAAGCTAATTTCAAAACGCGTTTAGTAGATAATTAACTATCAGAATTTAAACCCCAACATATATAGCCCAATTTGCGGGTTACAACCAAATTAATTGGTTGAATGGTTGATTTCTTGATTGAATAACTGACTAATTGACTGACTGACTGACTGATTGAGTTGATGACTGACCAATCGATTGATCGATCGATTGAGTTTAATGATTTTTGGCCTACCGCAAAATGGCACATCGCATGCTTCCCATCTTCTGTCTGGGTGTGTGGTATAACACCAGACTCCCTCGTCGTGATCGCTTTCCGGATTTCGACATTTGTTGCCGGCGGCCTCAGCACTCCCTTCAGGGAAAAGCGTCGACTCTGTGAAGCGATGTTCATGAGGGTAGTTTGAATTCCACCTCTGACATGTCCGACCAGATCGCGTTATGCTCACAGGTCCCGCATATTCGCGTCCAGCATTTGTCAATTTACAAACTACATCAGATAGATACAAGCTTACAAGCTCAATGCGAATATCTACACAAACTCATATCTGTAATACCAAAATTACATCTCTGGAGCTAGTATATTCAGCTGCACCTAATGAAGAACAAAATCAATGAGACAGTTACAGCTAAATTTCAGATGTCAGGCAGGTAGACAGTTTGATGCATACGGTGGGTGTGGTCTTAGGAATTGCAGCGACCAGAAAGACAATAAGAGTCTTAGAGACATAGAATGTTTCGTAGTGTTGTTTAAATTTTTGAATAAAAAGCCGTGAGCAGAAATTTTGAGCATTAGAGGTGACGAAGTAGTGGCAAGGGTAAGTCAGTTGCCGTTGCTTTGGCGGGAGTTTGTTCCAAAGAGGTGGAATAGCTTAATTGTAAACATCATTACTAAGGAGATGAGAGAATGAAATTACAAATGTCAGCCAGAGTTGATGTTAGTTAGAGCAAGTTAAGCAAGACCTGTTGGGTTAATTTCACTCTCTCTCTTTCTTTCGTTAATGCGTCTGCAATGTGAATGTGAATTTTAACTTTAAGCTTGAAACATGATGAGGGTTCAGTTCTTGCTGAAGGCACTACACACGCAGCAACTATCTCAAAAGTAATCGGATCTAGAAAGTTTATGGCGTGTCAATGACCTATAACCTTGCATTACTATTACCAGTAACCATATACTGTATAATATGTATTATGTAAATTACACGTTTAATCCAACAACGTGGATTTGGATGCTGAGAGAAGCTTACGAATAATTCAACGTTGGCGCCTAATATTGAATAGAGAACATTAATGGGAACGTAGCCAGAACCTATGAAGACTCTGGCATCAGCTCTATCTGAGTATTACCAGAACTAAACAGGGCATGTTGGATAGAGTTGTGGGAATGTGCTTTTTCAGAAGATCATGAAGAGTTTAATGATGAAATGGTAAGTGAAAGGCGACTTTTGACGAAAATTAACTAGAGAAATAGTGACAATATTGTCAGCGGAATTATTATTTCTGCATTTATTTGGCGCCACTATCTAGTGATGGCATAAACCGATGGCGCCGAGCAATTGTGAGTGAAGAACTTGCTCGATGTCCTTACACAATAACCCTCTCAGAGGAGATTCGAACCAGTACTCTCCATGTTACAACACGAGCACTTTCTCGAACAGTCTACCGTGCCCCACAGCGGAAGTGTATATCATACAATATATACAAACATATAAACTGAATGTTACAAATACTGTTTGTATGAACTTGTACAATTTTACCTGTAGGGGATGGAGCGAAATAAGGTTGCTTCGTCTGAGATAGAACTATAACTATTGCTGAAAGAGACAAAAAAGCAAATGCTTATCAAGTCTAATTAGCCATCTGCTCGTCCAAGCATTGGGCCATACGGTGGCCAACCGATAGTATGGTTTTACTTTGATCTCAGCCATCGGGGTTCGAACCCAGTGGAGGAATCTGTGTAAGTGACAAAAGTCGTATTATGCCCATATGGTGCTAACTTCTTTTTATGCTGGCAACACCTACTGTTTGTTTTGCAAATGCTCAGGCTCCCATTAACCCAGAAGTAGTAGCAAATGTCTATGTCTATTATCAGCCTAATGTACTTTATGAGGTTCTTAACACTCGCTGCCTTCTAATACATTCCACAGAGTCCCTTACTGACTGTGCACGTCTGCGGACACATTGTTCTGCCTATCGTGCCATTGTGAGCTATTAATTGGTCATATCCAGAATTTTCTCGATAGTTTTCGTATATTTGAACTTCCACTGTGACGAAAATTGCGTTTTGGAAATTATTTCTCTGTTCCGCTGTGGAATCCGTGTATGCAAATGGGTTTTTTGCATGTGCGCAACATTTACCTGCCTTTGACTGGTCTATTATTCAGAGGTTGAGGCGCCATATAAGTTTTCAAATACAATACGTTTTGGAAATTATTTCTCTGTTCCGCTGTGGAATCCGTGTATGCAAACGGTGTTTTGTTGCATGTGCGCAATACTTCCCTGCCTTTGACTGGTCTATTATTCAGAGGTTGAGGCGCCATATAAATATGCAAATACAATACGTTACAATACAACTCTGAACATGATGCTAGCTATCAACTTTGGATAGGAATCCAGTGGTTGCGCTTTGATCTTAGCGTCGGCAGTTGTGACTTTTCTAGTTCTCTGCGCCCTGTTTCTTGCTGACTGTTCTTAATGTCCAAACATCATTTTGGCTATCGTAGTCAGTGCTTTTGTGAGGTAACTGAAGGCGCTATATTAAATGTCTTGATGCATACATATGTCGAAGAGACTTTCTGTGGTTTTCTTGTCTTTCTAACGCGAATGTGATTCCGAATACATTATGCATTGCGAATAGAACCTAAAGCGCTATTCGAATCCCGGACGTAGAGTCGAAGATTCGTCGTGTTACCAGACGAATCTCAAGACTACTTTGACGCTAAGAACAAATGCATCCTCGTACTCATAAAGAGCAGACAGAAAACATTACATTTTTGCAGATTCTTGTCACCGATTACTGAGATTTTAGTGGAAAAAGAAATTACCCGAAAGAGATTTTAATTAAGAAAATAATGCATGAGATTAAGCCCGGTTCCAAAAAATGCTAAATGCCAAAACTTTAGCGCAAAAACTGACCTAGCGAATTCAAATGAAACAAGAGAGCAGTTTTCATTGTTCTACCGCCGACTACCATCGAACGATGTGACAGTCTTCAGAAGTGAAAGCCTCTTGATCTGGATCTGCAGCAGGTGTTCGAAAATTATGCGATCAATTTTTGTCAATAAACTACTTTGCCAAGCAAAAGAACTTGGAAGACAATCTCATCAAGTGGTAATTTTCTGAACAGCCTTTGTCAGTTCTCTTCATGTTCAGTGTAGTAGAGATTATATGTTCAAGAGGTTTCGAGATTGTAGTGCTGATTTGGAAAACGACGAGAACAAGATGGGACGTGGTGGTGTAGTGGTATGTTCGGTGCCTCGTAACCGGAGGGTCGCGGGTTCGAATCTGCCTCAAGCCACTGCGTAGCGACCTTGGGCAAGTTGCTCACCCACATTTGTCTGTGAGGAAGGCAACGGGAAACCACCTTACTCATCTCATCCTCGGGTTGCATGAAGCCAATGGATCTGCCTTCGACAGATAACTCATCATCATCATCATCATTAGTTTTTGCATAAGTGTGGATTGTATCACGTCGACTAATTTAGCCATATGAGTTTGTGTAAGTTGTATGGACCTTGCTATGAAACAGTTAGGCAGGGCTATCACAACAGTTGCTCGACTAGCTTGCATGAAACGATGCTATAGGATGCCCTACATAGCAAATTGACAGGTGAACGAGTGTGGGTGTGTGAGAGAGAGACAGAGAGCGACAGATAGAGACAGAGACAGACAGAGACAGAGAGAGACAGAGACAGAGTTGAAATAGAGGGGAGTGATGTCGATCGGAGAGCGAAAACGGAAACGTTGGATGATTGTCAGATGGGGGCGAAAGTAGGAGGAGCGAAGCGATGCAAAGGGCAATTCGCCAAGTAACCCGTTGGACGTCCTGGGGATCAATGAAAATAATATTTTGTGCATCTTATAAACGGGGCCCGTGATTAAGCCGAAGCAAATCTATGACTTTGATGGTGCTGTAAATACGTTGTATCATACTTGTTAATAGACATGTCAAGAAATGATCTCTCGTTGCGTCTCGTTGTTTCTTGAACAACCTGACAATTCAAAAACCCACGTGCTGTGAAAAGGCTTTTTAGTCTCCCGCAGAGTATACACCTATACAAACACCGCTGGCCATCAAACATTGAAATCAAGATTTGTGTTCGTCGCTGGATCCTTCTGTCGACGCAAACGAATGAAGCAAAATCATTCTTTCAGTAGAGAGAACGATATTTTAAAGATACGAGGACACAACTGACATGCAACATAATTCCGGTTCAATCAGTAAATAATGCAGGAGTCAAACTCGTATGATAAGATGAAAAGTCGTCATAAGAATCTGGTACAATGCACCAGTGTTCAACTGTTTATGTATATATTTATGTATATGTATAGGCCTATGTACATATCTAGAAGATTATAAAACAGCAGCGTAACAAATATGCTTGTATATATAAAAATTGCTACAGAGAACATAGAAACAAACCAGAGTAAGGTACTGTAGCGCAGGATTCACTGATTAGAATTAGCGTAACAAATTCTACAAGCCTCCTAGATGAGGTGTCACGCCTGTATCAGCTAAGTTACATAGATCTATATACTTTATCTAAAATTCAGAGGATTGATTTTCAGCGTTAGGCTACTTCGCAAATGAAATGCAACAGAAATTTAATATTACAGATTATATAGCGCCTCTTCAAACGAGAGTACCACAGGCTCTTCCGACCTGACAGCACAAAACGACGGTCGGAGAAAATGGCTTTCAAACAGTGCTCAGATAAGTAGAAAACACAGGCACAGCCCAACCAAGATATATCATAAAAATTCCTAATCATACCTGATGAAATCTTGAAACAGGCTAAACTTTCAACTCCCAGACACTGTATTTCAAAACAAGCTACCAGCTTACGCTTTAACAATGCCCCACGCATTAGTTCTCTGCAATTACGAGTGTGATAGGAATTTTCCAAAACTGTGAGAATGTGTTTGAACTATGATTCCCAGCACTGGTTGTCCACTAGGCTACCGAAGCTGGTCTATCAGTAAATCTCCATAATTACCATGTATATGACAGACAGCATTGGGCCAGTGCATATGATACGGTGCTCCTACCTCTTTCTCTAGACCGTATCTTCGTGTGAACGTCACACCAGGATATGAAGTCAGAGGGTTATAAATAATAGGATCTAGGACTTAATTAGAAGAACGATGTTTATAAGATCAGTAGGATATGACTTACTGAGAAAAACATCCTCCAAAACCCATACATTTCTACTGTATTTTATCCTTCAATATGCATGCTAAAGCTCGTAAACTCCGCTATTTTGGTCACATAATTAGACTTCCTCAAGATTCCATAGAAAATTCCATCATTCTGGGTCACGTTGAAGGCTATCGACACCGTGGCAGACCCCAAATTAACTGGATCGACAATATTCTTTCCTGGACTAACCTTTCTGGTTCTTATCTTCTCGCCGCTGCACGCAATAGGCGTCAATGGAGAGCTCTAGTCCATTCATGTAGCCAACCGTCGCGCAGCGACGTTGGTGCATGACATGACATGACATACATGCATTGTTAATGAACACCCTTATATAAAGGGTTAAAAAGACAACAACAACAATAATAATGATAAGTAACTTCTAATACGCCGGTGTCTAATGCACACAGCAGAGCGAATCAGCGATACCCCATACGTTCCGCCATTTGCAATTTGCTGTGGCATACAGATAGCAGTCTACTGCGCGGATTTAATGAGTTCGCAGACTGGTCGGAATTTCAAGGCGCTACCTCCCCCCAGGGATATCCCCGAAGCAAGGGCAAAGCTGAAGTGGCCAAGAGGACCGCTAATCGTTTGATGTACCCCCACCGATCATCATGCGGCTTGGGGGCATGTACAGTCCAAGTATGTCCGGGGGAAGGAAATGGGACAGTAAGCGTCTCCAAAAGCCTTTGCTGTTAACTATCCAATTTTATGCCCTTTTCAAAGTGACTAAAATTATGGACTGCTCAGAAACCCAAACTGCTATAACTAAAACCATAACTAAAACGTTGACTTTAATAACTAAAACAGACATGCTTATGGTTTTAATAACTATAACCAAAACTGAAACTCGAGAAATAACGATAACTAATTATAACTAGTACTCACGATGTCAAAATGAATAATAACTATAACTAAAACAGATAACCAAAACTTCACTAACACCAAGAACAGAGGATGATTAAAAGTATCTTTTTGGCAGACAGAATATGGATGTGGTATTTATTAATAGCGAAGTCCGTAGGCGATTTAGAGCTTGTAGAAGAAACACTGAAACAATATGCTTTCTACCTTAGATCTCAGATTTGATGATAACTGTAACATATTTAGGAAGTTGAGGTTAGAGAGTTATATGCAGACCGAAAGACTGTTATGGAGGGTTTGAGAGAAAATAAGAAGATGAAAGTATCAAGGTAAGAAGACCGTGAAGAAGAAAGGAGGATTAGAGCAAGTCACTAACATCCTCAGATGAAAGGAATACTACGCCCGGAACACGATCTGACGTAAAAAAACAACCGATGAATGCAGGTTGAAGATACTGATAACTAAGATACTGTTACTGAGAGAAAATATTCCGAATAAATAATCTTGCAATAACTATACTACTTTTTAAAGGGTGTAGTATAAACCTATGCTTATCCAGTAGTATTTAACTTATCTTGTCTGCAGTAATATAATTATCAAATATTATCTACAATCTAAACGATAGTACAAAGTATAGTAAACTAAGATATAGACTATGAAAGTTTGACATTGTCCGTAGACATATAATCTTCTCCGGAATCTGTTAACGTAATGTAATCCTTCGTCACCTCGTCTAGTTCTGTCGGCTGCTGGATAGTGTCATAGGCATGATAATCGAAGTCATCATTCTAATTGGGCGTGGAGTACATAGCAACAGCCGCCTGCTGGTTTCCTCCAGCATTTGGAGTATTGAATCTATTTCTGGAGGACTGGAAAAGACCAGCACGTTTCCAGGCGTAAATTGTGGCGACAACGCAGATGATAACAATGACTCCAACAATTGGTATGACAATCTTGACGATGTTGATGGATTCATTCTCACCTGAAAGGTCTAAATGAGAAGAAATTATCCTTTGAAGACGAGAAAGGTCTTACAGGCAAAAATACAATTTTGAGCCCTAACATTACAGGCTTGGAACCAAACTAGTATTGATAATAAACCGTCCACCAAAATTATTAAAAATTTTCTAAGTCTATCTTGAAAATTGTTATTTCTTTTTCAAAAACCAACATTACAAAACAAAGGCAAGGCCAGGTATGGAGAGCATCTAGCAAACTTTTATTACGAACACTTTCAGCCGAAGCTGAAAAATAGGGGCCAGTGTGAAATTGGCAGCAGAAAGACAACCAATAAAAATTGCCATGTGAAATTTTACAGTGAAAAACGGATGGCGAGTGTTTCTGCCAGCCAGAAATTGAGATAAAAATATATAGACAGATACTGTAAATGATACAACATTTAGCTAATAGAACAAGATAAGAAACATAACATTGCCACTAGGTCTTGCCACCATATTTCAGGGACTAATCCGAAAGATCTGAAACGTATTCATGAATCGATTACCTTTCCTAAGTTTTCTGTGAACGCATATGCCTAAAGGCCTACTTAGTTAATTTTTTTCAGTCTAATCACATACAGAAGCAGATAGAATAAACTAAACCACTGCCATAATGAAAACATGAGTAACTTGTTATGAGGATGAAAGGTTAAGGGTTTATGTGTACATAAGTATATAGAATGGTGCCCACATTTTCCCCCGGACGTTTCATCCCCGACGTTTCCCACCTAACTTCATTCGATAGCCTACTTCAGTTCTGGCTTGATCTGGCGCCTGCGTATCCTTATGCAAGTAGCTGACAATAGTTCCATCCTTCACCTTTTTTGCGCCCTGCACTTTGCGAAACCTTTTCCTAGATGTCGACGTTTTTCACAATCATAGCTTACAACATTGTTTGCCAAATTTTTGCTTCACATAAATGTAACCAACACTACTTTAGTCTTTCCACGAAAACGGTCGGCTGTCTCCATTCTAACTATGATAGTCCAGTGCTCCTTTTAGAATTGATCAGATCCTATTCTCCGCTCTGTTCACGTCCGTTCTATAGAATTATGATTATGTAACGCTACTCGACTGATATGATTATGAATCGCTACCACGCTACGCTTCCGTCACTGTTACTGATTATAAAATGCAATTTATTAGACCTGCGTCCGGTGGAGAGAAACAACCGGGAGGAATTGTCCGGGGGGATTGTCCGGGGGAAATGTCCGGGGGGGAATTGTCCGGGGGAATTGTCCGAGGGGAATTGTCCAGGGCAAATTGTCCGGGGGAAGTCCTAAAACCCAGCATCCATTGTAGCCCTCCGACTGCCTCTCTGACTCTTGGATCTTGACATGGAACTGAAGCTCTCCTGCCTGTCAATTTTGTTTTGACTGAGTGCCTGTGATTAAGTTGGTTCCCGCGACGTAGCTTTTGTTGTGCGCTGTAGAAATTTCAAGTTTACGATAAGGCCTACGATTACGATTACGACTCGGATGGTTCGAGGCTAAATAAGGCCGATACCAAATGCATTAAGGATAGTGACAGTGTTTGAGGGTATGTTCTAGAGACAGTGTGTTCTATGTTCAGTTGATTGTTTGAGTCACAAATGACGTTGATTACTTGATGACGATTGTAACTTACAGAGTTGTGAGTATAAAAGTTTGAATATCAGCGATAGATGTAACTAACGTGTTTGAACTGTTGTGAGTTATTGTACAAATTTACTACAGAGAATATAAGGTTGTGTGCTTTTCCCGGGGTTAACAATACGCTGCAGATCGATGGAATCTAGGATTCTAAGCTCGACTGATTTGCTACAACTTCGAAAGCTCGACGACAGTTTTTCCTTTGCTACCAAAATCGTCATAATCACGATAATTCTAATGATAAGTCGTTTACCTTTAAACTATTGTCTAGTCTCTATCCAATAAGGAGTCAAAATGCTCGTCTATACGTCTTCAAAATCTTTGATAAGATACAAGTATGGATAGATTAAAGTAAAAATACGTTAATTCTCATGATAAAATGCTGAACTAGCAACTGATATCTAACAATTAAAGCTAGTTACAAAATGTGTTTAAAAGCTAATTTAACCAGCAGAACTTAAATCCGAACAACTGTAGTCCAATTTGCGGTTAAAAACAATTTAAGTGGTTGGTTGGCTGACTAATTCATTAATTGATTGATTAACTAAATGACTAAGTGATTGATCGATCGATCGATCTATTGATGGATTGAATTGTATGAGTTTTATGATCGTCATCCTACCGCATAATTTCACATCACACTCTTCCCATCTTGTGTCTAGGCTTGTCGTATAGCACCAGACTCCCTCGTTGTAGTCGCCGTCCGGATTTCGGCATTTGTTGCCGGCGGCCTCAGCACTGCCTTCAGGGAAAAGCGTCGAATTTCTGTAGCGATGTTCGTGAGATTGATCTGAATTCCACCGTTGACATGTCAGACCAGATCGCGTTATGTTCAAAGGACCAGCATATTCGCGTCCGGCATTTGTCAATTTACAATCTACAGGAAATGGATGTACAACCACTATACGTAGATTTATCCGAACTTATATTTGTAGTACAAGAATTGCATGTTTACGAAAAAAGACCAATATAGAAAATACATTTATTGTATGCTTATTATTTGAGTCAATAGAGATAAATTGTAAAGTCCGCATTTCTTCAGTACCGAAGAAATCCAACTCTGGGAGGTAGCATATTCATAGGTGCCTGATGAAAAGCAGAATCGATGAGACACGTATGGCGAGGTTTGGTTGCAATCTGAATTCCAGAGGTCAGACAGATATGCAGATGGATGTTGTTAGGAGTTGCAGCGAACCAGAAAGACAATAAGAGTCGCAGGGACGTAGAATATTTCGAAGTACGGTTTAAAATTTTGAAAAAAGCCCTGATCAGAAATTTCGAGCAGTAGATGAGACTAGCTATTGGCATGGGTAAGTCAGTTGCCGTTGCTTTGACGGGAGTTTGTTTCAAAGAGAAGGAACAGCTTAATTGTACAAATCGTTAATAAGGAGCTGAGAAAATGAAATTACGAATGTCAGCCAGAGTTGACGTTGACTACAGCTAGTTAGGACCCGTTGGATGACATTTGTGTGTATGATAGGTCATCGCATGAGGGATAGTTAGAAATTTAATAAATCCTCAATTTCTTTGTTTGAAAGAGCTCACCAGGAGCTTCAATTCATCTGTTCTTGGTTTAGAGCTATCAAGTTATCTCTTAAAAGTGAACAGAATAATTTTGTTATTTTCATTTCTTACTGCAAGGCACTCCTTGCATACGATTATAAGATTTTTATGGGTGGTATATTGATTTTTTGCAAGATTTTAGATGTATAACAGGACCAGAATTTTACATGGAAGGATCATACAGACCTCATATCCAAAACGATGGCAAAAACATTAGTAGTTTGTCCCGCCTCCGACACTGCTCGTCAAAATCTACTCTACTTAGTTTATTTTATGCCCTAATGTTCCAGTACCTACCTTACTGTAATATCTCATAAGGCTCTAATTGTCCCGCTCGTTTGAATGCTATTTGAAATCCTGCAGAAATGCGCTATTCGAGCTATTTTAAATCTACGCTGGTCCTATAGCACTAAGCCCATATTTCTATTGTACAGAATATTGCGACTACGAGACATAACAGAATTACAAATAAGCATATTCATGTTTCTGTATCATCGGCATATGTTGCCCCCAAATTTTGATAAATTCTTTTACTTTTACTTGAGGTCTGATGTCCAGATTTATAATAATTGTGCATCAGTGAATAATCGTTGTGCCACTGGCAGAACTAAATTAAAACAGTATTCGATTAAATGTACTGGCCCATGCAATATGGAATTCTCTTCCAGATGATGTAAGAAATTTAATGACTAGAAGTCAGTTGAAAACTAGATTAAAGAAACACATGATAACTCTGTATTAACGTGTTCATGTGTAATTATTTATAGTAACTGTATCTCTTTTGGATTGCGTTGAAAATAATTTCTTGATTTATGATTATGTTATTTTATTTTTTATGTAATTTGGCATATCGATATAATGTTTGCACAAGTGGCATATGTCACACTTATCATGTTTGTCTAATGGCTCTTTTAACTTTGTAGATGGGCCTGCAGAGTTTTAAAAGGATCTGTCTGCTCCTTTTCGGTTTACCCATTGACCTTCACCAGCAGTGTGCATATGTTATGGCTTATTTGCATTTGGAGTTATACTTTCTTGTATGCTGATGTGCTAATTTCAATCACTCAATCAATCACTCAATCAATCAATCCACTCAATCAATCAATTAATCAATCAATCAATCAATGATTATCGGCCTACCACACAATTTCACATCGCATGCTTCCCATCTTCTGTCTGGGCTTGTGGTATAACACCAGACTCCTTCTTTGTATTTGCTGTCCGGATTTCGGCACTTGTTGCCAGCGGCCGCAGCACTGCCTTCTGGGAAACGCGTCGACTGTCTGTAGCTATGGTTGTGAGGTTGGTCCGAAGTCCACTGTTGACATGTCCTACCAGATCGCGTTATGTTCACAGGTCCTGCATATTCGTGTCCACCCCTTGTCAATTTACAATCTACATCAAATAGATGTACAAGCTCCATGCATAGATCTATCCAAACTTATATTTGTCGTACCAAACTTATATCTTACAAAAATGATACCAAAATTGAAAATACATTTATCGTATGCTTATTATTTGAGTCAATAAACAGTAATTGTAAAGTCCGCATTTCTTCATTGCCCAAGAAGTCCAAATCAGGGAGGTAACATATTCATAGGTTCCTGATGAAAAAGAACATCGATGAGACAGGTATGGTTGCAACCTAAATACTAGAGGTCAGGCAGGTAGACAGATGGGTGTTGTTAGGAACTGCAGCGACTAGAAAGACAATAAGAGTCGTAGAGACGTGGAATATTTCGAATTGCTTTTTAAATTTTTGAATAAAAAGTCCTAAGCAGAAATTTGGAGCATAAATTTCGAGCCTCTGATTCAAGTTTGACGCGTACCACGTACATCTCTCTCTCTCTCTGTCCCTCTCTCTCTCTCTCTCTCTCTCTCTCGCTCTCAGATCCTGATCGAGGTAATACATACGCAGCTACTACCTCAAAACTAATAAACCTAGATACTTTGTCACGTGTTGCCTCGGTATATCAGTAGCAATATATAATATATATTATATATACATTGTAAACGGATCCAGCAAAGTGGATTTGGATGATGAGACAAGCTTACGAACAGTTCGACGTTGGCGCCTAAATTTCCTAGTAATCGACCTGATTACTGTAACTCATCTCTCACTGGAAGATTTGCAAGCTTCATAAGTGATTCAAAATTCTGTGTGTAAAACTGTAGCAAAGACCCATAAATATCAAAATATTACACCCATATTACATTCTTTATGCTGGTTGTCAATCGAACGAAGGATCCAATCCAAAACCTGTCATACTTCAATTCCCTTGATGAAATACTAAACTAGCAAGTGATATCTAGCAATTTATCAGTGTAATCTAATTTCAAAAACACGTTTAGTAGCTAACTTAAATATCAAAATTTAAATCCCAACACATATAGCCCAATTTGCGGTTTACAACCAAATTAATTGGTTGAATGGTTGATTTCTTGATTGATTAACTGACTTATTGACTGACTAACCGACTGATTGAGTTGATGACTGACCGATCGATTGATTGATCGATTGAGTTTAATGATTTTCGGCCTACCGCAAAATGGCACATCGCATTTTTCCCATTTTGTGTCTGGGTCAGTGGTGTAACACCAGACTCCTTCGTTGTATTTGCTGGACGGATTTCGACATTTGTTGCCAGCGGCCTCAGCACTGCCTTCAGGGAAAAGCGTCGACTCCTTATAATAGTTAGAGTGAGGTTTGTTCGAATTCCACCGCTGACATGTCCGACCAGATCGCGTTATGTTCAAAGGTCCAGCATATTCGCGTCCGGCATTTGACAATTTACAAACTACATGAAATAGATATAAATTCTCAATACGAATATCTACACAAACTCACATTTGTAGTACCAAAATTACATATTCACCAAAACAACTACTATTGAAAATGCATTTATTGTATGCTTATAAATTGAATCAATAAACAGTAATTGCAAATTTCCGCATTTGTTCAGTGCCCAAGAAAAGAAACATCGCTGGAGCTAGTATATTCAACGGCGCCTTACGAAGAATCAAAATTCATGAGACAGTTAAAGCTAAATTTCAGATGTCAGGTGGGTAGACTGTTTGATGCATACGGTGGATGGTCTTAGAAATTGCAGCGACCAGAAAGACAATAAGAGTCTCAAGGGCATAGAATATTTCGTAGTGCTGTTTAAAATTTTTGAATAAAAAGCCCTGAGCAGAAATTTCGAGCAGTAGAGGTGACGAAGTAGCCGCCGGTGTAAGTCACTTGCCTTTGCTTTGGCGGGAGTTTGTTCCAAAGAGGTGGAATAGCTTAACTGTATACATCATTAATAGGGAGATGAGAAAATGAAATTACGAATGTCAGCCAGAGTTGATGTTGGTTAGAGCAAGTTAAGCAAGACCTGTTGGGTTAATTTCTCTCTCTCTCTCTCTTTCTTTCATTAATGCGTCTGCAATGTGAGTGTGAATTTTAACTTTAAGCTTAAAACATGATGAGGGTTCAGTTCTTGCTGAAGGCAGTACACACGCAGCAACTATCTCAAAAGTAATCGGACCTAGAAAGTTTATGGCGTGTCAATGACCTATAACCTTGCATTACTATTACCAGTAACGATTATAATATGTATTATGTAAATTACACATTTAATCCAACAACATGGATTTGGATGCTGAGAGAAGCTTACGAATAATTCAACGTTGGCGCCTAATATTGAATAGAGAACATTAATGGGAACGGAGCCAGCACCTATGAAGACGCTGGCATCAGTTTTATCTGAGTATTACCAGAAATAAGCAGTGCATGTTGGATAGAGTTGTGGGAATGTGCTTTTTCAGAAGATCATGAAGAGTTTAATGATGAAATGGTAAGTGAAAGGCGACTTTTGACGAAAATTAACTAGAGAAATAGTGACAATATTGTCAGCAGAATTATTATTTCTGCATTTATTAGGCGCCACTATCTAGTGATGGCAAAAACCGACGACGCCGAGCAATTGTGAGTCAAGGACTTGCTCGATGTCCTTACACAATAATCCTCTCAGAGGAGATTCGAACCAGAACTCTCCGTGGTAACAAGACGAGCACTTTCTCGAACAGGCTACCGTGCCCCACAGCGGAAGTGTATATCAAACAGTATATACAAACATATAAACTGAATGTTACAAATACTGTTTGTATGAACTTGTACAATTTTACCTGTAGGGGATGGAGCGAAATAAGGTTGCTTCGTCTGAGATAGAACTAGAACTATTGCTGAAAGAGATAAAAAAATTAAAGGTTATCGAGCCTAATTAGCCATCTGCTCAATCAAGCTTTGGACGACACGGTGGCCAATTGATAGTATGGTTTTACTTTGATCTCGGCGATCGGGGTTCGAATCCAGTGGAGGAATCTGTGTAAGTGACAAAAGTGGTATTATGCCTATATGGTGCTAACTTCTTTTTATGCTGGCAACACCTAGTGTTTGTTTTTGCAAATGCTCAGGCTCCCATTAACATAGAAGTAGTAGCAAACGTCTATGTCTATTATCTGCCTAATGTACTTTATGAGGCTCTTAACACTCGCTGCCTTCTAATACATTCCACTTAGTCCCTTATTGACTGCGCATGTCTGCAGACACATCGGACTTCGTTCTGCCTATCGTGTCATTGTGAGCTATTAATTGGTCATATCCAAAAGTTGCTCGATAGTTCTCGTATATTTGAACTTCCACTGTGACAAGAAATTGCGTTTTGAAAATTATTTCTCTGTTCCGCTGTGGAATCCGTGTATGCAAACGGTGTTTAGTTGCATGTGCGCAATACTTCCCTGCCTTTGACTGGTCTATTATTCAGAGGTTGAGGCGCCATATAAATATGCAAATACAATACGTTACAATACAACTCTGAACATGATGCTAGCTATCAACTTTGGATAGGAATCCAGTGGTTGCGCTTTGATCTTAGCGTCGGCAGTTGTGACTTTTCTAGTTCTCTCCGCCCTGTTTCTTGCTGACTGTTCTTAATGTCCTAACATTATTTTGGCTATCGTAGCCAGTGCTTTTGTGAGGTAACTGAAGGCGCTATATTAAATGTCTTGATACATACATATGTCGAAGAGGCTTTCTGTGATTTTCTTGTCCTTCTTACGCGAATGTGATTCCGAATGCATTATGCATTGCGAATAGAACCTAAAGCGCTATTCGAATCCCGGACGTAGAGATGAAGATTCGTCGTGTTGCCACACGTGTTGCCAATATCAAGACTACTTTGACGCTAAGAACAAATGCATTCTCGTACTCATAAAGAGCAGACAGTTAGAAAACATTACATTTTTGCAGATTCTTGTCACCGATTACTGAGATTTCAGTGGAAAAAGAAATTACCCGAAAGAGATTTTAATTAAGAAAATAATGCATGAGATTAAGCCCGGTTCCAAAAAATGCTAAATGCCAAAACTTTAGCGCAAAAACTGACCTAACGAATTCAAATGAAAGAAGAGAAGAGTTTTCATTGTTCTACCGCCGACTACCATCGAACGATGTGACAGTCTCCAGAGGCCTAACCCTCTCGATCTGGACCTACAGCAGGTGTTAGAAAATTATGCGATCAATTTTTGTCAATAAACTACTTCGCCAAGCAAAAGAACTTGAAAGACAATCTCGTCAATTGGTTCTTACCTGTAACAGCGTTTGTCAGTTCTCTTCATGTTCAGTTTAGTAGAGATTATATGTTCAAGAGATTTCGAGATTGTAGTGCAGATTTGGAAAACGACGAGAACATGATGGGACGTAGTGGTGTAGTGGTATGTTCGGTGCCTCGTAACCGGAGGGTCGCGGGTTCGAATCTGCCTCAAGCCACTGCGTAGCGACCTTGGACAAGTTGCTCACCCACATTTGTCTGTGAGGAAGGCAACGGGAAACCACCTTACTCATCTCATCCCCGGGTTGCATGAAGCCAATGGATCTGCCTTCGACAGATAACTCATCGTCATCATCATCATTAGTTTTTGCATAAGTGTGGATTGAATCACGCCGACTAATTTAGCCATATGAGTTTGTGTAAGTTGTATGGACCTTGCTATGAAACAGTTAGGCAGGGCTATCACAACAGTTGCTCGACTAGCTTGCATGAAACGATGCTATAGGATGCCCTACATAGCAAATTGACAGGTGAAGGTAAATGAGTGTGGGTGTGTGAGAGAGACAGAGAGCGACAGAAAGAGACAGAGAGAGACACAGACAGAGAGAGACAGAGACAGAGTTGGAACAGACGGGAGTGATGTCGATCGGAGGGCGAAAACGGAACGTTGGATGATTGTCAGATGGGGGCGAAAGTAGGAGGAACTAAGCGAAGCAAAGGGCAATTCGCCAAGTAACCCGTTGGACGTCCTGGGGATCAACGAAAATAATATTTAGTGCATCTTATAAACGGGGCCCAAGTGATTAAGCCGAAGCAAATCTATGACACTGATGGTGCTGTAAATACGTTGTATCATACTTGTTAATAGACATGTAAAGAAATGACCGCTCGTTGCGTCTCGTTGTTTCTTGAACAACCTGACAATTCAAAAACCCACTAGCTGTGAAAAAGCTTTTTAATAGTCTCCCGCAGAGTATACGCCTATAGAAGCACCGCATCAAACATTGAAATCAAGATTTGTGTTCGTCGGTGGATCCTTCTGTCGACGCAAACGGATGCAGTAAAATCTTTCTTTCAGTAGAGAGACCGATATTTTAAAGATACGAAGACACGACTGATATGCAACATAATTCTGTTTCAATCAGCAAAAAATGCAGGATTCAAACTCGTATGATGAGATGAAAAGTCGTCATAAGAATCTGGTACAATGCACCAGTGTTCAACTGTTTATGCGCGTATATGTATATATATATATATATACATGTGCAACTAGAAGATTATAAAAAAGCAGCGTAACAAATATGCTTGTATATACAAAAATTGCTACAGAGAACATAGAAACAAACCAGAGTCAGGTACTGTAGCACAGGATTCACTGATTAGAATTAGCGTAACAAATTCTACAAGGCTTCCAGATGAGGTGTCACGCCTGTATTAGCTAAGTTACATAGATCTATATACTTTATCTAAAATTCAGTGGATTGATTTTCAGCGTTTAGGCTACTTCGCAAATGAAATATAACAGAAATTTAATATCACAGATTATATAGCGCCTCTTCAAACGAGAGTACCACATCCTCTCCCGACCTGACAGTACAAAAGGATGGTAGGTGAGAATGGCTTTCAAACAGTGCTCAGATAAGTAGAAGACATAGGCACAGCCCAACCAAAATATATCATAATCATACCTGATGAAATCTTGAATCAGACTAAATTTTCAACTCCCAGACACGGTATTTTAAAACAAGCTACCAGCTTACGCGTTAGCAATGCCCCACGCATTAGTTCTCTGCAATTATAAGTGTGAGAGGATTTTTTCAAAACTGTGAGAATGTGTTTGAACTATGATACCCAGTACTGGTTGGCCACAAGGGTATACCCAGGCTGGTCTATCAGTAAATCTCCTTTAATTACCATTTATATGACCGACAGCACTGGGCCACTGTATGTGGGTAGCATGTGATATGTTGCTCATACCTCATCCTTCGCTAGACCATATCCTCGAATGAACGTCACACCAAGATTTGAAGTCAGAAATAATAGGATCTAGGACTTAATTAGGAGAACGATGGTTATAAGATAAGTAAGATATCACTTACTGAGAAAAACATCCTCCAAAATCCATTCATTTGTATTTTATCCTTCATTGTATATGCATTGAAATTGAACACCCCATATAAAAAAGATAAAAAAGACAACAACAACAACAACAACAACAACAATAATAATAATAATAAGTAACTTCTAATACGCCAGTGTCTAATGCATACAGCATGAATCGATGGCGCTCCAAAGCGAAGCCGCAATCAGATTGTGTGGAGGCATAGGACATCAAATATTAGCTGTCTACGATCACCAATTACATGCACACCCAAATACTTAGCGGAGTAATTCTAGTTAATAGGCTGTGCATCCAGTAACATAATCAATTGCCGTAGACTTAGGCGCAAGCTTTACCAAACCGTGTGAACTAGGCGTAGTAGAAACCCAAGAAGTAGGCCCTGTCAGTTATATTGCCAACATTCAACGGGACTTGAAGGCCAAGTACCGAGAGGAGAAGAAGCAACCCTAGAAAAAGATTGTGACAGCTAAGAGCAGTTCACCCTTGAATCGCTACGAATACATCGTAGGCGTAATCGCAATCTCGAGATTTCTACAGCGCCCAACGAAAGCTAAGTCGCGAGAGCCAGCTTATTCACAGGCGCATATACATGCATGAGGGGGTTAAACAGCGCAGGAGACAGGGTGACTGACACTGCCGTCAACGTGAGACTGAGAAGACAAGCTACCTTTTCATCTAACCCCTGCAACAGCTTACAATACCAATTCCGGATAATATCAGCAACTGCTATGGGAATACCGTTATTAAGTAACGCGGATCTGGGTTCTGGGTCAGTAGCTTGTGATATAATTCAAAATAGAAAAATATGTTCATGGTGTCAAAAACCTGCCTTAAGGTCACGCGCTGCAGCATACACACATCCACATTTAATGTTTCGGTAATTATTTGAACATTAAATGTAGCTGTTTGTATACTGCAGCGCGTGACCTTACGGCAGGATTTCCCATCGTGAAGATATTTTTGTTTTGAATTATATCGCAAACTATTTCATTATAATTAATTAAATTATAATTTAATTATAATTAAAGGTTGACTTCAGGAAATAATAGCATTCATGCAGCCCAGCGGAGGCTTGAAGATAAACTGCAAGTCGTCAACCGGCAAATATTCCTCGCATTTTTAATTAGCAAAGATTTAAAAAGTTTTGAGATTCCTGGGATCAGGGTTATGGGTATGTAACACTGGATCACAAGAAAATTTTTTTCGCCTGCTACTAGGCATATGTTATGTGTACTACACTAAATCGAATCTGCTGATTCCAAATCTGAAGTCAGATTTTGTGTAGCACGTCAGGATCTTAAGATATGCAGCATACATGCTAATAATTATGCAAACTCTTTACAGAACTAGTATTTCCTTATAACTGTGTAATTATGCAAACTCAGAGTATTCATAACATGAAACAAAATGTTATTCTTTTATAACTTGAAATTAAAATATGTTTTAAAATGTAATATAAATATATGTATGTTACTCAGATGAAAGCATACATTTCAAAATTTTGTCTCTAGCTTAACTCTATACGAGTTCAAAAGTGCTTTAGACACTTGCTCTTGCGCTTGTGAGTGGCCGCTGTTGCCCGCTGCAGAAACCAGCAGTAATCGCCCATCATGTTGGAATTGCAGTGGTGGCCCTGACATCTTGCTTCAAAGGTGGAGATGTCTTGATGGAATCTCTCTCCATGCTCATCGCTTACATCACCCAAGTTTGGTGGGAAAAATCCAGATGGGAATGTAAGAAATGTATTTTTAGTGACATCCGGCAGCCGAGTTGCTTATATGCTGTTGGCATGTTGCTGACGAGTTCAGCATAGCTCTCAGCTCGGTGATTCCCAAGAAAGTTTTGCACCACCAACGTACATGCATCCCAAGCGGCAAATTCCAGTGGGTTGAGCTTGGTTCTAAATACAGTACCACGCATTAGTTCGCGGATTTCTGGCCCAATAAAAATTCCAGCCTTCAGCTTAGCATCAGTTTTGACGGCTCCAAATTTATCTCTCAGATACTGGAAGCCTTGTCCAGTATGATCCATTGCCACTACGAAATTCCTCATGAGGCCCAGTTTAATGTGAAGTGGTGGTAAGTACACTTTCAATGGATCGACCAATGGTTCGTGTTGCACGTTGTGCCGACCAACAATGTGTTCAGATCTAGGAGGCCACAGTTTCACTTTGTAATGGTTGCTGTCATCACGACTGTTCCACAAGTACAAAAAGCACATATGTTTTGTGTACCCCAGCTGTAGGCCTAGAATAAGTGCTACACTTTGAGGTCCGCACAGATGTTCCATTTATGGTCTGAGTAGTTGATCACTTTCAAAATGAGTTTCATCGAATCATATGTCTCTTTGAGGCCTACAGCGTGGGCTATAGGAACAGACGGTTTTTCGTTACCATTGTGCACCAACACAGCTTTCAAGCTCGCTTGGCTGGAATCTATGAACAGTCTCCACTGATCAGGAACGTATTCGCAACCTAAATTCAGCATGAGACCGTTCACGTCAGTACAGAAACAGATATCATTTTCCAGTTTGTAATATGTAGCTAACTGTTTGTGACGATAACGGAAGTGTGATGTTGTGGTTCCTTTTTGAAGCAAGTTCCACTCCCCTAGTCTGGAGGCTAACAGTTCAGATTTCTCCTTTGACAAAGATAGGTCCCTCACCAGATCATCTAACTCACCTTGCCTTATCAAATGCGGCCTACCCTCTTCCAAATCTTGATCACTGGATTCATAAACAGTAACGTCATCTTCTGTATTACCATCAGAACTGTCCGTTTCATCAGCACCCGCAGCAGGCGGAAATGGTACTGGATTCTCTTCATCATGCGGCACTGGCTTTAGAGCAGACTCGCAATCAGGATAAACGATTTTAGACTTATTTTTCTTTGAAAATCCAGCAACTTTAGTAATGCAGAAATAACAGTCTGCATGATGATTTCTTGGCTCGCGCCACAGCATAGGCACAGCAAACGGCATTGAATTCCTTTTGCCATTCAGCCACTGTGTAAGCCCAGAGTAGCACACGGTGCAGCAGACATGAGGTGCCCAACTTTTATCCTGGTCTCCGATTTGACATCCAAAATAATACTTGTAAGCAATCATCACTCTCTTAGTTACCTTCCTGCGCTGGTCACAAAGAGTATATTTACCACAAACATAGCAAAAATTGTCTGGATGGTTAACACAGCCTCGCCTATTCATTTCAAAATTAAATCTCACACACTAGCTACAGCTATATAAGAAAATTTCACCTTCGTTCTACGCAATCTCGCCATATATACTGGTATTGATGCTGACGTCAGCTCGCTGACATGCCCAATCATGTCTAGCGGCTGCTGCAGGCTTGCTGTTAGGAATATTTCAGGCGACACTTGCAGGCATGCACGTATCACTGGCAGCAATCGTGGAGACACATACAACAGAATGTACAGACATAACCGAAAACGAGTCCTTACGTCATTACTTGAATGCATGCATAACTTAAAATCTAGACGTGCTGGGCAGATTCTGACTTCATATTTGGAATCAGCACATTTGAATCAATATAAGGCATATGCATTACTTTCAGTAGCAAAATCGTTGTGATCCAGTGTAATTGGCGACATCATTCAATGAACCGCTGAAGGTTGGAACACTATAGTTCCAGCGCCAAAACTGTGGTGCAAATTCATGCAAGTATGTATGTAGTATCCATGCTTTGATATTTTATCCTCAAACAATCCACTGCTACAACTATTCTCAGTGCTAGTGAGAAAGAATTATATATTTAATTAATTTTTTTATCCAACGGATAAAATCCAGAGGATGTAGAAATATATCCTAATGAAGGAAGAGAGCAGTTCTGGAATGGCTAACATCTGGCTGCTCGAGTGTACCATGAAACGCAATTGCGCAGAACCGTTCGATTCTTGTGGTTTGACGCCGGAAGACGGTCACCAGAAACCTTGGGCAGACAGCGACCCAAGCTGGCCACAAAATTCAGTTTACCTAATCTTATCTGGAGTAAATAATTGCTTTAACCGATCTACTATCTAACTGATAATATGCAAGATATAACTCCACGTGACTATTATTCACGAAAGTCTCAAGTTGTGCATGGGCATGTAAGTTACTCCGGAATTTGTTATGATGGAATCCGTGGAGCTCTGGTCGTTCGCCAGGTCTGATCTTTCTGTCGGTTGCTGGTCCTTCGTGTACTCTGGATTTCCGAAGCCATCATATTCATTCTGTTTCTGATTCGCCGTCGAATCAACAAGAACAACCTCCTGGCTTGTCTGCAGATATGGCGTGTTGTATAACGATAACAGAGATGACAGCGATGAATCCGACGATGGGTATGACCACCTTGACGATGCTAATGGGTTCCTTCTCGTCTGCAGAAAGTATAATAAAAGAAATTTATTGATGAAATAGAGAAAAGAAAACTTTCAGGTAGAAATATACGACGCTACATCATATGCACCACTTTCGAAGGCTTCATACGAAGAATGTTCATCCGAAAATATAAGATGGTGAAATTTTTGCAAGTTAAAGTAACACAGTCCTAACATATTACTGATAATGGATATCGCAATCAATCAGCATCTTGCACGCCTTGGCACCCGAACAGGGAATCTGTAGAGTTTTCCTTCGTATTAAGACTATTCCTTGGTATTGCTTAATTGTTGCTTGAGTTGAGACTGAAAGGGGAAACTTTAAATATACACTGACCGCACTGCACCTTAAAACATGTGATTTGTAAAGCTTTGGCCAATTTTTTCCAAGTTTGCTTAAAATTTAATATAAGCTCTAACGGAAAGTGTCGTACCTTAATCATCTAGGTGGCGCATATGTGAAATCTGGGCAATGCTACGACTTCCGGTTTGTTGTGCAGTAAGTAAGCAGTGGTAGATTCATAATAAAATAATGGCGCAATGTTGTCATGACTTCCGGTTAACAAAATCATTGAAAGTAAATTGTAGGTTTACTTTTACACCAACGACTCCTATTTAATTGTACAATATTCCCCATTTTCACAGGTTTCAACACGTCTAAAGGCCATTCCAGAAATCGCTCTGTCCTTTTACTGTATGTTACATGTAGGCCAATTAGCTTTAAGACCTTGTTTGATGAATCGGTTACATTAGGCCTACCTAGATAATGTTTAAAATTAGAACATAAATAATCAATAGACCTATAACTCTTAATCAGAAGCATTCTGTGCTTACGTAAACTGCTTTTGTCTGCTGGTAGTTGGGTTTCTTGTACCTTGGTGCTATATGGTCTCATATTAAGGTCAGTCGACGACTGACCGCGAGTTGTTGTAGCTCTCTGACTCATAGTAGACGATGGCATAGTGTCTGGACCAGTTGTAATTGCTAGCATAGCTTCTAGATTCGTGGCAGATTGCAGGCTCGCGGTAAATGGTGGACTCGTGGTAGAAGGTAGCATGGTGTTCTGACTCATGGTGAATGATGGCATAGTTCTTGGAACAGCAGTGATTGGTGGCATGGTTCTGAGACTCGTGGTAGACGGCAGACTTGTGGTAAATGGTGGTATGGTTACTGAGCTAATGGTAGATGATGGCATAGTGGTAGATGGTAAACTCGTAGTATATGGTAAACTCCTGGTAGGTGGTGGACTCGTGGTAGATGGTAAAATCCTGGTATGTGGCGGACTCGTGGTAGTTGGTGACGTAGTTTTTTGACTCATGGTAGATGGTGTCATAGTTTCTAGACCAGTGGTGATTGCTGACGTGGTTTCAAGACTTGTTGTAGATGGTAGACCCGTGGTAGGTGGCGGCATGGTTATTGGAGTAGTGGTAGATGATGAAGTGGTTCTCTGGATGGAGGTTGAAGTCTTAGTTGGTGATGCGTGACTCGAAGTCTGTGCCCTCGTTGTAAAAACTGGCGACGTAAAGTCTATGGCATATTTAGGAGAAAGAAATCCAAAATGGATTCATAAAACGAATATATCAAGCAATTTTAGGTATATAGATATGATTATAGGAATGTGGAACACAGCAGCCGATTACTTTGAGCTCACAGTTGCTCAGTGCCATTGACTGATGCTTGTTCATTCGATAGTGGCGCTTAATAAATGCAGAAATAATAATAATATTTAATTCTATTGCTTTGAATTAACCCAAAAACTAGCAAAGTTCGTCCAGTGTCGACAAATTGACATTAATAGCCACTAAAAGTGTTAACTTACTTCAACGGTTATGAACCCATCGCTTCTGTACTGTAGATGGTTGTGAGACAGCATTAAGACACTTATTGCGGATGAGTAGGCCCAATGCTATCCTTGTAGTCATTGGAGATTTGGTGTTATATGAGTAATCTTATATCGCACTTATTGGAGATATGGTGAGATAAGAGTATGATATCCTCGTACTTATTGGAGATGTGAGAGTTAAAGAGTATTCTAGTAGTTGCTGTAGATTCGTAAAGCACAAATAGTATTCGCATACTCACTGGAAATGAGTAGCCTACGAGAAGCAGCAATTATCATGAAATCGGATACTTACTGTATCTCGAAACGCCCGGAGGTAATATCAACAGTACATTGCAATACTTAGGCTTACATCAGAGCGTTTCAGACAGTATTTCCATACTTACTACAAACAGGTATGAGACAGTACTCCCACTGTATGCCTGGGTCGTTCGTAAAGCACCAAGGTCCATCAGGCCGAGTGCCATTTGGGTTTCGGCAGTAGTTTCTAGCCTCAGCAACCGAGCCATCTGGGAAGAAGCTGTTTTCTCTGAACTGAGACTGAGACGACCAGTATTTACACCGTCTTCCGTTTCTTGTGTAACTTATTTGACCCTCATATCGAACTCCTAACAAGTCGTTCGGCAACTTGCATTCTGCGGCCAAATCACACAACAATGGAGTTCCTTCACAGACCCTATTGTAACCTATTTGTAATGATTTACCCATAAAATTTGTCATGGTAATTTAATATATGTCATGTTATATCCAGAAGATTTGCCATGGCATATATATATATGGCTAATGCGCAGACAGTTGTCAAGATACAAATATAGAAATGTAATCGTAATCTTGAGATTTCTACGGCGCCCGACGAAAGCTAAGTCGCGGGAACCAGCTTATTCACAGGCGCTCAGTAAAAAACAAAATCGATAAACAAAAGGGTTCGGTTCCAGATTAAGATCCAGGAGTCAGGCAGTCAGACAGACGGACGGCTACGATGGATGGTGTTTGAAATTGAGGCGAGAAGAGGGATAAGGGGAAGAGGAAGAATCAGGACAAGATTTTAGGAAAAGTAATGTTTTCAGTTGAGAGTGAAAGACAAGCGCAAAAATTGTAAGAAGAGAAGTGTTGGTGAGTTCGTATGATGATATAACAGGGTATAAGGTTTTGTCATAGTAACTATAAGCATTAATTTTATTCTACATCGCGAATATCAGCGTCGTCATTCTCTATTACAAATGATCTTAAAAATCAAAAAAACGCAAAATTATGCACTCGAAAAATTTCTAAAGCGCTAGTTAAAGATAAGCGCAGGGCACCACCTTACTCACGAACGCGGCGTCAAGTCAAGAGGTTGTCTAGAGATACCGTTTGCAGAACAAGATCCGGTTTCTGGGAGACCAGAGAGGGAAAGAGGACAGAGAAGCTGTTCCGTTGGGTTGTGTAATCTATTGGTTGAGAAAAGTGAGAAGCCGTTCGATTGGATGGAACAGGGTAAGATTTCTTTAAGAGATGGGCTTTGGTTTTGAAGGGAAAGCCGGAGGAGTGATGGACAGAAGCGCTTTGCACAAAGCAGGGTGAACGACGGTAGGGTTAAGGAAAGGAGAATTTTGCAATATCATTGTTTGTTTGCCCGCGCTATACAATACAATACAACAGAAATTGTTCGTACTGTTTTACAGAATCTCAGGGCTTCACTTAATCAGCCTAGAAACTGTAAATATTATAAACAAAGAAAGGGTGAGTGAAAGAAGCAAATTTTCAGTCGCTTAGAGCGATAGATAAACAAATCGAAAGAGTCGTCAACATTATAAGGGGTAAAGAATAATGAACCGACCGACCGACCGACCGACCGACCGACCGACCGACTGAACGATTAATTTTTACTTATAATGTAGACCCACCGCAGAATGCCACATCACAGTGGTCCCATCTCGTGCTTGGGCTGGTGGTGTAGCACCAAACACCCACGTTGTAGCTGCCGTCCGGATTTCGGCATTTGTTGCCAGCGGCCTCAGCACTGCCTTCGGGGTAATGCGTCGAATCTCTGTAGGGATGGTTGTGAAGTTGGACTGAATTCCACCGCTGACATGTTAGACCAGATCGTGTTTTGTTCAGAGGTCCGGCATACTCTCGCTTAGACTTTGTCAGTTTGCAATCTAAAACGACTTAGGTTAAATAATTATACCGACGATGGAACTGCATTAGTGTTGGGTCCCTTTTATCCGATGCTGAACCAATACTCTGATAGGTCCTATTCAAAAAACCAGCAACCTGGGACTATAGGCCCAAGCTCCAAGCTTAAAGAATACCTAAGAACCGAGACAGATACCAATATAGCGATATTTAGAAAACCGAAACCGAACCGACTTTGAAAAACAACGCAGAAATACTGAAATTCAATACCGAGGTTAACTAACTGATAACGAGGCAGCTCCATTTTAGATAACTTGGTAGTCTATAAGCCAATTCATATAGCAGAGCTCTTCATAAAATATAAATTATGAACACTATCCCAGTTAACATGTTGGCATGTAGGCTACGTAGGCCTATTTGTTTCACTACAAATTTTGATTAATTGAATTAAAAAATATATGCCTATCTTAAATTTTAAATTAGGCCTTATTATAGAGGTTTTAGGTTATTTGCCAAACCAAAGCTGAATTATTATAAATACGATCCGAATTATCAAAATAAAGTCACTTGTTTTAAAGTAATTATACGCCTTTTGTTAAATTAGCTAAAACTCAAAACTAGTGTCTGCCTGAAACTGTTTTAGACGCAGCCCTACCTGTTGTAAATGGTTGTCGAATCTGTGACAGAACCAGCCCTAAAAACCGATAAAGACGCTTAGTCACCCCTTAACATAATCAGTTAGACAATTATACTCCCATAAAAATTCCATTCCGTAAACAAACAAAACCGGTTAACAAAGCTGAATTTATAGTAGGCCCACAGCACATTTGATTAGGCCTACGTATGCAACGCAAACAAATTTTGCAATTCTTGCACTCTAGGTTAGAACTGGTTGGAATTATCAGGCCCTACTTCGGTAAATGCGCCTCGCTCATGTAGATTAGCCTACACATAACAGAAGCCGGTTTACAGAGAAATGTTCTGAAAACACGAAATATAAGTAAGTATGTAAGAATGTAAGTATTCTGCGTCAGTTTAGGGCATAGGGCCTAGGCCTACATTTTATAACGGACCTGGGTCACGTCTACGTAAATTTGCAGGCTTCTACAGTGTTGACTGCCACCGATTAGTATCAGCCTATGCTGGTTAACTAGAAATGTATGTAGGCCTATTGCTATTGCACAACTCACCCAAATAATTTAAGCAGAATAAAAGAATAGTTTTCATTGCTTTTCTTGTCAAATGAATTGAAAGAGATATAATAGAGAATATTATTAGCCTCTCTTATTGGCCATGTAAGTTACTCCGGAATTTGTTATGATGGAATCCGTGGAGCTCTGGTCGTTCGCCATATCTGGTCTTTCTGTCGCCTGCTGATCCTCCGTGTACTCTGGATTACCGAAGCCATCATATTCATTCTGTTTCTGATTTGCCGTCGCATCAGCAACAACATCCTGGGTTTTCTGCGCATTCGGCGTTTTGTTCTTGATGAATGGAGGCTGAAGATACTGATAACTAAGATATTGGTTACTGAGAGAAAATATTCTGAATAAATGACATTACAATAACGATACTACTTTTTAAAGGTGTTGTATAAACCTATGCTTATCCAATAGTATTTAACTAATCTTTTATGCAGTCAAATAATTAACAAATATGATCTACAATCTAAACAATAGTACAAAGTATAGTAAACTAAGATATAGTTTATGAAAGGCTGACATTGTCCATAGACATATAACCTTGTGCGGAACCTCTTATCGTAGTGTTATTCCTTCGTCATCTCTTCTAGTTCTACCGGCTGCTGGATAGTCTCACAGACCCGATAATCGAAGTCATCGTTCTGATTAGGTATTGAGTACATGCAGCTGTATAGCCCGCAATTCAGAACCACGTCTGTATAGCGCTTAGAGCAGGCTAGAAGTTGTGTACGTCGTGCACGTATATGTTATTGTAAAGATTGCGGCATGCTTTAAGAAGTCTCGTGCCCTGATCGTAATGCAGACATTGTACTGCAGTAAGGTATCTAGAAAGGCATGCAGAAACGTAATTTGCCAGACTACCAATGAAGATCGAACAAAGTGTTTAATCTAATCTAAATGAATGAAAGATTGAATATTAAGAGATTAACTTTCCAGACATCAAGAATAATTTGAATCAGAGGCACGGACTTCTATAGCGCCGTTATAATGCACAAGTCATCAATGGATGGTCGCTTCAAGTGAAATCTTAGTCAAAAATCTTTTTGCGATGGAGAAGTTAAGTGGAAATCCGATATGTCAGAGAAACCAGCCCTAAGCAAGTGGAGGCAGATCGATCAGTGACTCAGTATGAATCCGAGAGGAGAGTTAAAAGGCATATATGCGTGTATCTATATATTATGGTCTGATTCACAACCTTATAAGGAATGCGCGCTATAAGCAGACACTAGAGACTCACTCATAGGCATTAAATGTCTGGTTTTCAAGCATATTAATTTTGCCTAAATCCATCCACTTTTGTATATTAACTACTAAAGGCTACGATAATGTATGTCAGTAGCATACATTGACTGTGTTTACTGCAAGACTGTTGAGGGTTCTTTGCTGCATTATTATCTGTTGTTGACAGACTTTACTTTGAAGAAACTCAACTCATTTGGCCAGGACCCGACCCGCATCAAGTCATGGTGACAACTAGAGGCCAACTATGAATCTAGTGTGAGCCCTATGAACGTAGTTGTCTGGATGTGCATCTAAGTCCATACACAAGTGTCTAATCGCTAAAAAACATTGCATTACATTACCGACCACGAGCGCTCTGGCTACATCATAATCTGAATTATCCAGACATCACTTTATTGTGAGAGAGAACAATTAACTGTTTTGTTTTTATGGGACATTTATTTGAGGTTGCATGTCCACGCGTACAATTAATGTACAGCGAGTGGGTAGATACGTAGCAGTTCATTATGCAGTATAGCAGATGCGTAGAACTGTAGATCAATTAAAGGTGTACGACTGCTATCGCATCACATTTGTATCGATACGATCAGTCTGTGCACCTTAATCGATG
Source organism: Norana najaformis (assembly GCA_964023275.1). NCBI lineage: Eukaryota > Metazoa > Annelida > Clitellata > Crassiclitellata > Hormogastridae > Norana > Norana najaformis. Next base: position 17,119,662 of record OZ029925.1, read on the forward strand.
CTAGGCTTCTTTGTCTTGAAGCCAACTTAACGATCGTCGAGTACTTGAAACAAACCGATTAAAACAATTCCGATAAAGATAAAAATCCGCAGAGGAATACTGTCGAGACGTGAAAATTTGTTTTAAATTTAATTTTTAAAAATGAAAATTATCGTCTGCTTTTGTCTGATGCTTGGCGCGACGTTTGTTCGTGGTCAGGATGAAACAAGGACCGTTTCCGTTGAAACCTCGACATCAGGAAGTCTTGCTTTGAACGAAACCAATGCTGAAACTACGGGAATGGAAGCCAATGTATCTGAAACTACCCCAACGACCTTGATCAACGAAACGATCAGTCCCGGTTCAAACCCGGAGACAACATCATCATCTGAAAATCTATTGACTACAGGAGCTGCTGCCGAGGAAATTGTTACCCCACTAAGTCCAACAGAACTCTCTACTGAAACCTTGAAACCAACTGTGAGCGTCGCAAACTTCACAGACATCGGTGAAAACGTTACAGAAGACCAGTCAGCGACTCATGAGCCAGTCAGTTTTGAAACGACTGTCGCCACAGCAACAAACAGTACGATCCCTGCAGAGTTGACCAACGCCACAGTTGAATCCACCACAGCGAACACAACGGCTTCTGCAGAGACAACAGATCAGCCAACCACACAAGAGGTGGTCAACGATACAGCAACAGTTCCTGAATCGTTGACAACTTCTTTAGAAACGATGACGGGTGATACACGTGTAGCAGTGGATGACACAAGTCAACAAACTGTCGTTCAAACTGAAACAATGCATGGTATGAAACATAGCGTGGTAACACCGTTTGCAATATAACAGTGGCGCTACAGAAGGTGTTAAGTAATGTTACATCATGTCAAATCTATCACAAGATGTGACATGACATAGCATAATGTGATATCGTATTGCATCTGGAACATTCTGAAACAGGCTGCCAAGCAACCTGCTGCATGAACTTCTCCTCCCCTTCTCTCTCTCTCTCTGATCTTCAGTCAACTGGACTTGATTCTTGACATGGTATCTTTGGATAAACCCACTGACTTGACGCAGCGCTTGTGAATAAGCTGGTGCCCTGCGCTTAGCTTTAAAGTAGCACTTTAGAAATTTCGAGTTTGCGATTACGATTACGATTCTTATCCTTTCTTTCGCCACCAGTTGAAGACCATTCTGTTTGATCGTGGTCTGGTGTTGTCAGGGGCAAGAATTGTGTGGTTTTTTGACAGCCACAGCATATATATGAACTTACGATATCATAACAGACCAGATTAAATAAGATCTATTCTGGTCTGATCCGATTGTATAATTTTAGATTGGACCGAGACGTTTCACCTGTTTCAGCTTACTTACCAACCATAGCTTAACTTCTGCTTTCCTTAACTCATCGGATTCTAACCAGGCTTCAAAAACGGAATATGGTTTTCCACTGATTTTACGCATTAACATAAGTTAAGGCGTATTAGATTATATTAGACACGATCAGATCAGATTAGATAAGATAACATAACATAACATGACATTAGGTGAGATAACATTAGGTCAGATAAGATTAGATCAGATAAGCTTTGATTAGATAAGTTTAGATAACACTCGAATTTAGATTCCCTTGAATTCGATATACCTTAATGATTTGTTTTCCTTGTTGGTCGCAGGACGGGGCTCGACAACCACGACGCCAAACACGACAACCTCGACCCAGCCAAGCACATCGGGCCAGCCCTACCCAAATTGCAGTGGGTTTTTCGAGTGCTTTGATGTCCAAACGATCGCTCTGATCCTAGCCTTTGCTGCCGCCGCAGCCTTTGTGGTGATCATCTCCTTTGTCGTTTGTCGCAAGTGCATCAAAAGCCCACCCGACGGAAAGTACACACTGATGAGCTCAAGCGAGAATCCGTAGCCGAGACCCGAAGGGACGTCGTCGGTCACGCTCTGCTGGACGTGGAGTTTTCGATTGTAATATTGCGTTCTTGCGGGTTGTTTTGTTCTGCATTGGCTCGGTTTCTATTTCGTTTCTCATTAGCTGTTAAAGCGCACGTTAATTACTGGACGTTTCGTCAGCTTTTTCCACTTGAAAACGTATTATTACTTAATGTTTTAGGATACTGCTATAGGGCAGTCGGGAATTGTCATTTTGTGGGCCTATATGGTATTCAGACAAATATAGGCTACATGGTAATACCACGTAGAATATGTAGACCTATATACCAGCATGGTATTTAGGCTTTCATGCTATTTAGGCTCAAGGTGCAATTTATGGGAGCAAAGGGGAAAACTTCATCGACTAGTTCAGATCATTTCCCATGGAGGTATATTTTCTCAAACATTTATGTTTTGCCCAGAGGTCACTCCTTGAGGGCATTTAAGAGGTCACGTCTTGTCCAAAGGTCATTCCTTGAGGTCATTTAAGAGGTCACGTCTTGTCCAAAGGTCATTCTGGAGGTCATTTAAGAGGTCACTTCTTGCCAAAAGGTCATTCCTAGAGGTCATTTAAGAGGTCACGTCTTGTTAAAAGGTCATTCCTTGAGGTCATTTAAGAGGTCACTTCTTGTCCAAAGGTCATTCCTTGAGGTCATTTAAGAGGTCACATCTTGTCCAAAGGTCATTCCTTGAGGTTATTTAAGAGGTCACGTCTTGTCCAAAAGTCATTCCTTGAGGTCATTTAAGAGGTCACGTCTGGTCCAAAGGTCATTCCTTGAGGTCATTTAAGAGGTCACGTCTTGTCCAAAAGTCATTCCTTGAGGTCATTTAAGAGGTCACGTCTTGTCCATAGGTCTTTCTCCACCGCAGCCAACCACAAATGATCGCACCTTATGTCGTCCATATATGTCACGCAGGTCTACGGATCTTTCCATTTCCTGTCATTCGAAATTAATTCTAAAGCCGTTAAAATTAATTTATTTTCAATCGTATTTTTTATTTATGATATGCGGCTCGTTACCGGAGAATGATTCAAGATTTGAAATGAAGGACGTATTGGCCCAAAGTCTTGTCGAGATCTGTGAGCGAATTTACCGCCTAGGTTTAAAGATCAAGCAGTTAGGCTGAAATTCGATAGAGCTCATTACCCCTTCTCGGATCAGTTTTTCCTATAGCAATCTATTCTGATCTGATCTGATCTTACCTGTACACTTCTTTAGCTCCATTACATAGTACTGCACAAACCATGCCGTTATAGGCTTCGGATGTAAGCAGACAATAACGACGAGATATAATTATTAGCAATCTGGGAAAAGATGATATACTAGTCCAAATTTACAGAAAACATGTACATTTGCATACTGAAGACGTCAGCTGATTCAAATCTGGGAACTTGCTGAGAACCCAGATTTAACAATTAAGCGCTGGTTGAAATTGGTGAGTAAGCTGAATACAGGAGTCGAGATCGGAATCGCATCACGTGCTTTGACTGAGGAGTCCCAGTCTTTATCGATTCTGGTTTTGTCATTATTTTGCCTGTGACTTTAACTTCTTGTGCGCGGAATACAGCGCCGTTTCCGATTCTCCTGCCTAGCTTCAAATTTTGGCCCATCGCAGATTATTCAAATGAACCTTATGGGGCCTGTTCTTACTTCATCAGGCTCCAAGCGAGCCATTCTGTTTTCAGATTCGGGCCTCAGTTGCTTTCCCTACGGGACCATGGTACGAGTCTGATTGCTCAGCTAAAGTTCTTTAACAGATCCTGTAGTAACGTTATATAAGTAATGCACCTATCAGGATATCTATGCAAGAGAGACGGACTCGAGAGAGTGCGGTATTGGCATTCTGGTTCGAGCGGGCGAGCATAAGTAGAGGAAATGAACGATGTTACAATGGCGACGAGGATAATTGAGAAAACGCAAAAAGCAGTCTGAATAAGGTTTTCGAATGAACCCTAACACACGAAGATTCCAGAAACGCTCGGTCATTTCCTAATTTGTACGGGCTAGCGTACGTGTGTTTGAACAAAAATATGATAGAGGTATGTATACTGGTAGATTCTGTAGCATTGTAGTAGCGTAGCATCGTATAATGAAGTAGTATCATACCATCAAAAGCCTACTGTCATAGGGTGTTTGGCGAGAGGGTTTATCACCCTAGAAGTCATTAGCTGACAGGCGCCTATTCAGTACAACAAGATCGATCGATAAGAAAGGTTATAGGTTTGGTTCCGAGCCTAAATTCAAGTGTGAGACAAAGAGATTACGGCGGTGGTGATTTTAGTTGCAAGCATAAGCTAATCTCGATCGCTGTAGGCTGTGATCATTATTATTTTACGAGGCAATTTATAGGAGCAAAACCGCACATTCCAAAACACATCCCATTGGAGCCAGTCGAGATCTCGGAGACCCCGTGAGACTTCAAGAAGCCTAATTACTAATTAGCCTTTATTTTAATCTGACAGAAAGGTCATACCAAGTATGTAAGTAAGTACGTACGCAAGTAAGTAAGCGAGTAAGCAATTAATAATGCATTTGTTAACATGCCGTATGTCCATCGACTGAGCTAGGCAGGAATCGTAGGTGTTGGTGAGTCACAGCGGTCAGACAACAAAAGTAAAACGTACTAGCTCGTTTTAATTTATCCCAGTTTCGAATAATCAGCAAAGTGAAATATTCGACTTGAAACTCTAATTCCAAATGGCAATGGAGTTTAGACGAGTCGTGGACCTGATTGATGTGTACAAGTCTTGTGAATTATTATGTAATTATACGGACTTTCTTCAATTTCTTACTGCAGATACATATCCTTGGTGACGAAGAATCTTCAAAATATTCTGAATAAATAACCTTGCAATAACGATACTATTTTTTAAGGTTTAGGATAAACATGTGCTTATCCGATAGTATTTAACTTATCTTACCTGTAGTCAAATAATTACTTTCCCTTATCAAATATTATCTACAATCTAAACGATAGTACAAAGTATAGTAAACTAAGGAATAGTTTACGAAATTTTGACATTGTCCGTAGACATATAATCTTCTCCGGAATCTGTTAACGTAATGTAATCCTTCGTCACCTCGTCTAGTTCTGTCGGATGCTGGATAGTCTCATAGGTATGATAATCGAAGTCAGCATTCTGATTGGGCATCGAGTCCATAGCAACGGCCGCCTGCTGGTTTCTTTCAGCATTTGAAGGATTGCGCCGGTCCACACACCTTTTCGTGGAAGACTGGAAAAGACCAGCACGTTTCCAGGCGTAAATTGTGGCGACAACGCAGATGATAACAATGACTCCAACAATTGGTATGACAATCTTGACGATGTTGATGGATTCATTCTCACCTGAAAGGTCTAAATGAGAAGAAATTATCCTTTGAAGACGAGAAAGGTTTTACAGGTTAAAATACAATTTTGAGCCCTAACATTACAGGCTTGGAACCAAACTAGTATTGATAATAAACCGATTCCACCAAAATTATTTTAAAAAATTCTAAGTCTATCTTGAAAATTGTTATTTCTTTTTCAAAAACCAACATTACAAAATAAAGGCAAGACCTGCTATGGAGAGCATCTAGCAAAAGTTTGTTACGAACACTTTCGACGGAATTTCAGTGTGAAATTGGCAGCAGAAAGATAACCAATCAAAAATGCCATGTGAAATTTTACAGTGAAAAACGGATGGCGAGTTTTTTGCCAGCCAGAAACTGAGATAAAAATATAGAGAGATACTGTAAATGATAGAACATTTAGCAAATAGAACAAGATAAGAAACATAACATTGCCACTAGGTCTTGCCACCATATTTCAGGGACTAATCCGAAAGATCTGAAACGTATTCATGAATCGATTACCGTTCATAAGTTTTCTGTGAACGCATATGCCTAAAGGCCTACTTAGTTAATTATTTTCAGTCTAATCACATACAGAAGCAGATAGAATAAATTAAACCACTGCCATAATGAAAACATGAGTAACTTGTTATGAGGATGAAAGGTTAAGGGTTTATGTGTACATAAGTATAAAGAATGGTGCCCACATTTTTCCCCGTACGTTTCCTTCCCCGGACGTTTCATACCGGACGTTTCCCTCCTAACTTCATTCGATAGCCTACTTCAGTTCTGGCTTGATCTGGCGCCTGCGTATCCTCAGGCAGGTAGCTGACAATAGTTCCATCCTTCACATTTTTTGCGCCTTGCACTATGTGAAACCTTTTCCTAGATGTCGACATTTTTCACAATCATAGCTTACAATATTGTTTGCCAAGTTTTTTGCTTCACATAAATGTAACCAACACTACTTTAGTCTTTCCACGAAAACGGTCGGCTGTCTCCATTCTAACTATGATAGTCCAATGCTCCTTTAAGAATTGATCAGATCCTACCCTCCACTCTGTTCACGTCCGTTCTATAGAATTATGATTATGTAACGCTACTCGACCGATATGATTATGAATCGCTACCACGCTACGCTTCCGTCACTGTTACTGATTATAAAATGCAATTTATTAGACCTGCGTCCGGTGGAGAGAAACAATCGGGAGGAATTGTCCGGGGGAATTGTCCGGAGAGAATTATCCGGGGGAAGTCCTAAACCCCAGCATCCATTGTAGCCGTCCGACTGCCTGCCTGACTCTTGGATCTTGACCTGGAACCGAAACTCTCCTGCCTGTCGATTTTGTTTTGACTGAGCGCCTGTGATTAAGCTGGTTCCCGCGACGTAGCTTTTGTTGTGCGCTGTAGAAATTTCAAGCTTACGATAAGGCCTACGATTACGATTACGACTCGGATGGTTCGAGGCTAAATAAGGCCGATACCAAGTGCATTAAGATAGTGACAGTGTTTGAGGGTATGTTCTAGAGACAGTGTCTTCTATGTTCAGTTGATTGTTTGAGTCACAAATGACGCTGATTACTTGATGACGATTGTAACTTACAGAGTTGTGAATATAAAAGTTTGAATATCAGCGATAGATGTAACTAACGTGTTTGAACTGTTGTTATTGTACAAATTTACTACAGAGAATATAAGGTTGTGTGCTTTTCCCGAGGTTAACAATACGCTGCAAATCGAGGGAATGTAGGATTCTAAGTTCGACTGATTTGCTACAACTTCGAAAGCTCGACGACAGTTTTTCCTTTGCTACCAAAATCGTCATAATCACGATAATTCTAATGATTAGTCGTTTTACCATTAAAGAAGTGTCTCGTCTCTATCCAATAAGAAGTCAAAATGCTCGTCTATACGTCTTCATGCTTGACTGACGTCCGTCTGTAGGTCTATCTATATGCCTGTTTACCTGTCTGAATGAATGTAACTTAACGACTTTTATAGCTCCTTTATTGCAATGAAATAGAATACTGCACGACGCATCAATCGACGTCTTCAAGTGAAACCTCTGTCAGGAATTCTAAAGCGTCGGAAAAGCCGGGCGAAATCTGATAGGCCAGGGATATTATTATCAGTTCTGCATTTATTAGGCGCCACTATCTAATGACTTAGCATCAATCGATGGCGCCGAGAAATTGTGAATTAAGGACTTGCTCAAGGTCCCTACACAGTAACCGTCTCGAAGGAGACTCGAACCCGTACTCTACGCGTTACAAGCCGAGCGCTCTCTCCAATATGCTACCGTGCCCCACTAATGCTACCGTGCCCCACAAGATACGAGAAGTCAAGAAACGTAGGGTAAGCAAGTTGAAACAGATGAGTCTTGAACCTGAATGGTATTAAAGAACTGACAGAACGCACACAATTGGGCATTGAATTTTTAAGCTTCGGATCATACACCGAGAATGCGCGCCAACCCAGCGCTGTGCTGGTTCGAGTCCCAACAAGAGTTAAAGGGTCCATTGATCGAGTGTAATGTTTATTTACATAAAAGTCCAGCAAGGTGTATGGTATGATAGGCTATCGGAGGAAGAATAGTTTAAAAACTTGTGTCTGACACCTGTCAGCGTTAGAAGAGTATAATTTGTCTCGGTGTAAGCTTTTGTTCACTGCCTGCTATAATAACTTCAGATAAGAAGAGCTATCAGATACGAGACAAGTGCATGGGTGCTGATACAAGCTTTTGAATAGTTCGATACTGGCTAATAAAGTTGAGGTTTTCTTATAAGGCTGTGAAACGACTTCGGAGTTGGAACAGGTGAAGGGAAGAGAGCAATTTTAGACAGGAAATGCACAGCCGGAATAAACAAGCTAAGTGCACTGAATAGAGGATTCAACACTTTCACTAAATCTTTGAATAGATTGAAGTAAAATTACTTCAATACCCTTGATGAAATGCTGAACAAGAAACTGATGTCTAACTATTTATAAATGTAAGCTAATTTTAAAATGTGTTCAATAGCTAATTTAACTAGAAGAACTTTAATCCCAACAAATGTAGTCCAATTTGACGAACACAAATATTTCAAGTGGTTGCCTGATTGATTCATTGATTGTTTGATAAACTTATGGACTGATTAATCGATCGATCTATTGATGGATTGAATTGATTGAGTTTAATGATTGTTAGCCTACCGCAAAATTTCACATCGCACTCTTCCCATCTTGTGTCTAGGCTTGTCGTATAGCACCAGACTCCCTCGTTGTAGTCGCTCACCGGGTTTCGACATTTGTTGCCAGCGGCCGCAGCACTACCTTCAGGGAAAAGCGTCGACTGTCTGTAGCTATGGTTGTGAGGTTGATCTGAATTCCACAGTTGACAAGTCAGACCAGATCGCGTTATGTTCAAAGGACCAGCATATTCGTGTCCGGCCTTTGTCAATTTACAATCTACAGAAAATGGATGTACAAGCAGTATACGTAGATCTATACAAACTTATATTTGTAGAACCAAAATTACATGTTTCCAAAAATAAAACCAAGGTTGGAAATACATTTATTGAAATTTTATGAGTCAATAGAGAGAAATTGTAAACTTCGTATTTCTTCAGCGCCCAAGAAATCCAAATCGCGCAGGATAGAAATATCCAACAAGGTGGATTTGAATGCTGAGACAAGCTTACGGAACAACTCGACGTTGGCTCCTCAATTTCCCGGCTTTCTAAACGACTTGGCTACTGTAACTCTCTTCTCATTTGAATATTTGACAAATCATAAATAATTCAAACTTTTCTTACCAGAGCTATAACAAAGACCCATTAACATCGGCTTATTACACAAGTATTACATAATTTAAAATGGATGTCCATCGCACAAAGAATCCAGTATAAAAGCTGTCTTATACGTTACCAGGCATTACATTTAAATCAACCTACCTATCTCCTCTTCATTCTTGTCCCTCATGCCAACAGATATTGCAATCAGCGGACACTATAGCTCTTGTTCTTCGAATTAGGACAGCTTTAGCTCTCGGACTTTCTGGGTTGTTGGTTCAAAGCTGAGAAATTCACAGCCCCGTTCTGTGCGTTCTGTCATTTCTTAATGTCACTCAGGTTGAAACTTAAGACAAATCGGTATCAGCTTGTTTACTCACCATGTTCTGATTTATGGTTTCTTTGACCTACAGGATTTCGACGGGGCTTCTCCAACATATTATCCATTTTACTACTTTTATACTTGTAGCTATTGTTGTTTTGTGCATTATGATAACGGCGCTATAAAAGTATTTAGATCAGATTAGTTCGAGGAAGATTGTGGTATGGTTCGTTTACTTGTGGTTGGAGATATCTTTGTTCCTTGTGTTGAAGTTCGAGTCTGAGTTGATGACCTCGAAGTTGAAGTCCGTGGCGTCGATGGAGAAACTGATGATGTGAAATCTAAAAATCAATTATTTAAAAGAAATTTCAAACAGATATTTGTCAAAATAAAACTAAATAACTTTTGGGCAGTTTTAGATGTAAAGAAGACCAAAAACAGTGCTTTAACAACTATTAAAAGTACTGAATAATTAGACTTTAAGTATATTTAGGGCCATTAGCTCGGCTGTTTCTCTAGATAATGCAGACAGATACGACAATAATTCCACGTGTAATGCACATTATTATTATTATCACTATCATTATTAGTAGTAATAGTAACAGTAGTAGTAGTAGTAGCTGCAGCAGTGGTAGTAATGGTAGTAGTAGTGGTGGTAGTGGTAGTAGAAGAAGTAGTAATATTATTTTGCATTTTCTAGTGTTGTTATTAGCTGTCTGAAATTAAGCAAATAAAATGTCATAAATAAACAAAATTAACTGACTTAAACCATGTGTGTTCGCTAAATGTTTGTATGCCTGCGAAATTTGGACAATAAAAAAGACTGACCAAGATAAAATACGGGCATTCAAGATGTACAGTTATAAGACAAATTCCCGTTTGAATTGCAAGGATGGTATGAAAGATTGGTTCCAGAAGGATTTACACAGCTTGTGCATACTGGCTCAAGACCGCGGATTCTGGAGACAGTTGATAACTATTTGTAATTTGTCGCAGTGTAAGATCTTGTTCATTGCATTCCATATAACCTCGAATAAGAAGGGCTTTCATACAAAAGACAAGTGCGTGGATACTGAGACAAGCTTTTGAATAGTTCGAAACTGGCACAAAAACTTCAGGTTTTGTGATAAGGCTGTGAAATGACTTCGGGGTTGGAACAGGGAAGCGAAAAATTTTAAACTAGAAACGGAGCTGGAAGAAACAAGCTATGTCCATTGAATGAATGGGCGATAACAGAGGATTTAACAGGCTCGCAAAATCTTTGATAAGATACAAGTATGGATAGATTAAAGTAAAAATACGTTAATTCTCATGATAAAATGCTGAACTAGCAACTGATATCTAACAATTAAAGCTAGTTACAAAATGTGTTTAAAAGCTAATTTAACCAGCAGAACTTAAATCCCAACAACTGTAGTCCAATTTGCGGTTAAAAACAATTTAAGTGGTTGGCTGACTAATTCATTAATTGATTGATTAACTAAATGACTAAGTGATTGATCGATCGATCGATCGATCTATAGATGGATTGAATTGTATGAGTTTTATGATCGTCATCCTACCGCATAATTTCACATCACACTCTTCCCATCTTGTGTCTAGGCTTGTCGTATAGCACCAGACTCCCTCGTTGTAGTCGCCGTCCGGATTTCGGCATTTGTTGCCAGCGGCCTCAGCACTGCCTTCAGGGAAAAGCGTCGAATTTCTGTAGCGATGTTCGTGAGGTTGATCTGAATTCCACAGTTGACAAGTCAGACCAGATCGCGTTATGTTCAAAGGACCAGCATATTCGCGTCCGGCATTTGTCAATTTACAATCTACAGGAAATGGATGCACAACCACTATACGTAGATTTATCCGAACTTATATTTGTAGTACCAAAATTGCATGTTTACGAAAAAAGACCAATATAGAAAATACATTTATTGTATGCTTATTATTTGAGTCAATAGAGAGAAATTGTTAAGTCCGCATTTCTTCAGTACCGAAGAAATCCAACTCTGGGAGGTAGCATATTCATAGGTGCCTGATGAAAAAGAGAATCGATGAGACACGTATGGCGAGGTTTGGCTGCAATCTGAATCCCAGAGGTCAGAAAGATATACAGATGGATGTTGTTAGGAGTTGCAGCGAGCCAGAAAGACAATAAGAGTCGCAGGGACGTAGAATATTTCGAAGTGCGGTTTAAAATTTTGAAAAAGCCCTGAGCAGAAATTTCGAGCAGTAGATGAGACTAGCTATTGGCATGGGTAAGTCAGTTGCCGTTGCTTTGGGGGGAGTTTGTTTCAAAGAGAAGGAACAGCTTAATTGTACAAATCGTTAATAAGGAGCTGAGAAAATGAAGTTACGAATGTCAGCCAGGGTTGACGTTGACTACAGCTAGTTTGGACTCGTTGGATGACATCTGTGTGTATGATAGGTCATCGCATGAGGGATAGTTAGAAATTTAAAAAATCCTCAATATCTTTGTTTGAAAGAGCTCACAAGGAGCTTCAATTCATCTGTTCTTGGTTTAGAGCTATCAAGTTATCTCTTAAAAGTGTACAGAATAATTTTGTTATTTTCATTTCTTACTGCAAGGCACTCCTTGCATACGATTATAAGATTTTTATGGGTGGTATATTGATTTTTTTGCAAGATTTTAGATGTATAACAGGACCAGAATTTGACATGGAAGGATCATACAGACCTCATATCCAAAACGATAGCAAAAACATTAGTAGTTTGTCCCGCCTCCGACACTGCTCGTCAAAATCTACTCTACTTAGTTTATTTTATGCCCTAATGTTCCATTACCTACCTTACTGTAATATCTCATAAGGCTCTAATTGTCCCGCTCGTTTGAATGCTATTTGAAATCCTGCAGAAATGCACTATTCGAGCTATTTTAAATCTACGCTGGTCCTATAGCACTAAGCCCATATTTCTATTGTACAGAATATTGCGACTACGAGACATAACAGAATTACAAATAAGCATGTTCATGTTTCTGTATCATCGGCATATGTTGCCCCCAAATTTTGATAAATTCTTTTACTTTTACTTGGGATCTGATGTCCATGTTTATAATAATTGTGCATCAGTGAATAATCGTTGTGCCACTGGCAGAACTAAATTAAAACAGTATTCGATTAAATGTACTGTCCCATGCAATGTGTAATTCTCTTCCAGATGAGGTAAGAAATTTAATGACTAGAAGTCAGTTGAAAACTAGATTAAAGAAACACATGATAACTCTGTATTAACGTGTTCATGTGTAATTATTTATTGTAACTGTATCTCTTTTGGATTGCGTTGAAAATAATTTCTTGATTTATGATAATGTTATTTTATTTTTACTATGTAATTTGGCATATCGATATGTTTGCGCAAGTGGCATATGTCACACTTATCATGTTTGTATAATGGCTCTTTTAACTTTGTAGATGGGCCTGCAGAGTTTTAAGAGGATCTGTCTGTTCTTTTCGGTTTACCCATTGACCTTCACCAGCAATGTGTATATGCTAAGGCTTATTTTCATTTGGAGTTATACTTTCTTGTATGTTGGTGCTCTAATGTCAATCACCCAATCACTCAATCAATCAATCCACTCAATCAATCAATTAATCAATCAATCAATCAATGATTATCGGCCTACCACACAATTTCACATCGCATGCTTCCCATCTTCTGTCTGGGTATGTGGTATAACACCAGACTCCTTCTTTGTATTTGCTGTCCGGATTTCGGCACTTGTTGCCAGCGGCCGCAGCACTGCCTTCTGGGAAACGCGTCGACTGTCTGTAGCTATGGTTGTGAGGTTGGTCCGAAGTCCACAGTTGACATGTCCTACCAGATCGCGTTATGTTCACAGGTCCTGCATATTCGTGTCCGCCCCTTGTCAATTTACAATCTACATCAAATAGATGTACAAACTCCATACATAGATCTATGCAAACTTATATTTGTCGTACCAAACTTATATGTTACAAAAATGATACCAAAATTGAAAATACATTTATTGTATGCTTATTAGGGTAGAGAGGGGCAAGATGCCTCCTCGGGGCAAAACGCCCCCATGCCACCCTGTCTCCCCTCCGCTCTGTAATGGACTGTTCTCGCTGTCCTTGAGTCAGTCACTGTACCATATTGAGGTCACCGTTAGCCATTTTGGTCTTGCTGATGCTTTGCGCGATTTTAGTAATAAATTCGATTTTTACGTGTTTCCTTGTAAAGGTAAGCTTGCCAATTCTGTCTCATTAATATTACTTGACGTTAGGCAGAACCAAAAGTAAATATATAGTTTTTAAGAATACTTCATATAGAATTATTTTGCACAGTAACTGGGGATCTTTTAGGCTACATTTGTTTGATATGGGCAGTCTGTCAGAGTAGTTCCAAGCGGGGCAAAACGCCCCACTCAGGGGGCGTTTTGCCCCACGTTCAGGGGGCGTTTTGCCCAACCAAAAATAAATCATTAAACTTTTATGCCTAACAATTTCCAATATCACATTATTTGGAGTTGCTTATTCAATAAGTATTTGTATCTTAAAATGTTTATAAAGCATTATAATTTCTTCAGATGGTGCGAACATACAAAAGAAAAACAGACAGGGGTAATTATGGAACAGATGCTCTCAGTGCTGCTCTTGAGGCAGTTCGTGCTGGAACTGCGCTTAAAACGGCTGCCAAGCAATACGGTATTCCACCGAAAACCTTGCGTAGGCACCGGGATTTGAAAGACCTGCAAAGGATGTAGTCGTCGGCGATGTGCTAGTTCAGCCGATGATCAGAGACACACCCACCACAAGTCCACCTCTTGAAGAACCTCCAAAGGATGCAGTCACCGGCGATGTGTGTACTGAACCGATGATCACAGACCCACCAACCACAAGTCCACCTCTTGAAGAACCTCCAAAGAATGCAGTCAACATCGTCATCCAATGCAGCTAGCGCCGAAATGAAGTCCTTCAGAAATTTCTTGAACAAACTGTCACCGCCGCCCAAGATGGCGGGTCAGCGAACAAGGAAAAGAAAGACGGAATCGGCAATGAACTTAACATCGTCGCCTTACAAAAATATGCTGGCACAAAAACATGAGGCTAAGGTGACTAAAATCAAACTAGGCACTTCACAAAGTCGGAATCCCAGTGAGCGTAAACATCTCACTGTCAACCGTAAGGCTGAGTCAAAGAAAAGGAAGCAGACCTGCAGACAGGACAAGAAAAGAAGCAGAAAGCCAAAGAGCAGCAGTAGTACGAATGTGCACATAGGCGATGATGCAATGAAACGTAGTGGTGTGATGTCATCCGTGGAGAACACTTGTGGATATTGTGGCTTCCAATATGGTGAAGAGGATGACCCTTTGATCGATGACGTATGGTCGAAGTGTATAAAGTGTTTCCGATGGTGTCATGATTCTTGTGGCATTACACGCAAGCAACAGTTTTGCTGCGTTAAATGTTAATAGCACACTAGATGGTATGACCTAAATTGCATTTAATATTTAATAGTTTTGGTGTTATTTCATGAATAATGCATCTAAGATTTATCTTGCAATTTTTAACTCTGCATTTCAAGGTATTCAGTTTAGCAATTCAGACAGTTCATGTGAAGAACAATAACTTTGATACTAATTACAATATAGGCGAACTAAATGAGTTCAAGCATTTAGGCCTACTATTGATGTAAACGGGATAGATCTAATAAATGCATACCTCAAAACAGTGCATTAATAAGTGCATCTATAGGCTTTATAGGACACAGATTTGCCAAACCTGCAAACGGGGCAAAACGCCCCCAGGGGCGTTTTGCCCCAGGTGAGGGGTAAAACGCCCCCTTTGAAGCGTTTGGTAATTTTTTAAATTTCTGTTTTATACTTTATGCAGTCTTAACAAACACAAATTTACTTTATTTGGGACATTCAGTAGTAGACCATACAAAATTATCATGCTTATAAAACTGTTACCCGCATTCTAAATTAATAAAAACCGTTATAGGGGGCGTTTTGCCCCCCTCTACCCTATTTGAGTCAATAAACAGTAATTGTAAAGTCCGCATTTCTTCAGTGCCCAAGAAGTCCAAATCAGGGAGGTAACATATTCATAGGTTCCTAATGAAAAAGAACATCGATGAGACAGGTATGGCCAGGTTTGGTTGCAACCTGAATACCAGAGGTCAGGCAGCTAGACAGATGGGTGTTGTTAGGAACTGCAGCGACCAGAAAGACAATAAGAGTCGTAGAGACGTAGAATAATTCGAATTGCTTTGTAAATTTTTGAATAAAAAGTCCTAAGCATAAATTTGGAGCATAAATATTGAGTCTCTGATTCAAGTTTGACGCGTACCAAGTACATCTCTCTCTCTCTCTCTCTCTCTCTCTCTCTCTCTCTCTCTCGCTCTCAGATCTTGATTGAGGTAATACATACGCAGCTACTACCTCAAAACTAATCAAACCTAGATACTTTGTCACGTGTTGCCTCGGTATACCAGTAGCAATATATAATATATATTATATATACACTGTAAACGGATCCAGCAACGTGGACTTGGATAGTGAGACAAGCTTACGTAAAGTTCGACGTTGGCGCCTAAATTTCCTAGTAATGACCTGATTACTGTAACTCACTTCTCACTGCAAGATTTGCAAACATCATAAGTGATTCAAAATTCTGTGTGTAAAACTGTAGCAAAGACCCATAAATATCAAAATATTACACCCATATTACATTCTTTATGTTGGTTGTCAATCGAACGAAGGATCCAATCCAAAACCTGTCATACATCAATTCCCTTGATGAAATACTAAACTAGCAAGTCATATCTAACAATTTATCAATGTAAACTAATTTCAAAAACGCGTTTAGTAGCTAACTTAAATATCAGAATTTAAATCTCAACACATATAGCCCAATTTGCGGTTTACAACCAAATTAATTGGTTGAATGGTTGATTTCTTGATTGATTAACTGACTTATTGACTGACTAACCGGCTGATTGAGTTGATGACTGACCAATCGATTGATTGATCGATTGAGTTTAATGATTTTCGGCCTACCGCAAAATGGCACATCGCATTCTTCCCATCTTGTGTCTGGGTCAGTGGTGTAACACCAGACTCCGTTGTATTTGCTGTCCGGATTTCGACATTTGTTGCCAGCGGCCTTAGCACTGCCTTCAGGAAAACGCGTCGAGTTCTTATAATAGAGTGAGGTTTGTCCGAATTCCACCGCTGACATGTCCGACCAGATCGCGTTATGTTCAAAGGTCCAGCATATTCGCGTCCGGCATTTGTCAATTTACAAACTACATGAAATAGATATACATGCTCAATACGAATATCTACACAAACTCACCTCTGTAGTACCAAAATTACATATATACGAAAACAACTAATATTGAAAATACATTTATTATATGCTTATAATTTGAATCAATAAACAGTAATTGCAAATTAAAATTTCCGCATTTGTTCAGTGCCCAAGAAAAGAAACATCGCTGGAGCTAGTATATTCAACGGCGCCTTACGAAGAACAAAATTCATGAGACAGTTAAAGCTAAATTTCAGATGTCAGGTAGGTAGACAGTTTGATGCATACGGTGGGTGGTCTTAGGAATTGCAGCGACCAGAAAGACAATAAGAGTCTCAAGGGCATAGAATATTTCGTAGTGCTGTTTAAAATTTTTGAATAAAAAGCCGTGAGCAGAAATTTCGAGCACTGGAGGTGACGAAGTAGCCGCCGGTGTAAGTCAGTTGTCTTTGCTTTGGCGGGAGTTTGTTCCAAAGAGGTGGAATAGCTTAATTGTATACATCATTAATAAGGAGATGAGAAAATGAAATTAAGAATGTCAGCCAGAGTTGATGTTGGTTAGAGCAAGTTAAGCAAGACCTGTTGGGTTAATTTCTCTCTCTCTCTCTCTCTCTCTCTCTCTCTTTCTTTCGTTAATGCGTCTGCAATGTGAATGTGAATTTTAACTTTAAGCTTAAAACATGATGAGGGTTCAGTTCTTGCTGAAGGCACTATACACGCAGCAACTATCTCAAAAGTAATCGGACCTAGAAAGTTTATGGCGTGTCAATGACCTATAACCTTGCATTACTATTACCAGTAACCATATATAATATGTATTATGTAAATTACACATTTAATCCAACAACGTGGATTTGGATGCTGAGAGAATCTTACGAATAATTCAACGTTGGCGCCTAATATTGAATAGAGAACATTAACGGGAACGTAGCCAGCACCTATGAAGACTCTGGCATCAGTTTTATCTGAGTATTACCAGAACTAAGCAGGGCATGCTGGATAGAGTTGTGGGAATGTGCTTTTTCAGGAGATCATGAAGAGTTTAATGATGAAATGGTAAGTGAAAGGCGACTTTTGACGAAAATTAACTAGAGAAACAGTGACAATATCGTCAGCAGAATTATTTCTGCATTTATTAGGCGCCACTATCTAGTGATGGCATAAACCGACGACGCCGAGCAATTGTGAGTCAAGGACTTGCTCAAGGTCCTTACACAATAACCCTCTCAGAGGAGATTCGAACCAGTACTCTCCGTGATAACAAGACGAGCACTTTCTCGAACAGGCTACCGTGTCCCACAGCGGAAGTGTATATCAAACAATATATACAAACATATAAACTGAATGTTACAAATACTGTTTGTATGAACTTGTACAATTTTACCTGTAGGGGATGGAGCGAAATAAGGTTGCTTCGTCTGAGATAGAACTAGAAGTATTACTGAAAGAGATAAAAAAATTAAAGGTTATCGAGCCTAATTAACCACTTGCTCAATCAAACTTTGGGCGACACGGTGGCCAATTGATACTATGGTTTTACTTTGATCTCGGCCATCGGGGTTCGAATCCAGTGGAGGAATCTGTGTAAGTGACAAAAGTGGTATTATGCCTATATGGTGCTAACTTCTTTTTATGCTGGCAACACCTACTGTTTGTTTTTGCAAAATGCTCAGGCTCCCATTAACATAGAAGTAGTAGCAAATTTCTACGTCTATTATCTGCCTAATGTACTTTATGAGGTTCTTAACACTCGCTGCCTTCTGATACATTCCACTTAGTCCCTTATTGACTGCGCATGTCTGCAGACACATCGGTCTTCGTTCTGCCTATCGTGTCATTGTGAGCTATTAATTGGTCATATCCAAATGTTGCTCGATAGTTTTCGTATATTTGAACTTCCACTGTGACGAAAATTGCGTTTTGGAAATTATTTCTCTGTTCCGCTGTGGAATCCGTGAATGCAAACGGTGTTTTGTTGCATGTGCGCAACACTTCCCTGCCTTTGACTGGTCTATAATTCAGAGGTTGAGGCGCCATATAAATTTTCAAATGCAATACGTTACAATACAACTCTGAACATGATGCCAGCTATCAACTTTGGATAGGAATCCAGTGGTTGCGCTTTGATCTTAGCGTCGGCAGTTGTGACTTTTCTAGTTCTCTCCGCCCTGTTTCTTGCTGACTGTTCTTAATGTCCTAACATTATTTTGGCTATCGTAGCCAGTGCTTTTGTGAGGTAACTGAAGGCGCTATATTAAATGTCTTGATACATACATATGTCGAAGTGGCTTTCTGTGATTTTCTTGTCCTTCTTACGCGAATGTGATTCCGAATGCATTATGCATTGCGAATAGAACCTAAAGCGCTATTCGAATCCCGGACGTAGAGTCGAAGATTCGTCGTGTTACCAGACGAATCTCAAGACTACTTTGACGCTAAGAACAAATGCATCCTCGTACTCATAAAGAGCAGACAGAAAACATTACATTTTTGCAGATTCTTGTCACCGATTACTGAGATTTTAGTGGAAAGAGAAATTAACAGAAAGAGATTTTAATTAAGAAAATAATGCATGAGGTTAAGCCTGGTTCCAAAAAATGTCAAATGTCAAAACTTTAGCGCAAAAACTGACCTAGCGAATTCAAATGAAAGAAGAGAAGAGTTTTCATTGTTCTACCGCCGACTACCATCGAACGATGAGACAGTCTTCAGAGGCATAACCCTCTCGATCTGGACCTACAGCAGGTGCTAGAAAATTATGCGATCAATTTTTGTCAATAAACTACTTCGCCAAGCAAAAGAGCTTGAAAGACAATCTCGTCAATCGGTAATTTTCTGAAACAGCGTTTGTCAGTTCTCTTCATGTTCAGTTTAGTAGAGATTATATGTTCAAGAGGTTTCGAGACTGTAGTGCAGATTTGGGAAACGACGAGAACATGATGGGACGTGGTGGTGTAGTGGTATGTTCGGTGCCTCGTAACCGGAGGGTCGCGGGTTCGAATCTGCCTCAAGCCACTGCGTAGCGACCTTGGGCAAGTTGCTCACCCACATTTGTCTGTGAGGAAGGCAACGGGAAACCACCTTACTCATCTCATCCCCGGGTTGCATGAAGCCAATGGATCTGCCTTCGACAGATAACTGATCGTCATCATCATCATTAGTTTTTGCATAAGTGTGGATTGTATCACGTCGACTAATTTAGCCATATGAGTTTGTGTAAGTTGTATGAACCTTGCTATGAAACAGTTAGGCAGGGCTATCACTAACAGTTGCTCGACTAGCTTGCATGAAACGAGGCTATAGGATGCCCTACATAGCAAATTGACAGGTGACGGTAAATGAGTGTGGGTGTGTGAGAGAGAGACAGAGAGCGACAGAAAGAGACAGAGAGACACAGAGACAGAGAGAGACAGAGACAGAGTTCGAACAGAGGGACGCCGATGGATTGTTGGAACGTTGGATGATTGTCAGATGGGGGGCGAAAGTAGGAGGAGCGAAGCGAAGCAAAGGCTAATTCGCCAAGTAAACCGTTGGACGTCCTGGGGATCAACGAAAATAATATTTAGTCCAGCTAATAAACGCGGCCCAAGTGATTAAGCCGAAGCAAATATATGACACTGATGGTGCTGTAAATACATTGTATCTTACGTGTTAATAGATATGTAATGAAATGATTCATCGTTGCATCTCGTTGTTTCTTGAACAACCTGACAATTCAAAAACCCACTAGCTGTGAAAAGGCTTTTTAGTCTCCCGCAGAGTATACGCCTATAGAAGCACCGCTGGTCATCAAACATTGAAATCAAGATTTGTATTCGTCGGTGGATCCTTCTGTCGACGCAAACGGATGCAGTAAAATCTTTCTTTCAGTAGAGAGACCGACATTTTAAAGATACGAAGAGACGAATGACATGCAACATAATTCCGGTTCAATCAGCAAATAATGCAGGATTCAAACTCATATGATGAGATGAAAAGTCGTCATACAAATCTGGTACAATGCACCAGTGTTCAACTGTTTATGCACGTATATGTATATTGTAATTGTAATTGTAATTGTAATCTGACATTTATAAAGCGCCACTTCAAGAATAGACTCATCAGAAGCGCTCCCGACCCGAACCAGTGAGACCACTGGCAAATAATACAGACTTCAGGCGCTTGCGAAACTGAGGAAGAGACAAACTGAGGAATACTAGCCGGAGCTCTCGGGAAAGGAGATTTCAGCTATTGGGTCCAACATAGGCAAAGCTTCTAGACTGCGCTGTAGCAGTGCGCATACGAGGGACAGTCAGAAGTCCAAGGGAGGCCGACCGGAGAGTGCTACGGTCTGGAACCAAGGAGACCGAAATGCAGAAGTCCCTAAGATATGATGGAGCAGAGCAACTAGAAGATTATAAAACAGCAGCGTAACAAATATGCATGTATATAAAAATTGCTACAGAGAACATAGAAACAAACCAGAGTAAGGTACTGTAGCGCAAGATTCACTGATTAGAATTAGCGTAACAAATTCTACAAGGCTTCCAGATGAGGTGTCACGCCTGTATTAGCTAAGTTACATAGATCTATATACTTTATCTAAAATTCAGTGGATTGATTTTCAGCGTTTAGGCTACTTCGCAAATGAAATATTACAGAAATGTATTATTACAGATTATATAGCGCCTCTTTAAACGAGAGTACCACATGCTGTCCCGACCTGACAACATAAAACGATGGTAGGTGAGAATGGCTTTCAAATAGTGCTCAGATAAGTAGAAAACACAGGCATAGCCCAACCAAGATATATCATAAAAATTCATAATCATACCTGATGAAATTTTGAAACAGGCTAAACGTTCAACTCCCAGACACTATATTTAAAACAAGCTACCAGCTTACGCTTTAACAATGTCCCACGCATTAGTTCTCTGTAATTACGAGTGTGATAGGAATTTTCCAAAACTGTGATAATATGTTTGAACTATGATTTCCAGCACTGGTTGGCCACTAGGCTACCGAAGCTGGTCAATCAGTAAATCTCCATAATTATCATGTATATGACTGACAGCATTGGGCCACTGCATATGATACGTTGCTCCTACCTCTTTCTCTAGACCGTATCTTCGTATGAACGTCACACCAGGATATGAAGTCAGAGGGTTATAAATAATAGGATCTAGGATTTAATTAGAAGAACGATGTTTATAAGATCAGTAGGACATGACTTACAGATAAAAACATCCTCCAAATCCCATACATTTCTATTTTATCCTTCAATATACATACATTGTTAATGAACACTTATAAAAAAGGGTTAAAAAGACAATAACAACATTAATAATGATAAGTAACTTCTAATACGCCGGTTGTCTAATGCACACGGCAAAGCGAATCAGCGATACCCCATACGTTCCGCCATTTGTTATTTGCTGTGGCATACAGATAGGCCTAGTAGCCAACCGCGCGGAGTTAATGAGTTCGCAGACTGGTCGGAATTTTAAGGCGCTACCTCCCCCAGGGATATCCCCGAAGCAAAGGCAAAGTTGAAGAGGCCAAGAGGACCGCTAATCATTTGATGTACCCCCACCGATCATCGGTCATAAAGGCATGGTGCCATGTACAGTTAACCAAATTCAAACAAGTAGGTCCGCTAGCTATTGACATTTTGGCTGTGCCAGCCTCAGAAGCTTATTTCGAAAGAATGTTTTCAATGTCAATCTGCTATGTATGAAGACTTTTCTTCAGGAAAACGGAATCTTGTCTTAAAGACACTTGAACTGAGAACATTCTTTGAATTAAATTTTATGCTATTTTCAAAGTGACTAAAATTATGGATTGCTAAGAAACTCAAACAACTATAACCAAAACTATAACTAAAACTCTGACTATAATAACTAAAACAGACATGCTTTAGGTTTTAATAACTATAATTAAAACTAAAACTCGAGAAATAACGATAACTAATTATAACTAGTACTCACGATGTCAAAATGAATAATAACTATTACTAAAACAGATAACTAAAACTTCACTAACACCAAGAACAGACGATGATTAAAAGTATCTTTTTGGCAGACAGAATATGGATGTGGTATTTATTAATAGCGAAGTCCGTACGCGATTTAGAGCTTGTAGAAGAAACACTGAAACAATTCGCTTTCTACTTTAGCTCTCAGATTTGATGATAACTGTAACATATTTAGGAAGTTGAGGTTAGAGAGTTATATGCAGACAGAAAGACTGTTATGGAGGGTTTGAGAGAAAATAAGAAGATGAAAGTATCAAGGAAAGAAGACCGTGAAGAAGAGAGGAGGATTAGACCGAGTCACTAACATCCTCAGATGAAAGGAATACTACGCCCGGAACACGATCTGACGAAAAAAACGACCGATGAATGCAGGTTGAAGATACTGATAACTAAGATACTGTTACTGAGAGATAATATTCCGAATAAATAATCTTGCAATAACTATACTACTTTTTAAAGGTGTTGTATAAACCTATGCTTATCCAGTAGTATTTAACTTATCTTGTCTGCAGCAAAACAATTATCAAATATTATCTATAATCTAAACGATAGTACAAAGTATAGACTAGTAAACTAAAATATAGTTTATGAAAGTTTGACATTGTCCGTAGATATATAATCTTCTCCGGAATCTGTTAACGTAATGTAATCCTTCGTCACCTCGTCTAGTTCTGTCGGCTGCTGGATAGTCTCATAGGTATGATAATCGAAGTCATCATTCTGATTGGGCATCGAGTCCATAGCAACGGCCGCCTGCTGGTTTCTTTCAGCATTTGGAGTATTGAATCTATTTCTGGAGGACTGGAAAAGACCAGCACGTTTCCAGTCGTAAATTGTGGCGACAACGCAGATGATAACAATGACTCCAACAATTGGTATGACAATCTTGACGATGTTGATGGATTCATTCTCACCTGAAAGGTCTAAATGAGAAGAAATTATCCTTTGAAGACGAGAAAGGTCTTACAGGCGAAAATACAATTTTGAACCATAACAATACAAGCTGGAAACCAAACTAGTATTGACATTAAATCGACTCCACCAAAAATATTAACATTTTTCTAAGCTTATCTTGAAAATTGTTTTTTCGCTTTCAATCACCAACTTTACAAAACAAAGGCAAGACCTGCTATGGAGAGCATCTAGCAAACGTTTATTACGAACACTTTCAGCGGAAGCTGAAAAATAGGGGCCAGTGTGAAATAGGCAGCAGAAAGACAACCAATAAAAATTGCCATGTGAAATTTTACAGTGAAAAACGGATGGCGAGTTTTTCTGCCAGCCAGAAACTGAGATAAAAATATATAGACAGATACTGTAAATGATACAACATTTAGCTAATAGAACAAGATAAGAAACATAGCATTGCCACTAAGTCTTGCCACCATATTTCAGGGACTAATCCAAAAGATCTGAAACGTATTCATGAATCGATTACCTTTCCTAAGTTTGTCTGTGAACGCGTAGGCCTCACACAGAAGCAGGCAGAATAAATTAAACCACTGACATAATGAAAACATGAGTAACTTGTTATGAGGCCGAAAGGTTAAGGGTTTATGCGTACATAGGCAGAATGGTGGAGTCATGTGGAAATTAAGTCAACATTGATCTTGTAATAAATTTAGTGGAGATGATGAAGAGGTGGTTTTTCGCAGAAGAAACGTTTTGGGCACTCGGACCTTCTCGATGGATGGTCCAGGGCTTTGAAATTCACAGCCCAGTTCTGTGCGTTCTGTCATTTCTTTAATGGAATTCAGGTTGGAACTCAAGACTAATCAGTATTAGTTTGCTTACCCGCCACAGTCTGACTTCTGGTTTCTTTGACCTACAGTATTTCGACGGGGCTTCTCCAACATGCTATCCTTTTAACTACTTTTATACTGTTAACTATTGTTGTCTTGTGCATTATGATATTGGCGCTATAGAAGTCATTAAATTAGATTAGTTTAGTTATTGGATTTTTAAGAGATGGTATTATGGTTTTTATACTTAGGTCGGAAGGTGACTTTGTTCCTTGTGCTGTGTCTGGAGCCTGAGTTGGTGATGTTTGAATCGAAGTTGAAATCAGTGGCGTTGATGAAAGAACTGATCTGAAATCTAAACACAATTATTTAGAAAAAATTTAACTCAGACTTTTATCCAAAATAAAACGAAATTCCCACTTATGCATTTTTAGATGTACAATGGATAATTATTGGAACTTAAGACTAATCAGTATTAGTTTGCTTACCCGCCATAGTCTGACTTCTGGTTTCTTTGACCTACAGTATTTCGACGGGGCTTCTCCAACATGCTATCCTTTTAACTACTTTTATACTGTTAACTATTGTTGTCTTGTGCATTATGATATTGGCGCTATAGAAGTCATTAAATTAGATTAGTTTAGTTATTGGATTTTTAAGAGATGGTATTATGGTTTTCATACTTAGGTCGGAAGGTGACTTTGTTCCTTGTGCTGTGTCTGGAGCCTCGGTTGGTGATGTTTGACTCGAAGTTGAAATCTGTGGCGTTGATGAAAGAACTGATGATCTGAAATCTAAACACAATTATTTAGAAAAAATTTAACTCAGACTTTTATCCAAAATAAAACGAAATTCCCACTTATGCATTTTTAGATGTACAATGAATAATTATTGGAACTTAAGACTAATCAGTATTAGTTTGCTTACCCGCCATAGTCTGACTTCTGGTTTCTTTGACCTACAGTATTTCGACGGGGCTTCTCCAACATGCTATCCTTTTAACTACTTTTATACTGTTAACTATTGTTGTCTTGTGCATTATGATATTGGCGCTATAGAAGTCATTAAATTAGATTAGTTTAGTTAATGGATTTTTAAGAGATGGTATTATGGTTTTTATACTTAGGTCGGAAGGTGACTTTGTTCCTTGTGCTGTGTCTGGAGCCTGAGTTGGTGATGTTTGACTCGAAGTTGAAATCAGTGGCGTTGATGAAAGAACTGATGATCTGAAATCTAAACACAATTATTTAGAAAAAATTTAACTCAGACTTTTATCAAAAATAAAACGAAATTCCCACTTATGCATTTTTAGATGTACAATGAATAATTATTGGAACTTAAGACTAATCAGTATTAGTTTGCTTACCCGCCATAGTCTGACTTCTGGTTTCTTTGACCTACAGTATTTCGACGGGGCTTCTCCAACATATTATCCTTTTAACTACTTTTATACTGTTAACTATTGTTGTCTTGTGCATTATGATATTGGCGCTATAGAAGTCATTAAATTAGATTAGTTTAGTTATTGGATTTTTAAGAGATGGTATTATGGTTTTCATACTTAGGTCGGAAGGTGACTTTGTTCCTTGTGCTGTGTCTGGAGCCTCGGTTGGTGATGTTTGACTCGAAGTTGAAATCTGTGGCGTTGATGAAAGAACTGATGATCTGAAATCTAAACACAATTATTTAGAAAAAATTTAACTCAGACTTTTATCCAAAATAAAACGAAATTCCCACTTATGCATTTTTAGATGTACAATGAATAATTATTGGAACTTAAGACTAATCAGTATTAGTTTGCTTACCCGCCATAGTCTGACTTCTGGTTTCTTTGACCTACAGTATTTCGACGGGGCTTCTCCAACATGCTATCCTTTTAACTACTTTTATACTGTTAACTATTGTTGTCTTGTGCATTATGATATTGGCGCTATAGAAGTCATTAAATTAGATTAGTTTAGTTATTGGATTTTTAAGAGATGGTATTATGGTTTTCATACTTAGGTCGGAAGGTGACTTTGTTCCTTGTGCTGTGTCTGGAGCCTCGGTTGGTGATGTTTGACTCGAAGTTGAAATCAGTGGCGTTGATGAAAGAACTGATGATCTGAAATCTAAACACAATTATTTAGAAAAAATTTAACTCAGACTTTTATCAAAAATAAAACGAAATTCCCACTTATGCATTTTTAGATGTACAATGAATAATTATTGGAACTTAAGACTAATCAGTATTAGTTTGCTTACCCGCCATAGTCTGACTTCTGGTTTCTTTGACCTACAGTATTTCGACGGGGCTTCTCCAACATGCTATCCTTTTAACTACTTTTATACTGTTAACTATTGTTGTCTTGTGCATTATGATATTGGCGCTATAGAAGTCATTAAATTAGATTAGTTTAGTTATTGGATTTTTAAGAGATGGTATTATGGTTTTCATACTTAGGTCGGAAGGTGACTTTGTTCCTTGTGCTGTGTCTGGAGCCTCGGTTGGTGATGTTTGACTCGAAGTTGAAATCTGTGGCGTTGATGAAAGAACTGATGATCTGAAATCTAAACACAATTATTTAGAAAAAATTTAACTCAGACTTTTATCCAAAATAAAACGAAATTCCCACTTATGCATTTTTAGATGTACAATGAATAATTATTGGAACTTAAGACTAATCAGTATTAGTTTGCTTACCCGCCATAGTCTGACTTCTGGTTTCTTTGACCTACAGTATTTCGACGGGGCTTCTCCAACATGCTATCCTTTTAACTACTTTTATACTGTTAACTATTGTTGTCTTGTGCATTATGATATTGGCGCTATAGAAGTCATTAAATTAGATTAGTTTAGTTATTGGATTTTTAAGAGATGGTATTATGGTTTTCATACTTAGGTCGGAAGGTGACTTTGTTCCTTGTGCTGTGTCTGGAGCCTCGGTTGGTGATGTTTGACTCGAAGTTGAAATCAGTGGCGTTGATGAAAGAACTGATGATCTGAAATCTAAACACAATTATTTAGAAAAAATTTAACTCAGACTTTTATCCAAAATAAAACGAAATTCCCACTTATGCATTTTTAGATGTACAATGAATAATTATTGGAACTTAAGACTAATCAGTATTAGTTTGCTTACCCGCCATAGTCTGACTTCTGGTTTCTTTGACCTACAGTATTTCGACGGGGCTTCTCCAACATGCTATCCTTTTAACTACTTTTATACTGTTAACTATTGTTGTCTTGTGCATTATGATATTGGCGCTATAGAAGTCATTAAATTAGATTAGTTTAGTTATTAGATTTTTAAGAGATGGTATTATGGTTTTCATACTTAGGACGGAAGGTGACTTTGTTCCTTGTGCTGTGTCTGGAGCCTGGGTTGGTGACGTTTGACTCGAAGTTGAAATCAGTGGCGTTGATGAAAGAACTGATGATCTGAAATCTAAACACAATTATTTAGAAAAAATTTAACTCAGACTTTTATCAAAAATAAAACGAAATTCCCACTTATGCATTTTTAGATGTACATTGGATAATTTTATTTTTAACAACTATTTAGGTCACCGCTAAGTGAACTTTACGCATATTTAGGGCCAGTCTGCAGACTGATACGATACTGGATGGGGCGCTGCAGCATTTCTGTACTTACCGCAAACAGGTATATGACAGTATTCCCATTCTATGTTTGGGTCGTTCGTAAAGCACCAGGGTCCATCAGGTCGGCTGGCATTTGGGTTTCGGCAATAGTCTCTAGCCACAGCCACCGAGCCATCTGGGAAGAAGATGCTCTCGTTGAATGGATGGGGTTGCGGCGACTGAGTAGACCAAAACCTACATTGTCTGCCTCTTCTTGTGCGGCGCATCTGACCCTCGTATTGAACGCCTAATAAGTCGTTCTGCAGTCGGCATTCTGTGAAGAGATCAACAGGACATTTACCCGTCTTAATGTGTAAATTATCATATTATTTATCATGGCAGAAGACTTGTTTACATTACCTTCATCAAAGTCTAAGCTCGTAACGTATTTACATTAATGTATGTAATGTAATATAAAGTAACAGACATTTATAATGCACATTTCAAGCACCTCACAAAACACGGTTGTCCAAATAATAAATACTGTATGTCCAGATTAGTTAGTATAATGATTCTACTGAATTACTACGTTCATTTTCATCGCCGTCATCATAATTGTGAAATCTTTGTGATCAGTTTTTGTGAAAGTGATTTTCCTTTGACGCAGCACAGATATGATCACTCAGCAAGTCTGTGAATGAATCACGCAAGCTTCGGTCACGTGATTTAACGCTGGTGATACGTGCTGATATTTCGCTAAGAACGTAGGAATGACATCAGCCTCTCTGCCCTGTCTTTGGGAATGAGTTATGTTCAGACATGGTCATGTTTATTCTGGTGCCTAAATTTGAGGTTTTGTGATAAAGCTGTCAAATAAATCCGGGGTTGGAACAGGTGAAGGGAAGAGAACAATTTTAGAGTGGAAAAGCCCAGCCGGAATAAACAAGCTAAGTGCATTGAATAGAGAATTGAACAGGTTCGCCAAATCATTGGTAACATACAAGGATGGAAAGATTGAAGTAAAAATACGTCAATTCCCATGATGAAACGCTGAACAAGCAACTGACATCTAACAATTTATATATATAAGCTAATTAAAAATGTGCTCAATAGCTAATTTGACTAGCAGAATTAAAATACCAACAACATAGAGCGCAATTTGAGTATAACAAATATTTCAAGTTGTTGCCTGATTGGATCATTGATTGTTTGATTAACTGACGGACTGATCGATCGATCGATCGACCTATTGATGGATCGAATTGATTGAGTTTAAAAGTTGTCATCCTACCGCAAAATTTCACGTCGCATGCTTCCCATCTTCTGTCTGGGCTTGTCGTATAGCACCAGACTCCCTCGTGGTAGTCGCTCTCCGGGTTTCGGCATTTGTTGCCGGCGGCCTCAGCATTGCCTTCAGGGAAAAGCGTCGACTCTCTGTAGCGATGGTTGTGAGGTTGGTCCGAAGTCCACTGTTGACATGTCAGACCAGTTTGTGTTATGTTCAGAGATCCTGCATATTCGCGTCCGCCCCTTGTCAATTTACAATCTGCAGGAAATGGATGTACAAGCTCTATACGTAGATCTATGCAAACTTGTATTCGTGGTACCAAAATTACATGCTTACAAAAATTACCCCAAGATTGGAAATACATTTATTGAAATTTTATGAGTCAATAAAGAGTAATTGTAAACTTCGCATTTATTCAGCGCCCAAGAAATCCAAATCGCGTAAGGTAGAAATATCCAACAACGTGCATTTGGATGCTGAGACAAGCTTACGAATAATTCGTCGTTGGCGCCTAAACCGACTTGTCTACTGTAACTCTCTTCTCGTTGGAAGATTTGCACACATCATAAATGATTCAAATTTATCTTACCATGTGGCGTTTTCCGGTCGGGCTAACTGTCCACGGGGTAGGGTACTCCAGCCCAGTTCTTCGCTTGGAGCCACCCGCCTCACTGCCCCTTATATTTTCACTGTAAAATGGCCTCTCCATATCGCCTCTGCCCGTATCGTTCGTTCTCTCTAAGGAAGTTTCAGGATGGGCCGCTTCCTTAAGAAATCAACACTAACACTCGGTCTCGGGATCTGACTCTGCCTCTTCCGCGGTCGCCGGATGGGCGACGTCCTGAGGATGGCCTTTACTCAGAACAGGGTTCGTTCCTTTACCGGCAATAGTCGTTCCCTTTTTGTGTGAGGACTTTCTCGTAACCACCATTTTACATCTTGTAACTCGCCCGCTACCGCCAATATTCTGAGACACCAGTCGCTTTCTCGGTTCCGAGAACAGGGAAGTCTTACGACGATCCTCCGTGTCTTTCCGCCCTAGGCACATAGATATGGGCGACGCATCTTCCCACTATCTCGCTCCATTTCCGTGAACTTCCGGAGTAAATTTCCGTACCAGATCTCTGTTGGCAACTATCGACCAACAGTGCTTCAGGGGATAGGATACCCCTATGGAACACTCAAGAGAATGTCCTCCCTCTAACCTTCTGTAAAACACACGGACCTTCGAACCGACCTACGCACGAGGGGGCCCTTCCCCGCACTTCAGTCAGTCTTCTGATCAGTGTGTGGCGACAAGCAAATAGAGGAGTCGGTATCTTCCCGTTTCGACTCCGGTGTTATCGGGGAACCGACCCGGACTATGATGTACCGGGTATTTTCTTGGTCTGCGTTAGTTTTCGGTCCCTTGCTTAATGGGACTTTTCTTGGTCTGCGTTACATGATCCGGGCTCTTACGTATCCGAGCTTTACTTGGTCTGTGTTATGATCCGCGGCGTCTTCCCCGTATCTCTTCCTGCCACCTCTGAATTTCTACCGGAAAACCGCGGC
Source organism: Norana najaformis (assembly GCA_964023275.1). Taxonomy (NCBI): domain Eukaryota; kingdom Metazoa; phylum Annelida; class Clitellata; order Crassiclitellata; family Hormogastridae; genus Norana; species Norana najaformis. The sequence goes on from OZ029925.1 coordinate 17,150,460, forward strand.
CGCATCTTTCCCCGAGTTTCGCACAACCTGTTATCTTCCAACTATCGTGACTTACTCGACCGTCTCGCGACGTTCCAACAAGGCGGGCCCAAACCCTGCGGGACCAACGCGGAGCCAGTCAGAAATCAGACAAATTGGTTTGCTTTGGTTGCGACCTCCTCAGGAGCGCACGGACAAGTATTACGGCACCAGTTATCTTTTACGGCAAATGCTACCCCTTGAATTCACACAGACCTGTCGCCGCATCTTTCCCTGAACTTCGCCCAGCCTCTCTCTTCCACCTATCGTGACCTACTCGACCGTCTCGCGACTTTCCAACAGGGTGGGCCCCAGCCCTGCTGGTCCAACGCGGAGCCAGTCCGAAATCAGACAGATTGGTTCGTAACGGCTGCGACGTTCCCGGGAGCGCACCGATCCGATTTTTCTCTTACGCGGCCAAAGAAAGGGGTAGTTTCCGCAACTTTCCCACTTGTTTTGTACGAGCCTGTTTTATTTGACACTCGCCGACTACTTGGGTAGGCTTCCCGATGCCAACCCTTTACTTGCCACAGACCTGTATTTATTTCTGACGAACGGGGTCTTTCCCCGGGTTCTGTCCAACCTCAACGTTCACCGTCCTGGCTAAGGCCGCCTCGCGATCTACGGTAGAGTGGGCCCTCGCCTCTAACCGGATCGACGCCGTCAGCCCGAAACCAGACAGTGTTTGTCTCGGTCGTCCCGCCGGGAGCGCACAGATTAGTCTTTTTCCCGGACTTTTCCCGTCCGTATATTTGATCGTAACCGGGACCAGATCGAACACGGGCTTCTCCGGACGTCACCCTCGTCCGTTATTTGTATACGCTATGATTTCACTGAGAAACACTCGGACTCGTTCCCGTGAAGGCTCGCTACCATCCTTCACTCTGTTTTCAGGAGGCCCGCATCGCACCTCCTGTACTGTGGTATATGTGAAGGCACGCTACCATCCTTCACGTCTATAGCAAATCACCACACGACACCTCTTATTCAAGCCCCATTTTTAAATTTACGGCGGTTTGCTTATATACTAGCACGATCGATAAAACGTAAATAAAGGTGTCTAACTTTTACTCATTACTTGCCTTAATACAAGCGTTTTAGAGCCTATAAATTTCAACAATTTTGCTCGTTACTTTAATAAAATTACACTAAGACTTTTCCACGACCTAATTATTAAGCTATTATTAGATTAAGCTTAAATTTAATAAAATTTAATTCCTTGAAAATCTTACACAGGTAACGCGGCCGAACCGTGCACATAAGCACAGCATTTAATGGCTACCTAACGCGCGTCATAGATACTCCTGCCTATTTCCCAGCAGGCTTGCCTTGTGGCCGATCCGCCACAACCATAGTTATAACAAAGACGCATTAACCTAGGCATATTACACCCGTATTACATAATTAAATATGGATGTCCATCGCACAAAGAATCCAGTTTAAAAATTCTTATATGTTACCAGGCATTGCATCTAAATCAGCCTACCTATCCTCTTCTTTCTTGTCCCTCATACCAACAGATATTGCAATCAGCGGACACTAAAGCTCTTGCTGTTCTTCGAACCAGAACAGTTTTGGCTCTCGGACTTTCTGGGTTGTTGGTTCAAAAGCTTTGAAATTCACAGCCTCGTTCTGTGCGTTCTGTCATTTCTTAATGTCACTCAGGTTGAAACTTAAGACAATCTGATATCAGCTTGCTTGCTCACCATAGTCTGACTTCTGGTTTCTTTGGCCAACAAGATTTCTACGGGGCTTCTCCAACATATTATCCATTTTACTACTTTTATACTTGTAGCTATTGTTGTCTCGTGCATTATGATAACGGCGCTATAAAAGTATTTAGATTAGATTAGTTCGAGGAACGTAGGAGATTGTGGTATGGTTCGTTTACTTGTGGTTGGAGATATCTTTGTTCCTTGTGTTGAAGTTCGAGTCTGAGTTGATGACCTCGAAGTTGAAGTCTGTGGCGTCGATGGAGAAACTGATGATGTGAAATCTAAAAGTTAATTATTTCGAAGAAATTTAAAACATATATTTATCAAAATAAAACAAAATAACCATTTGGGCAGTTTTAGATGTACAGAAGACCAAAAACAGTGCATTAACGACTATTAAAAATATTGAATAATTAGACTTATTTTCACATATTTAGGGCCATTCGGTCGGCTGTTTCTCTAAATAATGCAGATAGAATCGACAGTATATAATTGTTTAATGCACATTATTATTATTATTATTATTATTATTATTATTATTATTATTATTATTATTATTATTATTATTATGAGTAGTAGTAGTAGTAGTAGTAGTAGTAGTAGTAGTAGTAGTAGTAGTAGTAGTAGTAGTAGTAGTAATATTATTAAAGATTGTCATCCTACCACACAATTTCACATCGCATGCTTCCCATCTTCTGTCTGGGCTTGTCGTATAGCACCAGACTCCCTCGTTGTAGTCTCTCTCCGGGTTTCGGCATTTGTTGCCGGCGGCCGCAGCACTGCCCTCAGGGAAAAGCGTCGATTCTCTGTAGCGATGGTTGTGAGGTTGGTCCGAAGTCCACTGTTGACATGTCAGACCAGTTTGTGTTATGCTCAGAGGTCCTGCATATTCGTGTCCGGCTTTTGTCAATTTACAATCTACATGAAATGGATCTACAAGCACTATACGTAGATCTATGTAAACTTATATTTGTATCACCAAAATTACATGTTTACGAAAAAGAACGATATAGAAAATACATTTATTGAATGCTTAATATTTGAAATCAATAAACAGTAATTGTAAATTCCGCATTTGTTCAGTGCCCAAGTAAATAAAAACGCTGGAACTAGTATAATCAACGGCGCCTAATGAAGAACAAAATCGACGAGACAGTTATAGCTACATTTCAGAGGTCAGGCAATTAGACAGGTTGTTGCATACGGTGGATGTTGTCAGGAATTGCAGCGACCAGAAAGACAATAAGAGTCGTAGTGACATAGAACATTTCAAAGTGCTGTTTAAATTTTGAATGAAAAGCCCTGAGCAGAAATATGGAGCAGTAGAGGTGGAATGGTTCCGTCAATTTTCGTTGTTTTGACGAAAGTGTGTTCCAAAGAGGAGAACAGCTCAATTGTATACATCGTTACTAAGGAGATGAGAAAATGAAATTACGAATGTCATCCAGAGTTGATGTTGACTAGAACTAGTTAGGACCCGTTGGGTGACATTTTTGGGTATGATAGGCCATCGCAGGAGGGAAAGTTAGAAATTTTGGTCCAAGAGCTGAGATCTTGCATGGGAAGAAGAGTAAGAATTTGTCGACATCTCCAAAACATCTAAAGTCGTCTCTGATGGTCTCTGGACAGTTCTTGCTTGGTCTTCCCTTCCTCCGTCTTTCTTCAGGGATGCAGTTCTTTTGGTTGTCGAACTTGTGTGATGACGATCAGGATAGTATGTTGCATTCGTCACATTGAAAGATTTTATTCACTGTTTGCCTCGTCAGCGAAGAGCTCTCCGAGACAAGTACCATGTAGAATTCGTCTCAAAGTCTACTCAACCAAGAGGTACATAAGAATATGCCTCTGATTAAAGTTTTACGTGTCTCTCTCTCTCTTTCACTTTGTTTTTCTCTCTGTTTCTATGTCTCTCTCTGTCTTTCTCTCAATAATAAACCTAAAGTAAGAAATAGTATTTTACTGATGGAATGAAAGTTTAAGTCAACCTAGGAAAATATGCTATCTAAAATAACTATGTTCCAAGGCCAGTTCGTTGCATCTACACTATGAGCTTGATGAAAATCTGGTGAGCTTATCGTCGCAACGGCAATTGTTTCATTTGTATTTACTTATTACTTAGTCCTTCCTGTGCTGGTCTGCACATCGGAGAACGCAGCTTCTTCTATCATCTCTGTCAACCGTCAGTCTTATTGCCTTATCCCACGACATCTCCAAACATCTAAAGTCGTTTCTGATGGTCTCTGGCCAGTTCTTGCTTGGTCTTCCCTTCCTCCGTCTTTCTTCAGGGATGCAGTTCTTTTGGTTGTCGAACTTGTGTGATGACGATCAGGATAGTGTGTTGCATTCGTCACATTGAAAGATTTTATTCACTGTTTGCCTCGTCAGTGAAGAGCTCTCCGAGACAAGTACCATGTAGAATGTCGTCTCAAAGTCTACTCAACCAAGAGGTACATAAGAATATGCGTCTGGTTAAAGTTTTACGTGTCTCTCTCTCTCTCTTTCACTTTGTTTTTCTCTCTGTTTCTATGTCTCTCTCTGTCTTTCTCTCAATAATAAACCTAAAGTAAGAAATAGTATTTTACTGATGGAATGAAAGTTTAAGTCAACCTAGGAAAATATGCTATCTAAAATAACTATGTTCCAAGGCCAGTTCGTTGCATCTACACTATGAGCTTGATGAAAATCTGGTGAGCTTATCGTCGCAACGGCAATTGTTTCATTTGTATTTACTTATTACTTAGTCCTTCCTGTGCTGGTCTGCACATCGGAGAACGCAGCTTCTTCTATCATCTCTGTCAACCGTCAGTCTTATTGCCTTATCCCACGACACATCTCCAAACATCTAAAGTCGTTTCTGATGGTCTCTGGCCAGTTCTTGCTTGGTCTTCCCTTCCTCCGTCTTCCTTCAGGGATGCAGTTCTTTGCTTGATTCGCTTGCCTATCTTTGCTCATATGAATGAAATGTCATATCCATTTCAGTCTTCTCTTTCTGATGATTTTTCTTTCTCCTCTTGTCCCATCCTTCCTCTTACAGTTTTATTTTATATCTTATCAAGCAACGAAATGTGCAGAATTCTTCTCAGCCATCTGCAATGTGCTGCATTCAATCTCTTCTTGTTTGCCACCGTCATTGACCAAGTTTCCGATCCATATAGTAGTGTGTTTAATACTGTGGCCTCATACAGACGAATATTGGTCCCCAAACTACACTCGTTGTTCTTCTTTAAAGTCTTCCAAAGCAGAATTTGCCTTTCCTATGCGTATAATTACCTCCCTGTCACAGCTGCTATCTGCTGTTATCAAGCTACCGAGGTAGCCGAAATCATCCACGATCTCAACATCCTTGTCATTTATCATGATCTTGTCCATTTCATTCCATTTTCCTATCTTCATAATGTTGGTCTTTTCGGGATTGATATTGAGTCCCACCTTCGCTGCCTCCTCCTGAGGTTTAAATATTAGTTGTTTCATGCCTTTCCAAATGATATCCAGCAGGGCGATATCATCTGCGCAGTCCAGGTCTTTTAACCTATCGCCTTTTATCCATTTCAGTCCAGTGTTACTGCCTTCCGTCACTCTCGACATCACCAAATCCACAACCAGGGCAAGAATTATCTGTGACAAAACACATCCATGACGCACTCCAGTTACAATCTGAAACCGCTCACCCACCTCTCCTCCGTTTTCCACAGCGCTTCGACTGCCGTCATAAAAACTCGGTGAAATCAATTATCTTTATTGAAATGTCATAGCTGTTCATTATCTTTCACAGCGATTCTCTGTGTACACTGTCAAAGGCCTTTTTGAAATCAATGAATCAATCATTGCAGAAACCTCCCACTTTACAGTCTTCTCAATTATCTAAGTGTGAAAATTTTGCTCGCAGCAGGATCGCCCTGGTCTGAACCCCCTCCTGTTCCTGTCTCAGTTTTTTGTCTACAGCAGCCCTCATACGATTCAATATCACTGTGGCTATGATCTTTCCATGAATCGACAATAGACTGATACTTCTCCAATTTGAGATTCACTGAAATCTCCATTTTTATGGATCGGAAAGATTATACCGTCTCTCCATGCCATCGGTACTCTGCCCGTTGTCCATATGTTTTGCACAACTTTGTCAGCTTTCTTACCATCGTCTCACCCAGTATTTAATCATTTCGGCTTTTATTCCATCATTTTCCATTTTTCAGACGCTTGATTGCCCTTCGTGTCTCTTCTTCGTTAATAACTTCTATTTCTATATCCAACTCCTCAACTTCCTCTTCTCATTCCAAGCCTCCAAGTTATATTACTGGTTCCAAACAGTTTAATATACTTTCAAAATGTTCTCTCCAGCGTCTCATCTGTTCCTCATGCGAGTGTATTGAATGAATGGGAGGTAATAGAAGATTCAACAGGTTCACCAAGTCTTTGGCAAGATACAGGAATAAACAGATTGAGGTAAAAATATGTCAATTCCCATGATTAAATGCTGAACTAGCAACTGATATTCAACAATTTAAGCTAGTTTCAAAACGTGTTTAATAGCTAGTTCAACTAGCAGAATTTAAATCCCAAAAACGTGTAGCCCAATTTGCGGTTAAAAACAATTTAAATGGTTGGCTGACTGATTCATTGATTGATTGATTAACTGACTGACTACGTGATTGATTGATCGATCGATCGATTGATTGATTGAGTTTAATAAATCCTGAATTTATTTGTTTGAAAGAGCTCACCTGGAGCTTCAATCCATCTGTTCTTGGTTTAGAGCTAACAAGTTATCGCTTAAAAGTGAACAGACGAAATTTGTTATTTTCCTTTCTCGCAGTAAGGCACTCCTTACATACGATGATAAGATTATTATGGTTGGTATACTGATCAACCTACAGTAACTATATATAGGAAGTTTTAGGTGTCTACCTGGACCAGAATTTGACAAAGAAGGATCACGTATACCTCATATCCTCAAATCATAGATTTTATTGATGAATTACTACCTTGTACGGCTGTGCAACAAATCGTTGGCGGATGGTTTTCTTCCACCGGATCAAAAACGTGCCATCATCATACCTTCCCTGAAAAGGCCGGGACTGGACACGGATGTAATAGGCAACTACCGACCGATATCAAACCTCACGTTTTTATCAAAGATTATTGAGAGACTTGTTGCCCAGCAGATCACTAACTACTTGGAGGCGAACGATCTGATGCCCAAGTTCCAGTCTGGCTTCAGAAAGGGCCATTCCACAGAAACGGTACTCCTGAGGCTGATCTCGGACATCTGTGATGCTATTGACACTGGCTGCGTTACGCTGCTTGCCCTTCTAGACGTGAGTGCAGCGTTTGACACTGTTGACCATGCTGTCCTTCTTACACGTCTTAACATCTCGTTTGGCATCTGCGCTTCACCTCTGGCCTGGATCAGTTCCTTCGTGGATGAGCGGTCTATGATGGTGGCTCTGGGCTCTGATCGTTCGACTTGGGCGCCGTTCCCATTCGGCGTCCCACAGGGCTCAGTCCTTGGGCTATTGCTCTTCATTCTGTATACGGCTGACTTGACCCGGCTCATCACCTCCCTGGGAGCTCGGTGCCATCTGTATTCTGACGACGTCCAGCTATATTCCACCTGCCTTCCATCAGATGCGCACGCCTGTGTGTCTAATGTACGTTCTGCCGTGGCGGAAGTTCGGGTTTAGATGGCGTCGAATCGACTTCTGTTAAACGAGGCCAAAACCCAGTACATTTGGCTGGGCACACGTCGGGCGCGTTCTGGAATTGATGCTGAAGCGCTACAGGCTGGATTTTCTGGCTGGGGTGTGTTGCCTGTGGTCCATGACCTGGGCGTCCTCCTCGATGGTGAACTATCTATGGCTGATCATGTCAACTCACTCTGTAGATCCTGTTTCTATCAGCTGCGGCAGATTCGCGTGTTGCGGCGCAACCTCTCCTTCAAAGCTGCTGTTACTCTGGTCCACTCGTTCGTCCTCACACGAATCGACTACTGCAATTCTATCCTGGCGGGTCTCCCGAAGTTCAGACCTGGCCAGCTCCAGTCTGTCTTGAACTGTGCTGCTCGGGTGGTTGCAAATCTCCCAAAATGTTCTCACATTTCGGATTACATCAGGGAGACGTTACACTGGCTTCCTATTCCGGAACGGATTCGGTTCAAGGTTCTTCTACTTGTCCGTTCTGCTACGGTTGGCACTGCGCCGGCTTACAATCGGAAGCTGTGTGTTCCTGTTTCCAGTCGACCTGGTGGCCGGTTGCTGCGTTCTGCTGCTCGTGGAGATATGCTGATTCCACGTTACCGCACGTCGTTGCGTGCTTATCGTGCCTTCTCCTGCTTTCGTCTCTCGTTCTGGAACAGTCTCCGTTTAAACATTCGTACTTTTCCATTTAGTTTAACTCAACGTTCATTCTCTGTTAACTTGAAAACGCACTTGTTTAGATCAGTAGGATAGCCGTGTCATCAGCGTTCTTGAGAGGTACACGAAGAGCGTTATATGTGTTTGTTACATTACATTACATATCCAAAAATATGGCAAAAACAATGGTATTTTGTCCCGCCTCCGACACTGCTTGTCAAAATCTACACTGCTTAATTTATATTATGCCTTAATTTTCCCTTACATATCTTAGTGTAATATCTCATGAGGCTCAAATTGTCACGGTCGTTTGAATGCACTTGAAATCCTACAGAAACGCACTATTCGAGTTAATTTAAACCTACGCTGGTCCTCTAGCACTAAACCCACATTTGTATGTACAGAATAATGCGACTACGAGATATAAAAAATTACAAATAAGCTTATTCATGTTTCGGTATCATCGGTATATGTTGCCCCAAAATTTTGATAAATTCTTTTACATGGGATCTGATGTGCATGTTTATAATACTGGGGCATCAGTGAATTATCGTTGTGCTACTGGCAGAACTAAATTAAAGCAGTATTCGATTAAATGTACTGGCCCATGCAATATGGAATTCTCTTCCAGATTATGTAAGAAATTTAATGACTATATATTCAATTTAAAACTAGATTAAAGAAATACTTGATTAGCCTGTATTAGCGTGTTCATATCTAATAATTTATTGTAAATGTCTCTTTTTGGATTGCGTTGAAAACAATTACTTGAGTTATAATAATGTCACTTTTACTGTTTTATCTGGATGCCGATATAATGTTTGCACAAATGTCTTATGTCAAACTTATCATGTTTGCATAATCGTCATATATTAACATTGTAAATTGCCCAGTCGAGTTTTAAGCGGATCTGTCTGACCCTTTTCGGTTTACACATTGACCTTCACCAGGAATGTGTATATGCTATGGCTTATTTGTATTTGAAGTTATACTTTCTTGTATGGTGGTGCTCTAATGCCAATCAATCAATCAATCAATCCAATCAATGGTTATCGGCCTACCGCACAACTTCACATCGCATGCTTCCCATCTTCTGTCTGGGCTTGTCGTATAGCACCAGACTCCCTCGTGGTAGTCGCTCTCCGGGTTTCGGCATTTGTTGCCGGCGGCCTCAGCACTGCCCTCAGGGAAAAGCGTCGACTCTCTATAGCGATGTTCGTGAGGGTAGTTTGAATTCCACTGCTGACATGTCCGACCAGATCGCGTTATGCTCAGAGGACCGGCATAATCGCGTCCGGCATTTGTCAATTTACAATCTACATCAAATGGATATACAAGCCGTATACGTAGATCTATCCAAACTTATATTCGTAGTATCAAAATTATGTTTACAAAAATAAGACCAAGATTGAAAATACATTTATTGTATGCTTATTATTTGAATCAATAAACAGTAATTGTAAACTCGGCATTTCTTCAGTACCCAAGAAATCCAAATCAGGGAGGTAGCATATTCACAGGTGTCCAATGAAAAAGAACATCGATGGACACTTATGGCCAGGTTTGGTTGCAATCTGAATTTCAGAGGTCCGGCAGATAGACGGATGTTGTTAGGAATTACAGCGACCAGAAAGACAATAAAAGTCGTAGGGATGTAGAATATTTCGAAGTACTGTTTTTTGAATAAAAGGCTCTGAGCAGAAATTTCGAGTAGTAAAGGTGGCATGGGTCACTAAGTTGCCGTTGCTTTGGCGGGAGTTTGTTTCAAAGAGAAGGAACAGCTTAAATGTAAACAGCGTTAACAAGGAGATGAAAAAAGAAGAAATTACGAATGTCAGCTAGAGTCGATGTTTGTTAGAGCAAGTTAAGACCTGTGGGGTGAAAATATTTGGTATGATAGCCATCGCATGAGGGAGAGAGAAGATTTGGTCCAAGAGCTGAGATCTTGTATGGGAAGGAGCGTAGAAACTTGCCGGCAAGAGAAGCGCATGATGAAGAGCTGGGTAGTGTATTGCATTTGTGTGCCTCAACGTCTACTCAACCAAGAGGTACATATGAATATGTCTATGATTCAAGTTTGATGTTCAGCAGGTACATCTCTCTCTCTCTCTCTCTCTCTCTCTCTCTCTCTCTCTCTCTCTCTCTCTCTCTCTCTCTCTCTCTCTCTCAGGTCTTGATCGAGGCAACACATACGCAGCTACTACCTCAAATTAATCGAAGCTAGAAAGTTTGTCACGCGATAATGACATCCGAATTAACAATAACAATATCTAATATATATTATACATACATTACACACGGACCCAACAACGGATTTGGATGGTGAGACAAGCTTACGAACAATTCGACGTCGGCGCCCAAAATTTCCTGGTTTCTGATCGACCTGACTACTGTGACGCACTTATCATTGGAAGATTTGCACACATCATAAATGATTCAAAATTCCCTGTCTAAAACCGTAGTAAAGATCCATAAATATCATAAATATGAATAAAACCTTTCACTGCGACCATAAATATAAAATATTACAACCATATAACATTCTTTATGCTGGTTGTCAATCGAACAAAGGATCGAGTTCAAAACCTGTCATACATCAATTCCCACGCTGAAATACTAAACTAGAAAGAGATATCTAACCGTGTATTAATGTAAGCTAATTTGACCGATCGATCGATTGAGTGATTGAGTTTAATGATTACCGCAAAATTTCACATCGCATTCTTCCCATCTTATGTGTGGGTCAGTGGTATAACACCAGACTCCCTCGTGGTAGTCGCTGTCCGGATTTCGGCATTTGTTGCCAGCGGCCGCAGCACTGCCTTCAGGGAAAAGTGTGGACTTTCTGAAGCGATGTTCGTGAGGTTGGTCCGAAGTCCACTGCTGACATGTCCGACCAGATCGCGTTATGTTCAAAGGACCGGCATATTCGCGTCCGGCCTTTGTCAATTTACAAACTACATCAGATAGATGTACAAGCTCCATACGTAGATCTATGTGAACTTGTATTCGTAGAAACAAAATTACATGTTTACGAAAAAAGACCAATATGGAAAATACATTTATCGTATACATATTATTTGAATCAATAAAGAGTAATTGTAAACTCCGCTTTTCTTCAACGACCAAGACACTAAAATTGCGGAAGGTAGAATATTCAAAGAAGCCTGATGAAAACAAGTCGATGAGACAGATATGGCGAGGTTTGGTTGCAAGCTGAATTCGGAGGTCAGGCAGGTAGACAGGTTGATGCGTACGCTGGATTTTGTTAGAAATTACAGCGACCAGAAAGACAATGAGTCGTAGGGACGTAGAATATTTCGAAGTGCTGTTTAAAATTTCTAATATCCAACAGTAGATGAGACTAGCTAGTGGCATGGGTAAGTCAGTTGCCATTGTTTTGGCGAGAGTTTGTTCCAAAGAGGAGGAATTGCTTAATTGTATGCATCGTTAATAAAGAGGTGAGAAAATGAAATTACGAATGTCAGCCAGAGTTGATGTTGATTACAAATAGCTAAGACTAGTTGGATGACAATTTTGGTATGAAAGGCCCTCGCTCGAGAGATAGTTAGAAATTTTGGTCCAACAGCTGAGATCTTGTATTGGAAGAAGGGTAAAAACTAATCGGCCAGAGAAGAGTGTGATGAAGAGCTGGATAGTATGTTGCATTTGTCGCAGTGAAAGGTTTTATTCACTGCTTGCCTTGTCAACCTCAAAGAAGATCTTTCCGAGACAAGGACCATGTAGAATGTCGCCTTAGGGTCTACTCAACAAAAGAGATGCATACCAATATGCCTCTGATTCAAGTTTTGCGTCTTTCTCTCTCTCCCGTGTCTCTCTCTCTTTCTTGCTCTCTTTCTCTCTCTCTCTCTCTCTCTCTCTCTCTCTCTCTCTCTATCTATCTCTCTCTATCTCTAATTAATGCGTTTGCAGTGTGAAGTGGAATTTTAATGCTTTTAATATAGAAACGTTAAGCTTAAAACATGACTTAAAGTTCAGTTTTTCCTCAAGACACTACACACGCAGCAACTATCTCAAAACTAATCGGACTCAGAAAGTTTATAGTGTGTCAATGACCTATAACCTTGCATTGGTATTACCAGTAACCATACATAATATGTATTATATACATTACACAACTAATCCAACAACGTGGGTTTGGATGCTGAGAGAAGCTTACGAATAATTCAACGCTGGAGCCTAATATTGAATAGAGAACGTTAATGGGAACGGAGCCAGCACCTGTGAAGACTCTGGCATCAGTTTTATCTGAGTATTACCAGAACTAAGCAGGGCATGCTGGATAGAGTTGTGGGAATGTGCTTTTTCAAAATATCATGAAAAGTTTAATGATGAAATGGTAAGTGAAAGGCGAGGAAATTCGAACCCGTACTCTCCGCGTTACACGATGAACACTTTCTCGAACAGGCTACCGCGCCCCACAGCGGAAGTGTATATCAACAAATATATACACATATATATAAAGCGAATGTTATAAATGCTGTTTGTATGAATTGCACAATTTTACCTGTAGGGGATGGAGCGAAATAAGGTTGCTTCGTCTGAGATAGAACTAGAACTATTGCTGAAAGAAATTAAAAAACTTAAGTTCAAGCTTAAATTAACCATCATTACAATACAACTCTGTACATGATGCCAACTACCAACTTTGGATAGAAATCAAGTGGTTGCGCTCTGCGTGTGTACTGAAGATCGGCATTTGTGACTGTTCTAGTTCTCTGCGCCATGTTGCTTGCTGACTGTTCTTAATAGCATCATTTAGACTAGCGTAGTCAGTGCTTTGTGAGGAAACTAAAATAGCTATATTAAATGTCTTGATACATACATATGTCGAAGAGACTTCCTGTGGTTTTCTTGTCCTTGTGAATATAGATATCCTTCGAACAAGAATGTGATTCCGAATACATCCTAGCATTACAAATAGAATCTTTTTTCGAACCCCGGACGTAGAGATGAAGATTCGTCAGTTACCACACGAATCTCAAGACTACTTTGACGCTAAGAACAAATTCACTCTCATACTCATAAAGAGCAGACAGATAACATCACATTTTTCCAGATGTTTCTCATCGATAACTGAGATTGAAGTGGGAAGAGAAATTACCCGAAACAGAATTTAATTTAAAAAATAATGCATATCTTGCAAAAGCCTGGTTCCAAAAAATTTTAAGTGCCAAAAGTTGAGCGCAAAAACTGACCCAACGAATTCAAATGAAAGAAGAGAACAGTTTTCATTGCTCTACCGCCGACTACCATCGAACGATGTGACAGTCTTCAGAAGCGTAACCCTCTTGATCTGGACCTACAGCAGGTGTTAGAAAATTATGCGATCAATTTTTGTCAATAAACGACTTCGCCAAACAAAAGAATTTGGAAGATAATCTCGTCAATTGGTACTTAACAGTTGCTTGACTATCTTGTATGAAACGAGGCGATAGCAGGCCCTACGTAGCAGGTTGACAGATGTAGGTAAATGAGTGTGTGTGTGAGAGAGAGACAGAGAGAGACAGAGCGAGAGAAAGAGACAGAGACAGATAGAGACAGAGACAGACAGAGACAGAGAGAAAGGTGGAACAGAGGGACGCCGATAGGAGGGCGAAAAGGAAAAAGTTGGATGATTGACAGACGGAAACGAAAGTTTAAGAGAGGAGCGAAGTGAAGAAAAGAGTAATTCGCCAAGTAACGGCCGAACGCGTTGGACGTCCTGGGGAGCAACGGATATAATCGTTAGTGCATCTTATAAAGGGGGCCCCGGGAAGTGATTAAGCCGAAGCAAATCAATGATTCTGATGGTGCTGTAAATACGTTGTATTATACTTGTTAATATACGTGTAAAGAAATGATCGCTTGTTGCGTCTCGTTGTTTCAACGGTTCAATTCAAAAACCCACAAGCTGTGAAAAGGCTTTTTAGTCACCCTAGAGTATACTCCTATAAAAGCACCGCTGGCCATCAAGCACTGAAATCAAGATTTATGTTCGCCGGCGGATCCTTCTCTCTACGCAAAAGGACGCAGCAAAATATTTCTTTTTGTACAGAGACCGATATTTTAAAGATACGAGGACACGACTGATATGCAACATAATTCCGGTTCATACAGCAAATAATGCAGGATTCGAACCCGTATGATGAGATGAAAAGTGGTCATTTTACGGATTGGGTTCTGGATATAAGAATCTGGTACAATGCACCGGTGTTCAACTGTTGATGTATTTATATTTTTATATATGTAATATTATGTACATGTATATATATGCAACTAGAAGATTATAAAACAACAGCGTAACAAATATGCTTGTATATACAAAAAATAGCCACAGAGAGCATAGAAACAAATCAGAAGGTATCGTGGCGCAGGATTCACTTATCAGAATTACACTAACGTAACAATTTCTATTAGGCTTTAGGTGGAGGTGTCACTCCTGCAATAATTAAGTTACATAGATCTATATACATTATCTAAAGTTCAGTGGATTGATTCTCAACATTTAGGCTACTTCGCAAATGAAATATAAGAGAAACGTAATATTGCAGATTATATAGCGCCTCTTCAAACGAGAGTATCACAGGCTCTTTCGACCTGACAACACAAAACGACGGTAGGTGAGAATGGCTTTCAAACAGTGCTCAGCTAAGAAGAAAACACAGGCATAGCCCAACAAAGATATATCATAAAAATTCATAGTCATACCTGATAAAATTTTGAATCAGACTAAACTTTCAACGCCCAGACACTGTATGTTAAAACAAGCTACCAGCTCTCGCTTTAACAATGCCCCACGCATTAGTTCTTTGCAATTACGAGTGTTATAGGATTTTTTAAAAACTGTCAGAATGTGTTTGAACTATGATACCCAGCACTGGGTGGCCACAAGGCCACCCAGGCTGGTCTATCAGTAAATCTCCTTTAATTACCATGTCTACGACCGATAGCATTTGGCCAGTGCATATGGTACGGTGCTCCTGCCTCGTCCTTCGCTAGGCCGTATCCTTGTATGAACGTCACACCATGATTTGAAGTCAGAGGATTATAAATAATAGTACCTAGGACTTAACTAGAAGAACGATGGTTATAAGATCAGTAGGATATGACCTACTGAGAGAAACATCCTCCAAAATTCATGCATTTCTATTTTATCCTTTGATATACATGAATTGTTAATGAACACCCTTATAAAAAAGGTAAAAAAGACAGCAACATCAATAATAATGATAAGTAACTTCTAATACACCGAAGTCTAATGCAAAACGAATCAGCGATACCCCATAAGTTCCGCCATTTGTTATTTGCTGTGGCATACAGATAGTAGCCTACTGTGCCGAGTTAATGAGTTCGCAGCCTGGTCGGAATTTTAAGGCGCTACTTTCCCCAGGGATATCCCCGAAGCAAGAGGAAATTTGAAGTGGTCAAGAGGACCGCCAATCGTTTGATGTACCCCCACCGATTATTATACGGTCATAAAGGCATGGTGCCACGTACAGACCATCAAATTCAAACAAATAGGTCCGCTAGCTATTGACATTTTGGCTGTGCCAGCCTCAGAAGCTTATTTCGAAAGAATGTTTTCAATGTCAGTCTGCTATGTATGAAGTCTTTTCTTCAGGAAAACGGAATCTTGTCTTAAAGGCACTTGAACTGAGAACATTCTTTGAATTAAATTTTATGCTATTTTCAAAGTGACTAAAATCATGGACTGCTAAGAAACTCAAACAACTATAACCAAAACTATAACCAAAACTCTGACTATAATAACTAATACAGACATGCTTTAGGTTTTAATAACTATAATTAAAACTAAAACTCGAGAAATAACGATAACTAATTATAACTGATACTCACGATGTCAAAATGAATAATAACTATTACTAAAACAAATAACTAAAACTTCACTAACACCAAGAACAGAGGATGATTAAAAGTATCTTTTTGGCAGACAGAATATGGATGTGGTATTTATTAATAGCGAAGTCCGTACGCGATTTAGAGCTTGTAGAAGAAACACTGAAACAATATGCTTTCTACCTTAGCTCTCAGATTTGATGATAACTGTAACATATTTAGGAAGTTGAGGTTAGAGAGTTATATGCAGACAGAAAGACTGTTATGGAGGGTTTGAGAGAAAATAAGAAGATGAAAGTATCAAGGAAAGAAGACCGTGAAGAAGAAAGGAGGATTAGAGCGAGTCACTAACATCCTCAGATGAAAGGAATACTACGCCCGGAACACGATCTGACGAAAAAAACAACCGATGAATGCAGGTTGAAGATACTGATAACTAAGATACTGTTACTGAGAGAAAATATTCCGAATAAATAATCTTGCAATAACTATACTACTTTTTAAAGGTGTTGTATAAACCTATGCTTATCCAGTAGTATTTAACTTATCTTGTCTGCAGCAAAACAATTATCAAATATTATCGACAATCTAAACGATAGTACAAAGCATAGTAAACTAAGATATAGTTTATGAACGTCTGACATTGTCCATAGACGTATAATCTAGTGCGGAATCTCTTATCGTAGTGTTATTCCTTTGTCTTCTCTTCTAGTTCTACCGGCTGCTGGACAGTCTCATAGACCGGATAATCGAAGTAATCATTCTGATTAGGTATTGAGTACACAGCAACCGCCGCCTTCTGGTTTCTTTCAGCATTTGAAGGATTGCGCCGGTCCACAAACCTTTTCCTGGAAGACTGGAAAAGACCAGCACGTTTCCAGGCGTAAATTGTGGCGATAACGCAGATGATAACAATGACTCCAGCAATGTATATGACAATCTTGACGATGTTGATGCATTCATTTTCACCTGAAAGATTAGGTCTAATGAGAAGAAATTGTCTGTTAAAGATAAGAAAGGCCTTAGAGGCGAAAATACAATTTTGTGCCATAACATTACAGGCTTGCAACCAAACTAGTGTTGATATTAAACCGATTCCACCAAAATTATAAAAAAAATTCTAAGTTTATCTTGAAAATTGTTATTTCGCTTTCAATAACAAACATTACAAAACAAAGGCAAGACCTGCTATGGAGAGCATCTAGCAAAAGTTTATTACGAACACTTTTCAGCTGAAGATGAAAAATAGGGGCCAATGTGAAATTGGCAGCAGAAAGATAACCAATCAAACATGCCATGTGAAATTTTACAGTGAAAAACGGAAGACGAGTTTTTCTGCCAGCCAGAAATTGAGATAAAAATAAATAGACAGATACTGTAAATAATACAACGATTAGCGAATAGAACAAGATAAGAAACATAACATGGTCTTGCACTATATTTTTCAGGGACTAATCCGAAAGATCTGAAACGCATTCATGAATCGATTACCTTTCCTAAGTTTGTCTGTGAACGCATAGGCCTAAAGGCCAACTCAGTTAATTATTTACAACCTAATCACAAACAGAAGCAGATAGAATAAATGAAACCAATGACATAAAGAAAACCTGAGTAACTTGTTATGAGCAATAGTTTAAGGGTTTATGCATACATACGTATAGAATGGTGGAGTCATGTGGAAGCTGAGACAACAATGATCTTGCAATAAATTTAGTGGAAGTGATGAAGAGGTGGTTCTTCGCAGAAGAAACGTTTTGGGCATTCGGACTTTCTCGGACTTTGAAATGCACAGCCCAGTTCTATGCGTTCTGTCATCTCTTAAATGGCATTCAGGTTGGAACTTAAGACTAATCAGTATCAGCTTCCTTATCCGCCATTGTCTGACTTCCGGTTTCTTTGACCTACAGTATTTCGACGGGGCTTCTCCAACATATTATCCTTTTAACTACTTTTATACTTGTAACTAATGTTGTCTTGTGCATTATGATATTGGCGCTATAGAAGTCATTAAATTAGATTAGATTAGTTCTTGGGTTTTAAAGAGATGGTGTTATGGTTTGTATACTTAGGTCGGGAGGTGGCTTTGTTCCTTGTGCTGTGTCTGGAGCCTGGGTTGGTGATGTTTGACTCGAAGTTGAAATCTGTGGCGACGATGGAAGAACTGATGACCTGAAATCTAAACACAATTATTTAGAAAAAAATTAACTCAGACTTTTATCAAAATAAAACGAAGTTCCCATTTATGCAGCTTCAGATGTACAGTGGAAAATATTTCATTTTTCAACAACTATTTAGCGCACTGCTAAGTGAACTTTACGTACATTTAGGCCCAATCTGCAGACCGATACGATACTGACTAGGGTGCTGCAGTATTCCTGTATTTACCGCAAACAGGTACACCATATATTATACATACATTACAAACGGATCCAACAACGTGGATTTGAATGGTGAGACAGGTTTAAGAATAATTCGACGATGGCGCTTAAAATTCCTGTTTTCTGATCGACTTGACTACTTGACTGATTGAGTTTAATGATAGTCATCCTACCGCACAATTTCACATCGCACTCTTCCCATCTTTTGTCTGGGCTTGTGGTATAACACCAGACTCCCTCGTTGTAGTCTCTCTCCGGGTTTCGGCATTTGTTGCCGGCGGCCGCAGCACTGCCTTCTGGGAAACGCGTCGACTGTCTGTAGCTATGGTTGTGAGGTTGGTCCGAAGTCCACAGTTGACATGTCCTACCAGATCGCGTTATGTTCAAAGGTCCTGCATATTCGTGTCCGCCCCTTGTCAATTTACAATCTACATCAAATAGATGTACAAACTCCATACGTAGATCTATGCAGGCTTGTATTTGTAGAACCAAAATTACATGTTTACAAACATAAAACCAAGATTGGAAATACACTTATTGTATGCATATTAATTGAATCAAAAATAGTAATTGTAAACTCGGCATTTCTTCAGTAGGCCTACCCAAGAAATCCAAAACAGGGAGGTAGCATATTAACAGGTGCCGAATGAAAAAGAACATCGATGGACACTTATGAGCAGTTTTGGTTGCAATCTGAATTTCAGAGGTCAGGCGGATAGACAGATAGATGTTGTTAGGAGTTGTAGCGACCAGAAAGAGTCGTAGGGACGTAGAATATTTAAAATTTTGAATAAGAAACCCTGAGCAGAAATTTAGAGCAGTAGAGGAGACTAACTAGTGGCATGGGTAAGTCAGTTGCCGTTGTTTTGGCGGAAGTTTTTTCCATAGAAGTGGAACAGCTTAAATTGTAAACAGCGTTAATAAGGAGATGAAAAAAGAAGAAATTACGAATGTCAGCCAGAGTCGATGTTTGTTAGAGCAAGTTAAGACCTGTGGGGTGAAAAATTTTGGTATGATAGGCTATCGCACGAGGGGTAGAGAAGTTTTGGTCCAAGAGTTGAGATCTTGTATGGGAAGAAGCGTAAAAACTTGTCGGCAAGAGAAGCGCATGATGAAGAGCTGGGTAGTGTTTTGCATTTGTGTGCCTCAAAGTCTACTCAACCAAGAGGTACATACGAATATGTCTATGATTCAAGTTTGACGCGTACCACGTACATCTTTCTCTCTCTCGCTCTCTCTCTCTTTCTCTCTCAGATGTTGATCGAGGCAATAAATACGCAGCTACTACCTCAAACTAATCGAACCTAGATAGTTTGTCACGTGATAATGACCTATAACCTTGCCTCGGTATTACCAGTACCGATATGTAATATACATTACACATACATTACAAACGGATTCAACAACGTGGATTTGAATGGTGAGACAAGTTTACGAATAATTCGACGTTGGCGCTTAAATTTCCTGGTTTCTGATCGACTTGACTACTTGACTGATTGAGTTTAATGATAGTCATCCTACCGCACAATTTCACATCGCACTCTTCCCATCTTTTGTCTGGGCTTGTGGTATAGCACCAGACTCCCTCGTTGTAGTCTCTCTCCGGGTTTCGGCATTTGTTGCCGGCGGCCGCAGCACTGCCTTCTGGGAAACGCGTCGACTGTCTGTAGTTATGGTTGTGAGGTTGGTCCGAAGTCCACGGTTGACATGTCCTACCAGATCGCGTTATGTTCAAAGGTCCTGCATATTCGTGTCC
Organism: Norana najaformis; assembly: GCA_964023275.1. NCBI lineage: Eukaryota > Metazoa > Annelida > Clitellata > Crassiclitellata > Hormogastridae > Norana > Norana najaformis. The sequence continues at coordinate 17,170,537 of OZ029925.1, forward strand.
GCCCCTTGTCAATTTACAATCTACATCAAATAGATGTACAAACTCCATACGTAGATCAGTACAAACTTGTATTTGTAGAACCAAAATTACATGTTTCCAAAAATTACCCCAAGATTGGAAATACATTTATTGAAATTCTTTGAGTCAATAAAGAGTAATTGCAAACTTCGAATTTCTTCAGCGCCCAAGAAATCCAACTCGCGTAAGGCAGAAATATCCAACAACGTGCATTTGGATGCTGAGACAAGCTTACGAACAATTCGACGTTGGCTCCTCAATTTCCCGGCTTTCTAACCGACTTGGCTACTGTAACTCTCTTCTCATTGGAAGATTTGCACACATCATAAATGATTCAAACTTTTCTTACCAGAGCTATAACAAAGACCCATTAACATCGGCATATTACACCCTTATTATATAATTTAAAATGCATGTCCATCGCACAAAGAATCCAGTTTTAAAACTGTCTTATAAGTTACCAGGCGTTACATTTAAATCAACCTACCTATCTCCTCTTCATTCTTGCCCCTCATACCAACATATATTGCAATCAGCGGACACTAAAGCTCCTGTTGTTCTTCGAACCAGAACAGTTTTGGCTCTCGGACTTTCTGGGTTGTTGGTTCAAAAGCTTTGAAATTCACAGCCTCGTTCTGTGCGTTCTGTCATTTCTTAATGTCACTCAGGTTGAAACTTAAGACAAATCGGTATCAGCTTGCTTACTCACCATGGTCTGACTTCTGGTTTCTTTGACCTACAGGATTTCGACGGGGCTTCTCCAAAATATTATCCATTTTACTACTTTTATACCTGGTAGCTATTGTTGTCTCGTGCATTATGATAACAGAAGTATATAGATTAGATTAGTTCTTGGATTCGTAGGAGATTGTGGTATGGTTCGTTTACTTATGGTTGGAGGTAGCTTTGTTCGTTGCGTTGAGATTCGAGTCTGAGTTGGTGACCTCGAAGTTGAAGTCTGTGGTGGCGATGGAGAAACTGATGATGTGAAATCAAAAAATCAATATAATTATTTAACAGAAATTTAAAACAGATATTTATCAAAAAAAACAAAAAACCATTTATGCAGTTTTAGATGTACAGGGGACCAAAAACAGTGCTTTAACTACTATTAAAAATATTGAATAATTAGACTGTACGTATATTTAGGGCCATTCGGTCGGCTGTTTCTCTAAATAATGCAGATAGAATCGACAGTATTTAATTGTTTAATGCACATTTATTATTATTATTAGTAGTAGTAGTTGTTGTTGTTGTAGTGGTAGTGGTTATTATTATTAGTAGTATTAGTAGTAGCAGCAGTAGGGGTAGTAGTGGTAGCAGTGGTGGTAGTAGTAGTAGTAATATTTTTTGCATTTACTACAACATCGCCTCTGGTGTTGTTATTAGCTGTCTTAAATTAATCAAACTGTCTTAAATAAACGAAATTAACTGACTTAAAACCATGTGTGTTCGTTAAATCTTTGTATGCCTGCGAGACTTGGAGAATATAAAAGACTGACCAAGACAAAATACGGGCATTCAAGATGTACAGTTATAGGAGGAATCCCCGTTTGAATTGCAAAGATGGTATGAAAGATTGGTGCCAGAAGGATTTACACAGCTTATGCATACTGGCTCAAGACCGCGGAGCCTGGAGACAGGTGATAACTATTTGTAATTTGTCGCGGTGTAAGCACTTGTTCACTGCCTGCCATAATAACCTCGGAGAGGAGGAGCTTTCAGACACAAGACAAGTGCGTGGCTGCTGAAACAAGCTTTTGAATAGTTCGATACTGGCGCTTAAATATGAGGTTTTGTTATACGGCTGTCAAGTGACGTCGGCGTTGGAACAGGTAAAGGGAAGCGAACAATTTTAAATTGGAAACGGAGCCGGAATAAACAAGCCAAGTGCATTGAATAAATGGGCGATAAAAGAGAGGATTCAACAGGTTCGCAAAATCTTTGATAAGATACAAGTATGGATAATAGATTGAAGTAAAAATACGTAATTCCCATGATGAAATGCTGAACTAGCAACTGATATCTAACAATTTTAAGCTAGTTTTAAAACGTGTTTAATAGCTAATTTAACCAGCAGAACTTAAATCCCAACAAATGTAGTCCAATTTGCGGTTAAGAAACAATTTAAGTGGTTGGCTGATTGATTCATTGATTGATTGATTAACTAACTGACTGAACGATCGATCGATCTGTTAATGGATTGAATTGAGTTTAATGATTGTCATCCTACCGCACAATTTCACATCGCACTCTTCCCATCTTTTGTCTGGGCTTGTGGTATAGCACCAGACTCCCTCGTTGTAGTCACTCTCCGGGTTTCGGCATTTGTTGCCGGCGGCCGCAGCACTGCCTTCTGGGAAACGCGTCGACTGTCTGTAGTTATGGTTGTGAGGTTGGTCCGAAGTCCACGGTTGACATGTCCTACCAGATCGCGTTATGTTCAAAGGTCCTGCATATTCGTGTCCGCCCCTTGTCAATTTACAATCTACATCAAATAGATGTACAAACTCCATACGTAGATCTATGCAGGCTTGTGTTTGTAGAACCAAAATTACAAATTGACAAAAATAAGACCAAGTTTGGAAATACATTTATTGTATGCATATTATTTGAATCAAAAAATAGTAATTGTAAACTCGGCATTTCTTCAGTAGGCCTACCCAAGAAATCCAAAACAGCGAGGTAGCATATTAACAGGTGCCGAATGAAAAAGAACATCGATGGACACTTATGAGCAGTTTTGGTTGCAATCTGAATTTCAGAGGTCAGGCGGATAGACAGATAGATGTTGTTAGGAGTTGTAGCGACCAGAAAGAGTCGTAGGGACATAGAATATTTAAAATTTTGAATAAGAAACCCTGAGCAGAAATTTAGAGCAGTAGAGGAGACTAACTAGTGGCATGGGTAAGTCAGTTGCCGTTGTTTTGGCGGAAGTTTTTTCCATAGAAGTGGAACAGCTTAAATTGTAAACAGCGTTAATAAGGAGATGAAAAAAGAAGAAATTACGAATGTCAGCCAGAGTCGATGTTTGTTAGAGCAAGTTAAGACCTGTGGGGAGAGAAATTTTGGTATGATAGGCTATCGCACGAGGGGTAGAGAAGTTTTGGTCCAAGAGTTGAGATCTTGTATGGGAAGAAGCGTAAAAACTTGTCGGCAAGAGAAGCGCATGATGAAGAGCTGGGTAGTGTTTTGCATTTGTGTGCCTCAAAGTCTACTCAACCAAGAGGTACATACGAATATGTCTATGATTCAAGTTTGACGCGTACCACGTACATCTCTCTCTCTCTCTCGCTCTCTCTCTCTCTCTTTCTCTCTCAGATGTTGATCGAGGCAATACATACGCAGCTACTACCTCAAACTAATCGAACCTAGATAGTTTGTCACGTGATAATGACCTGTAACCTTGCCTCGATATTACCAATAACGGTATTTAATACATAATATTACACATATTATTACAAACAGATCCAACAACGTGGATTTGAATGGTGAGACAAGTTTACGAATAATTCGACGTTGGCGCTTAAATTTCCTGGTTTCTGATCGACTTGACTACCTGACTGATTGAGTTTAATGATAGTCATCCTACCGCACAATTTCACATGGCACTCTTCCCATCTTTTGTCTGGGCTTGTGGTATAACACCAGACTCCCTCGTTGTAGTCTCTCTCCGGGTTTCGGCATTTGTTGCCGGCGGCCGCAGCACTGCCTTCTGGGAAACGCGTCGACTGTCTGTAGCTATGGTTGTGAGGTTGGTCCGAAGTCCACGGTTGACATGTCCTACCAGATCGCGTTATGTTCAAAGGTCCTGCATATTCGTGTCCGCCCCTTGTCAATTTACAATCTACATCAAATAGATGTACAAACTCCATACTTGTATTTGAACCAAAATTACATGTTTCCAAAAATTACCCCAAGATTGGAAATACATTTATTGAAATTTTATGAGTCAATAAAGAGTAATTGTAAACTTCGCATTTCTTCAGCGCCCAAGAAATCCAAATCGCGTAAGGTAGAAATATCCAACAACGTGGATTTGGATGGTGAGACAAGCTTACGAACAATTCGACGTTGGCTCCTCAATTTCCCGGCTTTCTAAACGACTTGGCTACTGTAACTCTCTTCTCATTGGAAGATTTGCACACATCATAAATGATTCAAACTTTTCTTACCAGAGCTATAACAAAGACCCATTAACATCGGCATATTACACCCGTATTATATAATTTAAAATGCATGTCCATCGCACAAAGAATCCAGTTTTAAAACTGTCTTATAAGTTACCAGGCGTTACATTTAAATCAACCTACCTATCTCCTCATCATTCTTGCCCCTCATACCAACATATATTGCAATCAGCGGACACTAAAGCTCTTGTTGTTCTTCGAACCAGAACAGTTTTGGCTCTCGGACTTTCTGGGTTGTTGGTTCAAAAGCTTTGAAATTCACAGCCTCGTTCTGTGCGTTCTGTCATTTCTTAATGTCACTCAGGTTGAAACTTAAGGCAAATCGGTATCAGCTTGCTTACTCACCAAAGTCTGACTTCTGGTTTCTTTGACCAGAAAGATTTCGACGGGGCTTCTCCAAAATATTATCCATTTTACTACTCTTATACCCGGTAGCTATTGTTGTCTGGTGCATTGTGATAACGGCGCTATAGAAGTATTCAGATTAGATTCGTTCTTGGATTCATAGAAGATTGTGGTATGGTTCGTTTACTTATGGTTGGAGTAGCTTTATACCTTGCGTTAAAGTTCCAGTCTGAGTTGTTGACCTCGAAGTTGAAGTCTGTGGTGGCGATGGAGACCCTGATGATGTGAAATCTAAAAATTAATTATTTCGAAGAAATTTAAAACAGATATTTATCAAAATAAAACAAAATAACCATTTGGGCAGTTTTAGATGTACAGAAGACCAAAAACAGTGCATTAACAACTATTAAAAATACTGAATAATTAGACTTTAAACATATTTAGGGCCATTCGGTCGGCTGTTTCTCTAAATAATGCAGATAAAATCGACAGTATTTAATTGTTTAATGCACATTATTATTATTATTATTATTATTATTGTTATAGTAGTTGTTGTTGTTTATGGCAGTGGTAGTGGTATTAGTTGTTGTAGTAGCAGCAGCAGCAGCAGTAGCAGTGGTAGTGGTGGTAGTAGTAGTAGTAATATTATTTGCATTTACTACAACATCGCCTGTGGTGTTGTTATTAGCTGTCTTAAATTAATCAAATAAACTGTCATAAATAAACGGAATTAACTGACTTAAAACCATGTGTGTTCGTTAAATCTTTGTATGCCTGCGAGACTTGGAGAATATAAAAGACTGACCAAGACAAAATACGGGCATTCAAGATGTACAGATATAGGAGAAATCCCCGTTTGAATTGCAAAGATGGTATGAAAGATTGGTGCCAGAAGGATTTACACAGCTTATGCATACTGGCTCAAGACCGCGGAGCCTGGAGACAGGTGATAACTATTTGTAACTTATCGCGGTGTAAGCACTTGTTCACTGCCTGCCATAATAACCTCGGAGAGGAGGAGCTTTCAGACACAAGACAAGTGCGTGGCTGATGAAACAAGGTCTTGAATAGTTCGATACTGGCGCTGAAATATGAGGTTTTGTTATACGGCTGTCAAGTGACGTCGGCGTTGGAACAGGTAAAGGGAAGCGAACAATTTTAAATTGGAAACGGAGCCGGAATAAACAAGCCAAGTGCATTGAATAAATGGGCGATAAAAGACAGGATTCAACAGGTTCGCAAAATCTTTGATAAGATACAAGTATGGATAATAGATTGAAGTAAAAATACGTAATTCCCATGATGAAATGCTGAACTAGCAACTGATTTCTAACAATTTTGAGCTAGTTTTAAAACGTGTTTAATAGCTAATTTAACTAGCAGAACTTAAATCCCAACAAATGTAGTCCAATTTGCGGTTAAGAAACAATTTAAGTGGTTGGCTGATTGATTCATTGATTGATTGATTAACTAACTGACTGAGTGAGATCGATCGATCTGTTAATGGATTGAATTGAGTTTAATGATTGTCATCCTACCGCACAATTTCACATCGCACTCTTCCCATCTTTTGTCTGGGCTTGTGGTATAGCACCAGACTCCCTCGTTGTAGACTGTCTCCGGGTTTCGGCATTTGTTGCCGGCGGCCGCAGCACTGCCTTCTGGGAAACGCGTCGACTGTCTGTAGTTATGGTTGTGAGGTTGGTCCGAAGTCCACGGTTGACATGTCCTACCAGATCGCGTTATGTTCAAAGGTCCTGCATATTCGTGTCCGCCCCTTGTCAATTTACAATCTACATCAAATAGATGTACAAACTCCATACGTAGATCTATGCTAGCTTGTATTCGTGTTACCAAAATTACAATTTTCCGAGAAAAGGCCAATATTGAAAATTCATTTATTGAATGCTTAATATTTGAATCAATTGATAGTAATTGTAAATTCCGCATTTGTTTGTGCCCAAGAAAATAAAAATCACTACAACAAGTATATTCAACGGCGCCTAAAGAAGAACAAAATCGATGAGACAGTTATTGCTAAATTTCAGAGGTCAGGCAGGTAGACAGGTTGATTCATATGGTGGTTGTTGTTAGGAATTGCAGCGACCAGAAAGACAATAAGAGTCTTTGGGATGTAGAATATTTCGAAGTGCTGTTTAAAATTCTGAATAAAAATCCCTGAGGAGAAATTTGAAGCAGAAGACATTGGACTACTTGGTTGCATGGTTAAGTCAGTTGCCATTGTTTTGGCGTGAGTTTGTTCCAAAGAGGAGGAATTGCTTAATTGTATGCATCGTTAATAAGGACGTGTGAAAATGAAATTACGAATGTCAGCCGGAGTTGATGTTGGTTACAGATAGCTAAGACCAGTTGGATGACAATTTTGGCATGAAAGGCCATCGCTCGAGAGATAGTTAGAAATTTTGGTCCAACAGCTGAGATCTTGTATTGGAAGAAGCGTAAAAACTAATCGGCCAGAGAAGAGTGTGATGAAGAGCTGGATAGTATGTTGCATTTGTCGCAGTGAAAGGTCTTATTCACTGCTTGCCTTGCCAACCTCACAGAAGGGCTTCCCGAGACAAGTACCATGTAGAATGTCGCCTCAAAGTCTACTCAACCGAGAGGTACATAAGGTACATAAGAATTTACCTCTGATTGAAGTTTTACCCTTCCTCCCTCTCCTCTCTCCCTCTCTCTCTTCCTCCCTCTCCTTCTCCCTCTCTCCCCCTCTCTCACTCTCTCCCTCTGTTCCTCTCTCCCTTCCTCTCTCTCCCTCCCTCCCTACCTCACTCCCTCTCTCTCTCTCACTCTCTCTCTCTCTCTCTCTCTCTCTCTCTTAAAACATGATGAAGGTTCAGTTCTTGCTGGAGGCACTATACACGCAGCAATTATCTCTAGAAAGTTTATGGCGTGACAATGACCTATAACCTTGCATTAGTGTTACCAGTAACCATATATAATATGTATTATATACATTACACAAATTATCCAACAACGTGGATTTGGATGCTGAGAGAAGCTTACGAATAGTTCGACGTTGGCGTCTAATATTGATTAGAGAACGTTAATGTGAACGTAGACAGCGCCTATGTTTTATCTGAGTATTACCAGAACTAAGCAGTGCATGGTGGAAAGAGTTGTGGGAATGTGCTTTTTCAGAAAATCATGTAGAGTTTAATGATAAAATGGTAAGTCAAAGGCGCTTTTGTCGAAAATTAACTCGAGAAATAGTGACTATATTGTCAGCGGAATTATTATATCAGCATTCATTAGGTGTCACTATATTGTGATAGCATCAATCGATGGCGCCGAGCAATTGTGAGTGAAGGACTTGCTCAAGAGCCTTACACAATAACCCTCTCAGAGGAGGTTCGAACCCTTACTGTCCATGTTACAAGACGCGCACTTTCTCCGACAGGCTACCGTGCCCCACAGCGGAAGTGTATATCAAACAAATATATTTTCTTATATATGTAAAGTGAATGTTACAAATACTGTTTGTATGAACTTGTACAATTTTACCTGTAGGGGATGGAGCGAAATAAGGTTGCTTCGTCTGAGATAGAACTAGAACTATTGCTGAAAGAGACAAAAAAGCAAATGCTTATCGAGCCTAATTAGCCATCTGCTCGTCCAAGCATTGGGCCATACGGTGGCCAACCGATAGTATGGTTTTACTTTGATCTCAGCCATCGGGGTTCGAATCCAGTGGAGGAATCTGTGTAAGTGACAAAAGTGGTATTATGCCTATATGGTGCTAACTTCTTTTTATGCTGGCAACACCTACTGTTTGTTTTTGCAAATGCTCAGGCTCCCATTAACACAGAAGTAGTAGCAAATGTCTATGTCTATTATCTGCCTAATGTACTTTATGAGGTTCTTAACACTCGCTGCCTTCTAATACATTCCACAGAGTCCCTTACTGACTGTGCACGTCTGCGGACACATTGTTCTGCCGATAGTGTCATTGTGAGCTATTAATTGGTCATATCCAGAATTTTCTCGATAGTTTTCGAATATTTGAACTTCCACTGTGACGAAAATTGCGTTTTTGGAAGTTATTTCTCTGTTTTGCTATGAAATCCATGTATGCAAACGGTGTCTTGTTGCATGTGCGCAATACTTTCCTGCCTTCGAATGGTCTATTATTCAGAGGTTAAGGCGCGATATAGGTTTTCAAATACAATACATTACCACACAACTCTGAACATGATGCCAACTATCAACTTTGGATAGGAATCCATTTGTTGGGCTCTGCGTGTGTGCTGAAGATCGGTAGTCGTGACTTTTCTAGTTCTCTGCGCTCTGTTGCATGCTGACTGTTCTTAATGTCCTAACGTCATTTAGACTAGCGTAGTCAGTGCTTTTGTGAGGTAACTAAATGCGATATATTAAATGGCTGGATACACACATATGTCGAAGAGGCTTTCTGTGGTTTTCTTGTCCTTCTGAATCTAGATGTCCTTCGAACACGAATGTGATTCCGAATACATCATAGCGTTGCGAATAGAAGCTAAAGCGGTATTCGAATCCCGGACGTAGAGATAAAGATTCGTCGTGTTACCACACGAATCTCAAAACTACTTTGACGCTAAGAATAAATGCATTCTCATACTCATAGAGAGAGATTTTTATTGATCACCAAAATAATTAAAAAATACAATCATAGTCTGTCATATACATTGGTGCCAATGGGCTGATCTAAAAGAAACAAACAGTTCTGCTACGAAGGTCACCTATTTACAATATGGATTACAAATAGGTGACAGCATCATACTGAGTAAAACAATTAATTAGAAAACATTACGTTTTTGCAGATTCTTGTAACCGATTTCTGAGATTTTAGTGGAAAGAGAAATTACCCGAAACAGAATTTAATTAAGAAAAAAATGCATGAGGTTAAGCTGGGTTCTAAAAAATGTTAAGTGCAAAAGTTGAGCGCAAAAACTGACCCAACGAATTCAAATGAATGAAGAGAACAGTTTTCATTGCTCTACCGCCGACTTCCATCGAACGATGTGACAGTCTTCAGAAGTGAAAGCCTCTTGATCTGGACCTACAGCAGGTGTTAGAAAATTATGCGATCAATTTTTGTCAATAAACTACTTCGCCAAGCAAAAGAACTTGGAAGACAATCTCATCAAGTGGTATTTATCTGTAACAGCGTTTGTCCGTTCTCTTCATGTTCAGTTTAGTAGAGATTACATGTTCAAGAGTTTTCGAGACTGTGGCGCAGGTTTGGAAAACGACGAGGACATTAGTTTTTGCATAAATGTGGATTGTATCACGTCGGCTAATTTAGCCCTTTAAGGGTTTGTGTAATTTGTAGGGACCATGCTATGGAACAGTTAGGCAAGGCTATCGTTAACAGTTGCTTGACTACCTTGCATGAAACGAGATGATAGGAGGCCCTACATAGCAGATTGACAGGTGGAGGTAAATGAGTGTGTGTGTGAGAGAGGCAGAGAGAGAGACAGAGACAGAGAGAGAAACAGAGACAGAGAGACAGAGAGCTACAGAAAGAGACAGAGAGACAGAGGCAGAGAGAGACACAGAGAGAGACACAGAGAGGTGGAACATTGGGAAGCCGATCGGAGAGCGAAAAGGGAAAAGTTGGACGATTGACAGACGGAAGCGAAAGTTTAAGAGAGGAGCGAAGCGAAGCAAAGGGTAATTCGCCAAGTAACGGTCGAACACTTTGGACTTCCTGGGCAGCAATGGAAATAATCGTTAGTGCATCTTATAAATGGGGCCCACGGGAAGTGATTAAGCCGAAGCAAATCAATGACTTTGATGATGCTGTAAATACGTTGTATCATACTTGTTAATAGACGTGTAAAGAAATGATCGCTCGTTGCGTCTCGTTGTTTCTTGAACGGTTCAATTCAAAAACCCACGTGCTGTGAAAAAGCTTTTTAGTAGTCCCCTCAGGGTAAACGCCTATACAAACACCGCTGGCGATCAGGCACTGAAATCAAGATTTGTGTTCGCCGGCGGATCCTTCTGTCGACGCAAACGGACGTAGCAAAAATCTTTCTTTCAGTACAGAGACCGATATTTTAAAGATACGAGGGCACGACTGATATGCAACATAATTCCGGTTCATGCAGCAAGTAATGCAGGATTCAAACCCGTATGATGAGATGAAAAGTCGTCCTGTTACGGATTGGATTCTGGATATAAGAATCGGTATAATGCACCAGTGTTCAACTGTTTATGTATATATTTATGTATATGTATAGGCCTATGTACATATCTAGAAGATTATAAAACAGCAGCGTAACAAATATGATTGTATATATAAAAATTGCTACAGAGAACATAGAAACAAACCAGAGTAAGGTACTGTAGCGCAGGATTCACTGATTAGAATTAGCGTAACAAATTCTACAAGGCTTCCAGATGAGGTGTCACGCCTGTATTAGCTAAGTTACATAGATCTATATACTTTATCTAAAATTCAGTGGATTGATTTTCAGCGTTTAGGCTACTTCGCAAATGAAATATAACAGAAATTTAATATTACAGATTATATAGCGCCTCTTCAAACGAGAGTACCACATGCTCTCCCGACCTGACAGTACAAAACGATGGTAGGTGAGAATGGCTTTCAAACAGTGCTCAGATAAGTAGAAGACATAGGCACAGCCCAACCAAAATATATCATAATCATACCTGATGAAATCTTGAATCAGACTAAATTTTCAACTCCCAGACACTGTATTTTAAAACAAGCTACCAGCTTACGCGTTAGCAATGCCCCACGCATTAGTTCTCTGCAATTATAAGTGTGAGAGGATTTTTTCAAAACTGTGAGCATGTGTTTGAACTATGATACCCAGTATTGGTTGGCCACAAGGGTATACCCAGGCTGGTCTATCAGTAAATCTCCTTTAATTACCATTTATATGACCGACAGCATTGGGCCACTGTATGTGGGTTGCATGTGATACGTTGCTCATACCTCATCCTTCGCTAGACCATATCCTCGAATGAACGTCACACCAGGATTTGAAGTCAGAAATAATAGGATCTAGGACTTAATTAGAAGAACGATGGTTATAAGATAAGTAAGATATGACTTACTAAGGAAAACATCCTCCAAAATCCATGCATTTGTATTTTATCCTTCATTGTATATGCATTGATATTGAACACCCCATATAAAAAGGATTAAAAAGACAACAACAACAACAATACTACTACTACTACTACTACTAATAATAAGTAACTTCTAATACGCCGGTGTCTAATGCATACAGCATGAATCGATGGCGCTCCAAAGCGAAGCCGCAATCAGATTAATATCCAGAAGGTCAGTCCACTAAGACTGTGAAGCAGCCTAGGATGGATAAGCAATTTGAAAAAAGTAAGTTTAAAATTGGGAACGAAGTGACAAAATCGACTGAGCAGGACGAATAGACACAGGGAGGGAGTACCATAATTCTAGTCCAAGGTATGACCAGAGAAAGACATTCAGATGATCTTGCTGAATAATGGTAAGCCTGGAGAATAAGAACTGATTTGAAGTATAGTTGTTGGCAGGAGTTCAATGTTTTTAAACTATAACTCCCAATTTGAAACAAATCCTTTGCTGAACAGGAAGCCACTGCAAAGACTTCAGCACAGAGATTACACATGCTCATATTTCAACATACCTTTTGTGTATCTAGCCAAAACGTTTTGAACTCTTTGAAGTTTCTGCAGGTTTGAATTTGTGATACCAACAAGAAGCAAGTTACGGTAGCCAAGGCGACGAGAGACTAGTGCGTTTGCCAAAGATATTCTAGAAGACATAGGGACATAAAGCCTTATTCTAAGCATGTCACGAATCAACATGTATAAAGAAACATAAAGCGAATGAAACGAAGGAAACAGCAAGAGCCGCTTTTGAAAAGTTGAGCTCGCTGTGCATGAGTAATTGAGGTGGCTTGACAGCTGGCTAATTGCCTCATTTTTTATAAATTCGAATTAAGGCAATCATCATTATGGTAATTATCAATGAAGTAGGTCATAGTGTAATGTATAGCAACATTCATGTATAGCAACATTCGGGAACGGTACGACTGAGAATAAAATTTTCAGGGACGTCCTTTCGATAAGAATGTGAAATTTATACTGTCCATATCTCCAGCGTACATCCAATTCATTTAGCTGTCTGGCTGACAAACTCAAAGCAGGAAGAGCGTATTTCCATGGAGCAAACTGTAGCAAACTGAGATGATTAAGCTCATCTAAAGTGGAGGCATAGGACATCAAATATTAGCTGTCTACGACCACCAATTACATGCACACCCAAATACTTAGCGGAGTAAATCTAGTTAATAGGCTGTGCATCCAGTAACATAATCAATTGCCGTATATAGACTTAGGCGCAAGCTTTACCAAACCGTATGAACTAGGCGTAGTAGAAACTCAAGAAGTAGGCCCTGCCGGTTATATTGCCAACATTCAACGGGACTTGAAGGCCAAGCGCCGAGAGGAGAAGAAGCAACCCTAGAAAAAGATTGTGACAGCTAAGAGCAGTTCACCTTTGAGTCGCTCCGAATACATCGTAGTCGTAATCGCAATCTCGAGATTTCTACAGCGCCCAACGAAAGCTAAGTCGCGAGAACCAGCTTATTCACAGGCGCATATACATGCATGAGGGGGTTAAACAGCGCAGGAGACTGGATGACTGACACTACCCCGAACGTGGGACTGAGAAGACAAGCTACCTTTTCATCTAACCCCTGCAAAAGCTTACAATACCAATTCCAGATAATCTGGGTTCTGGGTCAGTAGCTTGTGATATAATTCAAAATAGAAAAATTGGTTCATGGTGTCAAAAACCTGCCGTAATATCACGCGCTGCAGCATATACACATCCATATACACACAGTAAGTAAGTAAGTAATGCATTTGTTAACACGCCATATGTCCATCGACTGAGCGAGGAATCGTAGGCTAGTTAGCTACACCAGTGAGCGCGTACGCCAAGGAAGCCTCGGTGCGTGAGGATCCCAGGTTCGCATCCTGGTCGTGGCTTATTTCAGAGATTTGAATCTCGGGCTAGTACGGTCCGTGCGCGGGGACCTTAAATGGCGTGTAGCGGTGGTGAAGGATCTCACCCGTGCGCGGGTGGAGGCCATATGGTCGCTATTGAAAAACGTGTACAATTTTACAATTTTGTTTAATCCACATTTAATGTTTCGGTAATTATTTGAACATTAAATGTAGCTGTTTGTATACTGCAGCGCGTGATCTTACGGCAGGATTTCACATCGTGAAGATATTTTTGTTTTGAATTATATCGCAAGCTATTTCATTATAATTAATTGAATTATAATATAATTATAATTAAAGGTTGACTTTAGGAAATAATAGCATTCGTGCAGCCCAGCGGAGGCTTGAAGATAAACTGCAAGTCGTCAACCGGCAAATATACCTCGCATTTTTAATTAGCAAAGATTTAAAACGTTTTGAGATTCCTGGGATCAGGGTTGTGGGTATGTAATTGGCGACATCATTCAATGAATCGCTGAAGATTGGAACACTATAGTTCCAGCGCCAAAACTGTGGTGCAAATTCATGCAAGTGTGTATAGTAGTATCCATGCTTTGATATTTTATCCTCAAACAACCCACTGCTACAACTATTGTCAGTGCTAGTGAGAAAGAATTATATATTTAATTAAATCTTTTTTATCCAATGGATAAAATCCAGAGGATGTAGAAATATATTCTAATGAAGGAAGAGAGCAGTTCTGGAATGGCTAACATCTGGCTGCTCGAGTGTACCCCGAAACGCAATTGCGCAGAACCTTTCGGTATGACGCCGGAAGAGGGTCACCAGAAACCTTGGGTAGACAGCGACCCAAGCTGGCCACGAAATTCGGTTTACTTAATCTTATCTGGAGTAAATAATTGCTTTAACCGATCTACTATCTAACTGATAATATGCAAGATGTAACTCTACATGGATATTATTCACGAAAGTCTCAAATTGTGCATGGGCATGTAAGTTACTCCGGAATTTGTTATGATGGAATCCGTGGAGCTCTGGTCGTTCGCCAGGTCTGATCTTTCTGTCGGTTGCTGGTCCTTCGTGTACTCTAGATTTCCGAAGCCATCATATTCATTCTGTTTCTGATTCACCGTCGGATCAACAAGAACAACCTCCTGGCTTGTCAGCACATATGGCGTGTTGTTTTTATCAATTCTTGCCCAGCACGCCTGGAAAAGCCTAGTACGCTTCCAGATGAAAACTATAACGATAACAGAGATGACAGCGATGGCTCCGACGATGGGTATGACAACCTTGACGATGCTAATGGGTTCCTTCTCGTCTGCAGAAAGTATAATAAAAGAAATTTATTGATGAAATAGAGAAAAGAAAACTTTCAGGTAGAAATATACGATGCTACATCATATGCACCGCTTACTTTCGAAGGCTTCATACGAAGAATGTTCATCCGAAAATATAAGATGGTGAAATTTTTTGCAAGCTAAAGTAACACAGTCCTAATATATTACTGATAATGGATATCGCAATCAATCAGCATCTTGCACGCTTTGGCACCCGAACAGGGAATCTGTAGTTAGAGTTTTCCTTCGTATTAAGACTATTCCTTGGTATTGCTTAAATGGTGCTTGAGGTGAGACCGAAAGGGGAAACTTTAAATATACACTGACCCCACTGCACCGTAAAACATGTGATTTGTAAAGCTTTGGCCAATTTTTTCCAAGTTTGTTTAAATTTAATATAGGCCCTAACGGAAAGTGTCGTACCTTAATCAGCTAGGTGGCGCATATGTGAAATCTGGGCAATGCTACGACTTCCGGTCTGTTGTGCGGCAAGTAAGCAGTGGTAGATTCATAATAAAATAATGGCGCAATGTTGTCATGACTTCCGGTTAACAAAATCATTGAAAGTAAATTGTAGGTTTACTTTTACACCAACGACTCCTATTTAATTGTACAATATTCCCCATTTTCACAGGTTTCAACACGTCTAAAGGCCATTCCAGAAATCGCTCTGTCCTTTTACTGTGCGTTACATGTAGACCAATTAGCTTTAAGACCTTGGTTGATGAATCGGTTACATTAGGCCTACCTAGATAATGTTTAAAATTAGAACATAAATAATCAATAGACCTATAACTCTTAATCAGAAGCATTCTGTGCTTACCTAAACTGCTTTTGTCTGCTGGTAGTTGGGTTTCTTGTACCGTGGTGCTATATGGTCTCATATTAAGGTCAGTCGACGACTGACCGCGAGTTGTTGTAGCTCTCTGACTCATAGTAGACGGTGGCATAGTGTCTGGACCAGTTGTAATTGCTAGCATAGCTTCTAGATTCGTGGCAGATTGCAGGCTCGCGGTAAATGGTGTACTCGTGGTAGAAGGTAGCATGGTGTTCTGACTCATGGTGAATGATGGCATAGTTCTTGGAACAGCAGTGATTGGTGGCATGGTTCTGAGACTCGTGGTAGACGGCAGACTTGTGGTAAATGGTGGTATGGTTACTGAGCTAATGGTAGATGATGGCATAGTGGTAGATGGTAAACTCGTAGTATATGGTAAACTCCTGGTAGGTGGTGGACTCGTGGTAGATGGTAAAATCCTGGTATGTGGCGGACTCGTGGTAGATGGTGACGTAGTTTTTTGACTCATGGTAGATGGTGTCATAGTTTCTAGACCAGTGGTGATTGCTGACGTGGTTTCAAGACTTGTTGTAGATGGTAGACCCGTGGTAGGTGGCGGCATGGTTATTGGAGTAGTGGTAGATGATGAAGTGGTTCTCTGGATGGAGGTTGAAGTCTTAGTTGGTGATGCGTGACTCGAAGTCTGTGCCCTCGTTGTAAAAACTGGCGACGTAAAGTCTATGGCATATTTAGGAGAAAGAAATCCAAAATGGATTCATAAAACGAATATATCAAGCAATTTTAGGTATATAGATATGATTATAGGAATGTGGAACACAGCAGCCGATTACTTTGAGCTCACAGTTGCTCAGTGCCATTGACTGATGCTTGTTCATTCGATAGTGGCGCTTAATAAATGCAGAAATAATAATAATATTTAATTCTATTGCTTTGAATTAACCCAAAAACTAGCAAAGTTCGTCCAGTGTCGACAAATTGACATTAATAGCCACTAAAAGTGTTAACTTACTTCAACGGTTATGAACCCATCGCTTCTGTACTGTAGATGGTTGTGAGACAGCATTAAGACACTTATTGCGGATGAGTAGGCCCAATGCTATCCTTGTAGTCATTGGAGATTTGGTGTTATATGAGTAATCTTATATCGCACTTATTGGAGATATGGTGAGATAAGAGTATGATATCCTCGTACTTATTGGAGATGTGAGAGTTAAAGAGTATTCTAGTAGTTGCTGTAGATTCGTAAAGCACAAATAGTATTCGCATACTCACTGGAAATGAGTAGCCTACGAGAAGCAGCAATTATCATGAAATCGGATACTTACTGTATCTCGAAACGCCCGGAGGTAATATCAACAGTACATTGCAATACTTAGGCTTACATCAGAGCGTTTCAGACAGTATTTCCATACTTACTACAAACAGGTATGAGACAGTACTCCCACTGTATGCCTGGGTCGTTCGTAAAGCACCAAGGTCCATCAGGCCGAGTGCCATTTGGGTTTCGGCAGTAGTTTCTAGCCTCAGCAACCGAGCCATCTGGGAAGAAGCTGTTTTCTCTGAACTGAGACTGAGACGACCAGTATTTACACCGTCTTCCGTTTCTTGTGTAACTTATTTGACCCTCATATCGAACTCCTAACAAGTCGTTCGGCAACTTGCATTCTGCGGCCAAATCACACAACAATGGAGTTCCTTCACAGACCCTATTGTAACCTATTTGTAATGATTTACCCATAAAATTTGTCATGGTAATTTAATATATGTCATGTTATATCCAGAAGATTTGCCATGGCATATATATATATGGCTAATGCGCAGACAGTTGTCAAGATACAAATATAGAAATGTAATCGTAATCTTGAGATTTCTACGGCGCCCGACGAAAGCTAAGTCGCGGGAACCAGCTTATTCACAGGCGCTCAGTAAAAAACAAAATCGATAAACAAAAGGGTTCGGTTCCAGATTAAGATCCAGGAGTCAGGCAGTCAGACAGACGGACGGCTACGATGGATGGTGTTTGAAATTGAGGCGAGAAGAGGGATAAGGGGAAGAGGAAGAATCAGGACAAGATTTTAGGAAAAGTAATGTTTTCAGTTGAGAGTGAAAGACCAGCGCAAAAATTGTAAGAAGAGAAGTGTTGGTGAGTTCGTATGATGATATAACAGGGTATAAGGTTTTGTCATAGTAACTATAAGCATTAATTTTATTCTACATCGCGAATATCAGCGTCGTCATTCTCTATTACAAATGATCTTAAAAATCAAAAAAACGCAAAATTATGCACTCGAAAAATTTCTAAAGCGCTAGTTAAAGATAAGCGCAGGGCACCACCTTACTCACGAACGCGGCGTCAAGTCAAGAGGTTGTCTAGAGATACCGTTTGCAGAACAAGATCCGGTTTCTGGGAGACCAGAGAGGGAAAGAGGACAGAGAAGCTGTTCCGTTGGGTTGTGTAATCTATTGGTTGAGAAAAGTGAGAAGCCGTTCGATTGGATGGAACAGGGTAAGATTTCTTTAAGAGATGGGCTTTGGTTTTGAAGGGAAAGCCGGAGGAGTGATGGACAGAAGCGCTTTGCACAAAGCAGGGTGAACGACGGTAGGGTTAAGGAAAGGAGAATTTTGCAATATCATTGTTTGTTTGCCCGCGCTATACAATACAATACAACAGAAATTGTTCGTACTGTTTTACAGAATCTCAGGGCTTCACTTAATCAGCCTAGAAACTGTAAATATTATAAACAAAGAAAGGGTGAGTGAAAGAAGCAAATTTTCAGTCGCTTAGAGCGATAGATAAACAAATCGAAAGAGTCGTCAACATTATAAGGGGTAAAGAATAATGAACCGACCGACCGACCGACCGACCGACCGACCGACCGACTGAACGATTAATTTTTACTTATAATGTAGACCCACCGCAGAATGCCACATCACAGTGGTCCCATCTCGTGCTTGGGCTGGTGGTGTAGCACCAAACACCCACGTTGTAGCTGCCGTCCGGATTTCGGCATTTGTTGCCAGCGGCCTCAGCACTGCCTTCGGGGTAAAGCGTCGAATCTCTGTAGGGATGGTTGTGAGGTTGGACTGAATTCCACCGCTGACATGTTAGACCAGATCGTGTTTTGTTCAGAGGTCCGGCATACTCTCGCCCAGACTTTGTCAGTTTGCAATCTAAAACGACTTAGGTTAAATAATTATACCGACGATGGAACTGCATTAGTGTTGGGTCCCTTTTATCCGATGCTGAACCAATACTCTGATAGGTCCTATTCAAAAAACCAGCAACCTGGGACTATAGGCCCAAGCTCCAAGCTTAAAGAATACCTAAGAACCGAGACAGATACCAATATAGCGATATTTAGAAAACCGAAACCGAACCGACTTTGAAAAACAACGAAGAAATACTGAAATTCAATACCGAGGTTAACTAACTGATAACGAGGCAGCTCCATTTTGGATAACTTGGTAGTCTATAAGCCAATTCATATAGCAGAGCTCTTCATAAAATATAAATTATCAACACTATCCCAGTTAATATGTTGGCATGTAGGCTACGTAGGCCTATTTGTTTCACTACAAATTTTGATTAATTGAATTAAAAAATATATGCCTATCTTAAATTTTAAATTAGGCCTTAATTAGAGGTTTTAGGTTATTTGCCAAACCAAAGCTGAATTATTATAAATACGATCCGAATTATCAAAATAAAGTCTAATTATACGCCTTTTGTTAAATTAGCTAAAACTCAAAACTAGTGTCTGCCTGAAACTGTTTTAGACGCAGCCCTACCTGTTGTAAATGGTTGTCGAATCTGTGACAGAACAAGCCCTAAAAACCGATAAAGACGCTTAGTCACCCCTTAACATAATCAGTTAGACAATTATACTCCCATAAAAATTCCATTCCGTAAACAAACAAAACCGGTTAACAAAGCTAAATTTATAGTAGGCCTACAGCACATTTGATTAGGCCTACGTATACAACGCAAACAAATTTTGCAATTCTTGCACTCTAAGTTACAGCTGGTTGGAATTATCAGGCCCTACTTCGGTGAATGCGCCTCGCCTATGTAGATTAGCCTACACCTAACAGAAGCCGGTTTACAGAGAAATGTTCTGAAAACACGAAATATAAGTAAGTATGTAAGAATGTAAGTATTCTGCGTCAGTTTAGGGCATAGGGCCTAGGCCTACTTTTTATAACGGACCTGGGTCACGTCTACGTAAATTTGCAGGCTTCTACAGTGTTGACTGCCACCGATTAGTATCAGCCTATGCTGGTTAACTAGAAATGTATGTAGGCCTATTGCTATTGCACAACTCACCCAAATAATTTAAGCAGAATAAAAGAATAGTTTTCATTGCTTTTCTTGTCAAATGAATTGAAAGAGATATAATAGAGAATATTATAAGCCTCTCTTATAGGCCCTAGTCTTTTCTTATAAGCCTCCTTGTATCTATATTAACACTGTATACAGCTGCTGATCGTGAAACACCAGATCCGAAGC
Source organism: Norana najaformis (assembly GCA_964023275.1). Classification (NCBI taxonomy): domain Eukaryota; kingdom Metazoa; phylum Annelida; class Clitellata; order Crassiclitellata; family Hormogastridae; genus Norana; species Norana najaformis. The sequence goes on from OZ029925.1 coordinate 17,190,742, forward strand.
AAGATTTACGCAGTAATCAAACGACTTAATCAGACTTAAATCTTAAAAGACATCTTCGTCGAGTTGCCAATTGCTTGCAACCGCGTTGATCCTTTGCTCCGTCGAAGTCTACTACTTGTCATTAGGCTACAATTAAGATCGACGCTTTAACAATACGAATTCGATCCGAATGATTTGCGTAATATATTTTTATATTTTAAATCCGTACACGCGTTCAAGCACAATTGGTTATTAAAATGGGCTTATTTAAATTCTACGTATTCGCGTGAACAAGGATTCTTATAACAGCAGCAATTATATACGAATCAATGCCCCAGTGATCGCATTGAAAGGAACCATTAACAACTCCGTGACAATTTAAATAGACTCGTTGGTCTCTATTGCAGTGTCGACAATGGACAATTCATCGACTTGTTATCGTATCGTCCAAACAACGAATAGCAATACGCCCACCTGTTTAGCATAGAAAAGCGAGTAGAACAGAAAGACAGCTTAAGACAGTGTCACGGAGGTTCGGTAACCAGGCCAACTGTGCAGCTGGAACCTCGCTGTAGTCGAGGTCAGCGCATCACTGGCCTTATTAAGTGCGTACGCCAAGGAGCCTCTGTGCGTGAGGATCCCAGGTTCGCGTCCCGATCGTGGCTTATTTCAGAGATTTAAATCTCGGGCTAGCACGGTCCGTCCACGGGGACCTTAAGTGGCGTGGCGCCCATTCAAACGGGCAGCGGTGGTGAAGGATCTCACCTGATAAATTCATTGCAAAATGGGCAGGGTCGAGGCCATACGGTCGCTATATAAAACCTATATATATATATACATTTTATCACTGGCCTAGTTAGCTACATCGATAAACGTGTTTACCAAGGAGCCTCTGTGCCTGAGGATCCCCTGTTCGCAACCCGATCGTGACTTATTTCAGAGATTTGTATTTCGGGTTAGCACGGTCCGTCCACGGGGACCTTAAATGGCGTGGCGCCCATTCAAACGGGCACCAGTGGTGAAGGAAGTCACTCGATAAATTCATTGAAAAATATACAGTAAAGGGTTGAGGCCATACGGTCGCTATATAAAACCGTGAACATTTACATTTACGTCACTGACCTGGTGAGCTACACTGGTAAAAGCGTACGTCAAGGCGTCTCTGTGTGTGAAGATGCCAGTTCGCATACCAAGTTTTGAGTTCAAGACTTGATATACCTGCAAAAACCGAGTTGGCATAACCAAGGCCAGAGAGGAAGCTACAGTTTGTGCCATGTCTTTGGTAAGAGCTGACCTCATGTGACGTAATGCCCTGATGTGACGTAATGCCCTGATGTGACGTAATGCCCTGATGTGACGTAATGCCCTGATGTGACGTAATGCCCTGATGTGACGTAATGCCCTGATGTGACGTAATGCCCTGATGTGACGTAATGCCCTGATGTGACGTAATGCCCTGATGTGACGTAATGCCCTGATGTGACGTAATGCCCTGATGTGACGTAATGCCCTGATGTGATAGGAACAAGAACTGCACAGGTTTGTTATGTGAGGTCGAAAGATGAGATTGCTGTCCAAAATTACACCAAGTATTTCGACCATATCTGATAGCGGAACAGCAGTGCCAGAGCTAGGTCAATGCTGGAATGTGAGGAGAGAGAACTCAGACGTTGGCCCCAGATTTATCTGGATTTATGGGCATACCACTGAAACAAAAACATCCATGAGTAGAACAGAGACACTGTTCAAGCGTTACTTTGCCTGACTGATCAGTGGGAGACAGAGCAACGTAAAACTGAGTGTCATCAGCGTACTGCTGTAACATTACTCCAAAGTAGCTGGCTATGCGGCTAACTGGATATGGGAAGATTGTGAATAATAAGGGCCCAAGGACAGATCCCTGTGGAACACCAGCAGTGCAGAAAGAGGATCAGACTGAGCCGAACCAATGGCCACTTGCTGAGACCGATTGCAAAGGTAAGAAACCAGCCAGTTTAAGGCAGTCCCAGACATACCAAAGCTTCTGCTGATTCTAGAATAAAGTAATTGGTAGTCAACAGTGTCAAAAGCAGCACTAAGGTTGAGGCACGCTGAAGGCACGCCTTTCTTGATTTGATAGCTCAAAAGATGTAGTCCAGTGTGAAGGTAAGAGCAGTTTCAGTTGAGTAGCCTTCATGGTAAGCTGATTGGTAAGGACTGAAGTTAGGAGATGAAGTAATGTGTTTCTTAATCCGTGCAAGGAAGAGACACTCAAGAATCTTAGAATGTTATTGAGGTTGAAGATGGGTTTAAAATTTCAGAGGTTGCTGGTGTCTAGGTCAGCTTTTTTCTTAAAGGCATAACTAATGCTGATTTGAAACATGATGGAAAACAGCTTTCAGCAAAAGACAAGTTGGCCAAGCGATCAGATGGGAGAAAACATCAGAACAAGACGAGTGGTGTAGGTATGAAGTCCATTGGAGAGGATTTAGGAATTGTGTGATTAAGAAGAGATAGGACTTCAAAGTAAGTGACAGGTGGGATATCATTAAGGGCAGTACCAGAGAAGTCAGAATCAAGTAGCAAGTCATTCCAAATCAGATAAGTAGTACCCCACTGAGCAATTTTACATTTCAGGTTGTTAATTTTGTTATCAAAGTCGGAACATAGTTTCTGGTTCTCTTGTTCTGAGTGTTGGCAGGCGACTGCATCCTTTGAAAGCAGAAGATACTGGGATGATGGCAATGGTGCAGTGTGGGATCTGGATTGGTCACAGAACTTATTAGATTGGTGGTTGGGCAAAATGAGGTAAAAGGGTGACTGGGAAGAGTGGTGGGTGGATGGTAAAGAGTTTACAAAGATGAGTGGGTTGGGAGTATGTCAGTTTACCATTTAGCAAAAGAATTTTTAGTTGATTGCACTGGGTCCAGTGATTTTAGAATAGTAAGTCTGTTATAGATGAAAACTAACTACATATTCTTCATATAAGTAAATTTGTTCTTATAATCACCAACATAGTTTATAAAAATTCTGTTATAGATGATAAAATTATTACACATTCTTTGGGTAAATAAAATCTTCATTTCTTCACCAAAAACGTTTCTCGTGCAATCGTAATTAAAGAAATACACAACTAAATACAAGAAAGAACAAAATAACCAGAGTATTCAAAATGATGAAGTTTTAGATGAAAAGGAGAGAAACAATATCAAGAATGTTTTCAGGGCCACAAAACAGAAAAAGATTAATGACAGAAATTTGGAACACAAAGCAGAGATCGTCAAAACCAAAAGAATCAGAGAATTTAAAAATCAATCAGTAATTTCCGATTGTTTAACAAGTGAGAAAACCAATCTGTACATCACAGTGCTCAAACACATGAAAAGTTACCTGAAACTTAAAAAACCTAAAACCCATGCTACGTTACGTTACACTATGTCATGGCTTTACCAGGTAATAAAACAGAAAAAGCCCTAATGATTTTTGAGTGAAATTGTTTTAACCAAATACCCTTAGTGCTGCTGAATATTTTTCTTTATCAACAAAATGGGAAAACGGATATGAGTAATAATGCAGCAATAAAACACAATAAAAAAGCTTCAAAAGCTGTACAGAAACTTGATACTCCTAGGTCAGACTGTGCTGACAAAAACTGTCTGGCCATTTGGTCTGAAATCAGACACTTCTGTGTAACTCCCACAACATTCCATACATCTGTCTGGCCACAGAAATTGCCTTTTGTTTCAGGCAACTTGTGATGACTACAAATTATCTAGCCACATTATAACGTCAGATGTTAGCAGATTAAATGCTGTGAAGTACGGAAATAACTGGACAACTAGTGGACAACAAAGCAACCATAAAAATGATATTGTTGAAGACAAGATTGGAAATTGCAGCTCACGACTACTTTTTAACAATTTGGCATTTCCAGACCACAACTTCAAGCGAAATCCGGCAGTAATTACATGTGGGACAGCTCACCTTTGTTAACCAAGCAGTGCTGTATAAATTTGTGATTACATTACAGTACTCTGGGATCAAACTAACTATAGTCAGTTAGGGTCATTGCTATTTGCCACTTGGGGTAGTGTTAATAAAACTAGTGAATATTTCTTCGTTGCACTACACTACGGGCTACGACTCTACATCAAGGAGTTACTCTGTGGACTTCACATGCAAATCGTTTGAAGTTTTTAGTTTTGAGTTGCCACAGACTATTTGGATACCACAGATTGTTTGGATATCATAGACTGTTTCGATATCATAGATTGTTTGGATATCATAGACTGTTTGGATACCATAGATTGTTTGGATACCTGTTTTTGCTAAAACACTGGTGCTACAGAAGCCTGTGGATTCTATTAAGCTCTGTGGATTGCCGTGCAGATTTTGCAAATGATTGTTTAGATCCTGGTTATTGCAATTAAAGAAAAGTCAATGGCAGCAGTTCAGTAATAGTCAGAGCTAAATAAAATCAAAGGAATTGTCAGACTGTATCTACTTACATACACAGCGCCTTCTAAGAATCTCTCAAAAGGTCCAAGTACTTACAGTAGTCAAGTAAGTAGTATAAGGAACAAACTCCGAGGTTTAGAAATAACAACAGCTCTGTCACGATTTTCTTCATTTTGTTTTTGCTGCTTACAAGTGAATACCAGAAGCAACTTGCTTACTGCTACAACTAAAGCCGATTACCATTGCTTCTATCCCTATGACCAACCATATACATTTGCCTGTTGCACTATTCTGAAAACTCTACTTGGTCCAACTTACAAACATGAGAGCCTGGACTCCCACAGAAACCTTCGGAAGCTTAGTTAATTATGCATTGCAACGAGGTTCCATTACAAGGTCATGTTATAAAGCTGAATTAATTTGGGACTCATGTTCCAACTGGGTTATATCAGAGTTTGGATTATAACAATGGGTGTTATAGAGTTTCTAGTGTACCAGCCCACTGAGAGAAGCAGAAAACACAAAGGATCTCTATGCATAAGGCACATTTATTTAGCCTTCAAGGTTCAACAAGTCCAGTTGCATAATACAGACAAGTAGGCAATAGATTCAAACATGTGATTCAAACAAACCTCAGGCAACAGAAATAAATGGGTCAAGAAAACACAACATGAGTGGCCCATTTACCTTGAACTCCTACAGGTGAGCATATCAAACTGTAGGTCAAGCATTGACTTAGGTAAGGTAGTGAAAGGTAATCATTCATTTATAGTCTAACAATATTAGACTTCAGAGTGGTTTGAGGTCGAGGGATTGTTTGGCCAAAGTACAGACATGTCAAGAGCAATCTAACAACCAGACAACCGTTGCTCACGAGTTGTAAGGCTTGATAACTGTTAATTTCATATGATGAACCAGGATACAAAACCTGGACACACAGATGATCAGCAATGAAGCTGCAAACACTTCCTACTCGTGGCTGCCTCTCGTGAGCCGCTTAAGAGGCTGCTCTTTTTTAGTGCTCATTAAGGCAACGAGACATAAAGAGATTATTGACCTGAAAAGAATTCTCTGCTGACAGAATTTTTAACATCGGCTATTCTCCTCCATCAGTCTTTCCCCAAGACAATATAAAACGTTCCCAAACAAGACTAGACGCAAATCTGAATATCAGCCACAAGGGCAAAGAAGCAAAATATCAACATAATAAGGGGCATTGAAACAGTGCCGATAAATTTTATTGCAGTACAGATGGGCTCTGTTCCAGATAAACCTGAAACATTTTTATAGTGAGAAAACAATTTATGTACACTTTATCCATATCCAGGTTGATTACCAACTAAACTCAATGTTCCCTGTAAGCTGAAATCGTACATTGTTTACTTCTCTTGTATTAACATGTTGCAAAATCAAATGACAAAAACCCCAATCAATGACGCTTAGCAGATGTTTCATGGAGTTTTTCGCATGAGGGCCCTACACAGTTACCGCCCCAGGGGAGCTACAAAGCAGCATACAAGGGGAACACTCAGCCATCATGTCATGCACCACACCCTAGCACAACAACTACAGAAGAATATCTGCACAGAAATTTGAACTCTGAAAAGAAAATGTAAACTTAATACAAATCAAAACAAGGAATTCACCTTCAATAAATTTCTTGCTCACAAACAGCAAACTATTACAGCTCCTCATTAATTTTTCAGGGGAACATTGCCTGAGTGGGGCACCATCCAAGAATAGCATAAATTGATCTACGAATATTTTGTACAGACTTGTCTAGACCTTTTTTACCTTGTTTAAACGTGAAAATCTGTGCAACAAACCTCAAAACGGTGTCGAACAGCACGGAATAACGAACACTAAAGTGAATGCAAATACGATAGCTTCACTTTCCAGTTTTAACATATCATACACCCGGGCACAACAGCAAATCTTAAAAGTTCAGGCACGAAAACTCTGAGCAACTAGCATGCATAGAACAAGAAATGACTTGCTACATTCACTAAGTAGCGGACGTTTCTTCAGAAATGTCACACAACCCGTTCTGAGTGTCGGTTGTGGTTAAGACGTTTGACGGAATATGCTCTAAGCAGCGAGTGTCGGCATCAGGATCATCACCTGCACAGTCCTCACCATTCTTTACGAGGACACAAGAGTCCTGAAATTCAGCACTGCCATCGTCTGTGCTCCTATAAATCGTTTCTGCATCCTGTTCAAAGTCAACGTTTGTTTCGAGGTCAACATCCTTTGAGCTCAGCACGTCGTCAGATGGGTCTGTGGCATCAGAAAAAACGTGTACCTCTGGGATTGGAACATGAGCTAATAAACTGTCTCCATCTCCGGATATCCTCCCCTCGGCTCCATTCTCGTCTCTGAAGTTCTGACAATCCTCTGAAGTGAACACAACACATGACTGCGTCAATTGTTAAATGCTGCAAATTGCCTATGATGTCCACATAAACTGGATGGCAAGGTGAAAAATTGCCAATGTGTTTGCTTCAGTTGGGCAAGTATACTACACCTAATTATTGAATCTTATGTACCACAATCGACCATTTGCATGATTATATATATATATATATATATATATATATATATATACCATTACATGTGTATGCATATATGTAAAACTAAGTATATATTAATGTTTGTGTAAATATCCAGTGATATATGGATGTATGTATTTATATATCACCTATTCCAACCTCTACAAAGCACTGCAAGAAAAACGATCCCATAAGCATATAGATAAACACATGGACATGTACATAAACACATATATGTGTGCGACAGTGAAGAATGAAATGGAACTACAGTCCAGAGCTGTAACTGACCGAATTGGTCCAGTGAATCTGCATCATCTGTCATCTCGGCCATGCATGAACTGTGAGAGATCGGTGGATTAAGGGTCGGTGCATCGCTGATCTCACCAGCCAGAGCTAGCTGATGATGGGCCAAGTGCAGCTCGTCCTCCAGCCGCTTCTTCTCAACTTCAGCTGTTGCAACAGCTTCCTAAACAACCAATGACAACGGCAAATTCCTCAACTGAAGTCCAAGTAAAGATAAAAAGGTCAAGGCATGTATCTAGGTCAAGGTAATACAACTGTACACATATATCAACGTAAAAACTCTTCAGATGAACAGAAGACCATCACTGTCAGTTAAAACCAGCTTCAAACAGAAATTAACAAGTTCTAAATGTCAGAAAGACATCAAAAATAATAATTTTATTACTAGTAATATTAATACTCTTCGATGCACACCTTATAGACAGTCTCCTGCCCCTTTAGACCGTGAAGGCAGCATGTCGTGTTCTTCATCGTGGTGCATATGAGCATTTTTTAAAATTATTTTATTCAAAATAAATAATATTACTACAGGTATTATATAACTGCTGCACAACTTTTGAGATAATGTCTGTGAGGTTGTAAAAGAATGATTCACATGTACGCATACAAGTATCTTGATTTAAGATACGTAAGCATCAATTTGATTAATTTTCAAAATGTCAGTTAACTTTCTCACTGTATTCCTGATACAACTAAGCATTTTTGTCTACATAAACAGGTTTACAAATTTAAAAATACAATGCAGTACATTACAATGTTCTATTGAGAGCCATGTAAATTACATTACTACTTAGCATGATATTACATTTCATTGCAACTTTACTCCATAATTTTCCAAAGGTTTTGGTGTTGTCTAAATAACTGAAGCTGAAGTCATACCAGTAGATTGACGAGATGTTTGGTCATTGAAACGCAGAAGTTGGTTAACTGTGCTGACGAGATCTTCACTGGTGCCTTGTATAGCCGCGGTGGGAGAGGCGGCACGCACAGACGAGGACTTCGAGGTGGAACGGGGGGTGGCAGCTGATCAGGAGCAAGTTCTGCAGAAAAAGATTTTATCCTTCAATAAACATCAGGAATCTGACATAGCAATGACAGGGATCATGATCAGTGGGTTACTGTATGTATAGATGTACATAATGTATGCATGTACACAAGTATTTATGTATGCAAGAATCAATGCATTAATGAGCATATGTATGTATGTATGCAAGAATGAATATGAACACATGGATGTATGTATTGTTACGGTCTATACCGGTTCAGTTTCCTTAACTTTTTGACAAAATAAATATATCAAAGTGGCTTGATTCTTTCTTCACAACTTAACCTTTAAAACAAAAACCACCCCTTTCCGGTCCACCTAAAAAACCCTGATATTTCACTGTTAATGTCCTTCCATGTATTATTGTTACGGTCATTGTCAAAACCTCGACCAACACTGTATGTATGCATATATGTATGTATGTATGTATGTATTTACATATGTAGGCATGTATGTATGTATGTATGTAAATATGAATGACTTAATGACCATATGCATGTAGGTATGTATTTTTATTAACATATGTACATATGCAAGAATGTACGTATCCAGAATCTTCATGTAGCACATTATAACTACCTCTTATAAGTGCATTCCACGGTCTCATGATTAGCAGTGTTGTTGCTCTGATGACTGATGTTGACAAATGCTTAAACAACTAAATGATTACCTTACGTTCCTCTAGGTTATGTAACAGCCTTCCAGTGGTGTGATTTCATGATCATAAACCCTCTCTGTTAACTCCATGCCTTTTTTTGGACCACAAAAGGATTAAATGTTATAAGACGTTACTATCACACGGTTTCAGACTGCTGATGTATTTACCAATGCTTCTGCATTGGGAGTTAGGAAGAAAGGTTTCTAACAGCTTACCTGAATCTGGTGTTATGTCAAGTGGGTGTGCATCTGGGGAGCAGCTGATGGTGGGCTCATGTGGGTTCAGGCTGTTATTAAGTTGCTGCTGTAACTCACATGACATTGTCATCATAGATCCCACAATTTTCACGGGATCCTTGGTCTCGGGCGGTTCTTTGCACAACTAAAATTAATTTGACATAAAGTTAGCACTCTTCAAAATTCTAACTCAGTCTGAAAATTTCTCATAACACCAGTGAGTGTGCAATGACGTATTCAGAAGCACACTTATTCCACAATCTAATGGTTAACTTTAGAAACAGTAAGAAATATCTAAGTTTTAAACTATTTCAGGATACCATGGATCCTGCATAATGTTGGTGTACCTTATATCCTTCCACGATCAATTCTGAAACACACTTTCAGCACAGCCTTTTGCAGGTTCTTACAAAGTGCAGAAGAAATAATAAACCACATTGCAGTCTTCATGTTCACAACTACGACATTGAAAAACAGACTACTTCAGCGTGAAGAAATTCATTTTACTAAAGTTTTATAGTATTTACTACGCTCATAAGAATTTACTAACATCTGGCAGATAACATGTGTCTTCCTCGCGCAGTTGGCCGAAATGAGACACAAGCTCCAGCTTGTGAAAGAGCAGCCTGCTGATGGAGTCATCGTTCTGTCGCAAGATATCTAGAATTTAAAAAAACTAATCAAATCCCATATAACTTACCAAGTTTTACTTACCTCAAAGTCCAAGACGATTTACTCAAAAATTCAACTTTTATGATAAAGTGATCTAATAACTGAACTTTATTTTAAACTAATTTAATAACTTGTAATCAGCAAGAAACTGAATCCTCTTAGTCAGCATCTGTAGTTTCCAATCAATTCTACTCTATTGCTGCAAAAGATTCTATTCATAACCCAAACCTATTCAATAGAAACAAATAGGTTTTATAACAGCCGAAAAGTTGTACGCTAAATCAATATTATTATTTCTGCATGTATTAAGTGCCGAAGGCTAACAACAAAGCAACTGACGGCACTGAACAGTTGCACGTGAAGGACTTGCTCAAGACCCCACACACCAACTGCCTCAGGGGGAGGCCTGAATCCTCACCATTTGTGTTTGAAGACGAGCGCTCAAACCAATAGGCTACCGTGTCACTCGTGTAATCGACATGCTGATGAGCCTTCAGTTTCAACATGACTCTACCTGTATCTTTGTCTCCCTGAATTAAATGCATCGCTTCAAGAAATCTGAGAAAGTGAACTTGAGAAAATCTCACCTAGAGACTCGGAGAACGACGCAGACCTTGTGTGCACAATGTCTAGCTCTTCATGGCTTTGCTCAAGTGTTTCCTGGCCGGCATCCTCCCGGCTGCAGACAACTGTCTCTTCAGCAACTGCAACTTCACTCGTTGAAGCAAACTGATCCCTATGAAATACAGGATAAATGACTCCTGAATGGTCTGTGAGGAACAATCACTCAACAATCAAAGAAGAATCAACGATCCTTATATGATCATAGTTCTCAGTATACAGAAGAACAAAGTATGGGGCAAGAGCTGAAGTATGTTGTGAGAATTGAAGTATGAGGTGAGAACTGCAGTATGTAAGGAGTGAGAATTAAAGCCTGTAGTAAGGCAGAAATAAAGTAAGTGGTAAAAACTGAAGTGCCAACAGCTGAACTGTATCAGTTTAGTACTATTAATAAGTAAGACATTTATTAACATGCCATTATCCATCGGCTGAGCAAGGAATCGTAGGTGAAATAAGTAATAAATAAATAATTAACAGACATCATTGTAATCTGGGCTTCAGGATAAACTCACTCTTATGACTTATCTTTCAAAGCATGGCAACGTTTTCAGTATAGAATTTGAACTTTTATAAACTTTGATTTTTAACTAGTATCTTTAATTTTTATATGTTTATCTTTTTAATGAATTTGTGTAGTCTTGCATAGATTGTTTGAATGCAAGTGTTTATGACTGCTACCCCTAACAATTTTTGTGCATACATTACAGTAAATCCTTATCGGTATTAAAAATTCAAAAACTGGAATTGAAAAAACGGTTAACACAAATTGTTCGCACTAGTCCTCTACATTCTGTGTTAAACAATTAGCATCGTATGTAGTAATTAAAAAGTGGGGTGATATGTGGTGATACTATGTGAATATGTGGTGATACTAGAATAGCACGCAAGACACTAAGACACTAAACACAGACTGCATTTCTTGATTTACCAAATACAGACTGTACTAAAAGAATATTTTCTTACTCGTGAACTTGGGCAACCACTTCGTTTGACACATCTGTCACCTTTGAAGAATCCACTGGGAGAACTGGCACAGATTTTGTTAAACTAACGGTCACCTTTGTAGGATTTTTTCCCTTGTAAGTCTCAACGGCATCGCCAATCCGCTTATACCACCTGGAATGCAAAAAAGCTTTTCTACTATCCGATGTTGTATGTCCATGAGGGTTATAAAGTTTCCATGTCTTATAGCGAAACATGGGGAGGTGCCCATTTCAAACTCGTAGGTACACCCGCCGGCAGCGGATGAATGTCAAGGTCCAAGACATGGGGCCAGTATGTCACAAGACTTACCATTTACTTTCTAGTCTATGCCAGTACCAAACTATAATGCTTGGCGAAACAGCTTGTCCCAGGTCATTACACAGAAACTGCTCAGCAAGTTCAAACCCACAATCACTGGATTACAGACCAAAAGCACTACCGGACATACAACCATGTTACACTGGGTTACGCATAAAGACGTTGGAAATATTATCTGTAACAGCAGTGGCAAATCAGAGTTTTCTGGCAGAAAGAAAAGCTCCTGAAGGAACACGAATGCAGAATGAAGTTGTCTGTCATTGTTTCTTACATTTATGTAGTGCCCCTACTGAATGACAAATAACACTGATTGATAACGCTATGCAAAAGTGCATTCAGAACTTGCCCGTGGTCCAAAAAAACAGAATAGCAACCATCTAAGAAATCAAACCTGGGAGAATGAACACAAACATTTACTACCACTACCATTTCTTACTGGTACTACCAGCACCTTTAAAAAACACCTAAGGGGTGTTCTACAAATATTTGAATATATATATATATATATATATATATATATATATATATATATATATATATATATATATATATATATATATATATATATACTTAGCAATTGCTCAACAAATGCTCCACTGTTTAACACAAATCAGCTGTCCTGTTAAGCGATAAACTAAGGCAGCAGTCTGCACCTTGGAAGGCAACAGCAATGGACACACCCATCTTACCCCTAAATAACGAATGCTTTTCTAAATAACGAATGGTTTTGACCTGGCCCTTGACTAATAAATGCCTCTGGCCTGGCCCAAACAAAAGCTGAATAGAGAATAAATGAAGATGATTCTGCATCAATAACAGTTTGCGCAAATTAAAAAATCAAAAAATTAGAAATATAATTTATATATATATATATATATATATATATATAATATATATATATATATATAATATATATATATATATAAAACCTAATCTAATGACTTCTGTGGTGCCATTATTGTAATATAATGGCATCAATCAGTGGTCGCTTCAAGTGAAATTATAATCAAATTCATAATTCATTGGAGAAGCCATGTGGAACTTCAGTAGGTCAGAAAAACCAAATGTTAGGCTACAGTGGGTAAGCAAGATGAAACAGACGAATCTCAAGTTTAGACCCAAATGACATCAAAGAGCTGACAAAATGAATAGAACTGGATGGTGAATTCCAAAGCCATGGACCAGCAAACAAGATCGCTCTATAGAGCTCAACACTGTCCTGCTATGACTCATAAGTCATAGTGTCTGGTGATTAAGTGCAATATTTGTTGACATCATGGTTAAGTACAGAACAGAGATAGGTTGGCTGATTTAAATGTAATAATTTGTGAACTATAAGACAGATTTTAAACAGGATTCTTTGCTTTAAAATCAGGAAACATCCTTACTTGTTCTTTTCATCCTTGGATCCTGCAACTAGATCATATATCTGTGGGCCCTGTTCAGATATATTGACTAGAAAAAAGGCACATTTATCTAAAAAAAACAATACCAAACAATACAGAACATTTCAGTGCCTTCCCACCCAAAGGTTCCTAAAATAATCCAATAGATAACTGCCCACAAAACATAAATTTCTCCAGCGGAGAAAATGCATGGACCTACCAGCTACCCGATGAAACAAGAAAGAAGAAAGCAAATAAATATATCAAATAAATGTAGAAAAGGCCACAGCACAAACTGATCATAAACTTCCAGGCTCTACATTTCCTTTGGGAGTCCACCAGTGGTGACTCACCTAGATATCGCAGCACTGTTCGCTTATTGCTGAACTTGTTGTTCCCAATGACTTTAACAATTTAAGCAGACTTACTTAAATTAAAAGTGCTATATAAACATGTCTTAAAAATAACTAATAAACAAACTGTTTGCAAAGCATATTCTTCACTTGCCACATAAAAAAATACCATCAATTCATCCAGCTCAAGAAAGGTACAAATAAGAAGTGCACCAACGGGTAAAATTCCAGTTGAATCCAGACACCTACAAGTAGCAACTGGTTTGACAAGGAGATTAAATGGCACTATATTCAGCGACCAGATAACTAACGAACCAGACTTTTATGATCAAATCTTCAGCTGATTTCAGCACTTACCAGTAGCAGTTGGTTTGACAAGGAGGTCTGCGAGTTTTATGATCAACTTCCGGTTAACTCTAGCACTTACAGTAGCAACTGGTTTGGTAAGAAAATTAGTGAGTTATATGATACCATTTCCAGTTGACTCTGGAACTTACCAGTGGCAACTGGTTTGATAAGAAGATTATTGAGTTTTATGATCGGACTGTGAGTAGTTCGAGTATCCGTCTTTCCAGCAACTATAAGCGAGCTCTGGAACCTTAGCACCAGCTTCTCGTCCTGCTTTTGAAGCAGCAACAGGATGTCGCTGAGCAGAACAACGTGAACGTTTATCAGGCGGTCGCGACTTAAGCGCCACGTCAACGGGCCATCGTACAACAGAGTATGCTGTGTCAAGTCTAGATTCTAAGCACACAACATAACAATAACAGACAATATATAAGTATCTCAGCTATATAAAACAAATACTTAAGCACACAAATATCTCAGATTATCTATTATATAATGCGAATACATATATATACACACAAGTCTAGATTCTACATACAACTAAACGAAAAAGGTTCTGTATAAATCCTTGGATACATACATACATGGATCATACAAAGATGAGAACAGTCAAGCTTAGATTCTACCCAGATTGTAATGTAATTGTAAAGTAACGTAACAGAACATACATTAGAACAAAGTCAAGCCGAGATTCTACACAGACCAGGACAACATTTTAAGACTTTATTCAAAGAAATGTGAAAATGCATCAGAAAAGAACATGCACTGTGTCATATATTCTACACAATTCACAAAAAACCCAGATATTATTCCATAGGAACTGTGAATATGACCTCAGAACAACTCACAAGCGACGGGTCAAATCCAAAATCCACAAATGACGAAACAGTCACAACAAAATGAGTAAGTACTTTTGCAAGGTGCTTAAAAGGTGTTATGTGCAGAGTCTGGCTAAATAAATGCATACAACATGGACATTAATTGAAAACAGACTGTGTTACTTCCAGTACATCTGACCCTCCTAGCAAAAACTAAATCGTCAAAAGATTTATGAAGCTATTTTTAGCTCAACCAATCACGTCAAACTAGAAGTAAACCGGAAGTTCACAATTACCACCAATTGGTATTGCTACAAACTGCATTTTATATTGTATTTTCCAGTTGTTAATTCAGAATTCAGAGTAAACGATCCCACATGTTTGTGTTCTTTGATTGGTGGTGATTTTAATCTTCTGGTTTGACGTGATTGGTTGAGCTAAAAAAGCTTCATAAACCTTTTGACGATTTAGACACAAGTTTAGCAAACTGCAACACTATAAAGTGGATTCTAATACAAACTGGTCAGAAACGTGGACGCCATTTTTTTATTCAGCTATAGAAAGATAAAATACCACATATCCCAATTTGTGCTGGGAGGATGTCCTGTCATGAGCCTGAAGCAATTGTTTCTAGCTTTACAATGAAGTCATTCTATAACGAGGTCAAAGTTATAATGAGGTCATCAATGAGGTCATTCTATAATGAGGTCAAAGTTATAATGAGGTCATGTCATAATGAGGTCATTTTCAACAGCAGAACTAAATTTGGGATCCATGATCCCAACTGCATTATGTCAGAATTCGTCTAATAATGGAGCATGTTATAAGGAGTTCTAGTGTATTTCGATATGGTTCCCAAAGGCAGTGTTTTGCAAACAGGACCCAGCGTTTATATCGTAAATTGCAGAAAGAAAATAACAGACCTTACAGTCGTCGATGTTTTTCGCCTGAGAGGAGTTTTCTAATGGGCGCTTATCAAGTCTCTTCTGCATTTCGCTTAGCTTCACACTATTCTCATAATCCTGAACAGCCTTGTTCACAGAGTTGAGAATTTCTTTACTACTACTGTACGCAAGCTGTAACAAACTGTGCTCCTCCGAGTCGGCTGTAAGGTAATCAAACAAGCAATTTTAGTAATTACATAAACACTCTTACGGAATATTTTATAAAATTACAAAGTAAAATCAAAAATACCAACATAAAAGATAGTACAATAACAGGAAGTGACTACAAAATATTTCGTAATTGTAATTTTCTGTAATTGTCATCGCAAACTTCTATAGCACCTCCAAGGCACTACATCCAGGCTGCATAATAAGCCAAACAAATTTTGGAGCCATTAACAGTAGCAAAAAGGCACAATTTCTCTAGCAGCTCATCACAGTAATTTATCCAGACACAATCTGCACCAATCCGATAATAACAATGTGCATACCCAAATGTATATAATTATGTAAATGTATATATGCGTACATGTACGTACTTGTGTATGTAAAGGTACATATTAATCAGAATGTATTCATTCATTCATTCATTTATTCAAGGCATTTATATAGCACCCTACATATTAATCAGAATGTATTCATTTATTCATTCATTCAAGGCATTTATATAGCACCCCTTAAAGAGTCTTCTCAGCAGTGCTCACATCCCTGCTTCAGCAAAAACAGAAAAGTATGCACACAGCAGTATGTAGGTACTGAAGCATTGACATTTTTGTAGCGTTTCTCAAAACTGCTGAGAAACCCTAAAACAAAGACAAGACTTGGTGACCCTAACCTAAACTCCGCTGTTTTTGACTCACAAGTTATAACTGCGTAACCTTTATATGAGACAGAAAAGTACTTCTTACGCTGAGTATACTTGAGTAGGTTCTCAATGAGCAGAGGATACTTTGTGAGTCGTTGCATAGCTGTCGGCAGAAAGTCCTTCAGTTCCAGACGGCGACAAAGAGCGCTGCTAGCGGCATCCTTTCAGAAAGAAAAAACTACATGAATCCATCCATCCATGAATCCATGAATTCATGATTCCACCCATCCACCCACCCAAACCCACACACCCACCCACTCACCCACCCAACCCATCCATCCATCCATCCACTCATTCCATCACCACATGCACCCCACAATCAATACCCAGATACCCATACCCAACCCTAATCACATTCACCCAGAAATATCACATCCCTAGTCAACTCAAAGGATCACATACATTTCCAACCAGACCTACAGTTGATTGATCATCCTAAACATCTCCTGTCTTGTAAACAGAATCTGTAATTTTTTAGACAGATTTTACCTGCAGCAGACTGGCCAGCTTTGGATCTTTGCGCTGCCTCGTCTTCAAAACCTCCAGCGCCTGAGACTGCTTTTCGCAGAATTTCGCACAAACTTGCTTAAACCAGTCACCCATTTCGCCAGAAAACTGTCACAGAAAAATCACACAGTCACGAGTGCAAATACAAAACAAAAATATTCTTATATTTAATACTTCAACTTAGTCAGTTCCAAAATCAGGAGCTGTCACTGATTCAAAACAAATCAGAATAAGAAATAATCATTTCAGAATAAGAAATAAACATTTTAGCCACAGTTGCTAAATTGAAGAAAAGAGAAACATAGGAGAACCACGACTTTGTTGAACAGACCATAGAAACACAAGACCACGACTATGTTGGATAGACAACAGAAACAATATCAATAATTAGACTTGAACTAAACACGAGAAAAGTAGAAATATTTAACATACATGTTTGACAAGAATACTGGCAAAATCCCCAACTATGGAATTCTCGCTGTCTTTCCTCTTTTGCTTGAAGTCTTTATTAAGGCCACCTGTCACAGTCAAAATCATAAAGGAAATAAGCCCAAAAATTTAAGAACCAGTGCACCTAACAAAATGCTCAATTGCTTGCCGTCTCTAGCACTGGTGTCTTAAGTATTTCTACTGCTGAGTCAAGGAATACACGTCCACAAACTGTTTCCATTGTCAAATTCTTCAAGTCTATCCGTTCTTGATTCAGCGTGTTTATTGCTCTAGGCTGCCTTTCTGTCTCATTGGACAGACCCTTGGAATTGATCATATTGCGAGTCTGTTTTGGAGAGCCATCAATTGATCATGCATTAATATAATGGTGCTGTGGAATTACATGCTAAGATTAGATCAGATAAGCATCGATGGCTGGAATGCCAAAGCAAAGCAATAAAGTACCTATTAAAATTCAAAATGGCCACCTCAACATACATGAAGTTTTCAAAAGATGACATTAACAGTAGTCTCGTTCAGCACAAAATGGCCCGACTTGCTCTAGTCAAGTAAAGCCCAGTTCATGGCTTGCCTTTTTCAATCTGATCCAAAAACTTTGGTGATTAGACACAATGCACCAAGACTCAATGCTTAGTCACTTCGAGAAGGTCCGTGTGGAGAAAGAAAGTCGCAGCAGAGTAAGACAAGTCCAGTTCCATTCATTCCAATTTGAATGCTACCCTCATTCTCAATGGAATAACCAGCTCGATTCAAATGGATCTGCAGCTTGAGCATTGGGTATCGGCACCAAAGAGGCTATTTCTTAGATTAGATCAGGTTAAAGCATATCAGAAAACAATGATTCTGTAATAAATAGTTCTGTATTCAGTTTATAAAATGCAAAAGAAGCCTTCTCAAAATATCAGGTTCATGAAAATCTGTCATAGCTGACCGTGAACTTCAATCATGTCGTCAATGTTTGGAAAAAGAAGTTTGACGAACTCCACTGGCTGATCGTTACACATCGGCTGGAAGAACAGACGCTGCATAACCTTGAGGTTTCGAACATGTGCTCGCTCCGTGTAAAAGAGTTCTGCAAGAAACGACAACAGTAGAAATGAGAACTTTCATTTGCCTTCAGGGCTACGAGCAAACAAAAATAACGTGTCTTCATGTCAGAATGTTTTACAAGTAGATTGTATGATTTTCATCACCAATAAAAATTTGTTCCTGAATAGACACAGTGCCAAAATTTGTTCTTGAAAGGTCCATTTCACCCAAAGAGATTTTGGATAAGTTTAGGAGAGAGTGACCAAGGTCTTCAACTATTTGAACTGTGAAATAGGATAGATTATGAAATATAATGGACAAGGCTTTTCTTTAACAGACAATCAGGATTACACTAGTGCAGGCAACAAGGCTTTCACTTATCAGATATCTCAATTAGCCTTCCACTGGAAATACGTTCTGTTCCATCACATACATCTCAATAGCCAGTTTAAAACTACCTTAAACTGCATCTTTATAGATGACCATGTTTACATAGCTTTGTGAGGTTCTTAAAAGGTACAATATAAAAACCCAGATACATACATAAACACATCACATTAGGTGATCGCAATCAAAGCTTCTACTTGCCATTTATTACTTCCTGGCGTTTCTTCTCCTTTGGTTTCATTTTCTTCAGCTGTTCTTTCGGAATGAAGGAATCAAGAGACGGAAGGTCAGCCTCCGTCTCAAAGTCAGAATCACAAGATACATGTGCCACTGGAATTGTGGCCTCGTTCACCACAAAGCCGTTCTCTGGACCTCTGCAATTAAAAACTCAGTTTTAGACAGATATTCATGGAATCACACCAATGAGAATGACAAGACAAGTTGTTTTATTGAATCACCAACAACCAACAATCTAGATAGTTGCAACAGTTTCCCCTAAGATATTACAAGTGCTGGCATCAAAGCAGCAATCCAGAAGGAACAAATGTCCCTTTACAGTATGGATAATAAACAAATACTGTAACAATAAACAAGTACTTACCTGACAAAACAGTACAACTGAACTCTGACATTCAGACAGACAGACAGACAAACACACACACACACACACAGATACACACAGAGACAAATCAGTCGAATTGGTTTTACCAAGTGAACTGCACTGTGAACTCAAAAACGGGACACATAAACCAAGAGATGACCTCTGACCTGTACCAATTCAGATTCTCTGGTTCAAAAAAATGAAAGACTACAGATGCCAGCCTAGATAGCACTTAATAAATTATAAGACCAGCAGTCTAAAATAGCAGACCTGAAAGAAGATGATTTCACTGGGTGCTCAGCAACCACAGGGTCTGCGTACACGAAAACCCTACAAAATACGCCAACAGAACACCTGTCAGTTCACTAAAACAGGAATCCAACAATCTACTGAACAATAAACTTTACATACAAATCTAATCTAATATGGAAACCTGTGTAGCTCCTTTATCATAATGCACAAGGCATCAGTTGCTGGTCGCTTTATCCGCAAAATCGTATTCCATAACCATGATCGGCTGGATAGAATCAGCTCAGCTGGATGGTCTGGCTGTAGCAGCACCAACTGACCTCAAAAGATGGAATCAAAAGGAACCTCAGTTCTACTTTCAGGGTCACTTAATTCTGTAAATAATTCAGAAATCAGGTGACCCTGGTAGCTGAACTCAGGTTCCTGTTGGGCCTGCCTTCTGACATTAATGTAATGGAATGTAAAGAAGGCCTAAGTGTGTGGTCTGATAGAATATGTCACCTAGTTTACTAAATTATGCATTTCAATCTGCTAGCCCATCCTTATTTAGTGTTCACCCCAGATGGGTTTAACAGATGCAGATGGTTCGGCAGCTGAGAAGGTCTACAGAAACACTCTGAAGGTTGTGATCAGATTGATGACACTCTAACCTATATGCAGCTCACCGCAATTATAAGTGTAGTAAAGTAATAGGAGCACTATCGGTCACTCTGTAAAATCCGTTATAGTATTTGTACAGTGTATAAAGTCTGTTTTGGAAACCTGGTTAATGAATTCCAGAAACGGCTCAATCATTCACTATACAGTAGCTGTCCATTTAAAGTGATTTTGCACCATTTACAGTTGTAACGCCTATCGACTCAGTTTAAAGCAACGTACTTACCGGTATTTAATTGTTTAAGTTCACATCTGCAGCTTAGCAAATTGCTTAGGCTAAAACATTACTTACAATTTGTGACAGTAGATGAACATGGCCTCTGTAATAAGAATTTATTACGTCAAAACAAACTCTGGTTTGCAAGTCAATATAGATATATATGTACGTTAATGTAAAAATGTACATATATATCTGGACACTTCAACAGTGCCTTTTACGCACTTTACAAAAGTACTTCTTGGAATGCAGAAGATGTTAAACTAAACTATTGATGCCCTGCACTTACGACGGTTGGTCCTCGTTTAAAGTCCCATCCTCAGGACTTCGACTTCGTGAATGAGTTGGCGAGGACTTTTGGTCATCGGCCGACTTCGGCTGTTCACTCCTGTCTTGCGACTTATTAATCTGGCCGATGGACGATGAAGGTATTTCCTTGCCATGTTCTACAAAAGAAACTTCAAAGGTCAAACCAGTCGGCAAACGTTAACGACACAAAGATATACATTCAACTTAATCTATCTACACATGAACATAAAACATGTAACAATGTAAATATGTAAGAGTATAGTAATGTGGTATATGGTACAAAGTTGGAACCTCCTACAGGTGTTATATCAGTAGAGTGGATTCCAACTCCAAATGAATTTGTAAATGCATAAAAACACTGTTTCCATCCAAACTACTTCCAGCATTAAAGGAATTCTTTTAACTCCTAGCCTATCCTGTGCAAAGCATCTGCATGCTAGTTCAGCAAAATGTCCCTGCAGAAAAAATCCCTCTGTTCTTCTGTATTTCTCCCTCTCCTCTGTCCCAGCCCCAACCCCAATTTCCCTCCCCTCTCTTTCTTGTCCCTGTCCCTCCCTTCGGCCAAGTACAAAGAAATTACTTTGTTCTCATATTATTTAAACAATGGCACCAATGTCGTGTGGCCTGTCGTAACTGTACTAAATGGACTGTAAACCACGCACAGACACTTCTAAGCATGCTACAGATCGGAGAGAAACAGAATTTGGCTCTAACTTCCACAGATGAATACTAATACTTCACAGGGCCTTTGAGAAGATAACTTAGGGCACTGCATAAATGATCAGATACAAACATACTTTTACCATTGCAAATTTTAAGCAGCTCAGTTGCTTTTTACTGGTTTAAATTAAACGTGGGTTCCTTACCATAGTTACATTCTGGTGACATGTGACAAATTACATCTACAGTGTAATACTTAATTTTTGTAAAATTACTTTATGCATGTATGAGTGTAAAATCACAAATGCATGTTTGTATGTACGTACGAATGTATGTATGCATGACATTTTCTTGACATCTACAATTAGTGTCTCAAAGAACTTTCTCCAGTACTATTATCAGAAAAAAATCTATAAGTTGGCAAGTCAAAAATCTTATGCTAGCAACAAGCATATCCTGCCTAACTGAAACAACGAAAAAGGAATTTTAGTTTCAATTTTGACTTCTAAGGAGAATTTTGCCAGCATTCAACCATGCTTATCATAAATATTGTAACTAAAACCAATGAAAATAAAGAAAGCCAGTAAAACAAATAAAACAAGCAAATCCAGTTAAACTAACGAGACAAAGCAAACTCAAACACGCAAAATTCAATAAATTCAATGACAGAATGATGGCAGCACATCCAAGGAATTGATGTTAAAGAATGAAAAACATTTACTTAATTAACCCAATTAACTCATGAATGATTACCACAAAACATTTACTTAAATAAAGACAACCCTAATTAACTCTTGACCCAATTAACAGCAACGACCTACATTTCACAACAGATCTGGGGCATTGTATTGAAACTAGTCACTTTTTCCAGCGCACTGCCATTACATTCCAACAGTTTAACACCAGTGCCTACTGCGGCACTTTTGCAGTTAACAGCCCATCTTTGATCAATCGATACTAGTTGCAGAAATGCTTTTTTTTCAAATTTACTGGTAAAATTCCTAATGTAAATGTAACATCAAGATCTGGTCCATGTTGGAGCAATTCATTCAATGTGGTCTCTAACGCCAAAGACTTTGCTCCTGCTATCTGAACTATAGAGTTATTTTTTCTTACCATTGGTAGTCTTACTGTGATCATAGCCTATTCAGTTGTAGACAGAGCAAAAGGAACTACGTGGAAATTCTCTCCTGAGGACAGCGATTGAAGGAAGAACTGAGGAAAAGAAGGTTCCAGGAAGACCAAGGAATATGCTGTTGGACTGGACAATGCAATATAGGAAGAAGACGGGGCTACAAAGAAGTCAAGGAGAGGGCACATAACAGACAGGAGTGGTGTAGTTGAATTCCTGGACCTGCTTAAGGGCAGGACACTGAAGAGGAAACATTCCCAAGGTAGTAGTTGACAGCAAACATACTCTGAAACAATTCTGGACAAGCTGTTCATACATGCTCACCTCTGTCTGGAATCTGTTACTGGTGTCATCTGGGAAGTAAAGTTGCACTGGCCCCCTGTTCAGGGCATTAAGATACATCCACTACATGCTGAAGGGTGAAGAGCAGCAAATGAATGCATCCTCTACTTTCTATTATGGGATGTGGGGCAGACTGGTAGTTGACAGCAGCGTGAAATAAATGTTGATCTTACTTCTGTAGAACAGACAACTGACCTAACACACTCTTACCTCGATCTTTCTCTCCGAAAATAAGAGCTGAGAAGGTCTTTGTCGTGGGTGAAAGTTTTGGATCCTTGACAGATGGCAAAGAAAGAGTTTTCACCATTCCAGGTTCGTTTATGTTAACTCGATTTCGAACTGTACATTGAAATGTGATGCATAAAGAATGAGCGAATGAGAAAAGAGGAATATAAGCTTCGTCAACAATATTAGTGAACACTGACCAACATTAGTAACCAATTAATTAACAATTGACACAACATGCAAATTGAACAAAAATAACCTTAATTAGCTAATTGGAAAACACAAAATCTGCTGTTACGTTCTTTGTGTTCTAGTGAATTTTCCAATAATGGTTCCTGTTTCGTAAATTTGAAAAACAATGGCCAACCTTGTGATGCTATAGTTACCCCCTCCAGATGCAAAAGTGCTTAGTGGCAAGAAAGAATTCACAAGTATACCCAGTTGAAAAATTTCTCAATTTCAATCAGTTTTTAACTCTTCAGTTAGCTGCCAAAGCTCTTCCCTGGGACACTAGATGTGGAAATAGAAAATTCAAAAAGAACAAGTTAACAGCACGTATGTGGTAAACAAAATACTAATCACTTACCAAAACAAACTTAATACAACAATGGAACAAATGATTGGCAAGCAAAATAATTCCAATTACATTTTAAAGAATCCGATTAAAACACATAAGCGTGCAGTGGGTAATTCGACTTCCGATAAAAGGATCCGTGGTAAGTCATCTAACATGCAGTAAGTCACGTGAAGTGGTAATACCTTCCTCTTGCTGGGCATCCATTCGTATGAATGCATTTGATGAAAGACTGCTGTCTTCTGCTACACGATGAGCTTCTCTGCCTGCATTTAAAAATAAAAGCATCAATAATGTGGCCTTCCATTCTACCCATACCTACTTTAAAATAGATAGTAGCTGAAAATCACCAACAAGAGTCAATCACTCATTAGAATACTCAAAGGATTCAGCCCATCACGATGGTACTGAATGCATTCGATACCTGCACCAAGTACACTCTGAGCATAAAATACTGACAGACATAGGAACACAAGGTTTTTAAGCTGTTGACAGCAGACCACTCAGTTGACAAGGATCGTAAATTAATTCAGCTTTAGAAGCGGATCTTATTACAAAGCTGGCATTATTAGCAAGAAGGAGAGAACTCATACAGACCACCAGTCACTGTTGAAGCTGCTGAACTCCCCTTTCTCTTCAGTCTGTTAATAAATACGCCAGACGGAGGAGGCTTGGGCTTATCCGCTGCCACAGGTGGACGCGTTTTCTTTCCACAGCACGACTCTTGGAGGTTATAAGAGCATACCTTGTGGAAGCTGAGCTCACACTCTGAAAATTCAGCAGAAAAGTCAGATACTTCTGTGCAGTTATATTATTACATGGTTGTAAGTTCTTAAGTTTTTGTTGCACCGTCCATCTGTGAAATAAAGTACATTGTTTTGAAGTTTTCTTCTGGGCGAATAATGTTTCTGGCAGGTTTGCTCTAAAAGTTAGCTGGGCAGTTGATTCCATTGTAAAACGGCTACCGTTAACACCAGCATGGCTGAATGTGTGCTACTGTTAAACAGTAGCAAAGGTCTGAGGCATAACAATGTCATTCAGGTCTAAACTTAAAACTTGTCCATTTCGACTTGCTTATCACACTGTAGCCTGACTTCCGGTTTCCCTGAACTATTGATTTCAACCAAGCTTCTCCAAAAGATCATAGTTTCTGACTACAGCTGCGCTTGAAGAACCATCACATAATGCCTTGTGCATTATGATAATGATGCTACAGTCATTTGCTAACATTATAGAATAATCGTCTACCACAAAAGGCCCAACTAGCCAAATCGCTATCAACAACTGTCAAGCCCCGCTGTTTTACCCTAGGGCTAGTTAGCATGACTCTGTTTTGCCTTCTAGTGAGCATGCATATGTGTCTCAGATTCAGGTTTACTGACTATGCACATAATAAATGCTTTAAATAAATAAGTAAAAATAAATAAATACACAATAAGAGCAGAAGATCTTACTCTGACACTGGTAGCCTTGGTTGCCAACTCCACAGAGAAGATTCTGGCAATATTGGCAGTAGGTCATTGTGAAATACTGCTGAGGTAACAAGTGATGACCTTTCTGAAAAATACCCTAGCACACACAAACAGCCAGACAAGAAATTCACTAACATCCGTTTCAGTAAAGCACCTTTTGCATAAATACCGGTAAATACACACAGGCACAATTTGCACATGCATACAAGCATGCACGGCCACATACACAAGGGATTGTTTACCGCAGATGAGAATTCACTGGTGTTTGTATGCCTGTTCGAGACTGCCAGTGAAGACCTTCTCCAGCTACATGAGCATCTTCATAATGAACTTCTCACTGTTTACAAACTCTAGAATGGATTATGGATTGACAGGCTCCACTAACTCCTTGTTGAGATAGGAATAAAGTTCAAGATTCTCCTTGGCTAGCCCCAACACGCATCAGGGAGCTCTGTATTCCAGTCTTGAGTAGACTGCATTGGCAATCATTGCGCTATGCTGCTCATGGAGATGTGCAAGTGTATTCCGCACATCAACTCAAGCCCATCGTGCTTTCTCACATCTAGGACCTTCTTTTGGGAACAGTCTTCTGCTGCATATATGTACTGTTACGTTAATCTCTGTTCAGCAAACATTTTCAAAAAGCCTTAAAATGCACTTGCTTTGATCAGTAATAACTGTTAGACAGATAGTCATGCTTACTGTGCCTCTGTGAGATATGACAGACGAGCTAAGTTTTTTTATTTGTACATACATGCATACATACAACTCTAACATCAGTGGAAAGTGCTTAAAAGGCGAAAAAGAAATGCCCAGATACATTAATTAATTAATTACACACCCTCTCACACATACATGCATATGCACCAGTACATACACATATGCATACAGCTATGACCAGTACATACACATATGCATACAGCTATGTATACATAAACAAAGAAAGGCAAAGTAGCACAGCATAAGGTTAACCGTGGGGGGAATACATGTCCTCAAATCACATTAGTACTGTCATGGGGACACTTCTTGAGCTTGACAGATGGAATGGCTTTACCATGACATAAATTAATCATAGCCAAAGATAAAAAGCACTTACACCTGCAGATACTTCAGCATAAAGACACAGATACATACAGAGACATGTGTGTGTGTGTGTCTGTCTGTCTGTCTAACCTTTCTAGATGGCTTGCTGAACATCTGGAACTTGGTTTTGTCTCTGACGTTGAATGTCACACAACGTTCCAACAACATGTTGTTCTTGACGTTCGTGTATCCATGTTGTTTGAAGAAGAACGCCAAAGCTGCGGCCAGTGCTGCATTTCGCTCGTTGTCCTCATCTGGACTGTGAAAAATACGTATTTCAAACAGATTACTCACAGTAGCGTAATGTAGCATTCACAATAACTGCATGAATTTAGATCCTTCTGGATAAATAACCTGAATTCATGTTTGCAAGAATTACCCCTTAGTTACAGAATAAACTCCAGCAACTGCTTCATAACAGTTTTCAAGGCATTTATACTGAGTCCATTACATTTTATGCACATGCATATCAAGACACTTGATATAGCACCTTTGCAGTACCTCACAAAAGCACTGCACACACGATTGCCTAACTGATCAAAACAAGTGTGTTTTAAGACAGTTTGAAACTGCATGCAGCACAGAGTCATATGCTCCTTCTTCCACTTCCTGGGGCAAATTTTATGCGAATATAGCCTTATCAATGATGCGACGTCACAACTTCCTCTCTTGGGCTCTGTTCCGTGCAGTATACAGCCCAATACCACGACATTCCAGATCCTTTTCCACTGCTCTAGCCCATGTGACTCTAGGTCTACCACGTGGCCTTTCCCAGCCCCTGGGGGCTTTATTCACTGCTGCCCGTAAAGCTCTTCTGTGTTTCTCATCAGGTGGAGAGTGTGCAACATGACGAAAGAACCGCAGTCTGCTACAAGACTGTTCAAGGAGGATGGTCCAATACGTAAGAAGACACAGTGGGCTCAAGTTGGAGCGAGGAAGTGTGATGATCACCAACCCAGTTCACTAAAGACTCAAACACATCACATTACACTATTTATATTCAAACGTTTACAAGATTTACTTAACTTACGCAAATCGCTCAAAATGGCTCCACAGAGACCGTTCGATGACCTTGGCTTCATCTGCATGATCAAGATTGTCCTTTAGGTCATGGTCACCGTAAATGCTTCCCAGACCTGCCAGGGAGAGTAAAAGAAAACTATGACAATACAGATAAAATTAAACTCCATTCATGTAGATCTTGTTTTACAGAATCTTCAAAAGACAAAGTGAGTGATGAGATAATTAAAAGTGCAACAAAGTTGTCTATTTAGTACTGCACTGTTCTGCTCATATTAAAATCTATTTTAAGTGTTCATATGATCATTCTTTACTGTATATGTAATGTAATATACAGTACAGTATGCAAATAAAGGCGACTTAATTACTTTACTTACTCAGTCTGTAACTCTGGTTCGAGAAGACAGTGTAACAACCCTAAGTTGTTTACACACAAGTGCCACTGCCACTTAGCAGAAAAACTTTGGTACCGGCAAAAGCTGGGAAAGAAAAACAGTGAGTTCTGCAGTGGAGCTGGCCACGTGTCCAAGACCTTGGGATTCGTGCACATGCCCACTTCAGGTCCTTAGAGAAGGAAATGTGTGCCTTTTCATAAGTGCATACAATCAGACAAAGTGCCTTTGATATTTAAATAGTCCCTTATTCCACATACAAATTAGACATTTATATAGGTTTTACTCCGCCACATAGACCTAGAATCTGGTGCTTACCTAGTGCCTGCTTACTACGGAAGTCAGCCATGAGGTCCCCGATCAAAATCGGAGTGCTCTGCCTCGCCTGGACGAACAGGTTCTTCATGAGGTCCTCTTTGTCATGTCTGTTGTGAAGAATGTAGTGAATGTTGTCTACCAGGGCTTCGTCGATGTTTACCTTCAAAGGCTAAAGCGAACACAAGAGAATCCACAGTCATTCTGCTTTGTTTATTACTGTTCATTATTTTCTTCTGCTTATAATCTAATGGTTAGTGTGCTGAATTGTCAACTGGGAGTCTGGGGTTCAAATACCCACCAGGGCAGAAAGATGCTTTAAGATTTCTGCTACATTTGCACCCCCAGCGAACTTGGCTATAAGATGTGTACATGGACTGTACACTGTTGGTGGGAAGATTAGGCAGAGAGGGAGAGGACTGGCTGCCTGCCCTGATATGTTGAAGCGAAGAAACTGAAGTCACTAACATTTCATACCTGTGGCTTAAGGAATGGCTCTTCTTTTGAGTCATACTAATCCTTAATGACAAGCATCAATCGAAGCAAGTTACTAATCCACAAGGCGACTGGAGACCAATGCATTTGCCAGAGATCCTCGAAGATACGGGACATAATGTCTAATTCTGCGTACGTCACGAATATACACGTAAGACAATTTACATATATTATTTACAGTATCAGCCAACTCAACAAGCGAGTCACCCAGATCCCAAACCGTTTATGGATTGCTGTGGTTGTCTTTACGCTTGAGCCAAAAGGTCTTTCAAACCTAAAGATCAAGTTTCTGAAGAGTTTTTAGAAGCACATATGCATGCAGAGTCAATATAAAGTTCCAAGTCCCTTAGGAGAACAGAGAGGAGGAGCTCATTTCCTATTCTTCTGCCCTTCAGTCGGCAGTGGATGAATCCCAAGTTCCTGGATATGGGGCCAGTGCATTGCAGCTTTAACATTTGCTTCCCTGCTTATGCCGGTACCATCTTATACTGCATGGTAACAGAGACAAGTGTACATAAACAACTTTTTTTTATAAAAGTGTATAAAATTTAATTTGTCATGAAGTGCACGCAAACAGAGAGACAAATGCACAGGCAGACGTACATGCTTTAAACTAAGCAACTAGACCCAACTCTCCTTCCTTTGAAAGCTTAATTTACAATCAAAAGAAGAACTTAAGGAAATCAAAGTAATTAATTTACCTGCATCTGTGCAACGTACCCCTCAAGACTTACCTTTTTCAGTTGGCTTATCTGCCATAGGCTGCCTCTCTGTCTTAGTGGACTGATCTTCTGGATATTGACCTGAACGCGGCTTAAAATTGATTCCCCATCAGTTGATGCCTTGAGCATTAGACACCGACGCTAGAGACGTTTTAATTAATAATAATTGCCCAGGGTTGATACACACAATCTACTCAGCAGGCTCAAGCCCACAATCAATGGATTACTGAATACTGCTACCTCTATTCACATAATTGGATTAAACAGGATGGCTAATAAATCTGGTATTAGAAAACCAACTACTGTCCAGTAGAAACATATAAGAGGTTCTTAGAAGGTACTACATAAATGCTCTACATAAATGTTCTTTAACAATACAACGCAATCTAGTCACAGACCATTTCAATACAGTATTGTCCGCAATGTGAAAGGCGATTATCTTAATCCAGCAATAAAATCAGACCGAAATTTGCACAGAACAACACAGAAGCTTCTTTGTGGTAGATCCATCTTTCTACCAACGACAAGAGCTCCTTGCCCCGCCTTCGCCTCTTTTAAAGTAG
Source organism: Norana najaformis (assembly GCA_964023275.1). Taxonomy (NCBI): domain Eukaryota; kingdom Metazoa; phylum Annelida; class Clitellata; order Crassiclitellata; family Hormogastridae; genus Norana; species Norana najaformis. The sequence goes on from OZ029925.1 coordinate 17,220,658, forward strand.
AGGTCTTTGAAGACCATTCTGTTCAATCGTGGTCTTATGTTGTCAGGTAGGGAGTGCTTCTGAGAGGTTTCTCTTAAAGAGTGCTGTAGAAATTTGTGAATACAATTAGACGCTCGAATTATATTCATTGTACTAACTGCCTTATCCACGAGGAACGTGGAGAATATCTCGTAGGCCCACTTCCTCAGTTCTTTGCCTGAACCTTGTGGATACGTCTCTGTTACGATGTAGAACAACTACATAACAAAAAGACATGCCAGATAATTAATTTCTTACGTGTCACCCTCAAATGCTGATCTCAAAGTTAAGATTCTCCAATACATCATATGCATATACATACGTACATAAATAAATACATACTCATACGTGCATACATAATACATGGATCTAATATCACAGGACCTCCAGGAGGTTCTACTAGTGAAAGCATCTATGGTCCACTGCATCAAAAGTAACATTTAACTTCAAAAAGGAAGTCTGTTCTCCACTTAAGACTTAACTATTACAAATAGCTTACCCACCATAGACTGCCTCTCTGTCATTGTGGACTGATCTGGATAAAGAGATGATTGCAGTTTGGCTTTGGTGCACCACAAGTTGACATCTTGTGCATTAGATACTGGCGCAACAGATGTTTACTAATTACAATTACGATAATGGAAGTAAAGCTTCGGCGTTCGTTTCATGCTCTTCGGCCCCTCTGCTCACAATGGACGAATCCCAAGATCCTGGAATAGGAGCCAGTGCATAAGCTGTTTGCTTCCCAGCTTCAGCTGGTACTAAGTTATTTACTTGATGACACAGACCATTGTGCACAAACATTTAACTTCATAGGATCCTGTCTTATTCTAGATCTTTGAGAAAAAACACATCATACCAGTGGTGAAGGATCGCTGTTCGATATCAGGTAATGGAGAAGTACAGCAAGGTGAGCTGGTCGAACTATGAGCTGGCTGAAATCGCTGAAAGGTCCACTTTTCATATCAAACTGCAAAGACAGATTGCTTCCATTTTACATCCAGTTAAACTTGTGCAACGTATGCAGTAATAAATCTCATGACTGGTACATTACAGTACCTCACATGGAGTAGCCTACCACCTGGCCATCAAATGGTGGTCCTGTGTCGTCAGGTTGGGAGCACCTTTAAGAGTTTCTCTTGAAGTTACGCTATACAAGTTCTTGATTATATTTATAAATTCAATTATTATCGGTACAACCAGCTCTCAACATATCAATTTAACACCTGATACTGCAATATTCCTTTAAGCATATCCACATGACTGATTAATCCATGAAAGCCCAGCCTGTAAGGGCTATTAGACTGAAATACCTATATAATAAAATAGTAGTAAGAATAATTAAATTACATTATATTACTTTATTTTACTTGTTTGCAAAGTGTCTGGCACATGAAATAAAGTCAGAGTGAACTGGAATGAGAAGCATTGATAGCACTGTGTATGGCAAATGAATTAAGAGGAAAACAGATATTAATACTAATTAATGCAGGTTAACATGGTAGGAGTAACACACTGACAAAAGCTCAAATAAATTTGAGTGTTTATAATTAAGACAAACCAGAACAAAAAAATAGAAACTGAGTCTAAAAACTGACATTTTCTTCATCGGATGTAAATTCTTGGTCGTCGATGGCGATGATTTCCCTGTGTTTATGCAGTGACGAACTGCTTGATGAACCTCGAGTTAACTGCATTTTGAAAGTTAATAAATATTCAGAATTACATGTCACCAAAATGACTGAATCACAGCTTTGTCAACAAAAACTATATAAGAAATGAGCTGTGCAGACTGAATGTGCCACATCACTTGCTCATAACACCTACATGCAATTTTAATTACTGACCTGTAAAGGAAATTCCTTTCAACAGACTCCTTGCTATCACAAAAAGTCTCACTTCTTAACTTCTTAAACAGACTTATGACTCGCCTTAAATAGATTCTTTAACCAAAAAGACTGCAATCAGTTAAAGAGTGTCTGTGTGTGCATGCATGTATGGATGTATACAGTTATGTATGTATGCATGCACCAAGACATCTAATACAGCACATTTTATTAAGGACCTCTCAAACGCACTGCACACCAGTCTGACTGATCTTCACCAAACTGACTTTATATCGGTTGCAAATATCTGCTGAGCATACAAATGAAAAGAGACTAAATAGAAAACATGGAGAGAGCGTGAAAACCTTGTAATCAATGAGCATCAGTTTTGACAGAATTTACTTTCGATTATATGTTAAACGCATTTTAATCAGGAGGACATACGCAAGGTTGTTCTGAAGTTGGAGAGATCTGATCAATTGCCGAGTCAGAAGAGTTTTCTGAGTGTTCTCCAAGTGACTTGCCGTTGTCGTCCACGACTCGTTTGCGTACTACTTGTCTGGCAGCCAGCATCTGTTATCAAGAGGATGTCAAAAGAACACCATCAGACCAGAACTTCACCACCATCAGCAACAAAACAACCCACAGCAGCCAACAACCGTCAGCGAGCAAAAGACCTCAGCAACTCAAATCCAACGATTTCCGTTGGACAGGACATAGACACATGCTAATCAGCACTGGCATACACTTACCTAAATCCCCATGCTACACGCCCCCTTTTCCCACCCAGGTGGTAAATGAGTTATATAATAACTAAAGCTTTTCAGTAAGACAACAAAAATAAAGAAGATATTTATTTGTTTATTGCTCCTATTATGCATGAAACGTCAGTACATCTGAATCTGAGGTGTGAGAAAAGCGTACGTGAAAACTTATGCAAGGATGTTATGCACAGTTTGCTCTGAAGGCTTGAATCCACAATTGATGGATCACAAAGCCGCCATGCCACTGAACAGACCACCATAGACTAAATCCATAAAGAATTTCAAGATAGCTCAATATCCCAGTCTGAGTTATAGGTAGGGGTCTGAATCCTAGTTGATTCATAGCAGTTTATAAGTAGGCTTATCAGCAACAGAAGCAGCAGTTTCAATATTTCAGTAACACAAAGGCTTATTGCAAATGCATTCTTCTTTCACTTTTGCATTCTAGGCATGTACATATGAACGCGCGTGTGTGTGCATGTGTGCACGCTTTATGTATGTTTACCTAAGTATGTATGTATGTATATACATGTATGCACAAAATGAAGACACTTAATATTGCTCCTTTTAAGTACCTCTCTAAAAGAACTGCAGATAACCTATCCATCACATGTAGTTTGTTACCTCATCCACTTGCAACCACATGAATCCTGAGGTTGGATTGCACTGCTGTTGTGAAGGTGCTTCAGCCAACACATTTATCAACTACAGCACAATGGTCCTGAACTACAGGACAATGGTCCTGAACTACAGGACAATGGTCCTGAACTACAGGACAATGGTCCTGAAGACTACTACTGTCAGTGGAAGCATTTAGTAAGAGAGCTGTTACCTTATCTTATCACCAAATAATTGATCAGGCAGCAAACCTGAATTCACACAAGAGCAGAGTATTTTGGAATCTGACTCATGAAGTTTAGTAATCATAAAAAGTCTAATCTAAGCTAATGACTTCTCCATGCAGTTACCATAATACTGTTGTCAAAAACTGTAAGAAAAGCTGATATGTGGTGACAATACTCCAAAAGGGAGAGAAAATACAGTCAAAACGTTACAGTAGATAAATAACCTATAAAAGCTAAAAATAATGGTTGCTGTCACAACAGCATTAGTTTTATTCTACATCGCGAATATCAGCGTCGTCATTCTCTATTACAAATGATCTTAAAAATCATAAAAACGCAAATTATGCACTCGAAAACTTTCTAAAGCGCTAGTTAAAGATAAGCGCAGGCGCAGGGCAACACCTTACTCACGAACGCGGCGTCAAGTCAAGAGGTTGTCTAGAGATACCGCTTGCAGAACAAGATCCGGTTTCTGGGAGACCAGAGAGGGAAAGAGGACAGAGATGCTGTTCCGTTGGGTTGTGTAATCTATTGGTTGAGAGAAGTGAGAAGCCGTTCGATTGGATGGAACAGGGTAAGATTTCTTTAAGAGATGGGCTTTGGTTTTGAAGGGAAAGCCTGAGGAGTGATGGATAGAAGCGCTTTGCATAAAGCAGGGTGAACGGCGGTAGGAGTTAAGGAAAGGAGAATTTTGCAATATCATTGTTTGTTTGCCCGCGCTATACAATACAATACAATACAACAGAAATTGTTCGTACTGTTTTATAGCATCTCAGGGCTTCACTTAATCAGCCCAGAAACTGTAAATATTATAAACAAAGACAGGCTGAGTGAAAGAAGCAAATTTTCAGTCGCTTAGAGCGATAGATAAACAAATGGAAAGAGTCGTCAACATTATAAGAGGTAAAGAATAATGAACTGATCGACCGACCGACCGACCGACCGACCGACCGACCGACCGACCGACCGACCGACCGACCGACCGACCGACCGACCGACCGACCGACCGACCGACCGACCGACCGACCGACCGACCGACCGACCGACCGACCGACCGACCGACCGACCGACCGACCGACCGACCGACCGACCGACCGACCGACCGACCGACCGACCGACCGACCGACCGACCGACCGACCGACCGACCGACCGACCGACCGACCGACCGACCGACCGACCGACCGACCGGCCGGCCGGCCGGCCGGCCGACCGACCGACCGACCGACCGACCGACCGACCGACCGACCGACCGACCGACTGAACGATTAATTTTTACTTATAATGTAGACCCACCGCAGAATGCCACATCACAGTGGTCCCATCTCGTGCTTGGGCTGGTGGTGTAGCACCAAACACCCACGTTGTAGCTGCCGTCCGGATTTCGGCATTTGTTGCCAGCGGCCTCAGCACTGCCTTCGGGGTAAAGCGTCGAATCTCTGTAGGGATGGTTGTGAGGTTGGACTGAATTCCACCGCTGACATGTTATACCAGATCGTGTTTTGTTCAGAGGTCCGGCATACTCTCGCCCAGACTTTGTCAGTTTGCAATCTAAAACGACTTAGGTTAAATTATACCGACGATGGAACTGCATTAGTGTTGGGTCCCTTTTATCCGATACCGAACCAATACTGTGATAGGTCTTATTCAAACAACCAGCAAACTGGGACTATAGGCCCAAGCTTCAAGCTTAAAAAATACCTAAGAACCGAGACAGATACCAATATAGCGATATTTAGAAAACCGAAACCGAACGGACTTTGAAAAACAACGAAAAAATACTGAAATTCAATACCGACGTTAACTGACCGATACCGAGGCAGCTCCATTTTGGATAACTTGGTAGTCTATAAGCCAATTCATATAGCAGAGCTCTTCATAAAATATAAATTATCAACACTACCCCAGTTAATATGTTGGCATGTAGGCTACGTAGGCCTATTTGTTTCACTACAAATTTTGATTAATTGAATTAAACAATATATGCCTATCTTAAATTTTAAATTAGGCCTAATTAGAGGTTTTAGGTTATTTGCCAAACCAAAGCTGAATTATTATAAATACGATCCGAATTATCAAAATAAAGTAATTATACGCCTTTTGTTAAATTAGCTAAAACTGAAAACTAGTGTCTGCCTGAAACTGTTTTAGACGCAGCCCTACCTGTTGTAAATGGTTGTCGAATCTGTGATAGAACAAGCCCTGAAAACCGATAAAGACGCTTAGTCACCCCTTAACATAATCAGTTAGACAATTATACTCCCATAAAAATTCCATTCCATTAACAAACAAAACCGGTTAACAAAGCTAAATTTATAGTATAGTAGGCCTACAGCACATTTGATTAGGCCAACGTATACAACGCAAACAAATTTTGCAATTCTTGCACTCTAAGTTACAGCTGGTTGGAATTATCAGGCCCTACTTCGGTGAATGCGCCTCGCCTATGTAGATTAGCCTACACCTAACAGAAGCCGGTTTACAGAGAAATGTTCTGAAAACACGAAATATAAGTAAGTATGTAAGAATGTAAGTATTCTGCGTCAGTTTAGGGCATAGGGCCTAGGCCTACTTTTTATAACGGACCTGGGTCACGTCTACGTAAATTTGCAGGCTTCTACAGTGTTGACTGCCACCGATTAGTATCAGCCTATGTTGGTTAACTAGAAATGTATGTAGGCCTATTGCTATTGCACAACTCACCCAAATAATTTAAGCAGAATAAAAGAATAGTTTTCATTGCTTTTCTTGTCAAATGAATTGAAAGAGATATACTAGAGAATATTATAAGCCTCTCTTATAGGGCCTAGTCTTTTCTTATAAGCCTCCTTGTATCTATATTAACACTGTATACAGCTGGTGATCGTGAAACACCAGATCCGAAGCAAGATTTACGCAGTGATTAAACGACTTAATCAGACTTAAATCTTAAAAGACATCTTCGTCGAGTTGCCAATTGCTTGCAACCGCGTTGATCCTTTGCTCCGTCGAAGTCTACTACTTGTCATTAGGCTACAATTAAGATCGACGCTTTAACAATACGAATTCGATCCGAATGATTTGCGTAATATATTTTTATATTTTAAATCCGTACACGCGTTCAAGCACAATTGGTTATTAAAATGGGCTTATTTAAATTCTACGTATTCGCGTGAACAAGGATTCTTATAACAGCAGCAATTATATACGAATCAATGCCCCAGTGATCGCATTGAAAGGAACCATTAACAACTCCGTGACAATTTAAATAGACTCGTTGGTCTCTATTGCAGTGTCGACAATGGACAATTCATCGACTTGTTATCGTATCGTCCAAACAACGAATAGCAATACGCCCACCTGTTTAGCATAGAAAAGCGAGTAGAACAGAAAGACAGCTTAAGACAGTGTCACGGAGGTTCGGTAACCAGGCCAACTGTGCAGCTGGAACCTCGCTGTAGTCGAGGTCAGCGCATCACTGGCCTTATTAAGTGCGTACGCCAAGGAGCCTCTGTGCGTGAGGATCCCAGGTTCGCGTCCCGATCGTGGCTTATTTCAGAGATTTAAATCTCGGGCTAGCACGGTCCGTCCACGGGGACCTTAAGTGGCGTGGCGCCCATTCAAACGGGCAGCGGTGGTGAAGGATCTCACCTGATAAATTCATTGCAAAATGGGCAGGGTCGAGGCCATACGGTCGCTATATAAAACCTATATATATATATATACATTTTATCACTGGCCTAGTTAGCTACATCGATAAACGTGTTTACCAAGGAGCCTCTGTGCCTGAGGATCCCCTGTTCGCAACCCGATCGTGACTTATTTCAGAGATTTGTATTTCGGGTTAGCACGGTCCGTCCACGGGGACCTTAAATGGCGTGGCGCCCATTCAAACGGGCACCAGTGGTGAAGGAAGTCACTCGATAAATTCATTGAAAAATATACAGTAAAGGGTTGAGGCCATACGGTCGCTATATAAAACCGTGAACATTTACATTTACGTCACTGACCTGGTGAGCTACACTGGTAAAAGCGTACGTCAAGGCGTCTCTGTGTGTGAAGATGCCAGTTCGCATACCAAGTTTTGAGTTCAAGACTTGATATACCTGCAAAAACCGAGTTGGCATAACCAAGGCCAGAGAGGAAGCTACAGTTTGTGCCATGTCTTTGGTAAGAGCTGACCTCATGTGACGTAATGCCCTGATGTGACGTAATGCCCTGATGTGACGTAATGCCCTGATGTGACGTAATGCCCTGATGTGACGTAATGCCCTGATGTGACGTAATGCCCTGATGTGACGTAATGCCCTGATGTGACGTAATGCCCTGATGTGACGTAATGCCCTGATGTGACGTAATGCCCTGATGTGACGTAATGCCCTGATGTGACGTAATGCCCTGATGTGATAGGAACAAGAACTGCACAGGTTTGTTATGTGAGGTCGAAAGATGAGATTGCTGTCCAAAATTACACCAAGTATTTCGACCATATCTGATAGCGGAACAGCAGTGCCAGAGCTAGGTCAATGCTGGAATGTGAGGAGAGAGAACTCAGACGTTGGCCCCAGATTTATCTGGATTTATGGGCATACCACTGAAACAAAAACATCCATGAGTAGAACAGAGACACTGTTCAAGCGTTACTTTGCCTGACTGATCAGTGGGAGACAGAGCAACGTAAAACTGAGTGTCATCAGCGTACTGCTGTAACATTACTCCAAAGTAGCTGGCTATGCGGCTAACTGGATATGGGAAGATTGTGAATAATAAGGGCCCAAGGACAGATCCCTGTGGAACACCAGCAGTGCAGAAAGAGGATCAGACTGAGCCGAACCAATGGCCACTTGCTGAGACCGATTGCAAAGGTAAGAAACCAGCCAGTTTAAGGCAGTCCCAGACATACCAAAGCTTCTGCTGATTCTAGAATAAAGTAATTGGTAGTCAACAGTGTCAAAAGCAGCACTAAGGTTGAGGCACGCTGAAGGCACGCCTTTCTTGATTTGATAGCTCAAAAGATGTAGTCCAGTGTGAAGGTAAGAGCAGTTTCAGTTGAGTAGCCTTCATGGTAAGCTGATTGGTAAGGACTGAAGTTAGGAGATGAAGTAATGTGTTTCTTAATCCGTGCAAGGAAGAGACACTCAAGAATCTTAGAATGTTATTGAGGTTGAAGATGGGTTTAAAATTTCAGAGGTTGCTGGTGTCTAGGTCAGCTTTTTTCTTAAAGGCATAACTAATGCTGATTTGAAACATGATGGAAAACAGCTTTCAGCAAAAGACAAGTTGGCCAAGCGATCAGATGGGAGAAAACATCAGAACAAGACGAGTGGTGTAGGTATGAAGTCCATTGGAGAGGATTTAGGAATTGTGTGATTAAGAAGAGATAGGACTTCAAAGTAAGTGACAGGTGGGATATCATTAAGGGCAGTACCAGAGAAGTCAGAATCAAGTAGCAAGTCATTCCAAATCAGATAAGTAGTACCCCACTGAGCAATTTTACATTTCAGGTTGTTAATTTTGTTATCAAAGTCGGAACATAGTTTCTGGTTCTCTTGTTCTGAGTGTTGGCAGGCGACTGCATCCTTTGAAAGCAGAAGATACTGGGATGATGGCAATGGTGCAGTGTGGGATCTGGATTGGTCACAGAACTTATTAGATTGGTGGTTGGGCAAAATGAGGTAAAAGGGTGACTGGGAAGAGTGGTGGGTGGATGGTAAAGAGTTTACAAAGATGAGTGGGTTGGGAGTATGTCAGTTTACCATTTAGCAAAAGAATTTTTAGTTGATTGCACTGGGTCCAGTGATTTTAGAATAGTAAGTCTGTTATAGATGAAAACTAACTACATATTCTTCATATAAGTAAATTTGTTCTTATAATCACCAACATAGTTTATAAAAATTCTGTTATAGATGATAAAATTATTACACATTCTTTGGGTAAATAAAATCTTCATTTCTTCACCAAAAACGTTTCTCGTGCAATCGTAATTAAAGAAATACACAACTAAATACAAGAAAGAACAAAATAACCAGAGTATTCAAAATGATGAAGTTTTAGATGAAAAGGAGAGAAACAATATCAAGAATGTTTTCAGGGCCACAAAACAGAAAAAGATTAATGACAGAAATTTGGAACACAAAGCAGAGATCGTCAAAACCAAAAGAATCAGAGAATTTAAAAATCAATCAGTAATTTCCGATTGTTTAACAAGTGAGAAAACCAATCTGTACATCACAGTGCTCAAACACATGAAAAGTTACCTGAAACTTAAAAAACCTAAAACCCATGCTACGTTACGTTACACTATGTCATGGCTTTACCAGGTAATAAAACAGAAAAAGCCCTAATGATTTTTGAGTGAAATTGTTTTAACCAAATACCCTTAGTGCTGCTGAATATTTTTCTTTATCAACAAAATGGGAAAACGGATATGAGTAATAATGCAGCAATAAAACACAATAAAAAAGCTTCAAAAGCTGTACAGAAACTTGATACTCCTAGGTCAGACTGTGCTGACAAAAACTGTCTGGCCATTTGGTCTGAAATCAGACACTTCTGTGTAACTCCCACAACATTCCATACATCTGTCTGGCCACAGAAATTGCCTTTTGTTTCAGGCAACTTGTGATGACTACAAATTATCTAGCCACATTATAACGTCAGATGTTAGCAGATTAAATGCTGTGAAGTACGGAAATAACTGGACAACTAGTGGACAACAAAGCAACCATAAAAATGATATTGTTGAAGACAAGATTGGAAATTGCAGCTCACGACTACTTTTTAACAATTTGGCATTTCCAGACCACAACTTCAAGCGAAATCCGGCAGTAATTACATGTGGGACAGCTCACCTTTGTTAACCAAGCAGTGCTGTATAAATTTGTGATTACATTACAGTACTCTGGGATCAAACTAACTATAGTCAGTTAGGGTCATTGCTATTTGCCACTTGGGGTAGTGTTAATAAAACTAGTGAATATTTCTTCGTTGCACTACACTACGGGCTACGACTCTACATCAAGGAGTTACTCTGTGGACTTCACATGCAAATCGTTTGAAGTTTTTAGTTTTGAGTTGCCACAGACTATTTGGATACCACAGATTGTTTGGATATCATAGACTGTTTCGATATCATAGATTGTTTGGATATCATAGACTGTTTGGATACCATAGATTGTTTGGATACCTGTTTTTGCTAAAACACTGGTGCTACAGAAGCCTGTGGATTCTATTAAGCTCTGTGGATTGCCGTGCAGATTTTGCAAATGATTGTTTAGATCCTGGTTATTGCAATTAAAGAAAAGTCAATGGCAGCAGTTCAGTAATAGTCAGAGCTAAATAAAATCAAAGGAATTGTCAGACTGTATCTACTTACATACACAGCGCCTTCTAAGAATCTCTCAAAAGGTCCAAGTACTTACAGTAGTCAAGTAAGTAGTATAAGGAACAAACTCCGAGGTTTAGAAATAACAACAGCTCTGTCACGATTTTCTTCATTTTGTTTTTGCTGCTTACAAGTGAATACCAGAAGCAACTTGCTTACTGCTACAACTAAAGCCGATTACCATTGCTTCTATCCCTATGACCAACCATATACATTTGCCTGTTGCACTATTCTGAAAACTCTACTTGGTCCAACTTACAAACATGAGAGCCTGGACTCCCACAGAAACCTTCGGAAGCTTAGTTAATTATGCATTGCAACGAGGTTCCATTACAAGGTCATGTTATAAAGCTGAATTAATTTGGGACTCATGTTCCAACTGGGTTATATCAGAGTTTGGATTATAACAATGGGTGTTATAGAGTTTCTAGTGTACCAGCCCACTGAGAGAAGCAGAAAACACAAAGGATCTCTATGCATAAGGCACATTTATTTAGCCTTCAAGGTTCAACAAGTCCAGTTGCATAATACAGACAAGTAGGCAATAGATTCAAACATGTGATTCAAACAAACCTCAGGCAACAGAAATAAATGGGTCAAGAAAACACAACATGAGTGGCCCATTTACCTTGAACTCCTACAGGTGAGCATATCAAACTGTAGGTCAAGCATTGACTTAGGTAAGGTAGTGAAAGGTAATCATTCATTTATAGTCTAACAATATTAGACTTCAGAGTGGTTTGAGGTCGAGGGATTGTTTGGCCAAAGTACAGACATGTCAAGAGCAATCTAACAACCAGACAACCGTTGCTCACGAGTTGTAAGGCTTGATAACTGTTAATTTCATATGATGAACCAGGATACAAAACCTGGACACACAGATGATCAGCAATGAAGCTGCAAACACTTCCTACTCGTGGCTGCCTCTCGTGAGCCGCTTAAGAGGCTGCTCTTTTTTAGTGCTCATTAAGGCAACGAGACATAAAGAGATTATTGACCTGAAAAGAATTCTCTGCTGACAGAATTTTTAACATCGGCTATTCTCCTCCATCAGTCTTTCCCCAAGACAATATAAAACGTTCCCAAACAAGACTAGACGCAAATCTGAATATCAGCCACAAGGGCAAAGAAGCAAAATATCAACATAATAAGGGGCATTGAAACAGTGCCGATAAATTTTATTGCAGTACAGATGGGCTCTGTTCCAGATAAACCTGAAACATTTTTATAGTGAGAAAACAATTTATGTACACTTTATCCATATCCAGGTTGATTACCAACTAAACTCAATGTTCCCTGTAAGCTGAAATCGTACATTGTTTACTTCTCTTGTATTAACATGTTGCAAAATCAAATGACAAAAACCCCAATCAATGACGCTTAGCAGATGTTTCATGGAGTTTTTCGCATGAGGGCCCTACACAGTTACCGCCCCAGGGGAGCTACAAAGCAGCATACAAGGGGAACACTCAGCCATCATGTCATGCACCACACCCTAGCACAACAACTACAGAAGAATATCTGCACAGAAATTTGAACTCTGAAAAGAAAATGTAAACTTAATACAAATCAAAACAAGGAATTCACCTTCAATAAATTTCTTGCTCACAAACAGCAAACTATTACAGCTCCTCATTAATTTTTCAGGGGAACATTGCCTGAGTGGGGCACCATCCAAGAATAGCATAAATTGATCTACGAATATTTTGTACAGACTTGTCTAGACCTTTTTTACCTTGTTTAAACGTGAAAATCTGTGCAACAAACCTCAAAACGGTGTCGAACAGCACGGAATAACGAACACTAAAGTGAATGCAAATACGATAGCTTCACTTTCCAGTTTTAACATATCATACACCCGGGCACAACAGCAAATCTTAAAAGTTCAGGCACGAAAACTCTGAGCAACTAGCATGCATAGAACAAGAAATGACTTGCTACATTCACTAAGTAGCGGACGTTTCTTCAGAAATGTCACACAACCCGTTCTGAGTGTCGGTTGTGGTTAAGACGTTTGACGGAATATGCTCTAAGCAGCGAGTGTCGGCATCAGGATCATCACCTGCACAGTCCTCACCATTCTTTACGAGGACACAAGAGTCCTGAAATTCAGCACTGCCATCGTCTGTGCTCCTATAAATCGTTTCTGCATCCTGTTCAAAGTCAACGTTTGTTTCGAGGTCAACATCCTTTGAGCTCAGCACGTCGTCAGATGGGTCTGTGGCATCAGAAAAAACGTGTACCTCTGGGATTGGAACATGTGCTAATAAACTGTCTCCATCTCCGGATATCCTCCCCTCGGCTCCATTCTCGTCTCTGAAGTTCTGACAATCCTCTGAAGTGAACAAAACACATGACTGCGTCAATTTTTAAATGCTGCAAATTGCCTATGATGTCCACATAAACTGGATGGCAAGGTGAAAAATTGCCAATGTGTTTGCTTCAGTTGGGCAAGTATACTACACCTAATTATTGAATCTTATGTACCACAATCGACCATTTGCATGATTATATATATATATATATATATATATATATATATATATATATATATATATATATATATATATATATATATATATATATATATATATATATATATATATATATATATATATATATATATATATATATATATATATATCTCTCTCTCTACCATTACATGTGTATGCATATATGTAAAACTAAGTATATATTAATGTTTGTGTAAATATCCAGTGATATATGGATGTATGTATTTATATATCACCTATTCCAACCTCTAAAAAGCACTGCAAGAAAACTGATCCCATAAGCATATAGATAAACACATGGACATGGACATAAACACATATATGTGTGCGACAGTGAAAAATGAAATGGAACTACAGTCCAGAGCTGTAACTGACCGAATTGGTCCAGTGAATCTGCATCATCTGTCATCTCGGCCATGCATGAACTGCGAGAGATCGGTGGATTAAGGGTCGGTGCATCACTGACCTCACCAGCCAGAGCTAGCTGATGATGGGCCAAGTGCAGCTCGTCCTCCAGCCGCTTCTTCTCAACTTCAGCTGATGCAACAGCTTCCTAAACAACCAATGACAACGGCAAATTCCTCAACCGAAGCCCAAGTAAAGATAAAAAGGTCACGGCATGTATCTAGGTCAAGGTAATACAACTGTACACATATATCAAAGTAAAAACTCTTCAGATGAACAGAAGACCATCACTGTCAGTTAAAACCAGCTTCAAACAGAAATTAACAAGTTCTAAATGTCAGAAAGACATCAAAAATAATAATCTTATTACTAGTAATATTAATACTCTTCGATGCACACCTTATAGACAGTCTCCTGCCCCTTTAGACTGTGAAGGCAGCATGTCATGTTCTTCATCGTGGTGCATATGAGCATTTTTAAAAATTATTTTATTCAAAATAAATAATATTACTACAGGTATTATATAACTGCTGCACAACTTTTGAGATAATGTCTGTGAGGTTGTAAAAGAATGATTCACATGTACGCATACAAGTACCTTGATTTAAGATACGTAAGCATCAATTTGATTAATTTTCAAAATGTCAGTTAACTTTCTCATTGTATTCCTGATACAACTAAGCATTTTTGTTTACATAAACAGGTTTACAAATTTAAAAATACAATGCAGTACATTACAATGTTCTATTGAGAGCCACGTAAATTACATTACTACTCAGCATGATATTTCATTTCATTGCAACTTTACTGCATAATTTTCCAAAGGTTTTGGTGTTGTCTAAATAACTGAAGCTGAAGTCATACCAATAGATTGACGAGATGTTTGGTCATTGAAACGCAGAAGTTGGTTAACTGTGCTGACGAGATCTTCACTGGTGCCTTGTAGAGCCGCGGTGGGAGAGGCGGCACGCACAGACGAGGACTTCGAGGAGGAACAGGGGGTGGCAGCTGATCAGGAGCAAGTTCTGCAGAAAAAGATTTTATCCTTCAATAAACATCAGGAATCTGACATAGCAATGACAGGGATCATGGTCAGTGGGCTACTGTATGTATAGATGTACATAATGTATGCATGTACACAAGTATTTATGTATGCAAGAATCAATGCATTAATGAGCATATGTATGTATGTATGTATGTATGCAAAAATGAATATGAACACATGTATGTATGTATTGTTACGGTCTATACCGGTTCAGTTTCCTTAACTTTTTGAAAAAATAAGTATATCAAAGTGACTTGATTCTTTCTTCACAACTTAACCTTTAAAACAAAAACCATCCCTTCCGAGGTCCACCTAAAAAACCCTGATATTTCGCTGTTAATGTCCTTCCATTTATTATTGTTACGGTCATTGTCAAAACCTCGACCAACACTGTATGTATGCATATATGTATGTATGTATGTATGTATGTATGTATGTATTTACATATGTAGGCATGTATGTATGTATGTATGTATGTAAATATGAATGAATTAATGACCATATGCATGTAGGTATGTATTTTTATTAACATATGTACATATGCAAGAATGTACGTATCCAGAATCTTCATGTAGCACATTATAACTACCTCTTATAAGTGCATTCCACGGTCTCATGATTAGCAGTGTCGTTGTTCTGATGACTGATGTTGACAAACGCTTAAACAACTAAATGATTGCCTTACGTCCCTCTAGGTTATGTAACAGCCTTCCAGTGGTGTGATTTTATGATCATAAACCCTCTCTGTTAACTCCATGCCTTTTTTTGGACCACAATAGGATTAAATGTTACAAGACGTTGCTATCACACGTTGGCAGATTGCTGATGAATTTACCAATGCTTCTGCATTGGGAGTTAGAAAGAAAGGTTTCTAAAAGCTTACTTACCTGAATCTGGTGTTATGTCAAGTGGGTGTGCATCTGGGGAGCAGCTGATGGTGGGCTCATGTGGGTTCAGGCTGTTATTAAGTTGCTGCTGTAACTCACATGACATTGTCATCATAGATCCCACAATTTTCACTGGATCCTTGGTCTCGGGCGGTTCTTTGCACAACTAAAATTAATTTGACATAAAGTTAGCACTCTTCAAAATTCTAACTCAGTCTGAAAATTTCTCTTAACACCAGTGAGTGTGCAACGACCTATTCAGAAGCACACTTATTCCACAATCTAATCGTTAACCTTAGAAACAGTAAGAAATATCTCAGTTTTAAACTATTTTGGAATACCATGGATCCTGCATAATGTTGTTGTACCTTATATCCTTCCACGACCAATTCTGAAATACTTTCAGCACAGCCTTTTGCAGGTTCTTACAAAGTGCAGAAGAAATAATAAACCACGTTGCAGTCTTCATGTTCACAAATACTATATTGAAAAACAGACTACTTCAGGTCGAAGAAATTCATTTTAATGAAGTTTGATAGTATTTACTACGCTCATAAGAATTTACTAACATCTGGCAGATAACATGTGTCTTCCTCGCGCAGTTGGCCGAAATTAGACACAAGCTCCAGCTTGTGAAAGAGCAGCCTGCTGATGGAGTCATCTGTCTGTCGCAAGATATCTAGAATTTAAAAAAAAATAATCAAATCCAATATAATTTACCTAAGTTTTACTTACCTCAAAGTCCAAGATGATTTACTCAAAAATTCAACTTTTATGATAAAGTGATCTAATAACTGAACTTTATTTTAAACTAATTTAATAACTTCTAATCAGCAAGAAACTGAATCCTCTTAGTCAGCATCTGTAGTTTCCAATCAATTCTACTCTATTGCTGCAAAAGATTCTATTCATAACCCAAACCTATTCAATAGAAACAAATAGGTTTTATAACAGCCGAAAAGTTGTACGCTAAATCAATATTATTATTTCTGCACGTATTAAGTGCCGAAGGCTAACAACAAAGCAACTGACGGCACTGAACAGTTGCATGTGAAGGACTTGCTCAAGACCCCACACACCAACTGCCTCAGGGGGAGGCCTGAATCCTCACCATTTGTGTTTGAAGACGAGCGCTCAAACCAATAGGTTATGTAACAGCCTTCCAGTGGTGTGATTTTATGATCACTCGTGTAATCGACATGCTGATAAGCCTTCAGTTTCAACATGACTCTAGCTGTATCTTTGTCTCCCTGAATTAAATGCATCGCTTCAAGAAATCTGAGAAAGTGAACTTGAGAAAATCTCACCTAGAGACTCGGAGAACGACGCAGACCTTGTGTGCACAATGTCTAGCTCTTCATGGCTTTGCTCAAGTGTTTCCTGGCCGGCATCCTCCCGGCTGCAGACAACTGTCTCTTCAGCAACTGCAACTTCACTCGTTGAAGCAAACTGATCCCTATGAAATACAGGATAAATGACTCCTGCATGGTCTGTGAGGAACAATCACTGAACAATCAAAGAAGAATCAATGATCCTTATATGATCATAGTTCTCAGTATACAGAAGAACAAAGTATGGGGCAAGAGCTGAAGTATGTCATGAGAATTGAAGTATGAGGTGAGAACTGCAGTATGTAAGGAGTGAGAATTAAAGCCTGTAGTAAGGCAGAAATAAAGTAGGTGGTAAAAACTGAAGTGCCAACAGCTGAACTGTATCAGTTTAGTACTATTAATAAGTAAGACATTTATTAACATGCCACTGTCCATCGGCTGAGCAAGGAATCGTAGGCGAAATAAGTAATAAATAAATAATTAACAGACATCACTGTAATCTGGGTTCCAGGATAAACTCACTCTTATGACTTATCTTTCAAAGCATAGCAACGTTTTCAGTATAGGATTTGAACTTTTATAAACTTTGATTTTTAACTGGTATCTTTAATTTTTATATGTTTCTCTTTTTTAATGAATTTGTGTAGTCTCGCATAGATTGTTTGAATGCAAGTGTCCCAGTATGACTGCTACCCTAAACAATTTTTGTGCATACATTACAGTACCTGCTTATCGGTATTAAAAATTCAAAAACTGGAATTGAAAAAACGGTTAACACAAATTGTTCACACTAGTCCTCTACATTCTGTGTTAAACAATTAGCATTGTATGTAGTAAGTAAAAAGTGGGGTGATATGTGGTGATACTATGTGAATATGTGGTGATACTAGAATAGCACACTGCAAGACGCTAAGACACTAAACACAGACGGCATTTCTTGATTTACCAAATACAGACTGCACTAAAAGAATATTTTCTTACTCGTGAACTTGGGCAACCACTTCGTTTGACACATCTGTCACCTTTGAAGAATCCACTGGGAGAACTGGCACAGATTTTGTTAAACTAACGGTCACCTTTGTAGGATTTTTTCCCTTGTAAGTGTCAACGGCATCGCCAATCTGCTTATACCACCTGGAATGCAAAAAAGCTTTTCTACTATCTGATGTTGTATGTCCATGAGGGTTATAAAGTTTCCATGTCTTATAGCGAAACATGGGGAGGTGCCCATTTCAAACTCGTAGGTTCCCCCGCCGGCAGCGGATGAATGTCAAGGTCCAAGACATGGGGCCAGTATGTCACAAGACTTACCATTTACTTTCTAGTCTATGCCAGTACCAAACTATAACGCTTGGTGAAACAGCTTGTCCCAGGTCATTACACAGAAACTGCTCAGCAAGTTCAAACCCACAATCACTGGATTACAGACCAAAAGCACTACCGAACATACAACCACGTTACACTGGGTTATGCATAAAGATGTTGGAAATATTATCTGTAACAGCAATGGCAAATCAGAGTTTTCTGGCAGAAAGAAAAGCTCCTGAAGGAACACCCATCTCAGCCCTAAATAACGAATGCTTTTCTAAATAACAAATGGTTTTGACCTGGCCCTTGACTAATAAATGCCTCTGGCCTGGCCCAAACAAAAGCTGAATAGAGAATAAATGAAGATGATTCTGCATCAATAACAGTTTGCGCAAATTAAAAAATCCAAAAATTAGAAATATAACATATATATATATATAACCTAATCTAATGACTTCTGTGGTGCTATTATTGTAATACAATGGCATCAATCAGTGGTCGCTTCAAGTGAAATTATAATCAAATTCATAATTCATTGGAGAAGTCATGTAGAACTTCAGTAGGTCAGAAAAACCAAATGTTAGGCTACAGTGGGTAAGCAAGGTGAAACAGACGAATCTCAAGTTTAGACCCAAATGACATCAAAGAGCTGACAAAATGAACAGAACTGGATGGTGAATTTCAAAGCCATGGACCAGCAAACAAGATCGCTCTATAGAGCTCAACACTGTCCTGCTATGACTCATAAGTCATAGTGTCTGGTGATTAAGTGCAATATTTGTTGACATCATGGTTAAGTACAGAACAGAGATAGGTTGGCTGATTTAAATGTAATAATTTGTGAACTATAAGACAGATTTTAAACAGGATTCTTTGCTTTAAAATCAGGAAACATCCTTACTTGTTCTTTTCATCCTTGGATCCTGCAACTAGATCATATATCTGTGGGCCCTGTTCAGATATATTGACTAGAAAAAAGGCACATTTATCTAAAAAAAACAATACCAAACAATACAGAACATTTCAGTGCCTTCCCACCCAAAGGTTCCTAAAATAATCCAATAGATAACTGCCCACAAAACATAAATTTCTCCAGCGGAGAAAATGCATGGACCTACCAGCTACCCGATGAAACAAGAAAGAAGAAAGCAAATAAATATATCAAATAAATGTAGAAAAGGCCACAGCACAAACTGATCATAAACTTCCAGGCTCTACATTTCCTTTGGGAGTCCACCAGTGGTGACTCACCTAGATATCGCAGCACTGTTCGCTTATTGCTGAACTTGTTGTTCCCAATGACTTTAACAATTTAAGCAGACTTACTTAAATTAAAAGTGCTATATAAACATGTCTTAAAAATAACT
Organism: Norana najaformis; assembly: GCA_964023275.1. NCBI lineage: Eukaryota > Metazoa > Annelida > Clitellata > Crassiclitellata > Hormogastridae > Norana > Norana najaformis. The sequence continues at coordinate 17,240,328 of OZ029925.1, forward strand.
AATAAACAACCTGTTTGCAAAGCATATTCTTCACTTGCCACATAAAAAATACCATCAATTCATCCAGCTCAAGAAAGGTACAAATAAGAACTGCACCAACAGGTAAAATTCCAGTTGAATCCAGACACCTACTAGTAGCAACTGGTTTGACAAGGAGATTAAATGGCACCATATTCAGTGACCAGATAACTAACGAACCAGACTTTTATGATCAAATCTTCAGTTGATTTCAGCACTTACCAGTAGCAATTGGTTTGACAAGGAGGTCTGCGAGTTTTATGATCAACTTCCGGTTAACTCTAGCACTTACAGTAGCAACTGGTTTGGTAAGAAAATTAGTGAGTTATATGATACCATTTCCAGTTGACTCTGGAACTTACCAGTGGCAACTGGTTTGATAAGAAGATTATTGAGTTTTATGATCGGACTGTGAGTAGTTCGAGTATCCGTCTTTCCAGCAACTATAAGCGAGCTCTGGAACCTTAGCACCAGCTTCTCGTCCTGCTTTTGAAGCAGCAACAGGATGTCGCTGAGCAGAACAACGTGAACGTTTATCAGGCGGTCGCGACTTAAGCGCCACGTCAACGGGCCATCGTACAACAGAGTATGCTGTGTCAAGTCTAGATTCTAAGCACACAACATAACAATAACAGACAATATATAAGTATCTCCGATATATAAAACAAATACATAAGCACACAAACATCTCAGATTATCTATTATATAATGCAAATACATATATATACACACAAGTCTAGATTCTACATACAACTAAACGAAAAAGGTTCTGTATAAATCCTTGGATACATACATACATGGATCATACAAAGATGAGAACAGTCAAGCTTAGATTCTACCCAGATTGTAATGTAATTGTAAAGTAACGTAACAGAACATACATTAGAACAAAGTCAAGCCGAGATTCTACACAGACCAGGACAACATTTTAAGACTTTATTCAAAGAAATGTGAAAATGCATCAGAAAAGAACATGCACTGTGTCATATATTCTACACAATTCACAAAAAACCCAGATATTATTCCATAGGAACTGTGAATATGACCTCAGAACAACTCACAAGCGACGGGTCAAATCCAAAATCCACAAATGACGAAACAGTCACAACAAAATGAGTAAGTACTTTTGCAAGGTGCTTAAAAGGTGTTATGTGCAGAGTCTGGCTAAATAAATGCATACAACATGGACATTAATTGAAAACAGACTGTGTTACTTCCAGTACATCTGACCCTCCTAGCAAAAACTAAATCGTCAAAAGATTTATGAAGCTATTTTTAGCTCAACCAATCACGTCAAACTAGAAGTAAACCGGAAGTTCACAATTACCACCAATTGGTATTGCTACAAACTGCATTTTATATTGTATTTTCCAGTTGTTAATTCAGAATTCAGAGTAAACGATCCCACATGTTTGTGTTCTTTGATTGGTGGTGATTTTAATCTTCTGGTTTGACGTGATTGGTTGAGCTAAAAAAGCTTCATAAACCTTTTGACGATTTAGACACAAGTTTAGCAAACTGCAACACTATAAAGTGGATTCTAATACAAACTGGTCAGAAACGTGGACGCCATTTTTTTATTCAGCTATAGAAAGATAAAATACCACATATCCCAATTTGTGCTGGGAGGATGTCCTGTCATGAGCCTGAAGCAATTGTTTCTAGCTTTACAATGAAGTCATTCTATAACGAGGTCAAAGTTATAATGAGGTCATCAATGAGGTCATTCTATAATGAGGTCAAAGTTATAATGAGGTCATGTCATAATGAGGTCATTTTCAACAGCAGAACTAAATTTGGGATCCATGATCCCAACTGCATTATGTCAGAATTCGTCTAATAATGGAGCATGTTATAAGGAGTTCTAGTGTATTTCGATATGGTTCCCAAAGGCAGTGTTTTGCAAACAGGACCCAGCGTTTATATCGTAAATTGCAGAAAGAAAATAACAGACCTTACAGTCGTCGATGTTTTTCGCCTGAGAGGAGTTTTCTAATGGGCGCTTATCAAGTCTCTTCTGCATTTCGCTTAGCTTCACACTATTCTCATAATCCTGAACAGCCTTGTTCACAGAGTTGAGAATTTCTTTACTACTACTGTACGCAAGCTGTAACAAACTGTGCTCCTCCGAGTCGGCTGTAAGGTAATCAAACAAGCAATTTTAGTAATTACATAAACACTCTTACGGAATATTTTATAAAATTACAAAGTAAAATCAAAAATACCAACATAAAAGATAGTACAATAACAGGAAGTGACTACAAAATATTTCGTAATTGTAATTTTCTGTAATTGTCATCGCAAACTTCTATAGCACCTCCAAGGCACTACATCCAGGCTGCATAATAAGCCAAACAAATTTTGGAGCCATTAACAGTAGCAAAAAGGCACAATTTCTCTAGCAGCTCATCACAGTAATTTATCCAGACACAATCTGCACCAATCCGATAATAACAATGTGCATACCCAAATGTATATAATTATGTAAATGTATATATGCGTACATGTACGTACTTGTGTATGTAAAGGTACATATTAATCAGAATGTATTCATTCATTCATTCATTTATTCAAGGCATTTATATAGCACCCTACATATTAATCAGAATGTATTCATTTATTCATTCATTCAAGGCATTTATATAGCACCCCTTAAAGAGTCTTCTCAGCAGTGCTCACATCCCTGCTTCAGCAAAAACAGAAAAGTATGCACACAGCAGTATGTAGGTACTGAAGCATTGACATTTTTGTAGCGTTTCTCAAAACTGCTGAGAAACCCTAAAACAAAGACAAGACTTGGTGACCCTAACCTAAACTCCGCTGTTTTTGACTCACAAGTTATAACTGCGTAACCTTTATATGAGACAGAAAAGTACTTCTTACGCTGAGTATACTTGAGTAGGTTCTCAATGAGCAGAGGATACTTTGTGAGTCGTTGCATAGCTGTCGGCAGAAAGTCCTTCAGTTCCAGACGGCGACAAAGAGCGCTGCTAGCGGCATCCTTTCAGAAAGAAAAAACTACATGAATCCATCCATCCATGAATCCATGAATTCATGATTCCACCCATCCACCCACCCAAACCCACACACCCACCCACTCACCCACCCAACCCATCCATCCATCCATCCACTCATTCCATCACCACATGCACCCCACAATCAATACCCAGATACCCATACCCAACCCTAATCACATTCACCCAGAAATATCACATCCCTAGTCAACTCAAAGGATCACATACATTTCCAACCAGACCTACAGTTGATTGATCATCCTAAACATCTCCTGTCTTGTAAACAGAATCTGTAATTTTTTAGACAGATTTTACCTGCAGCAGACTGGCCAGCTTTGGATCTTTGCGCTGCCTCGTCTTCAAAACCTCCAGCGCCTGAGACTGCTTTTCGCAGAATTTCGCACAAACTTGCTTAAACCAGTCACCCATTTCGCCAGAAAACTGTCACAGAAAAATCACACAGTCACGAGTGCAAATACAAAACAAAAATATTCTTATATTTAATACTTCAACTTAGTCAGTTCCAAAATCAGGAGCTGTCACTGATTCAAAACAAATCAGAATAAGAAATAATCATTTCAGAATAAGAAATAAACATTTTAGCCACAGTTGCTAAATTGAAGAAAAGAGAAACATAGGAGAACCACGACTTTGTTGAACAGACCATAGAAACACAAGACCACGACTATGTTGGATAGACAACAGAAACAATATCAATAATTAGACTTGAACTAAACACGAGAAAAGTAGAAATATTTAACATACATGTTTGACAAGAATACTGGCAAAATCCCCAACTATGGAATTCTCGCTGTCTTTCCTCTTTTGCTTGAAGTCTTTATTAAGGCCACCTGTCACAGTCAAAATCATAAAGGAAATAAGCCCAAAAATTTAAGAACCAGTGCACCTAACAAAATGCTCAATTGCTTGCCGTCTCTAGCACTGGTGTCTTAAGTATTTCTACTGCTGAGTCAAGGAATACACGTCCACAAACTGTTTCCATTGTCAAATTCTTCAAGTCTATCCGTTCTTGATTCAGCGTGTTTATTGCTCTAGGCTGCCTTTCTGTCTCATTGGACAGACCCTTGGAATTGATCATATTGCGAGTCTGTTTTGGAGAGCCATCAATTGATCATGCATTAATATAATGGTGCTGTGGAATTACATGCTAAGATTAGATCAGATAAGCATCGATGGCTGGAATGCCAAAGCAAAGCAATAAAGTACCTATTAAAATTCAAAATGGCCACCTCAACATACATGAAGTTTTCAAAAGATGACATTAACAGTAGTCTCGTTCAGCACAAAATGGCCCGACTTGCTCTAGTCAAGTAAAGCCCAGTTCATGGCTTGCCTTTTTCAATCTGATCCAAAAACTTTGGTGATTAGACACAATGCACCAAGACTCAATGCTTAGTCACTTCGAGAAGGTCCGTGTGGAGAAAGAAAGTCGCAGCAGAGTAAGACAAGTCCAGTTCCATTCATTCCAATTTGAATGCTACCCTCATTCTCAATGGAATAACCAGCTCGATTCAAATGGATCTGCAGCTTGAGCATTGGGTATCGGCACCAAAGAGGCTATTTCTTAGATTAGATCAGGTTAAAGCATATCAGAAAACAATGATTCTGTAATAAATAGTTCTGTATTCAGTTTATAAAATGCAAAAGAAGCCTTCTCAAAATATCAGGTTCATGAAAATCTGTCATAGCTGACCGTGAACTTCAATCATGTCGTCAATGTTTGGAAAAAGAAGTTTGACGAACTCCACTGGCTGATCGTTACACATCGGCTGGAAGAACAGACGCTGCATAACCTTGAGGTTTCGAACATGTGCTCGCTCCGTGTAAAAGAGTTCTGCAAGAAACGACAACAGTAGAAATGAGAACTTTCATTTGCCTTCAGGGCTACGAGCAAACAAAAATAACGTGTCTTCATGTCAGAATGTTTTACAAGTAGATTGTATGATTTTCATCACCAATAAAAATTTGTTCCTGAATAGACACAGTGCCAAAATTTGTTCTTGAAAGGTCCATTTCACCCAAAGAGATTTTGGATAAGTTTAGGAGAGAGTGACCAAGGTCTTCAACTATTTGAACTGTGAAATAGGATAGATTATGAAATATAATGGACAAGGCTTTTCTTTAACAGACAATCAGGATTACACTAGTGCAGGCAACAAGGCTTTCACTTATCAGATATCTCAATTAGCCTTCCACTGGAAATACGTTCTGTTCCATCACATACATCTCAATAGCCAGTTTAAAACTACCTTAAACTGCATCTTTATAGATGACCATGTTTACATAGCTTTGTGAGGTTCTTAAAAGGTACAATATAAAAACCCAGATACATACATAAACACATCACATTAGGTGATCGCAATCAAAGCTTCTACTTGCCATTTATTACTTCCTGGCGTTTCTTCTCCTTTGGTTTCATTTTCTTCAGCTGTTCTTTCGGAATGAAGGAATCAAGAGACGGAAGGTCAGCCTCCGTCTCAAAGTCAGAATCACAAGATACATGTGCCACTGGAATTGTGGCCTCGTTCACCACAAAGCCGTTCTCTGGACCTCTGCAATTAAAAACTCAGTTTTAGACAGATATTCATGGAATCACACCAATGAGAATGACAAGACAAGTTGTTTTATTGAATCACCAACAACCAACAATCTAGATAGTTGCAACAGTTTCCCCTAAGATATTACAAGTGCTGGCATCAAAGCAGCAATCCAGAAGGAACAAATGTCCCTTTACAGTATGGATAATAAACAAATACTGTAACAATAAACAAGTACTTACCTGACAAAACAGTACAACTGAACTCTGACATTCAGACAGACAGACAGACAAACACACACACACACACACAGATACACACAGAGACAAATCAGTCGAATTGGTTTTACCAAGTGAACTGCACTGTGAACTCAAAAACGGGACACATAAACCAAGAGATGACCTCTGACCTGTACCAATTCAGATTCTCTGGTTCAAAAAAAATGAAAGACTACAGATGCCAGCCTAGATAGCACTTAATAAATTATAAGACCAGCAGTCTAAAATAGCAGACCTGAAAGAAGATGGTTTCACTGGGTGCTCAGCAACCACAGGGTCCGCATACACGAAAACCCTACAAAATATACCAACAGAACACCTGTCAGTTCACTAAAACAGGAATCCAACAATCTACTGAACAATAAATTTTACATACAAATCCAATCTAATATGGAAACCTGTGTAGCTCCTTTATCATAATGCACAAGGCATCAGTTGCTGGTCGCTTTATCCGCAAAATCGTATTCCATAACCATGATCGGCTGGATAGAATCAGCTCAGCTGGATGGTCTGGCTGTAGCAACACCGACTGACCTCAAAAGATGGAATCAAAAGGAACCTCAGTTCTACTTTCAGGGTCACTTAAATCTGTAAATAATTCAGAAATCAGGTGACCCTGGTAGCTGAACTCAGGTCCCTGTTGGGCCTGCCTTCTGATATTAATGTAATGGAATGTAAAGAAGGCCTAAGTGTGTGGTCTGATAGAATATGTCACCTAGTTTACTAAATTATGCATTTCAATCTGCTAGCCCATCCTTATTTAGTGTTCACCCCAGATGGGTTTAACAGATGCAGATGGTTTGGCAGCTGAGAAGGTCTACAGAAACACACTGAAGGTTGTGATCAGATTGATGACACTCTAACCTATATGCAGCTCACCGCAATTATAAGTGTAGTAAAGTAATAGGAGCACTATCGGTCACTCTGTAAAATCCGTTATAGTATTTGTACAGTGTATAAAGTCTGTTTTGGAAACCTGGTTAATGAATTCCAGAAACGGCTCAATCATTCACTATACAGTAGCTGTCCATTTAAAGTGATTTTGCACCATTTACAGTTGCAACACCTATCGACTCAGTTTAAAGCAATGCACTTACCGGTATTTAATTGTTTAAGTTCACATCTGCAGCTTAGTGAATTGCTTAGGATAAAACATTACAATTTGTGACAGTAGATGAACATGGCCTTTGTAATAAGAATTTATTACGTCAAAACAAACTCTGGTTTGCAAGTCAATATAGATATATATGTACGTTAATGTAAAAATGTACATATATATCTGGACACTTCAACAGTGTCTTTTACGCACTTTACGAAGTACTTTCTTGGAATGCAGAAGTTGTTAAACTAAACTATTGATGCCCTGCACTTACGACGGTTGGTCCTCGTTTAAAGTCCCATCCTCAGGACTTCGACTTCGTGAATGAGTTGGCGAGGACTTTTGGTCATCGGCCGACTTCGGCTGTTCACTCCTGTCTTGCGACTTATTAATCTGGCCAATGGACGATGAAGGTATTTCCTTGCCATGTTCTACAAAAGAAACTTCAAAGGTCAAACCAGTTGGCAAACGTTAACGACACAAAGATATACATTCAACTTAACCTATCTACACATGAACATAAAACATGTAACAATGTAAATATGTAAGCGTATAGTAATGTGGTATATGGTACAAAGTTGGAACCTTCTACAGGTGTTATATCAGTAGCGTGGATTCCAACTCCAACTGAATTTGTAAATGCATAAAAACACTGTTTCCATCCAAACTACTTCCAGCATTAAAGGAATTCTTTTAACTCCTAGCCTATCCTGTGCAAAGCATCTGCATGCTAGTTCAGCAAAATGTCCCTGCAGAAAAAATCCCTCTGTTCTTCTGTATTTCTCCCTCTCCTCTGTCCCAGCCCCTACCCCAATTTCCCTCCCCTCTCTTTCTTGTCCCTGTCCCTCCCTTCGGCCAAGTACAAAGAAATTACTTTGTTCTCATATTATTTAAACAATGGCACCAATGTCGTGTGGCCTGTCGTAACTGTACTAAATGGACTGTAAACCACGCACAGACACTTCTAAGCATGCTACAGATCGGAGAGAAATAGAATTTGGCTCTAACTTCCACAGATGAATACTAATACTTCACAGGGCCTTTGAGAAGATAACTTAGGGCACTGCATAAATGATCAGATACAAACATACTTTTACCATTGCAAATTTTAAGCAGCTCAGTTGCTTTTTACTGGTTTAAATTAAACGTGGGTTCCTTACCATAGTTACATTCTGGTGACATGTGACAAATTACATCTACAGTGCAATACTTAATTTTTGTAAAATTACTTTATGCATGTATGAGTGTAAAATCACAAATGCACGTTTGTATGTACGTACGAATGTATGTAAGCATGACATTTTCATGACATCTACAATTAGTGTCTCAAAGAACTTTCTCCAGTACTATTATCAGAAAAAAATCTATAAGTTGGCAAGTCAAAAATCTTATGCTAGCAACAAGCATATCCTGCCTAACTAAAATAACGACAAAGTAGCAACAGCCTATATTTTAGTTTCAATTTTGACTTCTAAGGAGAATTTTGCCAGCATTCAACCATGCTTATCATAAATATTATAACTAAAACCAATGAAAATAAAGAAAGCCAGTAAAACAAATAAAACGAGCAAATCCAGTTAAACTAACGAGACAAAGCAAACTCAAACACGCGAATTCAATAAATTCAATGACAGAATGATGGAGGCACATCCAAGGAACCGATGTTAAAGAACGAAAAACATTTACTTAATTAACCCAATTAACTCATGAATGATCACCACAAAACATTTACTTAAATAAAGACAACCCTAATTAACTCTTGACCCAATTAACAGCAACGGCCTACATTTCACAACAGATCTGGGGCGTTGTATTGAAACTAGTCACTTTTTCCAGCGCACTGCCATTACATTCCAACAGTTTAACACCAGTGCCTACTGCGGCACTTTTGCAGTTAACAGCCCATCTTTGATCAATCGATACTAGTTGCAGAAATGCTTTTTTTTTCAAATTTACTGGTAAAATTCCTAATGTAAATGTAACATCAAGATCTGGTCCATGTTGGAGCAATTCATTCAATGTGGTCTCTAACGCCAAAGACTTTGCTACTGCTATCTGAACTATAGAGTTATTTTGTCTTACCATTAGTAGTCTTACTGTGATCATAGCCTATTTAGTTGTAGACAGAGCAAAAGGAACTATGTGGAAATTCTCTCCTGAGGACAGTGATTGAAGGAAGAACTGAGGAAAAGAAGGTTCCAGGAAGACCAAGGAATATGCTGTTGGACTGGACAATGCAATATAGGAAGAAGACGGGGCTATAAAGAAGTCAAGGAGAGGGCACAGAACAGAGAGGAGTGGTGTAGTTGAATTCCTGGACCTGCTTAAGGGCAGGACACTGAAGAGGAAACATTCCCAAGGTAGTAGTTGACAGTAAACACACTCTGTAACAATCCTGGACAAGCTGTTCATACATGCTCACCTCTGTCTGGAATCTGTTACTGGTGTCATCTGGGAAGTAAAGTTGCGCTGGCCCCCTGTTCAGGGCATTAAGATACATCCACTACATGCTCAAGGGTGAAGAGCAGCAAATGAATGCATCCTCTGCTTTCTATTATGGGATGTGGGGCAGACTGGTAGTTGACAGCAGCGTGAAATAAATGTTGATCTTACTTCTGTAGAACAGACAACTGACCTAACACACTCTTACCTCGATCTTTCTCTCCGAAAATAAGAGCTGAGAAGGTCTTTGTCGTGGGTGAAAGTTTTGGATCCTTGACAGATGGCAAAGAAAGAGTTTTCACCATTCCAGGTTCGTTTATGTTAACTCGATTTCGAACTGTACATTGAAATGTGATGCATAAAGAATGAGCGAATGAGAAAAGAGGAATATAAGCTTCGTCAACAATATTAGTGAACACTGACCAACATTAGTAACCAATTAATTAACGATTGACACAACATGCAAATTGAACAAAAATAACCTTAATTAGCTAATTGGAAAACACAAAATCTGCTGTTACGTTCTTTGTGTTCTAGTGAATTTTCCAATAATGGTTCCTGTTTCGTAAATTTGAAAAACAATGGCCAACCTTGTGATGCTATAGTTACCCCCTCCAGATGCAAAAGTGCTTAGTGGCAAGAAAGAATTCACAAGTATACCCAGTTGAAAAATTTCTCAATTTCAATCAGTTTTTAACTCTTCAGTTAGCTGCCAAAGCTCTTCCCTGGGACACTAGATGTGGAAATAGAAAATTCAAAAAGAACAAGTTAACAGCACGTATGTGGTAAACAAAATACTAATCACTTACCAAAACGAACTTAATACAACAATGGAACAAATGATTGGCAAGCAAAATAATTCCAATTACATTTTAAAGAATCCGATTAAAACACATAAGCGTGCAGTGGGTAATTCGACTTCCGATAAAAGGATCCATGGTAAGTCATCTAACATGCAGTAAGTCACTTGAAGTGGTAATACCTTCCTCTTGCTGGGCATCCATTCGTATGAATGCATTTGATGAAAGACTGCTGTCTTCTGCTAGACGATGAGCTTCTCTGCCTGCATTTAAAAATAAAAGCATCAATAATGTGGCCTTCCATTCTACCCATACCTACTTTAAAATTAGATAGTAGCTGAAAATCACCAACAAGAGTCAATCACTCATTAGAATACTCAAAGGATTCAGTCCATCACGATGGTACTGAATGCATTCGATACCTGCACCAAGTACACTCTGAGCATAAAATACTGACAGACATAGGAACACAAGGTTTTTAAGCTGTTGACAGCAGACCACTCAGTTGACAAGGATCGTAAATTAATTCAGCTTTAGAAGCGGATCTTATTACAAAGCTGGCATTATTAGCAAGAAGGAGATAACTCATACAGACCACCAGTCACTGTTGAAGCTGCTGAACTCCCCTTTCTCTTCAGTCTGTTAATAAATACGCCAGACGGAGGAGGCTTGGGCTTATCCGCTGCCACAGGTGGACGCGTTTTCTTTCCACAGCACGACTCTTGGAGGTTATAAGAGCATACCTTGTGGAAGCTGAGCTCACACTCTGAAAATTCAGCAGAAAAGTCAGATACTTCTGTGCAGTTATATTATTACATGGTTGTAAGTTCTTAAGTTTTGTTGCACTGTCCATCTGTGAAATAAAGTACATTGTTTTGAAGTTTTCTTCTGGGCGAATAATGTTTCTGGCAGGTTTGCTCTAAAAGTTAGCTGGGCAGTTGATTCCATTGTAACATGGGTACCGTTAACACCAGCATGGCTGAATGTGTGCTACTGTTAAACAGTAGCAAAGGTCTGAGGCATAACAATGTCATTCAGGTCTAAACTTAAAACTTGTCCATTTCAACTTGCTTATCACACTGTAGCCTGACTTCCGGTTTCCCTGAACTACTGATTTCAACCAAGCTTCTCCAAAAGATCACAGTTTCTGACTACAGCTGCGCTTGAAGAACCATCACATAATGCCTTGTGCATTATGATAATGGTGCTACAGTCATTTGCTAACATTACAGAATAATCGTCTACCACAAAAGGCCCAACTAGCCAAATCACTATCAACAACTGTCAAGGCCCGCTGTTTTACTCTGGGCTAGTTAGCATGACTCTGTTTTGGCTTCTAGTGAGCATGCATATGTGCCTCAGATTCAGGTTTACTGACTGTGCACATAATAAATGCTTTAAATAAATAAATAAAAATAAATAAATACACAATAAGAGCAGAAGATCTTACTCTGACACTGGTAGCCTTGGTTGCCAACTCCACACAGAAGATTCTGGCAATATTGGCAGTAGGTCATTGTGAAATACTGCTGAGGTAACAAGTGATGACCTTTCTGAAAAATACCCTAGCACACACAAACAGCCAGACAAGAAATTCACTAACATCCGTTTCAGTAAAGCACCCTTTGCATAAATACTGGTAAATACACACAGGCACAATTTGCACATGCATACAAGTATGCACCGGCCACATACACATGGGACTGTTTACCACAGATGAGAATTCACTGGTGTTTGTATGCCTGTTCGAGACTGCCAGTGAACACCTTCTCCAGCTACATGAGCATCTTCATAATGAACTTCTCACTGTTTACAAACTCTAGAATGGATTATGGATTGACAGGCTCCACTGGCTCCCTGTCGAGATGGGAATAAAGTTCAAGATTCTCCTTGGGTGGCCTCATCAGCTAGCCCCAACATGCATCAGAAAGCTCTGTGTTCCAGTCTTGGAAATCATTGCACTCTGCTGCTCATGGAGATGTGCAAGTGTCAGACTTCCGCACATCAACTCAAGCCCATCGTGCTTTCTCACATCCAGGACCTTCTTTTGGGAACAGTCTTCTGCTGCACATATGTACTGTTACGTTAATCTCTGTTCAGCAAACATTTTCAAACCGCCTTAAAATGCACTTGCTTTGATCAGTAATAACTGTTCGACAGATAGTCATGCTTACTGTGCCTCTGTGAGATATGACAGACGAGCTAAGTTTTTTTATTTGTACATACATGCATACATACAACTCTAACATCAGTGGAAAGTGCTTAAATGGCGAAAAAGAAATGCCCAGATACATTAATTAATTAATTACACACCCTCTCACACATACATGCATATGCACCCGTACATACACATATGCATACAGCTATGTATACATAAACAAAGAAAGGCAAAGTAGCACAGCATAAGGTTAACCATGGGGGGGGGAATACATGTCCTCAAATCACATTAGTACTGTCATGGAGACGCTTCTTGATCTTGACAGATGGAATGGCTTTACCATGTCATAAATTAATCATAGCCAAAGATAAAAAGCATTTACACATGCAGATACTTCAGCATAAAGACACAGATACATACAGAGACACGTGTGTGTGTGTCTGTCTGTCTTACCTTTCTAGATGGCTTGCTGAACATCTGGAACTTGGTCTTGTCTCTGACGTTGAACGTCACACAACGTTCCAACAACATGCTGTTCTTGACGTTCGTGTATCCATGTTGTTTGAAGAAGAACGCCAAAGCTGCGGCCAGTGCTGCATTTCGCTCGTTGTCCTCATCTGGACTGTTAAAAATACGTATTTCAAACAGATTGCTCACAGTAGCGTAATGTAGCGTTCACAATAACTGCATGAATTTAGATCCTTCTGAATAAATAACCTGAATTCATGTTTGCAAGAATTACCCCTTGGTTACAGAATAAACTCCAGCAACTGCCTCATAACAGCTTTCAAGGCATTTATACTGGGTCCATTACATTTTATGCACATGCGTATCAAGACACTTGATATAGCACCTTTGCAGTACCTCACAAAAGCACTGCACACACGATTGCCTAACTGATCAAAACAAGTGTGTTTTAAGACAGTTTGAAACTGCATGCAGCACAGAGTCATATGCTTCTTCTTCCACTTCCTGGAGCAAACTTTATGCGAATATAGCCTTATCAATGATGCGACGCCACGACTTCCTGTCTTGGGCTCTGTTCCGTGCAGTATACAGTCCAATACCACGACATTACAGATCCTTTTCCACTGCTCTAGCCCATGTGACTCTAGGTCTACCACGTGGCCTTTCCCAGTCCCTGGGGGCTTTATTCACTGATGCCCGTAAAGCTCTTCTGTGTTTCTCATCAGGTGGAGAGTGTGCAACATGACGAAAGAACCGCAGTCTGCTACAAGACTGTTCAAGGAGGATGGTTCAATACGTAAGAAGACACAGTGGGCTCAAGTTGAAGCGAGGAAGTGTGACGATCACCAACCCAATTCACTCAAGACTCAAACACATCACATTACACTATTTATATTCAAACGTTTACAAGATTACTTAACTTACGCAAATTGCTCAAAATGGCTCCACAGAGAGCGTTCGATGACCTTGGCTTCATCTGCATGATCAAGATTGTCCTTTAGGTCATGGTCACCGTAAATGCTTCCCAGACCTGCCAGGGAGAGTAAAAGAAAACTATGACAAAACAGATAAAATTAAACTCCATTCACGTAGATCTTGTTTTACAGAATCTTCAAAAGACAAAGTGAGTGATGAGATAATTAAAAGTGCAACAAAGTTGTCTATTTAGTACTGAACTGTTCTGCTCATATTAAAATCTATTTTAAGTGTTCATATAATCATTCTTTACTGTACATGTAATGTAATATACAGTACAGTATGCAAATAAAGGCTACTTAATTACTTTACTTACTCAGTCTGTAACTCTGGTTCGAGAAGACACAGTGTAACAACCCTAAGTTGTTTACACACAAGTGCCACTGCCACTTAGCAGAAAAACTTTGGTACCGGCAAAAGCTGGGAAAGAAAAACAGCAAGTCCTGCAGTGGAGTTGGCCACGTGTCCAAGACCTTGGGATTCGTGCACATGCCCACTTCAGGTCCTTAGAGAAGGAAATGTGTGCCTTCTCATAAGTGCATACAATCAGACAAAGTGCCTTTGATATTTAAATAGTGCCTTTTTCTACATATAAATTAGACATTTATATAGGTTTTACTCCGCCACATAGACCTAGAATCTGGTGCTTACCTAGCGCCTGCTTACTACGGAAGTCAGCCATGAGGTCCCCGATCAAAATCGGAGTGCTCTGCCTCGCCTGGACGAACAGATTCTTCATGAGGTCCTCTTTGTCATGTCTGTTGTGAAGAATGTAGTGAATGTTGTCTACAAGGGCTTCGTCGATGTTTACCTTCAAAGGCTAAAGAGAACACAAGAGAATCCACAGTCATTCTGCTTTGTTTATTACTGTTCATTATTTTCTTCTGCTTATAATCTAATGGTTAGTGTGCTGAATTGTCAACTGGGAGTCTGAGGTTCAAATCCCCACCAGGGCAGAAAGATGTTTTAAGATTTCTGCTACATTTGCACCCCCAGCGAACTTGGCTATAAGATGTGTACATGGACTGAACGCTGTTGGTGGGAAGATCAGGCAGAGAGGGAGAGGACTGGCTGCCTGCCCTGATATGTTGAAGGTAAGAAACTGAAGTCACTAACATTTCATACCTGTGGCTTAAGGAATGGCTCTTCTTTTGAATCATACTAATCCTTAATGACAAGCATCAATCGAAGCAAGTTACAATCCACAAGGCAACTGGAGACCAATGCATTTGCCAGAGATCCTTGAAGACATGGGACATAATGTCTAATTCTGCGTATGTCACAAATATACACGTAAGACAATTTACATATACTATTTACATAGTCAGAATCAAAACAATGCCTAAATTACGAGCAGTATCAGCCAACTCCACAAGCGAGTCACCCAGATCCCAAACCGTTTATGGATTGCTGTGGTTGTCTTTACGCTTGAGCCAAAAGGTCTTTCAAACCTAAAGATCAAGTTTCTGAAGAGTTTTTAGAGGCACATATGCATGTAGAGTCAATATAAAGTTCCAAGTCTCTTAGGAGAACGGAGAGGAGGAGCTCATTTCCTATTCTTCTGCCCTTCAGTCGGCAGTGGATGAATCCCAAGTTCCTGGATATGGGGCCAGTGCATCGCAGCTTTAACATTTGCTTCCCTGCTTATGCTGGTACCATCTTATACTGCATGGTAACAGAGACAAGTGTACATAAACAACTTTTTTTATAAAAGTGTAAAATTTAATTTGTCATGAAGTGCACGCAAACAGAGAGACAAACGCACACGCAGACGTACACGCTTTAAACTAAGCAACTAGACCCGACTCTCCTTCCTTTGAAAGCTTAATTTACAATCGAAAGAAGAACTTAAGGAAATCAAAGTAATTAATTTACCTGCATCTGTGCAAAGTACCCCTCAAGACTTACCTTTTTCAGCTGGCTTATCCGCCATAGGCTGCCTTTCTGTCTTAGTGGACTGATCTTCTGGATATTGACCTGAACGCGGCTTAAAATTGATACGCCATCAGTTGATGCCTTGAGCATTAGACACCGACGCTAGAGACGTTTTAATTAATAATAACTGTCCAGGGTTGATACACACAATCTACTCAGCAGGCTCAAGCCCACAATCAATGGATTACTGAATACTGCTACCTCTATCCACATAATTAGATTAAACAGGATGGCTAATAAATCTGGTATTAGAAAACCAACTACTGTCCAGTAGAAACATATAAGAGGTTCTTAGAAGGTACTACATAAATGCTCTACATAAATGTTCTTTAACAATACAACACAATCTAGTCACAGACCATTTCAATACAGTATTGTCCGCAATGTGAAAGGCGATTATCTTAATCCAGCAATAAGATTAGACCAAACCTTGCACAGAACAACACAGAAGCTTCTTTGTGGTAGATCCATCTTTCTACCCATGACAAGAGCTTCTTGCCCCGCCTTCGCCTCTTTTAACGTAGAGGTCTTTGAAGACCATTCTGTTCAATCGTGGTCTTATACTGTCAGGTAGGGAGTGCCTCTGAGAGGTTTCTCTTAAAGAGTGCTGTAGAAGTTTGTGAATACAATTAGACGCTCGAATTATATTCATTGTACTAACCGCCTTATCCACGAGGAACGTGGAGAATATCTCGTAGGCCCACTTCCTCAGTTCTTTGCCTGAACCTTGTGGATACGTCTCCGTTACGATGTAGAACAACTACGTAACAAAAAGACACACCAGATAATTCATTTCTTACGTGTCACCCTCAAATGATGATCTCAAAGTTAAGATTCTCCAATACATCATATGCATATACATACGTACATAAGTAAATACATACTCATACGTGCATACATAATACATGGATCTAATATCACAGGACCTCCAGGAGGTTCTACTAGTGAAAGCATCTATGGTCCACTGCATCAAAAGTAACATTTAACTTCAAAAAGGAAGTCTGTTCTCCACTTAAGACTTAACTATTACAAATAGCTTACCCACCATAGACTGCCTCTCTGTCATTGTGGACTGATCTGGATAAAGAGATGATTGCAGTTTGGCTTTGGTGCACCACAAGTTGACATCTTGTGCATTAGACACTGGCACAACAGATGTTTACTAATTACAATTACGATAATGGAAGTAAAGCTTCTATGTTTCTAGTGGAACGTAGAGGCGGCGTTCGTTTCATGCTCTTCGGCCCCTCTGCTCACAATGGACGAATCCCAAGATCCTGGAATAGGAGCCAGTGCATAAGCTGTTTGCTTCCCAGCTTCAGCTGGTACTAAGTTATTTACTTGGTGACACAGACCAGTGTTCACAAACATTTAACTTCATAGGATCCTGTCTTATTCTAGATCTTTGAGACAAAACACATCATACCAGTGGTGAAGGATCGCTGTTCGATATCAGGTAGTGGAGGAGTACAGCAAGGTGAGCTGGTCGAACTATGAGCTGGCTGAAATCGCTGAAAGGTCCACTTTTCATATCAAACTGCAAAGACAGATTGCTTCCATTTTACATCCAGTTAAACTTGTGCAACGTATGCAGTAATAAATCTCATGACTGGTACATTACAGTACCTCACATGGAGTAGCCTACCACCTGGCCATCAAATGGTGGTCTTGTGTCGTCAGGTTGGGAGCACCTTTAAGAGTTTCTCTTGAAGTTACGCTATACAAGTTCTTGATTATATTTATAAATTCAATTATTATCGGTACCACCAGCTCTCAACATATCAATTTAACACCTGATACTGCAATATTCCTTTAAGCATATCCACATGACTGATTAATCCATGGAAGCCCAGCCTGTAAGGGCTATTAGACTGAAATACCTAAATAATAAAATAGTAGTATGAATAATTAAATTACATTATATTACTTTATTTTACTTGTTTGCAAAGTGTCTGGCACATGAAATAAAGTCAGAGTGAACTGGAATAAGAAGCATTGATAGCACTGTGTAGGGCAAATGAATTAAGAGGAAAACAGATATTAATACTAATTAATGCAGGCTAACATGGCAAGAGTAACACACTGACAAAAGCTGAAATAAATGTGAGTGTTTATAATTAAGACAAACCAGAACAAAAAAATAGAAACTGAGTCTAAAAACTCACATTTTCTTCATCGGATGTAAATTCTTGGTCGTCGATGGCGATGATTTCCCTGTGTTTATGCAGTGACGAACTGCTTGATGAACCTCGAGTTAACTGCATTTTGAAAGTTAATAAATATTCAGAATTACATGTCACCAAAATGACTGAATCACAGCTTTGTCTACAATAACTATATAAGAAATGACCTGTGCAGACTGAATGTGCCACATCACTTGCTCATAACACCTACATGCAATTTTAATTACTGACCTGTAAAGGAAATTCCTTTCAACAGACTCCTTGCTATCACAAAAAGTCTCACTTCTTAACTTCTTAAACAGACTTATGACTCGCCTTAAATAGATTCTTTAACCAAAAAGACTGCAATCAGTTAAAGAGTGTCTGTGTGTGCATGCATGTATGGATGTATACAGTTATGTATGTATGCATGCACCAAGACATCTAATACAGCACATTTTATTAAGGACCTCTCAAACGCACTGCACACCAGTCTGACTGATCTTCACCAAACTGACTTTATATCGGTTGCAAATATCTGCTGAGCATACAAATGAAAAGAGACTAAATAGAAAACATGGAGAGAGCGTGAAAACCTTGTAATCAATGAGCATCAGTTTTGACAGAATTTACTTTCGATTATATGTTAAACGCATTTTAATCAGGAGGACATACGCAAGGTTGTTCTGAAGTTGGAGAGATCTGATCAATTGCCGAGTCAGAAGAGTTTTCTGAGTGTTCTCCAAGTGACTTGCCGTTGTCGTCCACGACTCGTTTGCGTACTACTTGTCTGGCAGCCAGCATCTGTTATCAAGAGGATGTCAAAAGAACACCATCAGACCAGAACTTCACCACCATCAGCAACAAAACAACCCACAGCAGCCAACAACCGTCAGCGAGCAAAAGACCTCAGCAACTCAAATCCAACGATTTCCGTTGGACAGGACATAGACACATGCTAATCAGCACTGGCATACACTTACCTAAATCCCCATGCTACACGCCCCCTTTTCCCACCCAGGTGGTAAATGAGTTATATAATAACTAAAGCTTTTCAGTAAGACAACAAAAATAAAGAAGATATTTATTTGTTTATTGCTCCTATTATGCATGAAACGTCAGTACATCTGAATCTGAGGTGTGAGAAAAGCGTACGTGAAAACTTATGCAAGGATGTTATGCACAGTTTGCTCTGAAGGCTTGAATCCACAATTGATGGATCACAAAGCCGCCATGCCACTGAACAGACCACCATAGACTAAATCCATAAAGAATTTCAAGATAGCTCAATATCCCAGTCTGAGTTATAGGTAGGGGTCTGAATCCTAGTTGATTCATAGCAGTTTATAAGTAGGCTTATCAGCAACAGAAGCAGCAGTTTCAATATTTCAGTAACACAAAGGCTTATTGCAAATGCATTCTTCTTTCACTTTTGCATTCTAGGCATGTACATATGAACGCGCGTGTGTGTGCATGTGTGCACGCTTTATGTATGTTTACCTAAGTATGTATGTATGTATATACATGTATGCACAAAATGAAGACACTTAATACTGCTCCTTTTAAGTACCTCTCTAAAAGAACTGCAGATAACCTATCCATCACATGTAGTTTGTTACCTCATCCACTTGCAACCACATGAATCCTGAGGTTGGATTGCACTGCTGTTGTGAAGGTGCTTCAGCCAACACATTTATCAACTACAGGACAATGGTCCTGAACTACAGGACAATGGTCCTGAACTACAGGACAATGGTCCTGAACTACAGGACAATGGTCCTGAAGACTACTACTGTCAGTGGAAGCATTTAGTAAGAGAGCTGTTACCTTATCTTATCACCAAATAATTGATCAGGCAGCAAACCTGAATTCACACAAGAGCAGAGTATTTTGGAATCTGACTCATGAAGTTTAGTAATCATAAAAAGTCTAATCTAAGCTAATGACTTCTCCATGCAGTTACCATAATACTGTTGTCAAAAACTGTAAGAAAAGCTGATATGTGGTGACAATACTCCAAAAGGGAGAGAAAATACAGTCAAAACGTTACAGTAGATAAATAACCTATAAAAGCTAAAAATAATGGTTGCTGTCACAACGGCATTCGAGCCACAACGCTCAGTTTCAAATTCTTAGAAGTAAAGATGAGACAAGTGAGGAAGGAAGAGGAAGGTGTGAGAAAAAGCCTTTATCAGACAAAACGGTCTCAATGGGAGGATGTTGAAGCTGTTTCTGTTTGTGCATGCTGTCAATAATGTCATATAATTTAGAAACTTATGTTTTCACTTTCTCTGGGCCAATGCACAGAAACTGGAGAGATGCACTGGGATCTGGAACTTGCAGCTTTATAGGAATCATAGATTTATGCTGATTTATGCTTGACATCAAATTCTTACATGTTAAAGTCACACTCTTTAAAATAGCATATCTTGACAGCAGACTATATATACCCCCCCAAGGGATTAGGCTGTATAGAGATACTCCTTTAGTGCCTTTTTGGACCTCTCAAAAGGACGACAAAAGAATGAAAGTATGCTACAAGAATTAGCACTGTCTGAAGACCATTTACAGGTATAACCAACTTCAATACAGAGAACAAAACCCAATTACTGTAACCATATTAGGTTTGCTGATGGAATGGAGGTACTCGGAAGACACAACAGATGTATTAAGTTACACACAAACAGACGTTTCATATGCAACATCTGAATTCTTAATGCTATCAGCCAACTGCTCCAGCAGTGTGTCTTCGTTGGGGTGTTCTTAACAAACCCAAATGTTAGTCACGCAAAAAGCACCCTCAAGAAGTTTTATGACTTGTGGATTAGACATCGGCACTACAGAAGTTGCTAATTATTAGAAGGCACTATACATACATAAACACACACATATACATACATACATATACATAGCACATACACACATATATATATACATATAAACGACATATACACACAAATATATACATACATGCAAAGAGGAAGTTTCATAACGAAATATCTCATTTCCTGATGTAGCAGCTGGGAAATGTCCAACATTTGTAACACTTAAGTTTAATGCCCTTATTATCTAGATCAGGCTGGATCATTTATCATAAATGATGACGTCATCAGTTAAACTGGGGACAGCATAGAATTCACTGCTGCTTGTACAGCGTTTTATGTTTGCATAACGTTAATCCCAGTAGCTTCAAAATCTCTGGAGTGGCCTGGAGTTTCTGTGAAGACTATCATGTCATAACCATTGGCAAAATGCATCAAGTAAGCAAACAGAAGCACTTCTCCCATATGAGAAGAGAGAAAGATCATGATGATCAGGATTATATTGATTGAATACCTTTACATTCATGATAATACATATATAAGCTGCTGCTGCAGATGGAACACCTTTCGACTGAAGGTGGATGAGGTTTACAGCTCTAAAGTAATGACAGCTTTGATGATGATGATGATCTAATCTAAAGACTACTATAGTGCCATTATCATAATGCCCAAGGCATCAGTTGATGACTGATTGAAGTCAAAATTGCAGTCAAAAATCATAAACCATTGTGAGAAGCCAGCTGACAATAATGATGATGACAAGATGATACAATTTTATGACAATTATCTGATCCATCATACTAACGCACCAACACTTCACTTCTTTCAGTTTTTGTGCTGGTCTTTCACTCAAGACTGAAAACATTTCTTTCCCAAAATTCTTATCCTGAGTCTTCCTCTTCCCCTTATCTCTCTTCTCACTTCAATTTCAAACACCACCCACTGTAGCCGTCCGACTGTCTGACTCCTGGATCTTGAACTGAACCCTTTTGCCTATCGATTTTGTTTTGACTGAGTGCTTGTGAATAAGCTGGTTCCCACAACATAGCTTTCATTGGGTGCTGTAGAAATCTTGAGATTATGATTACGATTATGATGATGACGACAATGACATACATTTAAGGCGACGATGCTGATGATATACCTTATAGTTGGACAGGTCATCCGAGGAATTTCCTTGTCTCAGGTTGTCTTGAGTTTCTTTGTGGCTTCTCTTGAAGCTGTCGGAATGCGAGCGTAAAATCGATGATTCTTTCTTCGTTGCTTCCAATCGACTCGTTCCACCAAGCGAATCGTTCTTCTTGTGCCTTGGATTCTAGACATAAACACTGATCATCATACGCATTTCCCACTTTTCATTCTTGCTACTTTAGTTTGAAGTTTTTATGAAAATTCCTTTGGTATATTTTTTTGTTTTTGCTGTATTTCATTATTTTGCATATTCTAACTTTGTTCTTGCTGTATTCACAGTTAGATGATGGCTCATGGTTTTCCTATTTTTGGTGTGTACTTTTTACTGCCTTTATTATGGTGCACTTGCATTTTCTGACTTAATTTTGTTTGCATTCACTAGTCGGCTTTGTTGTTTTTCAGCAATATAAATGCATTTTAAAACATATTAAACCTTTATACAGGAGAGGTAAAATGACTAATGAATGGGAAAGACGTAAGAACTAACAAATGAAGTGGATGATGCGTGGGCTGGAGGTGGAAGACCAGCTAAGCTGTCGCGTTTCTCCTCCATGAAACAAGCACTATCCACGCTGGTGTCATGGCTAGGCGCCCGACTGTCACAAGACAACGGCAACGAAGCAATCTAACACAAACACCAGATATTGAATGTAATTTGATGTAACGGCAAAATTTATAAGAACCCTTCTAAGCTGTTGAGCTCTCGGATATTCACTACCCATTTCTGTGTGCTCTGCCAGGCTTACACTTGAGACTTATCTGCTTAAACTTGCTTACCTACTTTAGCCTGACTTCAGGTTTTCCCGACCGACTAAATTTCAGTGAAGCTTCTCCAATCTATTACGAGTTTTTTTACTACGGTCTGACTTGAAGCGACCATTGACTGATCCCTAATTTTGATAATGGCACTACAGAAGTCCTTAGGATAGATCACACAGTCTACTGAACCTACTCGCAGAGGGGCATTGTGTTACGAAAAGTAATGGCCGTATCCTTGACTGTGGAATCCCTAACAATTTTGCAATACAAACCTTGACTTTACCATGTCAGAGTTTGTGTTATAATGAAATTCATTGTAAGAAGTGTTGTGCAATTTGTTTGGATTATGTAATATTATACTTAATTTAAATACAGCAATCCTTTAGATATCCAATCAGAAGTGCTCAAGCTTCTGCACTGTTTAGTTTCTTCAAGTGGCACTGTATAAATGCTTTGTCATGTTACATAACAACGTAGTATCAGTTGTGCCTAAAATGCCTCAGACATGACGCACAGCCGACAGGCAGCTGGCAGTCACAGGCCCAACTTAATGAACGAATGAATGAACAAACACCCTATGATGCCTCAGGGTTTCTTACAACCATAAACTCCACTAATCACAAAAAAAGCAATACTATAGTAATGCCTTCGTTTTTGCATTCATATCATATATTCACGTATGTATGTATATGTATGTATATATATAAACTAGTTAAATATAGTATGTATTGTTTACATACACACAGATTATAAATTCTGTAAACATGTGTCTTGGTTATGCTTTATGTTTATGTGCTTGTGGTATGTATGCTTAATTCGTGGAGACGTCGAACTGCCATTCAGGCATCAACAAATGCTATTTCTATCACAGGAATCACTGGCATTCTCACTGCTCCTGGTTTTATCAGCGCCGAGTTTTTCAGCAAAATCTTGCTTCATTTGATCTGCATGTTAATCACTAGCTATGCAGAGCTCCTTAATGTGCTACCACACAAAAGCGACCAATGGCATTTACACTTCCAAAAGGAGCTATACAAACATCCTGATATGTAATTGGTCTCCACACAGTGCTACAAGAATTACTGGTATGACCAATGTCAATACAGAGTAAGAGACAGAGGCCAAATTACCATACCATATTTTACAAGGTTTGGGGATGGATTGGAGGAGGTACTAAGTAGGCACCATAGAAATGTTGCTCTTATCGTATCCTTCTAGTCACTGCTGTTCAAAATACCATCGAGATGCATGACCTTGGGATCTGGATCAAATCCGCATTGTTAAGTTTGTTTTCGCTGGGAGGCCCTGCGAATAAACATTGGCTAGCCAACCTTAGCTTTGTTGAGTGAGCCAGAATGCTGCGTTTGCTATTACATAGTCTTCCACCAGAGAAGTTCAAAGATTACGAATGCCTAGCACTAGAACAATGCAGAGTATACGATTTCCAAAAGTGAACTTTGTGCAAGAAAAGTGAAGTTTACGATTACAATTACAAAGACAGGAAGCCTTGCATTGAACAGATGAGGCATTTACTAATACAGAAAATGGAAATGCTTACTTCGGATTCACTGGACAGGCTACCAGTAGGTCGATAGCTGGAAGGTTTTGAGCCAATCTGGTGTACAAGACACTGCACAGCCTTGGCTTGAACTTCCAGTCGATTTCGGTTATGTTCAGTTGGAGATTTTGTATATTCGTGTTTCCTTTTCTGTTCAAATGCATAAACAATTTATTACGAAAGATAAATTTACAAACCATTGCTTAGTCACCCTCGCAGCTCCTTATTAGTCGATTGCTAAATGCATTTATAGATTTCCATTTTAGGCTTGGAATTTCCTGAAAGCTTGGGTATTTCCTTAATCAGTTGCCCCAGAAAATTTACAGCCAGCTACATTTCAAGTCACACCACTGAAATCAGGAGCTCCATTGTGGAAAGCTGCTCCCTTTTTTTCTGGAAAACAGCTCAGCTTCCTTTATCAGTGCCATTCCATCTTATCAAACTACACCATTGGTATGCACGGCGCAACTGTATTGCAAAGGAATTCTCAGACGTTTCTCAGGATGCAGTCTGAGTTTGCATTCATCAGTATCCTACTGTAAATAAGTAAATAAGCAAGTAATGCGTTTAGTTAACAAGCCATATGTCCATCGGCTGAGCGAGGAATCGTAGGCGTGGACATACACAGTTAAATACATGACACAGCAAACAAATAAAGGAAGACGTACAGACAAAAAGAAATCTCTGATACACAATGAACAATTTGCATCTCAAGTAAATAATAATAATGACAACAATGATAATAATAATTCTGATTTCTACAGAGGTAACAAATTATGAAATTAATTTAACAGTAACTTGCAAATTTGAAAGATCTATTCTGAATCGGGTTTAAGAAAATAACAAGCGATATCAACAAATAATAATACACCTTATCAATAACATAAAATACACAAACTGCATTAATGCACCAGTGTGCATGCATATATATCCATGTAATACAGGTATTTATGTAGCGCCTTTCATCAACCTCTCCAACAAACTACAAAAATGTGCCTGCAGAGTACCTCGTATTCACGGACTGCATGTTCGTACTTCGTTCGCATATTTTGCTGGTCCACAGTTGAGAAATCTCGAGGTTTCTCTCCCTGAAAATGCAAGTATGTCCATTAATCTAATCTAATGACTTCTATAGCGCCATTATCATAATGCCCAAGGCATCAGTCGATGGTCGCTTCAAGTCAAAATCACAATCCAAAATCTTAATCCGTAGGAAAAGCTGAGTTAAATTCTGATAGGTCAGAGAAACCAGAAGCTAGGTTATGGTTGGTAATTAAGTTGAAACAAATGAGTTTAAGCTTCGACCTGAATAACATCACAGAACTGACAGAATGACAAATTCCACAGCCGTGGACCAGTAACTGAGAGAGCCAGTCCTTTAAATCGTCATCTGAACTCTTGCTGAGCCAACAGACATAGCCAGCAACTCCTTTGCTTTGGATGTAGAAAAATGGATTAAAAAATTGAAGCTCAATGCATCAGAAATTCTGTGCATTTTCCATGTGCATTGTAATGAAATGTAATGTAATTTAACCTGAACTTTATTTGCAAATTTCAAGAGTCTGCTGCAAGCAATTTATGACTCAGCTCAACACACTTAACTTACACCTTTTTTACATTAGTTAGATATGCTTGTAAATGTGCTGTGCAAGTGTTCTGATGCATATACAATACATGCAATATTCCAAACTGTTCCAAAAAGAAATGACAACCTTCTACTTCACATAATTTGCCATGACTCAGTCCAACATATATCTTCATCTCATAATATGATTCCTGTGTTTATTTAGCGCAACTACCTAATCACAAAGCATCAACTGATGGCACTGAGCAACTGAGTATTAAGAACTTGCTTAAGATCACTACACAATCACTATTTCAGGAGAGACTGAACTTGTACAATCTGCATTACAAAGTGAGTGCTCCAAACCATCAGTTACTATGTCACATGTGATAGTCAAACCTTCTCATAACATGGTGTAACAGGAGGGAAAGCCGAGATATCTCATGATCTCATGCCGACTACAGTTACCGTACTACAGACCCATATCAAGCATTTATTTAAGGCCTTAAATTTATATACCACCACTATCCAACGGCATGAATCAATTCTTCAGGCCAATTTTGGGGTGACCACCTAATCTGCAATTTCTGTGTTAGAGTTGAGAATTCACAAACTCTAAATTCAAATGTGAGGCTCACTCTGCTGCACCATCATCTGAGTTCAAGGCCATATACCACAAGGGTAATCTAAGGTAAAGGTAAAACTCAAGGTAAGAAACTTGTCAGTAAGTCTCTACAGACTCTCTGCAGGAGCAAATTACAAGCACAACAATCCCACTAAACGGCACCTTAACTTCCCATCTTGTGTTGGTACTTTTGGGAACTTTGGAAGGATGGTGGGCTCAGCTGGCACCAAAAAGGTCAGACACTCCATTCACAGAGGCCCTAATCAGTACATGAACAATGACAATACACCTTTTTAACTTCCCAACTTGTGGCGGTACTTGTTTTCCTATGCTGGAAGTATGGAGGCAGCAAGCGCTAGACACCTTCGACTTCATGGACAGTCACCAGCCAAATAATGATTGGGTTGGCACTGATGAACTTCACAGCACCAAATCGAACCTGACTCAATCTACATTTTGCTTTTGTGTAGGTTGAGTGCGAGTGAATAAACCCATTCCTAGAACTTAGCTTTACTGAGTGCTAAAGAGACGTGAAGTGGCGTTAAGAGACGTGGAATTAACAATTACAGAAAATATTTACTTCAAATTCACTGCTCATAGGTTGGCCGACGGATTTCGAGCTGATCTGGGCTTGAAGACGCTTAACAATCTTGGCCTGACTTTCCATTTGAGTTCGGTTGAATTCAGTTGGAGACTTCGTATACTCACTCTTTCTTTTCTATTCAAACACATAATCAGACAACTATCATCAAGATTATTTACAAAATGCACACTTATTAACTTATACAGCTACTTTGGCTGCCAATAACTAATTCAATCGCCTTCCATCAGAGTGCAGTTAAATTCATTTCCAAGGAGATTTTGGTTATTCACAACACTTTCTGTTCCATTGACACAGAGTACAAAGCAGACTATCGCCAAGATCAAAGTTCACCTGGATAGAAAGATATTCCAAGATTTCTGTTCAACTAGTGCCACCTAGTGAACTCAGCTACAAAACGAGTTTTAGACTGTCATGCACTCCACACAAGTGCGCACTCAAACACTTGGCCATCGTGTCACACTACTTAAACAATGCAATTTTAGCAAATCCTTAACGCACAGTTGCTTAGCTCCTTGTACAAGGTAAAAGACAAGAAGCCCCATAAGCCAACTCAGAGATGCAGCCTGGGTATGAAGTGTTAATGACTTCATTTTCTTAGCCTCTGCATATGAGGGCAGATGGCCAGTCCTTTCCGTTACTGCTTCATCTTCCCACTGACAATGTACGACGATCAAAGAACTCATTTTACAGCCGCATTTGCTAGGTAGGGACATTAATGGAAGAGTCATCTTGGAAAATATCTTTCTGTCCCAGAGGGGATTTGAACCCCTGATCTCTCAGTTGACAGTCCAGGTTACTAACCACTAGAAAGTCGTGCACCCCATACAGATATAAGAAGTGATGCTAATAATGGCAGTTACGTGAGGCACGAATTGTACAGTGCACTGAACTTGGCCACTGTACCAGGTTCTGTGGTGGCTATTAAAGTCATTTAGTGGTCAATACACGGTCGGATTGAAACAACAGCATATGATGTGTGTTTATTAGCATCATATGACAGCAGCAGCAGCAACATCTGCTATCAATGCCTATATTAACCACCTGCCACAGTAGCTATGGCCTGGAACATCACCAGTCAAGCCTGACAATCAACAGACACAAGACTAAGTGCAAGACCACCCCAAAAAACTCTGTTATGAGTCATGCACGCAAACACACACACACATGTACGGACATATGCAGACACATGCAAACATAAGCACAGACACGTACACATTGGAGCAACTAGAAGCCCTCCTCTCTGTTTCCCAAGTTGTGCATTTAACAACATGGAAGCCGTGTTCACCCACTGGAAACTAATGCCTTGGGAAACTATAACTACTAGAAATGTTCGTGGACGGTTTGGTGAAATGGCAATAGTCAGTCAGGGTAGTGTGCTCTTCAGTCAGACAGCACAGCCATTCTTCTGGGTTTTGACAGTACTGTTCTTTCGACACAAACCTTGGGTATGATAATATTGTTCTCTCACAACGCAGGACTGTTTTCGTTTGCCAGGGCTGGGTAGCAAGCACTTCCGAGTAGATATAACAGGTGCTGCATAGAATCTATGAATGACTGACTGAATGAATTAACCACTAAAGAAACACAAGCCAATCCAGTGTTTGTGTTAGCGCACATGTGTGTGAGTGCATGCGCACTTCTGGATATTACAACGAAATACAAAGACATGGTTACAGAACGAGTGAGCAACGGATCTCAATTTGCCATTGGCATTATGTGACTAATGGAGCTTTCTTGTAGTTCTCCACGTCCAAACTACAGTGTTATTATACAAAGAGCTCTAAGCACAAGTGTGTAAGTAAGTAAGCAATGCATTTGTCAACCCGCCATATGTCCATCGGCTGAGCGAGGAATCATAGGCGTGGCTGGTCCCTTGTGAAAGTTTCACAAATCAGGAAATTGCCTAATTTGTTTGGATTTTGATTATCATAACTTCCTCAAAGCTTTTGTGTGTATACGCATGTACACATCTATATTTGCATGTATGTATGTATGAATAAAACTTCCTGAAAGCTTGTATGTCTGTCTGTCTGCATAAATGTATGCATGTATATACATATGCATGAATGTATGTACGTACGTATATAAGTTCTGTGGGGCAGTGTAGCCGACTGGTTAGAGTGCCTGGCTTGTAACGCAGAGAGTATGGGTCTGAACCTCCCCTAAGATGGCTACTGTGTAGGGTCTTGAGTAAGTCCTTCACTCACAATTGCTCAGCACCATCAATTGCTGCTTAAGCATTAGATAGTGGTGCCTAATAAATGCAGAAATACTACTGCTACTGCTGCTGATGCAGCTACTGCTACTACGTAATAAAATTATAACATGGAACCTCCTAAAAGCGTGTGTGTGTATGTATGCATATACGTACATACGTATGTCTGTGCTGTATGTATGTATGTATGCATAAAGGCACTTACAGCTCTCATAAGCACTGCATACATGGCTCATCTAACTACGGGCGGGGCCCTTTGTGTAATCAAGTAATTTGATCTTGAGCCACTGGTAGAACCTTGGACTCTAATTTCAAGTTCTGAATGCGTTAGGAACACAAGAATGCAGAATCCTCGGTAGGTTCATAAAATGCGCTATGCATGTGTCTTGATACATACATTGCTATCAAATCAAGACACTGAATGAAGTGAGTCTGTACAAACAGAAGGTGATCCCGTGTATCACCCACCCATTTGGAATAAACTCCCGCCAGAATTGCGACAGTTGTCTGGTCAATCATACGAATTCACCAACACTTCACCTCTTTCAGTTTCTGTGCAGGTCTTTCACTCAAGACTGAAAACACTTCTTTTCCAAAAATCTTATCCTGATTCTTCCTCTTCCCCTTATCTCTCTTCTCGCTTCAATTTCAAACACCATCCACCGTAGCCGTCCGACTGTCTGACTGCCTGACTCCTGGATCTTGACCTGGAACCGAACCCTTTTGCCTAGCGATTTTGTTTTGACTGAGCGCCTGTGAATAAGCTGGTTCCCGTGACTTAGCTTTCGTTGGGCACTGTAGAAATCTCGAGATTACGATTACGATATCACTGCGAATACTATTTCTACCCAGTTACAGTAATTAGCTAACTGCAGCAGAGCTTAACAGATGGTCTGTGGAAGCAGAGGATGGAGGAACAGCGCGTGGATTGGCGAGTGCACCATTCAGGGTGTGAGTGAGCAAGCAGCAAGTGTGAGGGACTGAGTGAGTAAATGAACAAGTGAGTGAGTCTGAATGTACAGCTATGTTACTAATTTCATTCTACCTTGGCCTGAACAAAATGCCAAGTTTTAAATATTACTAATACACTTTAAAATAGCACATGAAATGAAGGCAAATGTACATAAACATGCATGTATCTGGGCACTGATACAGCACCTTTCAGGAATCTCTAATATATGCTAAATCAGTAGAGTACCTCGTATTCAAGTAATGCCTGGTGGTACATCATTTGCATAGTGTTCTGCTTTTGCGTTGAGAGTTCCTGCAGTTTCTCTGCCTGAAAATGCAAACACGTCCATTTAACTAACATCGGAAATCTTGGCTGAGCCAACAGCGACTTCGTTTGGATGTAAAAGATGGTTTAAACTGGCGAAAGCAATCAACTTAATTAATGCTTTAGAAGTTCTGTGCATTTTCAGGTGCTTTCTAATGTAACATAAAGTAATTAATGTAACCTGAACATCAAGTGCCAAATTTCAAGAGTCTGCTGAAAAAACTTTACAACTCAACTCAAAACACATAACTCACAATTTTTAAGATCAGTTATAAAGGCTACAAGATGGCTCAGCACATGTACCTAATCGAATCTAATGATTTCTATAGGGCCATTATCATGTCGCACAAAGCATTAAGCAAACGGTTGCTTAAAGTGAACCATAGTATAAAATCATAACAAACTGGAGTTCCCCGTCAATCTCCATAGGTCGTGGAAAATCTTATCAATGATACCTTTTCAAAGGACAGGTCACCAGAAACCAGAAGTCAGTCGGTAGGGAAGTTGAAACATACAGGTCTTAAGTTTAGACCTGAATGATGTTAGAGAAATGACACTATACACAGAAATGGGCAGTGAATTCTTGGATAAGCCACAGAGAACTCCCGAGAGCTCAACACTGTTCAGGTGCTAGGAGCAGCAAGAATCAATGTACCCATTTATTGAATGCAACATTTGCTGGAATGAATGGTGAGCAATGAGCAGAGATAGGTCAATTGATTTAACTAAAAGACCTTGTCAACTCATATCATTTTACATCAGCTGGACAGGCTAAAACTCGGTTCAATACAGACAACACATACCAGTTTAGTTAGACCGGTTCAACGCATACCAGTTTAGTTAGACAGGTTCAACGCATACCAGTTTAGTTAGACAGGTTCAACGCATACCAGTTTAGTTAGACCGGTTCAACGCATACCAGTTTAGTTAGACAGGTTCAACGCATACCAGTTTAATTAGACAGGTTCAACGCATACCAGTTTAGTTAGACAGGTTCAACGCATACCAGTTTAGTTAGACAGGTCCTAAAAGGTGCCACTGAAGTGCTCTTATGCACACATAAATCCAATCTGCTATACAGCCACCAACACAATAACAAGCTTCCACAGCACATGATTCTTCTGATATAGTTTTCAACTGAAATAGAGTAACAGGAAGGAAAGCCGAGAGATATCTCTATCTCGTGCTGACTAGAATTGCTGAAGTCCCAGAACATGTGTAAGCCATTACATTTGTATACCACCAGCATCTAATGGCAAGCCATAAAGGCACAAATCATTCGTGACTGACGAACCCGTTCAATCGCTGTGGATGATTACATATAAAATTTCTGTCTTAGCGTTCAGAATTCACGTACTCTGCATTTCAAGGACAGGAGCAAACAATCTGCTATCATATCATTTGAAGAAGTAATACTGTTCAGCTGAAGAACAGGACTTAAGGCAAAACAGTAATCTAGTGTAAATGTAAAATTCAAGGTAAACACACTAGTTTGTAAGCCTTAACAGAAAGTCCTCAGAAGCAAAGAGAAAGGATCTTGTCAGCCGCAAAGCAAATCACAATATGTAGCAATCCAACTAAGGAACACCTGGTTAACTTCCCATCCTGTGTAGGTACTCTTGCCAATGTTGGAAGGCTCAGTGTACAATTTTCGATACAGTTTCACTTGAAGCGACCACTGGATGATGCTATGATAACTGTGCTCTAGAAGTCAAAAAATTATATTAGACAGAATAGATTTCATCAGAGTTCAAGTATCAAAAGCCTCCCAAAATGGCACCAAAAGGCCTGGTACTCAACTGACAGAGGCCCTAATCAGTACTTGAGCAAAATATCTCCTAATCTTCCTTTCTAACGTTAATCTGTCATCCAGTAACCAGGCTCATGTTGCTTAACTGCACTGCATCTGCCTTCACTATATCAAGACCGCAAAGAGACAAGAAATGCAGTTCATACTCACATCAACGGCAAGAGGATTTGATATTCTCTTTAGTGGACCAGTTGCTGAAGCAACAGCAAGGCCTTGTGGCTGGCCCTCCAAGCTGCCCTGCTTCTGAACCAGATCACAGTGCAGTGGTCCACACTCTGCCCCCTGACCAATCGCTTGACCACCCGGATGACCATGCACTGCGGCCGGCGCTGTCAAAACAAACAATTCAGTGATAAATCAAACGACCAGACACAAAAAACACACGCATCAGTACCAAGTAACATAACCTGGAAACTTCTCTGTATGTGTGTATGTGTGTATGTATGTATGTATGTATGTATGTATGTGTGTATGTATGTATGTATGTGTGCATGTGTGTATGTATGTGTGTATGTATGTATGTTAATATGTAATTGTGTGAGTATTCATGTGTGCATGTATGTATGAATGTACACATGCATGTATGTATCTGTAAGTGTGTTTATGTATGTATGTATGTATGTATGTGTAGAAGTATATGCGTGCATGTGTGTGTGTATGCGTGTATGTATGTATGTATGTATGTATGTATGTACATTATGCATGCATGTATGTGTATAAGCATGTATGCATATGTGTATATTACTGTATATATATATATATGTACGTATCAAGTGTACATGCATGCATGCATGTGTCTGTCTGTCAGGAAATACATAAGTATGTATCCAGACACTTAATATAGCACCTTTTACAGTAAGTACTTCTACACTGGTAATGCACAAGGCATCAATTCAAGGTTGATTACTGTAATGTAACTCACAACGTGCACAATATATTCTGTATGTATGTGCATGCAAATTACGCTTGTATGTATGCATGTATGTATGCAAGCCTCAGTGTATGTATTTATGCAACCACGCATTTATACAGCACATTTTAAGAAACCACAACATCACTAACAGGTCTAAAACCATGCATCTTAAGATAATTACGTTTCTTAAGCTTTTTGTTGCGTAGTGCAGACTTCTGCACTGCACCTCAGCTGCACAAAGGATCAGTGCAGGCTTTTCCCCATATGACAAGATTGCAGACGCAGCAACACTAGCACCATAATACATACAT
Organism: Norana najaformis; assembly: GCA_964023275.1. Lineage (NCBI taxonomy): Eukaryota > Metazoa > Annelida > Clitellata > Crassiclitellata > Hormogastridae > Norana > Norana najaformis. The sequence goes on from OZ029925.1 coordinate 17,273,883, forward strand.
ACATACATACATATGTATTTCCCGACTGACAGACAGACAGACACATTCATGTACACTTGATACACACACATATACAGTAATATATACATATGCATGCATGCTTATACACATACATGCATACGTAATGTACATGCATACATAAATACATGCGCATACATACATACATATATACATGAATACACCCATATGCACACACATGCCATACATACATATATACATGAATACACCCGTATGCACACACATGCATGCATGCATATACTTATACATGTACATACATGCATACATACATACAAACATAAATACATATATACATACATACATACAGTACTAGCCCGTTCAGATTCAGTTAAGAACGGGTCAGGGTTGAAGCGGCTACAGCCCTTACTCCAGGGAAAACATATGAAGTGCTTGAGCAAAGTCTAACTCGAGGTTGCCCCTTCTCATACCAAACTTCGTCTGTCATTGAGCCCGTAACAGTCAATTACGTAATTAGCTCTAAATGGCAAATTAAACTACTGAGCAGAGTTATCCACAGTCGTCTACAAGGTGAAGCCACAAATACTTAGCAACAGGCTTCTGTGGAATCCATGCAAGATTGAATTTTTTACTGGGAACACTGCAGAAACTAAGGAAATGTTAACAGTTACACATAAATCCATTTACACAGTGGGATACTTCAGCTTTTCTTCTACATACTGCATTCAGTTGGGCATGGTATTCAATCCATGTCTGATTACTGCTTATCTTATGATAAGAATGTGTATGCATGCATGTATGTATGTATGATGTATGTATGTATGCCTGTATGTATTGTATGTATGTATGCATGTATGTATATGTGTGCACACATGTATGTGTGTTTACACTGCTTATCTTAAGGCGAATAAGTATGCATGCATATATGTACAAGTGCAAGTGTACATGTGTATTTTATGTATGCATCTGGGTATTCTACAAGCACATCTCACTAGTTGAACAGTTGTCAACAGTTCTAAACTAAACATTAGTTTGTCTTTTCTGGAAGAATGCTCAGGTAGTTGGAGAAGGTCCACACTGGCAGTAATAAACACATTTCAAACAATACTTTGTTTAACAGTCTTTGATAATAATACATCAATATGCAAATGCACTGAATTCCTTTAAAGGTCTTTGTCAATCCACTGGTTCAAGTCTCTTGAATTCTTTTGATGGTCTTTGTTAATTCATCAGTTTAAAGTAACTGAATTCCATGAATGGTCTAAAGTTGTTAATCAAATGACCCCATTCTAAAAGCACTCAACAATTAAGCAGCAATCTTGGGGGAGGGGCAGAAAACTGGGTTAACCAATCATTTACAAAAGTAAGTGTTGTGTAAGGAAGACCGTCTCTACCACGGTTACTTCATTCTGTCCTGTCGGCACTTTGGCCAAAAGACACCAGTCACCCATGCAGACACCACTGACTGACAGGGACACATAAAGGAATTAAATTACAATGTCTAATTGTAATCACAAAATTGTACGTCACCTATTCAAGAAAAACTCCTCAGCACCGCTTGTGAATCCGTGATTGATTAGTGATTACCTTACTCTATCTTTTTCCCATATGTAGGCCCCACAGCATTACTGGACTAGGCCTATACATACTTTATCAGCCCCCCCCCCCCCCCCCGTCACAAATTGTGGCCCAGAGCCAGCAACTGTTGGCCTAAATGTCAAACTTCTACAGTTCAAACAGTTCATCAAAAAACAAATACGCTAAAACGATTTTAATTCCTTCCTTACATGTATTCCTGCAGGTATATTAGTTATACCAAACTGGACTTCAGGTCTCCCTCTATGTATTTCCCTCTCGAACCCTATTACTGCCACCAATGTGTTAAGACAATCCTACTACCCTTTTATAACTGCAAGCTGTCTCCGACTTTATCCAGACAGCCACTAGAAATGAGGATGCCCTCTAAACTCTGAATGATAGGTTTGCTAAACTGGCCCTTAATTTGTATCCAGAAGAGGAACACCTTTCCTTAGTGAATAACAATGACCTAGACCCTGACCAAAATTTCTTTCATATATTCCCTGCTCTAGTTCCTGCAGTACCTTCGACACCTTAGAAAAACAATAAATAATTAGATTATATTAAACAGAATAGATTCGGTAAGAGTTTAAGCAGCAAAACCCCTTGGAAACTGCAAGTCTAAAGAGGGACCAAGTGTGACAAAAGCCATAAACCAGTCACACGTTTATTACACATGTTAAATTTAGCAAATGCCAAGCCGTGACATAATGTTCATGTCCCATAAAATTTATAATATCATCATATCCCAGAAAGGCAAACAATAATAAAGTAGACAGTTGCACAAAAGCAAAACAGGTAACGTCTCCAACATCCGTATAGCTGGTCGACGTTCTTCCAACTTTCTTATTGCCTGAACAAGGAAAATCCTGAAGTTCTGGACATTCGTTGGGCCACTGGTTCATAGCATGACTTGCAATTTACCTCTCGGAACATGTCTGCACCAAAATGCCCTTTTCTTGCACCTTTTGCACGCACTTCGACAGTGCAACATCGTGCCTTTTCAGTGGCTGGGCCATCTACCTGTAATAGTTCCCTGGATCTGGATGACCTGGCCAGGGACCCTACATCTACTTTTCATCAACACTTGAAAGCTGCTCTGTTTCACCAGGGCTAGGCTGGGCAGGGAGTGCCTCTGACTAGATATACTGAAGGGAAATATGTGTATGTCCCCCTACAACAGTTAAGAGGTGGACCTTGAAGCCAGGCAAAGAGCAAAAAGAGTTAACCATATACAGAAATAGACCGAAAGAGGGAAATTTTCAGTTCAGAGTGAAAGAATCAGTAAGAGTGCTGGCAGGCAGAGAATTCCAAAGGGTGGAATGAATTCCGGACAACGACAAGATACGTACATGGAGCAACATGCATTCCAGAAATATTACATAGCCACACTAGTGTTTGTGCTTAGCAGGCATCATTTGTAAGCTTGTATTTGACGAAAAACCCTCACCCTGTCGTGTGATCATTGATCGGAAGCAGTGGGACTGAGACCTCTGGGTATGAAATCAGTCAGTCACAAGTTCCCTCAATCAATCAACCAACCATTCAAATAAAACACACAATCAAACAATCAGTAATCCCCTGCAAACCACGCCCAAACCCTCCCAGTCTTATTCATATGAAACAGATTACAACTATGACATCAGCAGAACAAATACGTCAAAAGATGCGAGCGAAGATAGATAGAATTACCATTGAAGGCATTGTTTCACCTAAGGCGGCATTCACGTCACAGTGGCTGATAGTATCCTAAATGAGTCACACTCAAACAGGACATAGGAAATACCTACTTCAGACAACACGAGGGTGTGCTAGCTTTTGCTGGATCACGCTCTGGTGACTATCATACTCTCTAGCAAATATTAACAACTCTTTTCAACTTCATTTCCAGTGGGGTGACTAAGAAGAGGAATAGCAATCCCTTAAGCCAAACCCAAAAGGATACAAAGTGTTAGCAACTTCAGTTTCTTAGCAAGTGATGGTGGGCAGCCAGTTCTCTCCCTTACCAAATGATCTTCTCACCAACATAGTACTCATATTACAGCTAAGGGGCACAACTGGTTCAGAAAGTTTGAAACATCTTTCTGCCCTGTAGGGATATGAACTCTAACCTATGGGTTGACAGTTGAGCATGCTAATCACTTGACCAGCTGCAGTGCACCTTCCAGCAGTGTCAGACAAACTTAAATTTACTACTTTTAAGGTCTTATTTCAACTCTTGGTAATCATAAAGCCAACAGTAACCCATGACATTAAAATGACACTATTACAAACACAAACACCGTTATAAATATCACCACCACCATTACAAGTAAGTAAGTAAGACGTTTAGTAAGACATTTGTTAACATGCCATGTGTCCATCGGCTGAGTGAGGAATCGTATTACAAACACCCATCCTCCAAACAACAAACCACAACAACCACCACTGCAATCAATGCAACCATCATACACATCACCACCACTTGGTGACCACCCTTACAAACATAAAAACACCACCACAACCATCACAAACGACACTACCACCACTATCATTATTAGTACTATTATTAATCAGTAACTTCTACCAAACTGGTATCTAATGCACAAGGCATCACCAATGGCACACCAAAACCAAGCTGCAATCAGGTCTACATGCAGAAGATCAAACCATTAAGACAAAGAGGCAGACTATGGTGGATAAGCAATTTGAAAAGGCAAATCTTAAGTAGAGAATGAAACGACACAAGCAACTGAGCACAATGAGTGGACACAGGGAGAGAGTTCCAAAAACTAGATCCAGCAACCAAGAAAGCCCATTCACCAAGAACAGTTCACAAGCAAGACCTGCTTGTTGCCAGAAATGACAGTAGTAGCCAGAACATCAAATTACTTGGGTGCAGTAATAGAAAAAGTGACCCTATGCGGTCGCAGGTCCGGCCGAAAAAAAAAAAAAGAAAGTCCCCAACCTTCAACAACGAACCAAGGCTCGTTCAGCATAGAAAAGGTTGGAGGAGTAAAACAGAAATGAACGCTGGTGTGTCATTACGTTGAGCCAGGTTTCAGAAAGAGCAAGTACATGCAAGAAGTGCTCACAAAAAATTATGTAGGGCCACAGTTTTATTTAAAAGGCAACAAATGTCTAACTGACCAATACCCTAACTTTGAAATCTAACTGGTCCAACATTTATTTCAACATCACCAGACAAAGGAAGCAACAGCAGCAATAAATAGACAACCCATGATGTGTAGCCAAAGATGTTACATTCAGCCCAGGGTGGAATATAATGTTACTGGTATCACATAGCAGTTGAACATATGACTGAACTGAAAAAGCAGCACTAGGAACCAGATAAAATGAACGGGGGTGCTTGATTCCTTTAACTATAACATGCCTTTAACTGTTGTGCTCCTCGCATTTGGAATCGTCTACCACAAGAGGCCCGTCTTGCAAACTCCCTATCATCTTTTAAATCACTTGTTAAGACTTACTACTTCACCCTGGCTTTTGCATGACTCCATCTTGGCCCCTAGCGAATATACATCCGCGCCTCAGATTCACATTTACTGACATTGCGCGCGTTACAAGTGCTTTAAATAAATAAATAAAAAATAAATTCAAGTTCAAAAACAGACCAGACTGCAGTGATATATGTGTAAATCCAGCAATGGACCTGTCTGCCAGATTTGGCAAAGAGCAGTAACACGAAAAACACAGTACAAAAGGAAGCAATGTAATGACGCAGCCATAATCAGTGACACAGCAATTAAAAAACACAAGGAAACTGGGCACAGCAGATAATAAAATGTAACCTAATTAGAAAAGCACAGCTCTTCAGTTCATGGGTGACTCAAAAAGAATTCAAACAGTGCCAGACCTAAAAACTGTAAAATTAAGAGACTGTTGTTGGGAATATTCTGTGCCACCCAGGTCATGAAGCAGAGAGGTCCTCCATGAACAACGGCACGGAAATCAATACAAAGAAGAAATAAACGATTAAACTTATCTGTAAACATTGAAGAAAGAGACAAACTAGTTGGAAAATAAAATTTTAAAATCAGAATCGATAATTTAACTGTTTAAACTGACAAAATTTATGTCAAATATGACAAGAAATTTAAAATCAACACATCCACAACAAAATTTAACTCCGCCACTGCCGTACTTCAGGAGTGCCAGTTCCAAGCGTGGATAAAGGCGGAGGGCAACGCTAATCATCTTTGTTATAACACAGCATCATTAAACAGCACCTACAACAAACACCATCACCCCTACCACCAAATATATCACCAACACTCCATCTCTCAAACATCACCGTAAAAGCAACACAACAAACACCACCAATCACTCTCACAAACATCACCCACTGCCCTCATACACACAAAAAAACACCGGTATCACCACAAACACCACCATCATCACTACCACCAAACTTCAGTTACACAAAACGAAGTGCACGTGCTCGTAGCAGGATGCACATACATAATAGACCTAAAGGACCAGCATCGTGCACAGTCGTGCGCACACACCCATTTACACCCATACACAAACAGATAAAATAAATATTGCTAGGTCAAATATCGCTGACCTCCGCAACTAGGACAGGACACTTTCTCTTGCAGCCCAACAAGCTACTGACATCCTAGACACAGAATTACTATCTAATTAGTTAGCACATTAGTCACAATTGATTCTGTATGCGCTTTCAAAGCCATACTTTCCCTGGAAAACAAAGGAACAAACTCACCCGTCCATCTAGCATCTATACATGAATGTATGTATTTGTGTATGTATGTAAGTATGTATGTATGTATGTGTGTATGTATGTAAGTATGTATGTATGTATGTGTGTATGTATGTAAGTATGTATGTATGTATGTGTGTATGTATGTAAGTATGTATGTATGTATGTGTGTATGTATGTAAGTATGTATGTATGTATGTATGTAATGTATGCATGTATGTAATGTATGTATATATGAATGTAATGTATGTATGTATGTATGTATCTAAAAACTTCTATAATGTTCACATCATAATGTTATCAATCAATGGTCACTTCTAAGCAAAACCCCAAACCACAACCACAAGCCTCTGGAAAGAACCTGTTGAGATCCACTAAGCCCCACAGACACGAGTTCCATATGTTTGTCTCTTAATCTAAGGTTAGCTGATTGCTAATTCATCACAAGTCACTATTAGCATAAATCCTCAGAGTCACCTCAGTCCTGGGGTTGAAGAATATTACAACAGCAACCCAACATTTAGACAACCTCTGAAGTTACAACCAAGTGGGCCGTGACTGTTGGGCTCTCCTGCCCATGGATACATGCTGGCGTTGCAGCTCGGTTCATCAGTTTGAGACCATCTTGGTTTCTCTTGTCGGACCTTCCTTTCCAAACAGTCTTCCATTATACATATGTACCATTGTGTTCGACTCCGTTCAGCAAATGTTTTAAAACTGCCTTAAAATGCACTAGTTTAGATCATTTATACAGCACTTTTGAGAGGTACTTAAATGCACTATATATACATATATATATATACATATATATATATATACACATATACACACACATATATACACATACACACACACATACACATGACCCAACAACAAATTGCCATTGGTGAACCAGAAACGCAGACATGAAGGTAAATGCATTAGCACATCTGTCATTATTACACTGCCAAATGACCTTTCCTAAATTGTAACAAAACAACTCAATGGAATAATTTACATGTAAACAAATTAACCTGGCATTCAGTAACCAGCCCACTAACTGGGCCCCGGGCTGTGTGACTGATATTCCCTCAGTGGTCACCCACCGTCACCTACCCAAGTTCTAACACGGCCTCATGGCGCTGAATTTCACTATGTCTCCCAGCGACATGTGAACATTGCCACTCTACAACCAATTGCAAAGTAGCTCACTGCGATTTGCACCCGAAGAAGTATACCCAGTGTGATGTTAGATCGATTTCTTACATTTAGGGAAGGAATCAACTGCAAGTCCCGTGGTTTTCCATGAAGTTCAGTGAACGTTCCTTGACTGTCGCTGGTCCCACTGCGTGGAACAGTCTTCCTGCCAATGTGACGAATGCCCCATCCCTGGACACATTCAAGTCATGACTCAAGACATCTTTTTAGGATATCTTATGACTATAGTTGATTTTTGAACCCATGCACAGCGCCTTTTTCTCTGGCCTCGGCTGCGCTACGGCGCTATATAAATTGTCTTATTACTATTACTATTACTTTTTGTGTAGGTGATATAAGTACTCTGAGAAAAGCAATCGTTGGTTCACCTACCTGGATTAGCCTACCTTTAGATCTCGGTGTCCTTCTGACCAGAGGCGCTACATAAACCTATCACCAGAACTATTCTCTTGCCAGGATGGCTGAAAGCACCTCTAAATAGACATTTGAGTGGGCGCTATATAATTACTCTGAATGATTGGATGAATGAATGAATTACACACAGAAGATGACACAGACGTTTGCAGATATCGTATTGTGTTTGTCATCTGGCGGATACAATACCCTATAACCAGATACGGTAGGATTCGTATTAATTTGATCAATTTCGGTGACAGTCGGATGGCAATTGTGAAGGGTAAATAGAACTACACCCCATTTACACGCCCCGCCCAGCAGACACTTCCGTTTAAATCATGTCTAACTTCACAGACACAAAATGAGGAACCACAAAGATGCACACGAAAACTGTTGGCTTTTATATAGCACCTATCTCTATATAGGTGCTAAATAAATAGCCAGATACATACATACATACATACATACATGGCCAAATATTTCAACTGATTAACATCATTACCAACTGTATGCACCATACCACTTTACTGCTACCAGGAAGAACCATACAATGAATAATACAAAGATAATACAAAGATAATACAAAACAAAACTCAAATAGGACTCAATATTCCGTCAAACCTTTAAACGTTCTGCTCCGTTGAGCTCCCTCCTTCTGAATTTTAAAACATGAATTTCAACTTAATTTTCAAAACTGAGTTTTGACTTTCCATTGTGCTCAAAGCCTCATATTACATCTACTGTCTTCAAAACTTGAGTTTCTATTAAATTTTCAAACCCGAGTTTTTACTTTCTGTTGCGTTTTTTAAATCAATCTCCTGAAATTTACATAACTCAGCTAAATTTTCAAAACGGAGTCTCTGCTGAAGTCCAAAACTGAGCTCCTTTTCGATTTTCAAAATTCGAGTTTCAGCTCTCTACTCACAACGGAGTTTCTTCTTTCTACTGAATTTTCAAAACTGAACTTCTGAAATTTACAAAATCTCTAAATTTTCAAAACTAAGTCTCTGCTGACTTTTCAAAACTGAGCTACTGTATTTTCAAAATGGACCTTCTAGTGAATTTTCCAAACGGAGTTTAAATATTTTTATCAGAGCAGCTTAAGAAACAGAACAGAAGAACTGCATTGTAATGGGTCAGTTGAGTCATGAAAGGCCCCTTCCTCAAGCTGTTCACCAGTCCAGTGGGTGGGTGTTGCTTTACATGGCGCTTTGTGTAGTTAGCCTTAATTTGTTATGCCGGTCCAGCCACTACATCCGGAACAGCAACAGCAGCAGCATCAGCAGCAGCAGCAGCAGCAGCAGCAGCAGGATAAGCAGCATCAGCAGCCACGGGGCGGCGGCAGCAGCATCATGTGTCTCTCTCTCCCTTCATATCTATGGCCAACACATGTGTTTCAAGTCATCAATGGGCCAGCTGAAAACCCAGTCAACTCTCACATCTAAGCAGACTGACAGACAGACAGACAGACACAGACAGACAGACACAGACAGACAGACACAGGCAGACAGACAGACACAGACAGACAGACAGACAGACGGACGCAGTCCCTTAAGCCAACCCAGAAAGGCAACCAAAGGTGATAGGCCCTAACCAATTCATTTTCTTAGCCTCCACAAGTGAGGGAGGGTGGCTATTCCTCCCCCTCGCGTCTGATCTTCCCATTGCCAGTCTACAGCTCATGTATTTATTATAATACAGCAAATTATTTTGCTAAGGTACTAGTGGACCCAAACTAGCTTTCTGCTTTTTTTAACCCCAACCTGTGGGTTGAGAAGTCAGCAGAATGCTAAGCACTAGACTATCAGGTACCTAAGCAAGTGAACTTTCCATTATTTACACCGTCTTCTTATGGAGGAAAACCACTGCACCAGACAAGAAACTAAAGACAACAGAGATAACTCATTTACATCCAAACGGGTGTCTTAATCAACAAATACCATAAATGCTTCTACCCGAAGAATGTAGTTCTGCGGGAGTTTTCAAAGTATCTAGTCTTACAACAACTGGTTGTGGTTGAACATAATGACTCCATGTATCTAATCCCATCTTTGAACTTCTAAAACGCCTTTATAATGCACTATGTATCAAACGATGGCACTCCGAAACTGAATCTGCATTGTCTGTACTGCACTACAGCTCCAAGAAGGATTTAACCTGACCCAGTTTGAAGAGGTTATGCACAGCAACCCTGACCCGTCCCAGTTAAGCCGAGTCCTCCAGGCAAGCCAAAGCCTGGAGAACTGACAGATGGCTCAGCCTTCTGGCAGGTGCAAAGTGATATTGTCATGAAGTGGCAAAACCTTGTTTGCATCGACCTTTTCCCGACCTTTTCCCCAAAGTCTTGAAGTAGCTTCCTTTCTACAGAGATGAGGTGGTGCAATGCAACTAGGGAATGCCAGCCATGGCAGCTGGGTTGGATGCAGTGTTCCTTAGATAATGTGCCTGGCCGCATGGAGAGGAACATCAACTAGCCATATGTATTTTGACTGAGTTCATTTGAAGCAACCATTGATTGACCCTTGAAGTATTATGATAACGGCACTATAGAAGTCATTAGATAAGATAAGCAAGCTTTTATGCATGTACACATGCATATATGTACAGTATGTATGCATGTATGTATGATATTTATATGCGTGCATAATGTACGGACCAAGACAGTTATTATAGTCTCTTGTTGTTCCTCTCAAAGGCACTGCGTGCACGGCTATCTAGTTAAATATTAAAGTGCTTTTGGGTAGGCAGCAAATGTCTGTTTAGCTGAGTCACAGTCACATAACTGAGAACAATTGATAATTTAGTAACCTACTTTGGCTTAGTTTCTCATGAAATTCATATTCAGACATGAATATGCTGTCTTACTGCAATGGCCCCACAGCATCCCATTTGCAGGAGTTCCACAGAACTGGGATTGACACCATAATAAATATCATAAATATGTACATATATAAGTAAATACACAGATACATATATATGATATTTATAAGTATACATGAAATGGTATGTATATCGGTATATATACATACATACATAATGCACTACACATAAATTGATGGCACACCAAAACAGAATTGCAATTCCAAGAGTCCGTCTGACGAGACTAAGGCAGACCAGGAGGATAAGCGTGCTGAACAGTGACTAGAATTTAGAATTGCAGTCACTGACCATCTAAGATATGCCAGAACCAGATGATTCTTAATTCCACCTACATTATTCAGCTTAAGGGATTGCATTTGCGGCGCAGTACCCACCCGAAGACGGGTACACGGGCCTCCGGGTGCTCCTTAACAGTCCTAAAAGACTCCGTATTATTTGCACGAGGACATACCAGTAACATAAAGTGAGGAAGGGAATTAACACAGTGCAATTCACAGCAAAGCACCTTCCAAGGCATGACCTATGACCTTGGGGTTAAACAGTCACAGCAACAAACAGACCAGATTTTTCAGAAAGGATACAAGGCTGACAACAAGCAATCAATTCCAAATGACACTCACAATGCTACCCTAACAGTAAACTTGCTATATGATAACAATTGAATTGCTAAAATTAAATAAGTATGTAAATAAGTGAGCAATAATTTTGAAGAATCTGTCATTTAATAAGTGAGCAATACTTTTGAACAATTTGTCCTTTACAAGACTGTTCTATGACATCCTTAAACAACTGCTGATCCGGTGTATGGCTCCAAGATGCAATCTGGATTGCCGCTAGCTATCAATGCTACAATACACTGGCGTCCAACCAGTAACAAAAGCAACTCTGTGGAATATCACTTTCCAAGGTGTTATATAACTGAGCAATTACAATTACGAATTGAATCAGACTAGTTTAAATACATCTTATGAATCCTTGCGACAGTTCACGTGTCTTAATTAGATTTGGTGACCAAATGTTACTGTGAATTTGATCATAGCTCAGATTTTCTGCTGGTCAGCCATTTTAAAATAACAGATTTTTCCGCAACCATTTTGTGTTTCTCACTAGCACAAAACACTGATTCCAAAGCATCAGTGCTAAGAAATTATGCATAAATGGCTCGACTGCTTTTGGTGGTCATATATTTAATATGAAATACTGCAAAAACATCACACATGCTTCACAGGTGGCGCAAGTAGAGCAGCCGTTTCTAGCAAGCATTCGATTGATGATTATATGCAAGTTTGTTGAGAATTATTTTGCGATAACTTTATAATAGGAAGTTAATGTACGTAACTCAAACTGTTCAAAAGCTGTTGAAAAATGAATGGTGGCTGCATCATGAGTTGTGAAAGCAAAATAAGACACAATATCAGTAAGCACAGGTAATTAGTTCCAATTTTTCTGTTAATGCTGGAAAATCCACGAGTGATGCTGGGACATACCCGGACAAATACAACATTATGGTAACGCCAACTGTTATGGTAATGCCAACCTGTTCTCTGCATCACGACTATCAATGACGACCCAAACACAGCAGAGCATTGTCACAGAAAAGTTCTTTATATGACAGTGGTTCTCAAACATTTGGTCTCAGCACTCCTTTACACTCTTAACAATTATTGAGGATTCCAAAGAGCCCTTGTTTATGTGGGTTATATCTATCAATATTTACCGTATTAGAAACTAAACCTGAGAAATTGATGTATTAATTCGTAACAAAATAACAATAACAAACCCATTACGTGATAACATAAATAACTTTTTTTTAAAAGTAACTGTATTTTCTAAGTATTTTCTTAATATAATTTTAGCACATCACACCTCATTTCTCCAATTTTTATTTTTTGCTTGCTTCATAATTTCAAAACTATAAAACTTCGTTTTGTCAAATGTGAGGTTCCTCATTTAACTTCTGGCAAATCTAGTTTCTTTGACTATTACATTAGAAAATTTGGCATCCATGGAGCTTCTAAGTTGTCACTGAACTTACAGAAAAACTAATTTCTTGACTACTACACCAAAAAGTAACATAAAGCTTTCTTACTTGTTTTGTCTCAGAGAAAAACAAGAAAATCAAAAACTGCAGTTAAAACTACTACAGAAACAAAACTTGGTAATTCTCTTGGCAGACGATTTTGAAGCTAAAACACGTTAGTCAATCCTACCATACAAATATGTTTTCTTTTGCAATAGATTTTATTCTTACCTGCAGCAAATTTCCTACTGCTAAAACTACGCGAAGACTTGCTTCGAGTGAGCTCCTTTTTCTGGATTTTTTTAAATTCTTCTCCGCGAGTGAATTCCGGTAACACAGAAGTGTAGACCATAACCCAATCATCAGACATTGTTTCTGCCCTGATACAGTGAACCAGGATCCTCTATACCCTCAGCAAATACACTCAATTTGCATAATTAGATATATGTATATATATATATATATATGCTCAGGCCTGCCACAGCAGCAGTAAGCCCACTCTTACAAGAGCGCAAAATCAAAAGCAATGTCCAGCTACCAGCTGGGCAAACGAGAAATATGTCGCATCAAGGTAAACTACCAGTGTTTCGAAACACACACAGAATGTTAAAATATTAAACAAATGCATACACAGGAAGATCTTTACAACACCATATCTGGGGACCTTGTGTTACAACAAGGTTGCATTTTACTGAGGTTTTGTTCACGAGTTACAGTCCGTGCGCTGTAGGTGAAATGATCGTGAGGCAATCGAACCCCACTCCCTAATAAGCCAACATGAAGAAACCTGAAACTGTTAGTACTTCACACTTATGGCTGATTCTCAGGTCAAGCTCACTGGAAGGCTCTGCTCTTCTTCATCATGCTGTTCAGCTGAATTCGACTTTGGATCTATATCCCAGGCATGTTAAATCAGAATCTGTGTTTCAATTAAGTGTACCATAAGGATATTCCAGTATCAAACTGAATAATTTTTAGAACGTTGTTTTTACACAAAGACTAGCAGACACATTAGTTTTAAAGAAACTTGAAGGATATTTTCACAGTATCCGACATATTTATTAAATACACAATAAAATGGAAATTTGATAATGCCCTCTTGCAACAGCTCAGAAATGCACTTAAAGTCAAGCTGAGGCAAACAAGAGCAGAGCAAAAAGCCCATAGCAAAAGGCAGAGTCAGCATGCATTATTTGTATCATTGTTTCATATTTTTACAGGCCTGTACAACAAACTAAATATAAACAAATAAATGGTAGAAAATTTAGCTGTCCAGAACTATAGCTGTCAGAAATTTAAGCAACCTAACTAACAATGCAAAACACCGATATGTTAAAGTACGAATTTCCTCAAATCTTTATGAATACAACAGAGACTCACTGCAAAACATTTCACTGTAAAATCAATTCTGAAATAACGTGTTTAGGGATATGAATCCCAAAATTAACTCACTTATAGAAACTAAACTCGTTATAAAGCAGTCTCGTTATAACGCAATTCTTGATGTAGCTCCCAAAGATAGCATAATAATGAGTTTCTGGTGTATTGTATTGCTTCAAATAATTTAAGCCCTAATTAAACTCTATAAATAAACATTGCTGTGAGAAAAAAGTAAAAGTAGGCAAAGAGCAACATGCCTAAAAGGAAAGTTTTCACGATGATTCATTCGCAGCAAAAATATCCGTCTCCGCTGACACACCGTGGAATCAACAGAAGCCCAACTCTGCCTTACTAATAATATAAGCATCTTTTCACTTTTTCTCGGGAAGGCATCAGTCTGCCCAGAACCACTCTTCATCTTATCAGCCTCTAGAGCCCAATGGTTGCACGAGACCCAGCTGGTTGGCCTTAAGACCAACGATAAACATCAACGGAACTGTTTGGAAACAACGCCACTAACGAGTTGCAATCATTCTACATTATCAAAAATACGATTGAGAACTTATTTACATTCCGCTGTCATGGCAACGCTCTGTTACCGATGGTGATCATAAACAGGGTTTTTTACGCAGAACTATAAACAACGCTTTTAGTACACCATTCAATACCCTTTCAAATTACACCATTTTTACACATAATTCAAGCATCAAGCCGTTCCTGAAACCAATCATTTGGCAGTAATGAGTGTGAATGAATGAACTTAATTCTTTTCAGCTGAATGCCATACACAGTGCTTTTCTCAAGCTTAGTCCATGTCTTCTTGTTATCCCTTCATACGCACTGCCTATCCAGCAAAGTCATGGTGTTCCTTTGCCAATTCCTTTTCAATTGTCTATCCAAGAAATTTGGAGTGTAGTGCACTTTGATTTGGTCAGCAAATACTGTTTTTCTAAGTCACAAGACCTTGCAGGATCTGGTGTCAAAATGTGAACTTACAGATAATTAGATCATGTTACCCAGAGACGCTTCAACAAGTCTACAGAAAACAGACGGCCGACTAGTTGGAAACTCTAGACTTCTCTGACGGCTCATTTTGCACAGCAGCTGTTTGTACCAAAACAATGATTCTTGTCCTTGTTCTTAAGCGGTGCTATATAAATGGCCAGATACATATAATATACACCTCATCTGCACCAAATGTGGTCACCGTAAGTCTCAAGCAGTGCAGCGTAAGCACAGAGTTTCATCTGCACCTGTAACTTCATCTAATCACCTGGGTCTTAGGTGAAGGATTCTGTCTAATCTAATCTAATCACCTGGGTCTTAGGTGAAGGAACCTGTCTAATCTAATATAATCATCTGGGTCTTAAGCAAAGGATCCATCTAATCTAATCTAATCACCTGAGTCTTAAGCAAAGGATCCTATCTAATCTAATCTGATCTAAAACCCGAATTTCATCTAATAAATAGTGCAGTATTGCTGCTGAATAAAACACCTCAGTAACACCTGGTCTGAAGTGATTATCTCATCATCATCCCTGGCGTGCCCTTCATGCCCCATAGCTGGAGTGCTGCTGTTTCCATAACACAGCCGTCTCTTCTCTGAAGTGGTGATGCTTCCATAACAGCTGGCAAAGGGCAAAGTTAAGAAAATGAGCAGAAGAAAAAGACCAGACGGAGATATAACACAAGAGTAGGTTGCTCATCCATCCCTTCCACACAAGTCGGCATGGTAAGGAAGTTTAAAGCAGTTTTAAGTATCATTGCGAAGACTGGCAGAACAGAAACGGACCCCCAGGGCAGAAACTATCCTACCACTAACTCCCTCTGGGGAACTCAACTACAGTTAACGCCATCTAGTGAACTCCAAGAATACAAAATGGTCATCTTCAATCATTCAGCAAGAGGGATTCCTCAATCAGCCCATACCACCACCACCACCACCAATACTAAAACCACCAGAAAAACTCGTAAAACACCATACACAGCTTACAACAGATGTATCTAAAGACTACTACCACAACATAGTTTATCCAGCTCCTCGACAGGATACCTACCCAAACGATGATACAGCACCCAAACGACTAAATTTAGCATGGGCTCCAAAGTGCATAGGGGCCTATCTAAAGCATAGGGTGGCCGGCAAAACACAGGGTGCTCTCGTCTCAGAGAGGGATCAAGGGAAGGAGGGAGACAGGTTGACTGCTGCTGGCTAATTGGAACTAGTCATAAGCGAGTCTGGTAAGCAAAAACAGGCTCATTCATTTGATGCCAGACAGGAAATGAGAAAGGAAGGGGTGTGACTATAGATTTCTCGACCATGATTAGGAGCACAAGGTGGCTGGTGGTGGTGGCATAGTGGCGATGGGGGTGATTCATCGCTGGATCCTAAGCTCTCTTGAAAAGTAAACCACTGCAACTACCAAAACGTTTGGTTTATTTCCAGCCCAGGTTAGATGAAGACAAGTTTAACCATAAAACACATCATCCATCCATCCATCCATCCATCCATCCATCCATCCATCCATCCATCCATCCACCCATCCATCCAACCAGCCAGCAAGCCAGCCATCTACTCATCCCTCCCTCCACCCCACCACAAAGAACCCTTAACCTGTCTTGAACATACAGCAGCTTTTGGAATGAGGCGTTATATAAAGCTACCCCATACAATGTCTATCTCAGTCTGATATCTACATGCACGTATAGGTGTGCATGTACATATATATATATATATATATATATATATATATATATATATATATATATATATATATATATATATATATATATATATATATATATATATATATATAAACACATGAATATACATATATATTTGCATATATATTGTGAAACAACCAGCATCAGATAAGATGTTCTTTGTTCTCAATAAGTTATCATAAAACAGCTGGCATAAATTCGGAATCTTTTCATCCATGTTTCAGCTTATCTGTCTTTCTCTCTGTTGGTCTTACATTCTGGCTGCCTGTGTCCCTTTCTCTGTCTGTCTATCTAGTGGTTAGCCTGAGGGATTGCAACTCCAGAGGTCAAAGGTTCAACTCCCCACCACCAAAGAAACATACTTAAAGGTTTCCGTTTCACTAGCATCCTTTACGCCTATCATCTCGTTATGAAGGCGTCGTTAAATAAACGTTATCAAATTGACTAGCAACCTCTAACAAACTGGCCGACCATTAATGCTCTCATTTTTTTTATTTTAACCATTGTAAATCTATATCCAACGCGCTGATGCATGTTTCCCAGTTCAACAGTTCAATGAGAGATCAAACAACAAGGGAGAGGACTATCACCCTGCCTGTTATGCCACAACTAGAAAAAGGAGAGGTCTGCCACCTTCCCATTACGTCAACCCTCCCTCTGCACCCGACAGGAGGAACGGCAGGACCCCTCAGGCCGCAAAACATCGAAATACCTGCATAAGTGAGCTTCACACAGATCAGGGCTTGCCTTAGGGGGGAAACTGAGGATTGGGACAATGAATGTCTGCACATTCTCCTGCAACTGGATAAAGCCAAACATGCTGCAACTACAGAAGAAAGGAGGCTTGCCTTCTCTTTTTTTCACAGCTAAAGAGACAGATAGCTCTGCTATGTCAATCTCCCGTTAAGCCGCGGATAAAAAGCCAGTCACTAACACTTCATAGTCCCGACTGTTTCCCTTAAGGGACTCATACACATTCTCTGGCTCTCCTAAACTCCCACTCGATCCTTTCCCTTCCAACTGAAAAAACGGCATACACAGACGTATTTATTCGACTTCAGCCATGTTAATGGAAGGCGGAGGAAGGCGGATACTACATCCCTTGACATCAGGCAAATATTAGTGACAATAGCATTCACTATTAGCAAAGATTTACAAGTTACAGTAACAGTCCTCTCTACTCGTTTACTCATCCATTAACACACTTCCATCTGGCCTTCAGCTTCACAGAGGCTTACATACACCAGCTGTCGACCAGGTATCCCAGCAGATTGATCAACCGGCAGCTACAGTTCTTCCAGAAGAACTGATCAAAAGTCACAAGGTCAACCACAAGGATCGATCAAAAGTCTGAGAATCATACAATAGGATCAACCAGCAGCTACAGATCTTCCAAAAGGATTGATCAAAAGTCACAGGGTCAACACAAAGATCGATCAAAGAATCACGCAATAGGATCAAGCAGAAGCCATCGAGCATAAGACTGACTAGAAAACTGCTAAACTCTGGCTTCAGTGGAATCACTCGAGACAGAGAGTCCCATGTCATACTCAGAAAAACATGTACAGAAAGACTGCCTCTGCTAGAAATGCTACTCTTCAGTAACAGCAATAAAGCTGCCAAAACCAGGATTTAGCAGAAAAGAACATCTTATTAACGAAGCAACCACTTGCTTCTTTGACAGCCTACAAGGGCTCGTCCACAAATAAATGCATAAATTTGCAAATAACTGAATAAATAATGTGTTCACAAAACAGAGACACACACAAACCTACACACAAGCAAACAAACACACACCAAACATAAGCACGTACAAGCATAAGCACATACAGCATAAGCACATACATACATAAACACATACAAACATAAGCACATTCAAACACAAGCACATACAAACACAAGCACATACAAGTACAAGCACATACGGCATAAGCACATACAAGCATAAGCACATACAAGCATAAGCACATACAGCATAAGCACATACAAGCATAAGCACATACAAGCATAAGCAGATACAAGCATAAGCACATACAAGCATAAGCACATACAAGCATAAGCACATACAAACATAAGCACATACCGATTACAGTGTATTCACTGAACGTTCCAATATATTTTCTCTCCAGTTTTACACCAGCATGTATCCAACATACAGATTTTGAAACTTAATTAAAACAGTTTTTTGGTAGGACTCTATACATTCAGCACCACAAAGAGGTCTCCGCACAATATATGTTGTCAGATTTCATTAACAACTGTCTAGCATGCAGCAAAAAAATGGGTCAAGGCAAGGTCTGTCTACACATATTGATCTCTCACACGTTACTCATAAACAGGGCTACGTTGAAACGACAAAGAATTCCTAAGTCACTATGAATGCTCTCTTACAGAGAAAGACACGAGACGAGAGAGCTGTTGAATACCTAGGAACTCTGAGTTATTGCAAATACTCCTGTCAGTTACTACTGTTCAACAACATCAGGTGGCTTCAAAGGCAGCTCACGTCTACCTGTGCTTACCTTACCTCATTGGCTAAAAACACTAAATTTTTAAGTATCATCAAAAGTGGGACGGGGTGGTGTAGTGGTACGATCTGTGCCATAAAAAATGCCTATCAACAAGCAGTGGGACGTGGTGGTGTAGTGGTATGGTCTGTGCCTCGTAACTGGAGGGTCACGGGTTCGAATCTGCCTCAAGCCACTGAGTAGTGACCTTGGACAAGTTGCTCACACACAAATGTCTGTGAGGAAGGTAATGGGAAACCATCTCACTCATCTCATCCCTGGGTGGCATAAAGCCAATGGACCTGCTTTCAGGCAGAGAAGTCCTCCTCCTCCTCCTTCTCCTCCTCATCATCAAAAGTATTGAATACACATCAACTTTCAACCATGGATGGGAGTCATTAGTTGATTTCTATGTGCCTGTGTGGGACTGCTGGTAAAGACCATCCCTAGCTACATAAGCATCATTCATATACAGATGCACACGTTCAATTAGAACTTTAACATCATTTAGGCTGGCAAGAAGCACCTTTGTAAGGTACTTAAAGGCATAAAAAATGCCCACATACAAGCATATATGAATAACATTCATTTCCCTTTTCAAACTTCTTAAATCTGCTCTGAATTGCACTCCATTACACATAGTATATGCTGCAATATGTGTATTTCACCACAACATTCACTTTCATAAGTCATTTATAATCAACAGTAATCATCATCATATAATACTGAATGAATTAATACAGTAGCCTGTTAAGTCATTGTAGCAGATTACGACAAATCAGATGTAATTCTAGTATGCTTGCGCAAACAAAAGCTTTAAAAGGTCACCAAAATTCTTATTGACTAAAAAGATGACAATAGCTTAGATATATTTCTAGTGTAAAGTAATGTAAGTAAAGTATCCCATATCCCACAAGTGAGGTGTAGGAAAGGCACTCATTACCTTTTCTTTAGGCCCCTGAGTCAACAACGGACGAATCCCCAGGTCCTGGACACAGGGCCAGTGCATCGCAGGACTTGCCGTTTAGTATATTATGGTCTATTATCATGAATTATGAGTGCTATCTGGTGACTAGGCAGGAAAACACATTTAATTCTAAGTCTGATTTCCAGTTCATTCTCCGTAAAATAAATCACATAACAAAGAAACAACGCAAGTACGCTTGTGTGAAATGAATATGCTTAAGAATTCAGACTTCAATCTTACGTTCATGTTCTACGGTTGATGGCTTCACTTGACTCTCGAGAACTTCGTTTTTCGCCTTTTCCTTCTCCTTCTTGCTCTTCGTTTTTCCATTTCCATTGCTATGTCCAAACGATCCCAGCCTATCACACCAAACAGAAAACATTGCAATTCAGTGCAGCTAGAAATTGCAAGAAACACTGGTTCTATGTCAAAATAGATCAAATTGGACTGGACACGTGACTAGTGTAACCTGAATACTTCTATAGCACTGTTATCCCATTGCACAAGGTATCAATCGGCAGCTGCTACTAAGCAACAGCATTCCAAAACCACAATCCCCTGACAGAACTAGCTGAGATCCGTGAGGTCCCTGAGACCAGCATATAGGTTGAAACATGTAACTCGCGAGGAACAGTTGTCCAGTTCTTGAAGTCGTGTTTTAGCTCCAGTCTAAAGATCCTTCAAACTTTAAAAAACCAAGCGTTTTGAGGACTGTCGCTGATCATCATGATTAAGATCACGATCATCATCAACATCATGCATGCACCTGGCTATTTAATAAATGTAGCACCTTTTAAGAATCTCATAAATGCTATACATCATGATTCCTGACATCATCAGCAGCATCGTATTAAGTTCTGATGTCATCGTCCCCATCCTGATGCCGTTATCACCATCACCACATCATCTGCAGTTTCTGATGCCATCATAACCATGGGTGGGTGACAAAAAAGACAACCATTCTTTACAGTCATTTATTAAGTCCTGTATTCTTTCATGATTACTCAAGTTGTAGTCTATCCTTCTTAGTCTAGGTCTTCCTTTTTTCATCAAAACTTCCTGTTTTCATCAAAACTTTTAAACCTGTTACTGGGCCTTGTTCAGTGAACTTTTGTCTCGAAATTCAGTAACAGCTTGGTTCTGTGTTTATGTAAATGTTTTTCTATAGCGACCATATGGCCTCAAACCTTCTCATTTTTCAATGAATTCATTGGGTGAGATCTTCACCACCGCTGCCCATTTGAACTGGCACCACACCATTTAAGGTCCCCCATACATAGACCATACTAGCCTGAGATTAAAATCTCCGGAAAAGGCAACAATATTGGCTTGGGTGTTGTATGAGTTTGTCCATTTTAATTTGATGCAATAAATGAAGTAACAACCAATTAATCAAATGATCTATCAACAACTCAATCATTGCCAGAATCAATCAATCAATCAGTTGTCAGTCAGTCAATCTGTCCCTTCATTTATTCAATTGTTTGATTGCCATATTCATTCACTCATTCTTAGCATTTACAAGTAAACATGTGTTACATAATATTACGGTGTCTTGCACAAGCAGAGCACTACACAGTCCATTTGAGAACTAAGCTTAGCAGAAAGTTTTGGTCAGCAAGTAAGTAAGTAAGTAGTAAGTAATTTGTTAATACACCATATGTCCATCGACTGAGTGAGGAATTGTAGCAAGGTCAATGAGTGTAAAGTAACAGCAGAAATGAAGTTTCACCCAATATACAACTGATGCAGAATGAGACAAAGGCTTCAGCACAACCAGTAGGTTTTCTCAAAAACAAAGGCCTGTGTTTGTTTTTAGTTATATATTTGGTTTTCCAAAGAGGTTCGTTTTCATCGATTCGTTAGGCCTTGCCAAACAAAGTTTGTTCCTCCATTAGGCCTTGCCAAATAAATACCTCATTCAAATTCATAAAGCAATTAACCAGGGCCCACAAGGAACTGCTTCAAAGAACCAATAACGACACAACCCCTACCTCTGATAAGAGGGTCAGTTAATGGGTTGCTAGTGAAGGAACCCCACAGAAAACAGAAAACAGTCTCACACCGTTAAGGCTAGTCCTCAGCCCCGGCCACAGGCTCTGTTGCCTAGCAACCGTCTGAATCCGAATACAGTGCGAAAGTGCGGCAGGTTGGGCCTAGCAACTCCTCCTCACAACCCGTATATCCTGCCGAACAGAATGGGTAAACATGAGTCTCTCTTCACCACCGGACTGCCTGGGTAGCAGCATGCCCATCACACACGGGTTCAATCGGATTTGGGTGAGTGGGTAGGGAAGGAAACAAATCTGAGGCAAATGTGCCATAATGATTAAGATTTTAAAAATGGATAGAACAGCCTCAACGCTGTCTGTATGACTGAGTGTTGATAAGACAGACACCGCTGTACACATGTCCATGAAGCACAGATTGTCCGGCTCTCGTTCCAAGTAAACAGTACTTGGTCTGTTCTCAACACATACACTCACACACACACACACACACACACACACACACACACACACACACACATGCACACACCCACACACAATAAGCACTTGATATATCAACACTCACTTTCACGGCAAGTTGGGACCGTGGTTTAGAACCAACAGGGGTATGAGACAGGGCGATCCAATATCGCCCATGGTGTTTATAACAGATTTGGAAAGAGCAATGGACAGGGTCAAGAGCAAAGGAATATCAGTTCAGGGAATATGCATAAACAATTTACGTTTTGCAGATGATGTGGACATATTGGAGGAGGGACCTACAGAGCTGGAGTGCACAATACGAATGCTGAATGAAGAAGCAAAGAAATATGGACTGTACATGAACTTTGATAAGACAAAAACAATGGTATTTGGCGACAAAAACATCACCCAGCAGATAGTGGTTGAAAGAATGCAGCTGGAGAATGTAGAGAGGTTCACTTATCTTGGAAGTAATATGACATATGACCTAGATTGCAAAAGTGAAATAAAGATACGAATAGCGAGGGGAATAGCAGTGTTGAAAGCAATGGATAAAACTTGGAAGAGCAGAGCAATCAGCATGAAAACAAAACTGGAGGTATTAAAGACATGTGTATTTAGCACCATGATGTATGGATGTGAGACATGGGTCCTGACAAAAGACTCACGACGGAGAGTCTTGGCATTTGAGAGAAAATGTTACAGAAAAATCCTAAGGATCGGATGGACTCAGAAGATTAGGAATGAAGAGGTTTACGAAAGAGTGGCTATAACCGAGAATCTACTGCAGAAGGTTATTCAGCGAAAACTTGGATTGTTTGGACATATCTGTAGAATGAAGGATGACAGAAATATTAAGACTCTGATGTTTGGAATTATGGAAGGTACGAACAAGAGAGGCAGACCACATCGAGAGTGGGTGGATGACATTGAGGAGTGGTGTGGCGCGGACTTGCAGAGACTGGGACATGCGGCTCAAAACAGAATCGAGTGGAGACACATTGTATCGGACACCTACGGGCATTGAGCCCACGGTTGTTGATGATGATGATGATGACTTTCACGGAACATCCACACATGTAAACACTCCTCCATCGACAGATACATACCCCAGCAGAATAAGTGAACATTCACTTCATTTCACTCATTGTGTTAAGTGTCAACTCTGGATGCGAATCTGTTGGTTGGGCACTGTGTGTGTGCAATCCTGTGAGTGGTGACCCTAGCTGTCTGGCATTGTTAGTATACAGATGAATTTCCTGTTTTTAACGAACTTTTGCACTTTAGCACCACTTAGGGTACCACAGGCAGCACTTTTGTGAGGTACTTAAAAGGACCTGTATTAAGTGTCCACATATATATACATAAATAAATACATGTGTAAACAAGCGCATATATTAACCCAATGAACAGCTTCTACACTTCTGCGTAAGGATATCACCACAAGCAATGAAGCAATAGTACAGCTATTACTCTGAAACTCAATTTCTGCCCTGGCTGGGTTATGAACCCCAGACTTCTGTAGGGACAAAAAGTCAACAAGCCCCTGCAAAGCAGTACAGACAAGCATTAATTTATGTACCACATCACACAAGAATCCCGTCTGTCAATTAAATCAAAACTCTGATGCTCACTTGAAATGCCCTAATAAGCCCTCATATGACCTAACATGCTAAGCCATGGGGAAACTCTGGCCCGTGGGCCAAATTTGGCCCCTATGAACCTATATAAAATGCAGAGGCATTTACAACCCCAAGCATCAAAATGCTCACAATTTTGTGGCACTGATGGGATATGAGTGTTCTGGTAAACTGAGACTGCAATAGACCTTGAAAGATAGAAAGGACTTTTCAAAAGATGGCCATGACGATGCATGATGCTGGTTTGCAAGCTAGCTATGATTATCATTCACAAACTTATTGTTAAGCTGCTAAAAGCCTTCGTATGATGGTCAGTAAGTGAAAGAATGCTTGAATCCACATCTGCAATGTTAAACAGCAATTATGTACAGTCCGTCTGTAGAATGCTTATAAGAGATACCGGAAAGCCAGGCTACCACGTAAAAATGGGAGTGGCAACATTGTCAGTCAAGGAGTTTGGGGGATGGTAAAGAGATGTACTCTAACCAACTTCATCATCTGCCAAGTTGGAACTTCAAAATGTCCAGGTTAAAGGTTGCTTTGAGAACTTCGTCATCTAGCTCGGGAAAAAGGAAGCTGATAAAGTAAATTCTCATACTAGGACATCAGCACCGGCTGAGAAGAAATTCTGAAAAATGTCAAAGTTCATTAAAACACAACAAAGTCTGACAATGACGCAAAAAAACAACGGCCTGTGATCGTTGTCTGATAGCAGAACTTTCCAACTATCTTCTGCCACCAGTAAAGTTTCTCCAGGCCTCTTCTAGATATAGTGTCAATATCAAATCTGTTAATGCAAGATTACAGACTGATAAAAAGTCTGTGCCCAGTTCACATGCTGATCACACGATCGCTTGTGAAATAACATGTGAAGATGACGCTGATCTTTATGATTTATCTGATATTCCCATTTATGTCTGACGAAAGTGTGGATTTAATGATGGATCTGGTACGTGCCAAACATGCAGTGATTTGTAAGTGATTTAAAAGTGTACACATGTTAGCAGGTCCACAATTTGTTTTTTACACAAAAGGCATTCAAAGAGACTGGTTATTTAGTTTATCCAACCACTGTCTTTTTTATATTCACCAGTAAACTGGAACAACTGTTTCAATGCATTTGACAAATTGCAGCATATTATTAGTACATTTAAACGTCTGGGCTTATTTGCCCAAGAGAATATAAATATTGCTACACCTAGATCACAGACATGTGCTGCCCAGCTGAAAAACACATGATCAAACTGTATATGACAGTTCAACTTCACAGTAAGATTAAATTTCTTAACCAGCAACTTTAAAAATCCTGCAAACTTTAAATAAAGTCAAGTGTTATTGCAAAGTAAAGAAAATTTTACATGAGTAAACACTGCTTTGATTATTATCTTGTCTGCTGCATGATGTGTTATGAAAAGTGACTTCTAAGGCTCAGCGTGTTGTCACTGTTGTCACTGTTGTGACAGGCCATTGAGACCATGACATTCTGATTGGATGCTAAGAACCTGTAATGTGTTCCAGTAGATACTTGAGAGGTACTTAAGGCCAGCATATACCTGTTAATAACCTGACAATGGCACTATGTGCTTGTCTAAGTACATACATACATACATACATACACATACACATACATACATACATACACACATACATACACACACACACACACACACACATAAAACTGATTAGTTGGATTCATTGTTCAATCGTCTTCTTAGTCAAGGTAACTATACTAAGTACACATCAAAGCATGCAACACAGTTTAGCCACATAGCTCAAAGTTTGTTCTTAACCAAGCATTTTCGCATTATACAAGATGTGAATGGCCTCATGTGCAACCAAATTTAACATGAATTTTATGTGGTGTGACTCATTTTAACTTTTATTTCTATAGGAAATTTACATGTCCCATCTCGAGATGTATCCTATCCAGACTTCAGTCACTGACGTAAAGCCATAGCATAGTAAAATAAATAATTTCTGTAGCCTGCTCGTATTTCAATTAATTTATCGGGTGAGACCCTTCTCCACCATTGCCATTTGAATGGGTGCCACACCATTTATAGCAGAGTCAAAGTTTTCATTTCATTTTACATTAAATGTGAACAATCAATTACTGAAGGTTCAGCACGGTTCAATAATTAGGTAGGCATACCATAAATTAGCAGCAGCTTCACAGCGACAACTGTCCGTTTCTGCTACGCAGTAATACGCCACAAGGCTGCAACAGTTGTATAATTCCGTTCGCTAGGTGGAGCGCTGGTTTGTTTACTCTGACACCACACATGCAAGTTACACTGCAATGATACAAAGTGTCATATCTTACTCCAGTGGTTCTTAAACTTTTTCTGACTGTGGCACAACTTGGCAATGCAAATTTCTGTAGCGGCACACCTGTGTTCTTATTGCTGGACTTTCATGTAATTAATCACAAATCTCTAGTAGGCCTATCTTACAGTTTACACTACAATGACTACATTCAAATTCTATTACAATATAACCAATGTTACATGAATATCAGGCTGAAGAAAGATTTTATACAAATATATTTGTATAAATAGGCAAAAGGGAGCTGTAATTTAGACGAAAATATTTTTTACTATCAAAATTTGGTGGCACACCTCTGGCTCTCTCACGGCACGCTGGTGTGCCGCGGCACACAGATTGAGAAACTCTGTCTTAGTCTATTCAACGATCTTTGCTGAAAGCTAGCCTTTGTTATGCTGATTCTTTTGTTGTTTTTTCAAAATATTTCGTTTTAACAGTTTTATTAAAACTTACGTATTTGTTTACTAATCTTAGGAACACAAGCTATCTGTTAACTTAGAAGTTTGTAAAACATAACTATATAAATGTGTACGCAGCCAGTGTTTTGGTAAACAAAGTCACCATGGAAATGCCAAACTCATCAAAATTATGGGCTTGGGATCAATGCATGTTCTGCAAAAAAGTTTTATGAATATGCTAATTTGCTCAGTGGAATCAAAGCGACTGGATGCTGGGTGGGGTATAAATCGCTGACAGAAGAGGTCCTTATGGGATGCAGGTGATGGTTCTGACAACACACTGAAGAGGCACCATGCATAATGGCTTTGGAAACGCAGAAATCAGCCACAACACAATAGTAAACTCATCCGCTGGCATAAGCACGACAGCGCAATCAACGATGCAGATGTGCCGTTACATGAGAATTCTGATGATGCACCAACTTGCATAAAAGTTCCCCTTCTGAAACAGGCTGCTCCAGGGTCTTGACAGACCTCGAGCAAAAGGTCCTAAGTGTATGTCTTTTTTCTGTAGAAAATCTGGAGATGGTATGCACAAAATGACTTTCTTGGGCGACCCAAAGTTCAACAACTTGCAACAATTACACGTGACAAGTTAGCTGGTGGCGACATGATGGCTATGGAAACTAAGTATAACTACTTCCAGTCTGCTATATCCATATCATACAGCTTGACGTTTAAAGGCTGTTGGTTACAATTTGCAAGTGGATGATTTATGTGTGAATGTGAGCGTTTTACTGAAATTCACGGTTTAAAGGCAATGGTGGTGCAGACGGTATAACTGGAAATGACTCTTTGGCATTTCACCAGTCCAGAAGTCAGTTACCTGTAGGTTGAATCGGAATGTCCTGCCTCCTATGCTGCAATATGAGACACCATGAACGGTCGGCAACTATGCAGAAATACTTAAAAGCTGATGCTGAGAAACTACTTGATGTTTTTGATGGGGTGATTACCTCTTGAAACGGACATTACTGATCTGGTTGCCTTGTATTCCCACATGCATGTTCACCATTCAGTTTCAGAACCTGTTTCAACTGCTCAGCTTGATTATTCTCAGTACTACACACTTTCAGACTCATGTTGATGAAAGACTTGGAGGATCACTTCCAGTATTGTCACCTCTTCCAAGAAACAACTTTCCACTTTTTTCATTCAGAGCAGCAACTATGAAGCAATGTCAGTGGTTTAAAAATATATGTAGCCTGCCAGTCCCACCCATGAAAGCAACCTTGACAAATATTTTTTTGCGCACAAATCATCCATACGCTCTCCAATTTCACAAGCAGCAAGTCTGTGCTTGAATACTAAGTCTGATCTGCTTGAGTGCCTCATTTCCTTGTCTACTGGTAGCTCTGTTGCTCCCGACATCACAACAGTAACAGATAATAATAACAAGACAATTTATATAGCGCCATAGCATGGCCAAGGCAAGGCAGATTATGCAGTATACATGCAGATGCTTAGGCCAAGTTGTTGTGTGACACAACAAACAATTTCTTCCTCATATCATGTCATTACTAAACTGCTCTGATGTGTTTGATTTATAATATCCAAACAGTCTGAAGTTTATGACTAGACCTCCAGAAAAGTCAGATTCTCAAAGTAAGACACGTGTTACTGACCACCTCCCCTGATCTGGTATTGAAACTGACCAAACAAACTCCAGGTCTGGGGCATTAAACTGCGGACTTACAGCACTGGTGGATAAGCTAAGTCTCCCTGGTGTGGTTTGCGCGACAATGAGAAATTTCTGAGATTCACATTTATCTCCCACTAACTGACAGAAATTATTGGGAGTGAATGAGAATAAAATTAGTTATTTAATTTCCCAGCTGATACACGTGTCACTGCTGCTGAAGTACAAAAACAAGACTATTTTTATGATTAGTCGAAGCATGTTGTCGCGCACGTGCTGATATTGCTGACACAAGTACTGCTGACCCACGCAGCCACAACCAGTCTGACACATGCTTAATTCTGCATTGCTGGCATGAATCCCAAAGCAGTTCAGAGAAACTGGCTATCCAAATAGTGGATATAGACATGGTTGTGTTGGCAATTTTTTCTTTGACAGGCTAAATGTAGAAGAATCTTTTCTCTGACAGGCTAAACGTAGGAGAGCCTTGGATACAGTTTGGAATTCGTATAAATGTTTGACTTATTGCAGTATATTTATCCATTGCATTAAGAGCCCTTGTTGGTACCAGTAAATGTACAGTATTACCTGCTTTCCAAGAATTCACAGGTTATGATTCGGTGCCCTGTTTCGATGGAAAGAGTAAGAAAACTGCAAGGGTATCAAAATATTTTTAATTGATGAGTCAGATATTTTTTTCTTATAATGCTTTATAATTAGCAATTATGATCAAACAAGCGAGTCTTCTGATCTGGACACAGCTCCTAAACATCTCTTTACCAAGAAATCTCGGACAATGGAAATGCTACCTCCAACTTCAAATGCCTTCTACCGACATATTAACGGACCATACAAGAGGCTGTTCAATGCTGGACAGAGAGTCTTCACAAGCAGCCATAACCACATGGAGAGTCTTCACATGGACATAACCACAATCTTTTGGGTGGGCTAAACAGGGTGAACAGTAGGTGTCAGTATGGATGACAATCCTAGAAGTGACCTGGACATGTGTAAACTAGTCAGCTCAATGGGGTTTTCAGCAAAAAAGGTTGCACAGTCAGCTGCAAGTAAGGAAACCTAGTGGCTTCCATGCCAGACACACTCCTGACAACCATTACACACCAAATGCATGCACACACACACACACACACACACATCTCTCTCTCTCTCTCTCAGACACACACACACACAGAGTCATACACACAAGCATAAAAAGGTTTATAACAGATTCATCCCTTCAGACTGTGTGAATCACAATGCTGTCCAAGCGATGGGGGTGGGGTAGGTAAGAGAAAGATGGATGGATGGAATGATGAATGGACAAACACAGTCTTCAGAAAACTTGTATGTCTTCTCCCGTAAAAAGACATTTATGTTTTAAGCATTAAACTTGTACATCCAACCCAACAAGTTACTTATTTTGTTGACCTGAGCAGAAAATCCACACTCATTGACCCAGATCTTCTGATATGACACAAAAAGATATGACACAAAAAGATATGACACAAAAAGATATGACATAAAACTTTGCAACTGTTCGGCTGGCACGGATACAGACTGCTAATACATTTGTATGAATCTTGATATTTATATAGCACCTTTGAAGTCCCTCTCAAAAGCGTTGTTTTCGCCTCTGTGTCTATGTTCAAAACTTCTGCCTCTTACGTAATTGACAATTCGTTGTCAAGTCTGTGTGGGTGTGTGATAGTCCAGTGGTTAGACCTGTTGCCAGACGCAGAGGTCGGGGTTCAAATCCTCATCAAGGCATAAAGATAGCTTGAGATTTCTGTTCCACTTGCACCCCATTGCAAACTCTGTCATAAAATAATTGTACAGCAAAAGTTGGAATAACAGACGGTGAAGAAGGGGACTGGCCACCTGCCCTCATATGCTGAGGCTAAGAAAAAAGAAGTTGCTCACACTTCATGGCTGCCTTTCAGTGCTTACTACAGAACTGTTCTTCTTCTTCTTCCTCTTCTTCCTCCTCCTCTTCCTCTTCTTCTTGTAGCATATAAAGCAAAGTTGTTCAGTTGTTGGCATGTTTGTGTGTTTGTGCCCCTGCTGTCAAATTCTTCAACTGCTAGACAATAAATCTTTGGACAAAACGTTCTTCAAGGAATGTAGTGAATGAACGATTGCCTAACCCTGCTCAGTCACATACAGAGAAATAAACTTGACAATGTACACACACATACACATACTCAGAAGAAGAGAAGCCATTCCTTAAGCCAACCCAACAGGCAGCCATGGGTATAAAGTGCTAGCAACAGTGTATATCCGAGGTACTCATTTTAGCCAAGTTCACTAGTGGTACTAAAAGAACAGAAATGTCAAATATTTTCTATCCTGGAGGGGTTTTGAACTACTGACCTCTAGGCTGATAGTAGGTAGGTAGTCTATTTAACAGATGTAGACCAATAACAAAGATTTCCCTTCTCCTTTATCCAGGCTTGGGACTGGCACCACCCGACTAAAGGCAGTTAGGGTGACAGTTAAGCCCACCAACCACTAGACTTCACATATCTCTTTCCCTGCAACACTTTTATCCCTCAGCCCCAGTGATCATGTTTTCTTCCGCTTTGTGCTAAGCTATGCTATTAATCTTGCCTTGCTTGACATCTCCCACAGGGTAAACTGATCTACAAAACCACGCAAGGGCAACGAAGGGCAACGACTTAACCGTCTCTCCTGCGTATCTCTAGTTCTATGTCAGCGCTTTTGCGAAGCACTTAAAAGGCGCCATAGTAGACCTAAGTGTCTTGATACATACATGCATACATACATACATACGGGTCGGGTACATAATAATACAGTTACCTACGCATAAACATATTACACCAGAAAGTTGTTATAGCTCTGTCTTTGAATCCATAGCAGAACTGCCTTAAGGGTCATTCTGCATCAACTCAAACAGTGGTCTCTATTCACCTCACCATCTCAGATTGATAATTTTTGGATAATATGCAGATAAATATATATCATGAAGGTCTGCAAGCTTTCAGATCTTAATATCTAGTAGTTCCCGAGACATGAGGCTTACAACACACCTGGTAGCCCGGCAGTCCCGGGCAACTGTCTGGATTCTTGAAATTTTTATTGCATATAGGAAACCTGTATAATCAATATCCCCGAGTTTGCTAGACGGCTCCAGCGGTACAGAATACTGAAATACCTTTCCAGATTTGAATCCCCACATTTGGTTGGCAGTTCAGCATGCTAACCATAGATTATACCATAGTGTTAATGCTACAAAGTGGCTTCTCAATGAAATCACTGCAGCTACAAAAACTAAAACATTTTTAAAGTATACTAGGGTTAGTCAGTGCTATCACAAAAACCCCGGGCAGAGTTTTTAGAGTATCTGCCGCCAGCTGCCTTTGCTGGAAACTTAGAATTTGTGGAGCAGCGGGACGGGAAGCACAGACTGCGAGCACTGCGTTCAACGACTTAGATGCCAAAGCGAAGAAAGGTTTTCAGATGTCAAGAAACGTCAAAGCAACAAAATTCTGCTTATCAGGCACAACCTGTTTGCAACCATCCACGTGGGACTCCCTATCACCAAAGAAGTGTAAGGCAAGCTGGATATGCCAAGCCATGCCACGCAGGCCAACAAAACTCTTTTTTACACCTTGCACATGCGCTTTTAAAGCATCCTTTTAAAAGTGTCCTTTTAAAAGAGTCTTGATACAAACATAATGCCTGCGGTGATTTTTTTAGTTATCGGAGTATTACTCATGGATGAACTTTTTGTTTTGGGTAACTTCAACTCCACTTTGTTTAGCAAACACAGTACTTTGGACAGGTACTTAAAAGGAATCATGTTAAGTACCTAGATACAGCACACACACACACACACCTATACATTCATAAATATATATAGACATGTACATACATACATGCTGAAGATGTAGAGGCTACTTAAATGAATAGTACGACAAAGGATGAAATCTGCAAATCACTTCATTATCGTGGGAATGACAACCCATGGGGTCGTTGCTAAAAAGTTCATGGGTGGAGCGTGGATAATTTAGTGGGGTTTAAATACCGGGTGTTGCCTGCCCGGAATGCCTGAGAACCTAGAGAGAGCCCTGCCGACTGCCGTCGTGTGTGGCCGATCATTTGAAATTTTAATCACTTTGATCTGCCCAAAGGGCAACTTAAACGCAGCCTGAATAATGGATATGGATGGAGCCTTTGATCGAGATTTAATCCAATATTCTCCCTGAACAGCCCGATTCAAACCAGAAGAGAATTTCGACAACCACCGTGGGTTGCCTTAGTCGACCTGCGGGTTGCCTTTGACTCAGTGGATTGTACTGCCGCCTGGAGGCAACTGCTGTGTCATGGAATACCCAAGTAGATTGAAGGTATGATGAGGGAATTGTACATGAACCTGACGAGTGCGGTTCACACTGAAGGTGTAACATCGGAAAGGTTCAGGGTGGATAGAGGATTGCAACAAGGATGCAGAATGGCTTCAGATCTGTTCCCATGCCCCATGGATGAGGTCATGGAGGAGACAGTCAAGCAGGGGCATCCAGGTGGGTGTACTGGGTTGGACTGGTTCACCGATATGGACTATGCTGACTGGCTGAGGTATGTGGCTCTTCTTGCTGAAGTGCTGCAGGTCCTGGATCTGTACTTGAAGACGAGGGATCAGGAAACACACGATGTCAGGCTAGAAATCAAACTGGCCAAGGGAAAAATCCAGACTACAGTAGTCCCACGCCCAACTCTGGATTACGTACACGCTGATGCCGATGCTGGCAGCAGACCTGAGGTTCTGCAGTGCGGGGCCATTGTCAAAGAATGCACGAGCAACTTACTACGCCTACGATTCCTCGCTCAGTCAATGACACATAAGGCGTGTTAACAAATGCATTAATACTTACTTACTAGCAACGAGGGACCCGGAGCAACATCACCCTGCTGAATACCAAACTCCGCCCTTTCAATGCACACATTATGCCGGTCCTCCTGTAACGAGTATAGACCTGGACGCTACTCACAGACCTGGAGGCGAACCTTGATGCCTTTCAAATGTGGTGCCTGAACAGAAACTAACTCAACAGAAACCTCGATAATATAAAATTGTAAAAAACCACATGTTTTAAAGACGTCAACGGATACAGATGCCAAAAGATGTCGTTAAACTCTGGATCATCATCATGAGGAAAATACCGAGGAAAATACTGCACTTTCCCTATATGGCTCACATTACCAACATGGAGATCTGCCAACACTCAGTGCATATCCTTGCGTCAGAGATGATTTAAACAAGGAGGATCTGACTGTTCGGACATATATAGTGTTGCGACAGCTAACAGGGCCATACCAGAGCCCTGCCTGCTATGACATCCGGGCTCTCAAGAGGTTGGGACAGACCAGCTGGACACCCTTGCCACACATGGACATGAGTGGTGAAGTCCGAATTTTGGACCATACAGTGCCTGAAGAAGCGCGTGCAAAATAAAGGCAGCTGGCAACACATTGTGGAAACGGTAATGCTCCAAAGAAGGGCACCCTACAGATGATGATGATGACGACGACGACGATGATGATGGAACCATCACAGTAAAACAATCTCAAGTACTTCTTGAAGGCAAACAACAAGATACTTAAAGACTAAACTTTCAGAGGCATGCAGAGGTAGGCCCACTCTTTCACATGGAGGCATCATACCCTTCACTTTTACAGCCAAGTGTGTGTATTTAATTTATACCTTTCACTCTCAAGTTTCAAGAACATAGCAATACACAGGTGCTTCACACCTGGCTAGCGCTGAAACGAACATTTTTATTTACAAACGGTATTATAGCCATCGTTAAAATTCAAAACAACCATAAACAAATACATGTCTGAACCACATTGCTCTTCTGTGTGGTCAGACAGCATTAATTCCACTGTACTGTATTTTACAATTTATGCATTTCCTCTCACTGAACAAAGTTACTCAGAGGCACTCTTGGCATGAGAGCCCCAAGCAGAAATAAAGAAAACTTTTATGAAAAACTAAAACTTTTATCTGAGCAACTACACTCTTAATAGTATAGTTCTAAGAAGACCTTTATTACAGTATAAACAATTGGATACATTAGTATTGTACTGCATCTGCCAATTTCTATTCTGATTCTAACGGAACAAACTACTACAGGCACACAAGGAGGTCTCAAAACTGGTCTTTACATATTGTGTGCTATACCATAAATCCAAAACAGTTAATTTTGACATTACATTACACTAAAGGTCAAAGATCTTTTAGAAGTGACTTACTTGATGAAAGATTTTCGGATGCTGTCCACCCGCTTGGACTTTTTCGATCGTAGCACAACTTGTTCTTTTGGTTCTTTAAAAGAGTCAGTTGGGGGCACATCTTTGACTGCAGATGGCGGCTTCCCCACAGCATGTTCGCTCGCTGGATGAGGTGGCCGCAGATCCCGTGAGCTATCCACAGCAAGATTACAAGCTGCTTGGGTAAAATCGCCAGACCTTCGAAACTCGGCAGCCAAGGGGTCTGGGTGCAGACCCTTGGCCAATGTGCTTGTCACACCCAAGTTCTGAGTGCTTGCAGTTTCTGTCGCACGATCGAGATGTGGGTCTGATTTGGTGCTTGCTGCATGGTGATCATTGACAGTTTCAGCCTTGAAATCAGTAGCGTGATCGATTATATCAACAACTCGATGGAAATCAATTATTTCGGCATTTGCATGATCCTCAATAATTTCTAAATCATCATGCATATCGATTGTTGCACCATCCGTATGAACATCATGAAGTTCTATATCTACATCAACATCAGCCATTTCGTCACTTGGGTGCATGCTGAGAGTTTCACCATACGCATGGTCTCCAACCATTGCAGCATCAGCTTGGGCAAAACAAACATTGTGCGATAAAACTGGATATTCCCTTTCCATCACCCCATCCGAATTTTCTTCCCCCTCTGAGATTTCCCTCAATGTCGGACTTTGTTGGTTCCTGCCGTCAAACTCCCCCCAGTCCTCCTCAGCCCCAACAACATCAGATACCATCGGAAAGTTGTCTACAGACTCCCCTAGAATTGTTCCCTCATCCTCTTCATCCTCCTCCTCAGAATTCCCATGTTCCATAAAATCCTCACTCACGCTTGAGCAGACGACAGCGTCCGTGTGACCCTGAATCTGGCACAGCGTGGCAACGGCGCAACTGTCGACCAAGTCCTCAGATACACAAATGTAGTCTGCTCTTCCGTAAACGCTGTCTACGGTTTCACACACTTCCATCGCCTGCACATCGCCCGCATTCCAGTTCTCCGGCTTTTCCGTAAGGCCTATGGAAGATTCTACGTGGAGAAAATCCTCCGATTTAGCGACACCTGCTGGTTCTACGTCGCTGTAGCACTCCTCTTCGTCAGTGCTGCTATCATTTCTAGCATTCAGCTGCGTTGCTGGCACCTCATCGGCATCAGAAAAATTGTCAGTATTCTCAGAATCGGTCGTCCTGTGATTACTAAGGATTTCCAAGTCTTGTGGAGTCTCCTCTTTGCCTTCAAGAAGACTGTTCCCTTGATCGTCGACAAACTCCTGAATCTCTGCTTCGTTTTGGCTCTCGTCCTTGCAGTTTTTCAACGATGTGATATCATTGTCCAAATACTCCTCCATCTTAGAAATAGAGATTTCTGTTTCCACAGTTCTGATTTCCACAAAAAGGTATTCAATTCTAATCAGTCACTTTAAATGCAGAACAATCATAAACGTACAAAGCCCTGACCAGCAATAATCCACTAAGTCAGTGCTGATAGTACATCTCTTATAAAACTTTTCCAGCAAGGTAATCCTTTAACTTGCTTAGTTATGCAAGTAAAAGCAACACAATACAAGACTTGAAGAGACTAGGCATCAAAGCATATATATTCCAATTATATTCCAGAACAGAAACTTCTTAATGTGTCGATACACTCCTAAAATCCTCCTGCAGTGAATCGATTGAGTAACAGGCAGTCAGCGTCAATGTTGTTAGACCATTCTGCTCCGTCAATACAATCAAATGCCTCCAAGAACCAAGATCTCAATGGTGCAAAGTTCCTGACAGCACCAACGAAGGCAGAACTCTGAAAGAAATACGCAGAAGATAAAACACAAGTTACACGTGTTTAACAAGATAAGGAATTTCCATATCAGAAATACCATTTGTCAGGCTGCTGTAAATATTTTCATCCAAACACGGATATGAAATGTCGCTGAACGAATGCAAACAAGACGGTAGGGCGTTTAAAACTTGCAAACTAGATAAACAGAAACGCGGCTGGAATGCAAGAATGTAAAAACCTCATTCTAACTAGTTACAGCTGGCTTTTGATCTGATTGAAATAAATCGAATCCACTGAATTCTGTAATTGCAAATATACTACCAACCAACAACAACATATACATACAAAAGAATCTCACTATTTGGAGAATAACATTCAATGATCTTTTGGCCATCGGATCAAATCTAACTGAAGCTAACCCAGTGATTTCTGCAAAATGTCTTTATGAATTCCAGTCTCATATTTGATGCAAATCACGCATAATGAAGTCCACAGGCATAACTAATGTGGCAGGAACGTTTTGTTACTGTGGTATCTTCAGAGATTTCACTCTCTCTCTCACACTGTATCATATCCGCGCCTCAGATTCAGGTGTACTGACATTGCACGCGTTACAAATGCTTTAATAAATAAATAAATAAATAAAATATTTCACTCTAGATTAACCCTTAAGCTAAATAATAAAGTCAGTATTCATAATTGTATTTTGATACACAATTTGAGGTAGAATTTCCGTTAGCTTTAACTGAACGTGTTTTTGTTCCAAAATAACAGTACTGGGAAGGTAAAAAATCACATAGGTAATACGTGGGTGGCAGTAAATAACAATTAGAGACCAGCTGCCCAGGATAATGACGGCAGTTGCAGTCGGGTCTGTTCTGACTGGGAGACCCAGAGCATGCGTTTAGTGCAGACCCCGAGGGCACACTTCAAATGACAGTTATATGAGCGTATCAAGTCACCACTGCCTGCCTCCAAACCAATTTCAGTCAAAGGAATAGCAGCCAACTGGTAACTATGAGTTATGACTAATAAAAAAGTATAAATACTGCGGCCCACGTTATGGTCCGCTAAGGCAATGTTTTTATCACAACAATTATGTAGCACCTCTCAAGCACCTCACTTTTCAAGGCACAGTTAGGTAACTGAAGGTATTGTTAGGTATATTGAAAGGTGTGCACTTTGGCAACTGAAAAGTACAGCAGTAAGTGCTTTGAGGTAAGTGTTTGTTTTTAACCTTTAACATCTGCCAACCTTTTGACGTCTCACACGGTAGATCATCAAGGTTCTCAGACAGATAAACTACAACTTACTGAAAACGCTGCTACTAGAACGGAGACTGAATGGATGCTCAACCAAACGCTACTCTCAACTCCAATCTTGACTGAATAACTGCAATTAACTGATGTGTCACTTACCCAGTACCCCGTGCACCTATCAAGCACTGACTGGCTGACAACAGACCATACCTACAGAACTGTTTTATGCATTAAAGATCTATTGACTGGTTGACCAAATATACCTGCAAACTCATTATTCAAAGAACTAATGCATAACAGATTGATCAGTTGATTGACTGGTCGACTGATTATACCCATTTAACCCCCCCCCCCCTCCTCGAAAAAACTTAATGCATCTCAGTGCTTTTGAAGTACCAGTGCCCAAAATTGCTCTCTGACTGCCACGTTCATTGGGCTCTCACTGTGCACACAGCAGGCCCCCAGACGACACCAGTGGCACAAAGCGGGGTCCACCGCGGACCCAAATGAACACGGCTGTCTGGGCCTTCGTTGGGCCTGGACTGCCAGAACAAGAGACGTCAGCAGAGGCTGTCTATGTCCGAGCATTGGACTGCCCCTGCTGACGTCTCTCGTTCTGGCAGCCCAGGCCAAACGAAGGTTCAGTTCATTTGGATCCACGGTGGACCCACTTTGTGCCACTGGTGTCGCCTGGGGGCCTGCTGTGTGCAATGCTCCGACAAGTCTACACAGACATCGGAGCATTACTGGTCAGACCCGATTCCCATGAGCTGAGTAATTATCTGATATTATGCTATTTTAATAGCGGCAGCACAGTCATATAGTTGCCAAGATGGGATGGGAACGCAAGGCCTGAAAAATTTATGCCTGCCAAGACCAAACACTTGAGTGGCTGGATCATTATACCTATCATCGTAACCATCATCACCACCACCACCATCATCATCATTAATCATCAATCATAAAGTATCATCATTATAACCATCACCATCATCATCACCTGTTCCTAACGCTAGCCGTTAGCAGCAATGAGTGCAAATAAACAAAACTCCATTCTTCTCAGTCATCTGCCAAATTCATGTTTATTTCAAGTCATGTTATGTTCTTGTTTATACAGTCTATACAGTGCATGTTGTAGTCTTCCTTCCTTCGCTTCTCTCACCATTTACATAATCAACATCCACATGCTTCTGTTGTGCCACTTTCACCTTTGCTTACAACAGCAAACAACACCATCACTCGGGAAAGGCCAATGTGAACAAGTGCGCCAAACAGTTTCTCAGTATGTATCATTAAATTTATAAAGCGCCTTTTAAGTAACTCACAAAGGCGCTGCAGCACGGCTACCTAACGGTCTCTAAATAGGAACGTCTTGAGATGGGCAGAAAATGTTTCTTGAACTGTTGAACAGGCAAGGGATCGGATGTCTGGTGGAAAAGCATTCCACAGAGTTGCAGGTATCAAAAAATCTGCTGCTGAATCACACTTACTTTAACCAGACAGTTAATGTCTAATTATCCCAGAAAGCCACATTATACTGTGACATAGTGACTATGCCTGCAAGACACGTTACAGTTCAGGTTCTTACGTCTACATGTATGGTGGACACATTGTCTGTGTGTCTGTCAGTTTGTATCTGTTTGCGTTAGTCAGCTTGTGTCTCTTCCTATTTTGCTGTATGTTTGTCTGCCTGTAGTCTATACTGAATCAGTAATGAGTTTAGCAGTTTCATCTTTCAGTACAAACTGATTACTGCTCTTTATACGTATGGACGTATGTATGGAAGAATGCATATGGCTATTTATAAAGCACATTTTAAGAACCTCACAAAGGCCGTGTATTTTGCGATGTCTGTTGTTACTAGATAGCACTCTGAAAGGGCTTAGAGGGCTTTCCAAGCGCTTATTAGCTGGATGGGAGGGTGGGTGGCTAATCTGAGGACCAGAAGCCCGGATTCTGGACATAGTTATAAGAATCCATGTTATGACTAGGGCCCTTATTCCCGCGACTAGTTAGTTAACAAGCTGCATTAGAAGCAGGCCTCACGAGAGGAGCAGTCTTGAAATAGCTTTCAGTCATGCTGGGGAGTAATCCCCATTTAAAAGGGGCCGGTGAAAAGAAAAGGCTGCCTATTCTGACTCAGTTTTTATGAAGGTGGGTGCATCACAGCCAGCAGTGGTTATCACGCATCAAGCCAGAGGTTGAGGTTAAAATCCCTGTCTCAACAGAAATGTTTCAATACTTTGGCTCCATTTGCATCCCTAGCAAACTGGCTATAAAACAATTCCACTTTGTCAGCAGAAACATCAGGTGGCAAGGGAGAGAACTGGCCACCCACTCTCTAACTCCGAGGCTAAGTAAAATATAGTCATCCGCACTGCATAGCCAAGGCTGCTTCTCGGGATTAGCTTACGGGACTGTTCCTCTGTTAAAGGCACCCAACTGGCTCAGTGTTTCTACAGCGTTCTGTTTGCTTTGTTTTTCTACGTCTGCTTCACTCTAATGCGATCCAAATGCTCCTTCCATCTCAGTACATGCAGCAGTTGCTAACCTCTCCTCCAACTCCGTTAACTAGTCTGGATGGGTTCAGCCAGTCCAGTCTCCCCATAAAGTCTCCCCCACAAAGTTGATGATTACAGGCCAGATTCAGCCAAAGAAACTCATAAATTTCCAAAATGATGAAACTTCAATGCACAATAGACCTACAGAAGGAAAAGAGCAGAGCAGTTATAAGGTACCCAACTGGCCAGTGCTTAATAGTCTCATTAGATTCCGGACCCCTTTGCTGGGATGGGCCTCACTTGTCAACACCAATACAGCACACACCAGGGAGATATCCAACATCTGGTTGTAATTCTCTGGTATCCCACTATCAAATGGCTTTTCATCTCCTGATTGCCCCCCCCCCCCCATTCTCGATCCCCTCCCCTTACTCCTACACCTTTGAGTGAATTTGGGTCACTTCTTTTTTCAGCTCCCAACAAACTGCCTTCTAGATGCAACTTCATGATGCAACTTCTCACATTCTGGAAATCTGCTTTGATGTACACGGTACCACATCTTGTCATTAATCAATCAGTCGGTCGGTCCCTGGTGGCTCCTTCCCATACTGATTCACTCAAGCAATAGTCTATCCTTGTTGAATAAACCATCATTGGATGCTGACACCGTTTCAAACTACCGACCAATCTCAAACTTGAATTTTATTTCTAAACTTCTTGAACGTCTTGTTAAATGTGGTGTTGTTGAACACTGAAGCATAAACATCTTCAAACTCATCGCTCTCCGCTGACAGTAGGGAGATGCAGAATCTGCACATCAGCCTGAGCAGCCCATAACACATCAAGCTTTTTCGTTTTTCAGTCCCATCCTCATCAAACAGTCTTCCATTGCATATACACAGTTTCATCTCATTCTCAGCATACATTTTAAACCTACCTTAAGTCTCCTGCATTTCAATCAGTGTGTAGAGCTTCTGAAAAGTACTTAAAATTGTCAAATTTTATACATATACACATAGATATTAAGTGTTCTCATATATATATATACACACATACATATGTATATACATGCCTATATATACACATTTCTACATTTTATATATATATAACGGTTATATATGTGAACAGGCACACAGACAGCCACACACATCAACACGTGCAAACACAAAGAGCCAGATGCTGATTTTTAAGAGATGAGTGCAGGAACAAAGTAAGTGAAGAGAAAAACTTCAAAAAGCCGAGGACAGAAAGAGCAACTGAGAATGTTTGTAGTTGACAACAAGATGCTGGATTCTGAAACCATTAACCTGGAGTCCAAGATGGCACAGACAGCGCTCTATTTATAGTACCTGAACTCTCTTAAACTCTCCATCATCTGCAGCGGGCTGCATCAGCAGCAGCAGCAGCAGCCCTGCCTGCAACGCTCAGTTATCTGGACAAAGTCGTCCATTTATCTGCAATTGGTCATGAAGGTCTTAATCTTCTGCTAATAAAAAGGTCATGAACCCGCACAGCCAACTGACCCCTGCACACAACAGCACAGTCTCAGACGTCAATTAACGAAGCCGAATGGTTGCAGCCGAAAGAGAATTTCCCAAGACTCAAACCAAATCAGATCTAAATAATTTCTTATATTACCCAATCTAAAATGCCAGATGAGCCACACAACAAGGGCAAACCTCACGGCTTGCATGAATCAATTCAAGCTGAACACTACTTTTATGCCAAGAAAAGCAATTAACACAGACCCCATTAGCGAACATCTTATGGCTGCCAGGGCCGTCTTTTAACTGAAAAATTCATCTTTTCTGCCTGATATGATTGATTAATTCATGAATCAGATCACGAATTGGATCATTCAGTTATTACCTGGTCTCATTCCTGATCTCACAGATTAATTAACGAATAAGATCAATCGTCAGTCTCACTGAATGACTGACTCGATTTGACATCATAAAAAGCCCTAACCTGCTTAAAACTAACTCTCCACTGAGGAAAATGACCCTCCTAGAGCTCTCTGCCTCCACCAACCGAGTGCAGTTCATAGGGGAAGAGGATTAACCATCCTTCACTGATACACACCACCCCCACACTGCCATGTGTTTCCCCTACATTTATTTCACACATGGGAAGATCCCCCAACTCC
Organism: Norana najaformis; assembly: GCA_964023275.1. Taxonomy (NCBI): domain Eukaryota; kingdom Metazoa; phylum Annelida; class Clitellata; order Crassiclitellata; family Hormogastridae; genus Norana; species Norana najaformis. The sequence continues at coordinate 17,316,738 of OZ029925.1, forward strand.
ACAGACTCTTCCAACTACTTCCATCCCACTCACTAGTGTGACACGGTGGTCTATCGGTAACACGCTTAGTCAATGATCATGCAGTTGTGGGTTCGACTCCATGTAATGACCCCGGGCAAGTTGTTTTTGCACACGTGCCTCTGTCACCAAGCAGTATAATTTGGTACCGGCATACGCTGGGAAGTAAACAGCAAGTCCTGCGATGCACTGGCCCTATGTCCAGGACCCTGAGATTCGTCCCTTGCCAGCTCAAGGGTCTAAGGAAAGGAAACAAGCACCTCCCCTACATTCCTCATGGGACATGGGAGCTTTACTTACTTACTTACTTCAGTGATGGATAATCCATGATGGACGTGGGTCAACTGATTAGTAGGTAGTGTTAGGTATGTTGAAAACTAGGAACAAGGCCTTACAGAAATATCTGTGCTGTTGGTAAACTTGGGCTGATCATATGTTCTGAAAAATGCTTAAAATTTCCAATAATTTCAAAGTACTTTTACCACCCTTGCTCCTGCAAATATTCAGATGCTGTCCAGTTCAAAATAAATGGCCTAGATGTGCCAATTAAAACAACCTGCTCATACATCAAACTTAATGCATGTCTAGTTCGCATCATTCCACATAATGTCTAATAGCATATTGCTGCTCTTGCCTAATTTATAGCAGGTATATTACGAAAACAGAACCCTCTTGAAAGCAGCAGTGTCCTGAACACTTGTTACTCATCCGCTTACGGGAAGCTCCAGGTTTGGCCAAGACAGTCCACAAGATCTTTACAGAATAAGAGTTAATTATAAATAATGAACACAGACCTTCATAAATCTTGTTTCTATTTCGCGGGTAACCTAGTAAAAGGACGGTGGATCAGCAATGGGACCAGTCCAGACAAATTCAACAGTAAGAGTCACTCTGAACTATTATTAGCAGCTACGCTTCTCATATTTTAGCAACACGTAATTAGCAGTTCATAAAACTCGCTAATTAGAAGTTGATGGATACTGTTCTTCTTTCTATCATCAGCAAGATTTAATTAACAGGCATGCAATTAAGCAGAACATAAATCACACTTAACTAAAGTTCCTTGAATTTTTTCTCAAAAGAAATCACTCATTTGAATCTTATGTACAAAAATGTAATGCAATGTTCCAGGGAATATTCTGATGATGACTTAAGAAAATATGAATTTTGCACTAACAATGTTTTAAAAGTCAGACTTATTTCAGAGGATGAAGCACAAGATAAAGATTGAAGAAACCGGAACAATCTTCTAAAGACTCCGACACATTCGCAGCCTCCATTATAGCTCCTCATTATCAACGCTGTCATCAGTATCACTACCACTATTTCCATTATCACCACCCCTTCAATACCACCACCACCTCCCCATCACTTCCCCACCATCAGTTTCAGTTGCCAGCAATTGGCGGCAATGAATGACTGAATTATCTCCATTCTTTTTGGTCATTCATTTTCACTTGCACACTTTTATAACTTGTCATATATCTCAATGCCTACGAGGCAGCCCAAAAGGCGCTATATAAATATTCATATTCACATGCAAACTGAAACATCGCCTAATCAGGGTGACGTATAAATATTGACTATGGAAACTAAAAAGTTGAACCCCGATGATTCACGACTCACGAGGCATGAGAGCAGCACAACTCAAAGCTCATGAAAGCCCGAGATGAAAGCCGTCGGAAAAACTTGCCTGTCAAGCTGAACTCGGAAAACAACCGGCGACCCAGATACGAAATTTACATAAAGCCAGACGGAGGACGATCAGCCCACACGGTACACACATCCCCAGCCAAACAAGTCTACCGTTCCATAACAAAGCGAACTGAACCGTTACCACTCACGCGAAACTCGGAACAACGGCGACATCGTCATATCGGCAAATACGAGTGGGAAAACTGGATCAGGCATTCGCGGACCCGCCCAAAAAGTTCCGATAAAAGTTTCCAAGTCGCAAAAACCTAATCGCACCACTCGAAGACGACTAAGCCCACTAACAGTTCCATCATATGCCTCGCGCAACACGGCCTCACCCTCCCAATGACCCACCCGGCTCGTTAGCCGCCTCTTTCTCGCCATACCGTCAAAACCAAACCGCCCCGACGCTAGCGGGGCTCGAAACCAACCTAATTTGCATGCATAAACAGCTGCACCCAGCCAGAAGCAAGCGACTGCAGGGTACGGTTGTCGCAGGGGAGGCCATCTCTGCCAACGGAGCCCAGACTCTGTACTTTAACCAAAATCCAGAGCCACCGCCATAGGCACATGTGTACGACATGCATACACTCACTCTCTGGCACGGAAATAAACAATCATATATATATATATATATATATATATATATATATATATATATATATATATATATATATATATATATATATATATATATATATATATATATATATATATATATATATATATATATATATATATATATATATATAAAATTGATGGTGTAATGTAAGTAATGCAATGTACACCAGAACCCACATATAACCAGCAGCACCATAACAACAATTCTCATATGATATGGTCCTGCACTTGATCTATCTCTAGTGACGTACTATGTATATATATTGAATACTTGTATATTTAATATGATGCTTGCATATTATATATATATATTGAATACAAGTATATTTAATATGGTGTTTGCATATATATACCTAAATATACTGTACACACAAGGTATGGGCTGCTGTAGAGAGGTACTGTTGTAACAGAGAAGATTATTGTACAGTTGGGGTCCTGGACCCCAAAGGCCAAGACCAAAGACGATTATATATATATATATATATATATATATATATATATATATATATATATATATATATATATATATATATATATATATATATATATATATATATATATATATATATATATATATATATATATGCAAACACCATATTAAATATACTTGTATTCAATATATATATAATATGCAAGCATCATATTAAATATACAAGTATTCAATATATATACATAGTACGTCACTAGAGATAGATCAAGTGCAGGACCACATCATATGAGAATTGTTGTTATGGTGCTGCTGGTTATATGTGGGTTCTGGTGTATATTGCATTACTTACATTACACCATCAATTTGAACATATGTTGGCAATTCATGTTGCCATGCAATGCGTGTCGATAATATGTAATGTACAGTACATTACGTATTACAGTATATAAAGTCAGTCAGTCAATATTACAGTGTGAACAAGTAGAACAAGTGACTCATAATTAATTAGAAGCAAGCATTACCAGTCTGGTCAGGTCCCAGGAAGACACATATATATATACATACCTACATAAATTATACATGTATATGATCTCGTGCCATTATACATAGCTTCAGCACAAACTCATAAAATGAGTGCCCATTATATATACATATATATATACATACATACATACATATACATCTATATATATACATATATAATACCAGGACACTCATTTCCTGTCTTCAATTTATTTCACATGTTAATTAAGGCAGCAGGCTCGGGTGAAAATTAGCTTAGGGCTGCACTTCAACAACACCCCCACTTCCCCTAGGCAGTGCCAGACAAAGAGTGTGCCGGAATCCCCCATTCCTATAATGAAGAGCTCTTGCAACTGCCTAACAAACCAATCTTCATTTACACCTGTCCCTTCTCTGTCAGATCAGAAGAGTACCACTGTATCTTTATTATGATTATTATTATTAATATTAATTATTAATATTATTAATTATTATTATTATTATTGTATTATTATTTTGCATTTATTACATGCAAGGTCAGTAAATCTGAATCAGAGGCGTGAAACAATTATGAGTGAAGGACTTGCTCAAGGTCCCTACACAGTAACTGTAAGCGGAGGTTCGAACCCGTGCTCTGTGTTACAAGCCGAGCGCTCTATCCAGTCGGCTACTGTGCCCCACAAGTAAATCTTCAGATGCCTCAGAATGCCACTAGGACCTACCTAAAAGTGGCACTGGATAAATGTTTCGTGCAATTACATCGCATTACATTACACACACGTACATTGATACACAAGTACATACATGGTCTTCCTTTGTTTCCCTTTGCTTCAAACAATCGGAGGCATAGCCACAATCATTTGGAGGCATAGCCACAATCATTTGGAGGCATAGCCACAATCATTTGGAGGCATAGCCACAATCATTTGGAGGCATGGCCACAGTCATTTGGAGGCATAGCCACAATCATTTGGAGGCATAGCCACAATCATTTGGAGGCATAGCCACAATCATTTGGAGGCATAGCCACAATCATTTGGAGGCATAGCCACAATCATTTGGAGGCATAGCCACAATCATTTGGAGGCATAGCCACAATCATTTGGAGGCATAGCCACAGTCATTTGGAGGCATAGCCACAATCATTTGGAGGCATAGCCACAATCATTTGGAGGCATAGCCACAGTCATTTGGAGGCATAGCCACAATCATTTGGAGGCATGGCCACAATCATTTGCAGGCATGGCCACAATCATTTGGAGGCATGGCCACAATCATTTGGAGGCATGGCCACAATCATTTGGAGGCATAGCCACAATCATTTGGAGGCATGGCCACAGTCATTTGGAGGCATAGCCACAATCATTTGGAGGCATGGCCACAATCATTTGGAGGCATAGCCACAATCATTTGGAGGCATAGCCACAGTCATTTGGAGGCATAGCCACAATCATTTGGAGGCATGGCCACAATCATTTGGAGGCATGGCCACAATCATTTGGAGGCATAGCCACAATCATTTGGAGGCATAGCCACAATCATTTGGAGGCATGGCCACAGTCATTTGGAGGCATAGCCACAATCATTTGGAGGCATGGCCACAATCATTTGGAGGCATAGCCACAATCATTTGGAGGCATAGCCACAATCATTTGGACAGAACCAGTTGAGACTCATGTGGCACAAAAACCTTGAGGAAGTAAGTGCAAGTCACTTAACAGCACCTTTTATGTACCTCAGATTCAGATTGACTGACTTTCAATGCAAATTACGTGCAACAAATAAAAAATGAAATGAAAAAAGCTCACAACAATGCTATTAGCGTTATTGCAATGCCACTACAGAAGCTTCCAGATCAGATCAAGTACAAGCGCAATATCACAAGGCACAGTCGGCACAACAAAATCTAACAACCAATCCTAGTTGGCTTGCAAGGAGCCAGTCTTCAAATGGTTCTACCTACCTACCTATCTTCCTTCCTTCTTTCCTTCCTTCCTTCCTTCCTTTCTTCCTTATTTTATTAAGTGCATGAATCACGCCCCTTTGGTGTCCCTGTTAAGACCACTTGAATGTTATCACTCTTAAATAGGTCAGCCTCATCATTATCCTCCCACCATTGCACACTTCATCCTCACCCTATTTGCAGCCAGAGCCAAGTTGTGACCAAGCCTTACGTTTGTTAATGGGCAGGTATAGGAAAAGACTACATTACGTAATGAAACTGTTAAAGCATTTTGGCAGGAATTTCCCTGAATGGTGAACAAAGCTGGGCGTGATAATAAAATCCGAGGTCTTCTTTGTGGAGTAGTTCCTCAGTTTAACGACAGCTTATGGCATCAAAGGCCGTTGCCGTCGCCCTCCTTCTTTATCCAGGCTTGGGACTGGCACTACCCCCAAACAAGGTCTTTGTGGAGGTAGGTTTGGCCAGCGGTTATAACGAGGTGATTCAGAGAGGAAATAAAACGTCACAACCGGTACAGCCGGCGCCGAACTGAAGGTGCTCAGAGGCTCATAAAATCATCACCATTCGCTTCCCTTTGATGACGCCCTTCACTTGGAGAGGGACTTTCCTGGGACGATTTATGTCTCTTCACCTCCTTCTTTGTTCGGCTGTCTCTCATCCTCTGTTTGTGTCTGTCTATGTGTCTATCTTTGTCTCTTTGTCCTCAGTCAGCTGTTGTGAGCTCAATCCCTGAGTTTTCTGCCAACAACGTGTAAACTCATTGGACACATATTTGCTTCACTCACACACACAAAACATTCATATACACTAGTACATATATATATACATAAATATATATACATATATATAACCGGTGTGTACCAGTATTAAAAATAAATATGGTATACTTGCTATATATAGCACATATCAACAAACACAAAAACATTCCCACAAACACACACACAATGGAGTCCTGTCAAAGCCATGTGGACAATGAGGTTGTACTGAATAAATTTCGTAGGTAACTGGATACGGGTGCTCTATAAACTCTCAAGTCTGTCTGTTTACAAAGCCATTTCCTCATGACATTTCGAAAACCCTCACTCGGATCTCTTTCCATCAGTTGAAATGAACAGTTACCCCCCTGTCAAGCCATGCAACAGGTTTTTGTCCATTTGTACAGTGGCTGTTGCCAAGTATGTGCCTCAGTCAACAGATCTAGCAACTACAGAAAAGCACCTCTGGCAATTAGAATTATGACTCACAGGTGCCCACAACAAATTAACCTACTTTTCCGTAATGTAAGGTAAGGTAAGTCAAAGAAGACTCCAGTTCCTTGAGTTCACCCTCGGATATGAAGTATTAGCAACACCATTTTTATCTTGGCCTCAGCATACAGGGGAGGATTACCAGTCCTCTCTCCCTCATGATCTAATCTTCTAATCACAGTTTCTGGTCATTGCACTCATTTTATAGTTGAGTTTGTTAGGGTACGCAAGTGAAGCAGAAATCTCCAAGCATCTGTGTGTCCCCAGGGGATTTGAACCCACTTGACGATTCTAGGTTGACAGTCCAGCATGTTAATCACTAGACTAGTAGTTTCCATTGTTTAGCGACATCCTACGGCTGCCAGGGCCGTTGACGTCGACCTTACCTCACCTCCTAACCAACAGACTGCTACATAAAGGGCTTTTAATATATCACATCAGTTGAATAGGCATACCTGTAGAACTAGCCACCCCTCCTAATCTCTAAGGGTGAAAATCGGGCCATTAACCGCTTGGTTAATTCTTAGAAATCTAGAGGCTCTAGAAAGACTACAGGGCTTTAAGTACCTCGAGGCAAAAGACTGACCCCCAACTGTACGTGGAAAGCGTGTGCGCCTGTGTGTGTGTGCACGCGCCTTCATAGGTGGGTGTGCATGCATAAGCGTGCGTCTGCCGGTCTTTACGTCTGTCTGTATGTTTGTCAGTGTGTCTGTGTACAAATGCGTGTGAACTTGCTAATCATACCACCACTGATTCACCAGACAATTTATGCAGTTTATCCGTCATGCCACACCAACAAGTTCAAACCTGTTGGACAAACACATCGGCTGATTGTCAATGTACCTACGGTTCAACTGTATGCCTCAGGTTTGAATCTTGATGAGTACATGAGCCATGCAACCCCTAAAGCAGGGCATGGACTTCTGTGTAATAGCTTCCGAATTTACCTTACCTTACAATACAATAACATGATCACCTTCGCCCGCTGCTAAATTACAACAACAACAACAAAAACAACAACAACGTTGATAATACTATCAACAATGACGAAGCCAAGAACAACATCACAATAACAGGAATGATTCAGACAACGTTCAGACAACAAACAAACTGAAATAACAACATGAAAGAAAGACGGAAATTTCCAATAACAAACTGAAAAATACAAAGAAAACCACAAAAGAAAACTTCTCGACTGACGTAAAAGGCCTCAGATGTCATATGACTTCAGTAAACCTTGAAACCTAAGGTAAGTAGGCGTCAAGGTATTTTAGGTTTCAATTTGGAAGTAAGTACATTCCAAAACCCAGAGTTCGAAAAAAAACAAGCATTTCCATAAAATTCAACAGTCCACTAATTACTGTACATTACAACACTAAACACAACTTGGTTGCGAGTCTGGACCATGTTCTTCGCAACAGCAAAGAGGCTTTAGGTTTATTTACTGTTTATTCAGTCGACCCAAACAAGACTTACAACACCTACACAGCTTCCAACAGAACTCAAGAAATTCGAATGTGGTGAAATTCATAAAGCAATCAGTGGCACTGGTTGTAAAAACTGCATTAAGGGCAGAGAACAGGAACACGAAGAAGCAAGGAAGGAGATGAAGAGGAGGATAAAGTTGAATCTGTTTAGTTAATAATAATAAAGAATCCACCAGAGACACACCAGAATACTACTCTGTACTGGAATCCATGTATATAAGTTATATATATATATATATATATATATATATATATATATATATATATATATATATACACACACACACACATTTGCGTAGGGGCAGCGGTGTGGTGTTCAGCATGTAAACACTGAACAAGACGACCTTGGTGCAAATTTTCTTAAATCACACCTGTTTAGATCTGGTTGACAGCAATGTTTTAGCACCTTTGTTAGATTCTACAGAAGTGCTTTATAAATTGTCAAATACACAAATACGTCTGTGCCTATGTATTTGTCTACGAGATGTGCAAGTATAAATTATTTCCCTCGGCACCTGTGTGAGGCCTTCATCTCTCTAGGGCCTACTATGAACCTTTCACACCCATTCAACAGAATACAATCCAAACCTGACAGGCTGGTACCAAAGTGCAAGAAACCAGATGGTCCGCATAAATTCATCAAGGACAGGGAACCATATAATGAAAATAAATTCTTATTAAACAGAATCGAGGAACCAGCCGAGTAATTTCATTAGCCTGAAGTCACTTTGAACAGATGGGGAAAGGTCTCATTTAGGACCAGAAGTGAAATTCAGAAAAAGAATCACATCTCAAGGATGAATTATCCAATTAAATATCGGACTTTGCGTCACAATCCAGAACACTGTGTCCAGATACAGACACTAGTTGCTGAGACCCACAACCCAAAGTGTCTGCTGTCGTTGTTTCTGCATTTCAATCAAATGGTACTTCAAAGGATAAAGATAAGCCTCTGTTCACAGAGGCACATAATGTACTTGCATGTACGCATGTGTATATTGGTGCAGGCCCTATCACAGGGGGCCAACAGGGCAAAATTTTGCCCGGGCCCCACAGAGAGGAAGGGCCTCAGATTTTGAAAAAATGCATTATTTATTAATATTTATTTATTCATTTATTTATTTATTTAACTTTTTCCCCATAATTTTCAAGCCTAAGAAGGTAGTTGAATTCAAAGGATTTGAAACAATGACCTGATTGATGATATGCATGTTTGCATTGGCCCAGGCCTCTCTGAAAGGCCCTGTATTGGTGAGTGTTATGTATGTACGTGCATGTATGCATGTGTATAAGCTTATACACAAGTACGTATATATGTGAGTGCATATGTGTATTTATCTACAGGTATAACTGTACATTGGTAGCTGAACACTTGTGCAGCATCCTTCACGATCCCACTCTCTGATCCTTAAATCATTGCATTAGCTGCCCACAGAAAGTAAATACCCAGTAATTTCAAGTTCGGGTTAATCGTAAACAAGGCTCCACATTTCAGCCAACCTCACTATCTTGCACTAGGCTGACTCCCACAACTTGTCTCTGCTTCACCAGGTTCTCTGTCTTAATCTGACTATACCTCGAAGAAGGAAAGATCTCAGCAGATGCTCCTTTACCACCACCAGTCTCGGTCTGTGGAACTCTCCGCCAGCAAACATTCGCTCTGCAAAGTCTGTGCTGCCTTCAGATCTTGACTAAAAACTCATCTCTCCTTGGACTTGTTTCTTCCAACGGCTGCTTCCATGTCTTCATGTGCTTCCATCTTAGTTTTCTACCAGACTTGGAATTCAGCAGCACACCGATTTTGCTTAGAAGCTAACACTGATTGACGCCTACTTCAGCATACTCCGAGTGGTGTTAAAGAAGATCTCTGACTAGATTAGATAAGACATCTAATACAAACAAAATGAATACAACCTATATTCGATACAAAATAACGAATCAAATTTCATGCAACTAGTGTATGTTGCCCTAAAAGAAAGCAGATAAACAGTTACTAAAGAATGAACTAAGATCTATAATTCTAGAAACATTACCACACAAGCAACTAACAGATGTCAAATCCAAATTGGACCAAGTAAAGCAAATTTTCCACGTAATCTGGCAATGTCAATAAACAGGTAGGAATTCGATAAGGAGAATCATATAACAGGAAATTAGTAACAAGAGATCCAGCAACAGTTGTGCCCCATCCTCCCCAAATGAATGGGGACAGCAGCCGCTACCCATCCCCACATGCCTAAGAAAAACAGCCTCTAACCTTCAGCAGCATCCCTTCACCATATGTATCCAACGTGCCGCACACTGTAAATGTATGTATGTATGTATGTATGTATCTATGCATGTATGTATGAATGTATGTATGTAAGCATATGGCTATTTATAACTGCCGTTTAAGTATCTCACAAAAGTGCTTCTTGCCAGCATAACTGATGTTTGGGTTCCTAAAGAATTACAAGTTTGTTATAAACAATGCTCATGTAGCCTGAGAAGTTTTGCACCGGCAGTCTCACACACATGCACGCACACACACAAACACAAGCGCGCACAAACACACACAAACACACGCGCGCACACACACACGCACACACATGTACAGATTGACCAACAAAGTCCCATCCATTGTTGACAGTTGAGTTCCTGGTCTTCCTACATTCACTCATTCATTCATTCATTCTGGAAAGTGCTACTGCTTAAGGAGTAGCATAGTACAAACCACAGTAGTTGCAAAGTGCACCAACCATGTGTTCCATCAATTCAAATCTAATCAAATCTAATCGATTTCAATCAAATTTAGTCTAACAGTAACAATTCTTCAAAAGCAACATCACCTGCAGGACATATGAAGCCCATATGGGAAAATAGTCATATGGGTCACATATGTCCTACCACATGATGCTGCTGTTGTGGAATACGTAATTTATGGATCAAATCCATTATTCGGTGGATGCAAAAAACTTGTTGAAATCCAGTAAATTCAATCAAGTGTTTACTGATCATGCAGACAGGCTAAAGCCTCCATCAAAATGCAACTCTCCGATGGAAAATTTTCTCACGTTTTTTGCATAAAAATGTAATCTAAACTCACAACTTCAATACACCCCATATCAAAATACATAAGGTTCTAGTTGGTGGCTGGTACAAAGAGCAAACTAAACCCTTAAAGTCATGTCTCCAAACAGCAGACACTAATGTAGGCAGAATGCTCACAAACACAAAAAATAATTACCTCATAATAAAGCACAGTTACTGTGGCCTAAATTCTTAAAAGTCATATCTCAAAACAGCATGCACTAATGTAACCAAACATTCACAGACATCACATTTCTCGTAGTCAAGCACAAATGAATGTGGTCTATAGCAAGACTTTCATCTAACTTAAGACACATCTCTTCCAACTTGCTTAACTATCGTAGCCTGGCTTCTGGTTTCTCTGACCTATTGGAATTCGACCAGCTTCTGTAGCGGTTTATGATTTTTGACTGCGATTTTGACTTGAAGCGACCATTGACTGATGCCTTGGGCATTATAACAGCACTATACACGTCTTTACATCCGATTAGATTATAATATTTTTATGGTAGACCTAACGTAAGGGTCACATGTTGGTTTTTCACTCATGTGTTTAGAAGTTTGAGTTCTTGTAACTGTTTTCTATCTGTGATAATGGGCTGAGAGTGCTTATGAGTAGATACTTTGAAGTGAAGCTATGTGAATTCACTGAATGAGTGAATGAATTAATGGATGGATGGATCAATTGGTGGACGGACAGACGGTGTCTGAATGGATTGATGGATGGATGGAATGGATTAAAAGGTGCTATATTAAGTATACTATGGCCTGAAGCTATAAATCATACGGATATGCCATGGCGGTCTATTCTGTAGTCTAGCAAGTGTTGGGTCTCTCATCCAGTGGGTTTGAATCTGCTGAGCGAACTCCATGTTACTACCGTGGAAAAGTTGTGCACACTTGTCTAACAATTCATTTTCAGATTTGCTGACCTTGTGTTTGGAATGAGTAAATCAGGCCAATAAATAAAACAAATAAACACTAATTATAATTACCTGTTATGTAAAAATTGTCTGGCAGCAGGCTACAAAAGCTGTGCTCTAGACACCAGAAAGTTTGTTTTTCTAAGTGTTCCATCAATCACTAAAGTGTCTACTGCTACCAGTAGTTTCTACCATTATCAGACATCAGTTTTCATATAGCTAGTCGCATCAACATGAAAAGGTGTGATGCTCCCTGCACGAAGTCTGTGCAACAAACATATGCTGGAAAAACGTGCCACAGCTCAAAACTGAAAGGACAGTTTGCAGTCAGCCAAACACACGTGAAGGAAGAGACCTAGCCACACGTGGAATATAATGTACTTTGCAAACACACACACAGTGAGGTTGTTCATCTACCTTATAATCTTCAGTCTCAGAGGGCTCCTGAGTAAAGTTGAAAAGCATCTCCATGTCTCATTTCCCTCGGAAAACTGTGCTTGTAGTAGCTGATCTTGAGATCTGGTTAGTTGCCAGATGGTCAGCGTTAATCGGTAGGTCTGTCACCACCTTAAAGTGTATGCTGGACATTCAAGGGGAAAAGGGAACGACTTCACTTTCCTGCTCTCGGGCCCTAGAGCTGGCAGCGGTCGAACCCCAAAGGTATTCGACACTATCTCACAACTTGCTGTTTATTGATTGGAGACAGAGACAAGTGTGCTTGAACAACTGGGGTCATTACACGAAACCTGCTCAGCAGGCTTGAATCTTCAATCATTGGATTATAGACCAAGTAAGCTACGGAACAGGCCATGTTACACATGTCGCTTCTGAGTTATAATGTAACTAGGCTATCCCTATTCCAGCAGAGGAGCATCTTCGAGATACATTTCGGCAAAAATTACATTCTGGAAAAATCTCCTGTTGCTCCCCATTACCTACAACCTTGCCCACCTCATCCCTCCTTCCCTTCTCCCTCTCCTCCCTCCTCCTCCTCTTTTCCTGGTCAAGTGCAAAGAATTTGCTCTATTCTCATGTCGTTCACGAGATGGCGCCGGCATTATGTTGCCTATTTTAAATGTACTAAATGGACCACAGATCACATACGTGTGTAAGCTTTTATTATAGATATAAAAATATAATAATAACAACCGGTATAGCACCGCAAGCTGCAAGTTACTTCTGAAGTGCTTTAGGTCAGCGCTTCTCAAAGAAAGAACTATTATGTTTTTAAAAGTCATAACAAAAACACAGATTTTGTGACAGTAGCCCCCCCCGCCCTATGGAACTGACTTCTGTGTTTGCACAAAACGGGGCACACTGTCTCGCAAATCTAACAATGCCCATCAGTAACTTTTGCTGAAAAGGAAAGCTAACCTTGGAGCTATTAGGTAGCTACGTTCCAACTGCCTTTGAGAAGCTCTTAAAAAGTGATTAAATGTTCAAGTACATACACTTAAGAAGGTAGCTAAGTGCAAGCAAGTTATAACACTAAATTACATTATAACAGAGATGAATAAAGTCAGACAAAGCTATAAATCATAGCAGAAAAAATCAAAAGCACAAAAGAAAAAAAGGAGGCGTCAAATATCATAAAGCAAATATAACTGTACGTCTTTTTCAACTGTTGACTTCAGAATTTTGGTTTGCATGAGCTGTTAGCTGAAGTGGAGGAGGCACGATTGTCTAGTAGAGGATCTAATCTAATCTGACTTTTAAATGTTTTAGTGCCATAATCATAACGCATAAAGCACCAATCTACGGTCGCTTCAAGTTAAACCACAGTCAAAAATTATAAAACATTGCAAAAGAAGAAAAGTCCCTATGCTAGCCCTGACAGGCAGTCATGGGTATGAAGCATTAGCAACTTCGTTTTTCTTAGCCTCGGCATATGAGGATGGGTGGCTAGACCTCTCCTCACCGCCTGAACTGACAGTGAACAGTAAGTGTATTCGTTATAGCTGAGTCTACCAGAGGTGTAGCGAGCCTGGTCGAAATCACAGAACCCAGACGTTAGGTAAGTATAAGCAAACTGAAACAATTACAGAGGGTGCGTAATAGTCTACTGGTTAGTATGCAGGACTGTTGACTCCGAGGTCAGAGATTCAAATCCCAATCAGGACATTTAAATATTTCAAGAGGACTGTGCCTCGTAAACAGAGGGTTGCAGGTTCAAATCTTCCTCAAGCCACTGCGTAGTGACCTTGGACAAGTTGCTCACACACAGCGAGGAAGCCAACGGGAAACCACCTCACTCATCTCATCCCCAGGCAACATAAACCCAACTGACCTGCAGAGAACTCTCATCTGGTCACCAATTAGCGTCTCCTAGTGAATGTAGCTGTAAAATGAGAACATCTACTGTACAGTGTGGATGGGAATATGGTCAGGGAGATGTCTGGCCACCCACCTTCACAGGACAAGGCTTATAAAATAACAGCAACCGAATACTTGTACCATACCGTACTGATCTTTAGGAACAAACTATTCAGAGCCTCAAGGATAGAGGAGAGTCTTAGGTCAGTTGCAACAGTCTTGGTCCCTGAAAGGCCATAAGATTAACACTAGGCCACCATCAATACAGGACTACACAAAAGCAGGGCAGTTAATAATACTGGAAAAAAGCATCGGCAATACCATTACCACTGCTTCATCAAAATGTATTGGCAAAACCAATACCAGTACTGTTTTTAAAAGTACTGCAGTACTTACCAAAATCAATACTTTCACCAATACTTTTCGGTAAGTAAGTTAACCGCTGCTGTTCATAAAATAAAAAGCAAGGCAGGCACATTCCCACCAAGACCCCACAAAACCATGAAACACTGGGGGCAGGCTTAGACCCTTACTTCTACAAATGAAACACCTTTTTAATGAGCAAGTTGTGACACTGTGTATAGCTTCCTCCCTTATAAACTTACTTTCCCTTATAAACTTACTTTCCCTTATAAACTTACTTTCTGGCTTACTGGCACAAAAGCCTGCGGTTTATCGGACCTATAAACTACAGGCCTAATTGGTGCTGTTTCGGCCTACAATACTGGCCTCAAGGGCCCCATTTTAGCTGTGCCTGGGACTACAACAGAGCCACCATGCCATAGCCTAGAAAACAGAACAGCTAACGATATTAACAGCAAGAAGTAAATAAATAAATTGTTTCACTACAGTCAGATAAAAATATCTTCTGAGAAAGTAAGGGCAACTGACACAGACAAACAGCAAAAATCACAATCAAAACAACAACACAGTGAAAACATGTTTACCTATCAGTAATGAAAATAAGAAAAGAAAACACTGTAATTAGCCCACATTGTTATCAACATTTTGGTGACTTAAAAAAATTGTCAATGACGTCATCGAGTGCAAATTATCACGAGTTCACCAAACAGAGTCAGAAACTACAGTACTTTTGATTCATTCGCTTT
Organism: Norana najaformis; assembly: GCA_964023275.1. Taxonomy (NCBI): domain Eukaryota; kingdom Metazoa; phylum Annelida; class Clitellata; order Crassiclitellata; family Hormogastridae; genus Norana; species Norana najaformis. The sequence goes on from OZ029925.1 coordinate 17,332,114, forward strand.
ATGACGATTAATCACAGACTGTGAAAGAGAAAGATGAACAAAGACGGAAGGACAAGTCTCATAAGATGTCACAATCACATGCAAGTTTACATCCAAAAACAAGCAAATTGAGAAGTACATTTAGAAATTCATGCTCATTTTTAAACACTTTTAAATCATTGCTCAAAATATTCCTCATCAATACCTCAATTTGATTATTAAAAGTACATTTGCAGCATCCTTTTCTTCAGCCTAGGTCAGTCATGTAATTACTATTACTTTCATTGTTATTATGTTACTATTATTATAGTTGAGTAAACTGATAAACTGTCAGGGATGTAGATGTAGATAAATAAAACTCAAAAGCACAAACACATATCCCTGGTCCTTACATTATTTCATGGGCTGCCCATAGAACAGCAGAAATTTTCAAAACCAGACGAATCAACTGAAGACTCCACATTTCAATCACCCTTACTATCTTCACGCTATGCTGACTCCCAAGACTTGTCTCTGCTCAACAAGGTCCTCTGGCTGTCTTAATCTTACTATCCCATGGATAAGAACAGCCCTCAGTGGAGCTGGGTGTGCCTTTTCTGTTGTAAGCCCTGAACTTTGGAATTCTCTTTCAGCAAATGTTCGTGCTTCAGGGTCTGCACTTGCCTTCAGATCAACATTAAAAACTCATCCTTCTTGAACTTATTCCCCTATAAGCTGTTTCATTGTCTTCTTGGATTGCCCACTTGAGTTTTGACTGGACTCACCCTGGAATTTGGCATACACAGCAGTTTTGCTTAGCAACCGCCAACGACTAATGCTCTGATCATTATTACAGCGACACTAGAAGTTCTGATTATTATTCTATTAGAGATCAAAAGGCATGTGGGTAGCAGGTTTGTCTCGTGTCTCATCGCTAGCAAATCGCATCAATGTAGTCTAATGTAATCAGACATTTCTATGACTAAACCACAAGAAAAATCCTCTGAGCCTCCCAAACAACAACAATTCACTAACTTGAATATCACTTCAACAGAAACTGACAAAAGAGTCATGTATTCTTGTCGTTAGCTGTGAGGCAGTACATTCCAAAGTGAAAGTAACTCTCTGTTGGATCTTGCCTGATCATAAATACATTTCTATGACAAGTATCTAGAAAGGTGTTTTATCTATTCAGGCAGGCAGTAGTCGTACATGATCTACTTCAACAATAAAATCGTTGGAAAATAATTAATAATAATTATTATCATTAAACTGCAACCAAAAGTCTTATACTGAGACTGAAATGACATAACAGACTCAGCAAAACAAACAGGTGAAGGGAGAGAGTTCAAAAATCAAGGTTCGGCAACCGACAATGCTTGCTCAGTTCTAGTTTTTTCCATGACCAGAGAAAGGCAGTGGGATGACCTGGTTGACTAGTGATAACTGGGGAATGAGGACTGATTTCAAGTAATGTAGTTGGCCACAGTTCAATGTTTTTTAGAAACTATAAGCCCCAATTTTAAACAGATCTTTGCCAAACAGGAAGCCAATGCAAAGATTTAAGCACAGTCACAGGGTATATATGCAAATATAAAATGAAAAGGATAACTACTATAAAGTTGCTATGGAAAACCATGAACACAAAGAAGAGCATTCCCTTAAGCTAACCCGAGGCAAGCATCCATGGGTATTAAGCGTGACACCATTTTTCTTAGTCTAGCATATTAGGCTGAGTGGCCAGCCCTCTCCCTCATGGCCTGATCTTCCCACTAACAGTGTGAGATCCGTGCACTCATTATAGCTGAGTTGGCTACAAAACCACGATGAAATAATGAGAAGCCTGCCAGTCTGGGTGAGCCCAAAAGACAAAAGTTCTGCTCATCAAGTTACCGCTTTTGACTGTTTGAAAAATGTATCCAATTCAGTGACTGTGTTTTGTGACAAAGTCCAATCTGTTTGTAACTGATAAAATCACTTGTAACGCAGAGCCCATAAATAGTGGTGCAAGTCAAGATAAACAAATTCATCAGAAATAATCCTATAATCATGGTCCACAAGCATATATTCTCACTTGTCTCACACATGTAGGCGGTTGCTAAACAAAGTACGGCTATATATATGCTCTCCATGCCACGTGATGTCATTAAACAAAAGATTGATAAGATAGATAAGGACGCCTGCAAACTATGACCTATTTTAAACCCCTCCTTCCCCCTTGTCTGTTTTCATTTGGCTGACCCCTCCCTCTCCCTCTGCGGTCATTTGCACTCCAACAGAGTATTAAGGCCTTGATCTTGCAGGGTTAACTGTGCTATGGGGTTGGGTACTTTGATGCTACCGGGCCCAGCAAAAAGACTCAAATTAGGTACAACAGAGTAGACTGTTTGGCTGGCTGAAACTGGTATTTCAGGCACAGACTATACAGAAATAACTTTATGTACTGAATTTCGATGCGAACGTCCGCATTGAACATAAACCTCCATTGTCGGCATGTGGGATTCACTCCCTTCCCCTTTGCGCAGGTCCTTTGTGGACGACCCCTCCCACTTAAACAGTAATGATCATCCGTAACATGATCCATCCAGCCAGGCTTCTCTTCTCCTGATAAAATACCAAACGTTCGAAATAAAATAATTGAGAACGTCATCCATTTGCCCCTTGCGTTGTCAGTAAAACAAGAAATAAAACCGGGCGATTCTAACGGCATCATTTCTGCTAAACCCCGCAAGCCACAACCGCCAACCACGCGTTGTGATTCACTTCTGTTTGAAATCGGAGCGCTATATAAACCTCTTTGTGGCGGAGGATACTTTGCAGAGCAACAGATGGAAAGCAAATCAAGACTGGCTCAAACAGAACTTACCTTCTCTGACTCAAATACGCTACTTTTCGAAAATTTACATTAGACAATATAAAAGTCTTTAGTTTTATGAAAATGAGTTCAATTTATTTTCATGCCACACGCCAAAAGACGAAGCCACGCCTACTAAAAAACCGCGTGGGAGTAACGATTACTGTCATTGGCTGCTATTTTTTATCATAATCGTAATCCCGAGATTTCTACAGCGCCCAACAAAAGCCACGTCACGGGGACCAGCTTATTCACAGGCGCTCAGTCAAAACAAAATCGATAGGCAAAAGTGTTCGGTTCCAGGTCAAGATCCAAGAGTCAGACAGAGAGACAGCATGGCAGCTGTGGTGGGTGATGTCTGGGATTGGAGCGGAGAGGGATAAGAGGAAGAAGGGGGTCAGGATAGGATCTGTGAAAGAGGAATGTTTTCAGTTTTGCGTGAAAGGCCAATGCAGAAATTGCAAGTGGTGGAGCATAGGTGAGTTTGTAAGATGAGTCAGATAACTGTCGCAGTTCTGGGGAGTTCATTTGCATATTAAAATTTGCATGTTAGGTAAGTACATTTTGTTGTGCTACTCAAGGTTTTCACTGTTTCTAGATGAACTGTTTTAACATACAACAAAAACTCGACATCCCATTTATTTCATGCCAACGGAGGCCCGTTTTATATTAGTAAATTGTATCCTTGAAGCCTCCAGTCCATCTTCTTAATGCCACTCACTGTTTACATTCTACACAGCATTTGTAATGTTAACGGATATTTATACACCGCCAATTCTAGGAATCTCTTCAGCTGCGCTCACGACCCCTCACCAATTCACCGTCGACTACGACCATTCTCGAAGAAATGGAGGGCTTAAGCGTAGGGTCGAGGTCATACGGTCGATATTGGAGAAAGTGTACATTTACATTTACGCTACTTACTGCTCCATGCATCGCTTTCAAATAAACATCTGCCAGAGGTAAAACTGTCTCACCGCGCTACAACCTCGTCATTGCTTTCCGCTTCTTTTCTAATTCGGTGCAGGCCTCTCACTGAAACCATTACTTTAAAAAATTGTCCTGATTCCACGTCTTACTACTACTCGTCTCCGTCACTGCTCCAATTATGAAATACACCATCCACCGCACCCGTCAGTCTAGTTGTCTGACGGGAGTTGGAACAGAACTTGACTGTAGCTGCCTCGCCAATTTTGCTTTTGATTAAGCGCCTGTGATAGATCCTTCTGACACTTTTAACCAATTCGGCCTACAATGCGTGTGGTTCAAGACTTCAGTTCTGCCTCCTTTGCAAGGTCCGATGACTTCACTCCATTACAGACTCCAGCCCAAATGAAAGTGGTCTGCAACTACTTAAAACTTGTACCGGTATCTGGAAATTTTTATAACGCCGTTATCGTAATTTATAATTATGACATCACTGATAGTTGCTTTATAAGCAAAACCATAATCTGTAATCACAATAATTTACACAGAACTAGTTGCGATCAAGAAATGTCCAGTATCTCATTATCTCCAGTATCTGATGTTCACGAATAGTTTAAAATAAGGGACTCTGTGCCTCCAATTTTTATCCTATAATATCTAAGATTTTTTGGAGAGTAAGCCATCTGACAACTTGGCACCAAACTGCAAAATATACCAGCAACATTATTCTTAGGTTCTTAAACAAACTTTGGCAACATTCTATTATCTTTTCCAAAGAAACATCAAAGACCAGGCGACTAAACAAGTTTAAATAAAATCGTCAACCATGATTACCCATTTGAACATGTCGCTCTCTTGTATTTCGTTTTTTAATTTTAAAATTTTTCTTAATTATAATATATTTCAATTTTAAAATAATAAATGACCATTTTAAAGCTGATCTTGTTACACAAATGTTGCAATAAATGATTTGTCATGGCAATAAATAAAAACAAGCTTCATTTTAGAGGTGATACTTTAACGAAAAGAATGCCAAGTGAACGATTTTTCAATTAGTGCATCGATCAACCTACGTTCTTCACTAATTTAATTTGTTTTTGCAGAGGTTGTTGTTTCTGCAAGCTTCTGAATATCAAGCCGTGCATTGTAGATGCAATCATTTACACTGACTCCCTTGTATGAGGCTCCAATTACAGTCAGTGGCAATTGCTTCTCTCGTATGTAGTTCTCAATCTGTTCCAAGGTTTTCCAGTGTCCAACATGATATTGAGGAATACATTTCTAAAAGGCACAGACAGAATACATAGTAAAACATTATTTGTATTGTATTTGTCAATTGATATAGCGCCTCTCACAGAACAACAACCCCATGCAAATAGGTAAGTATCAAAGCAGTGATCCAGTTCCAAGAGCTGCCAACGACATAAATGGACTGCTTTTTAACAGCAACAACAGGGATTGCTTTTTTCAACTCAGAACTAAACGCAACTCAATCTGCCTTATCAGTCTTGTTCCAACTAAGCAGCTGTCAAAAAAGCTAGTTCACACAACTATGCTAATCTCAATCTCATGCAATGAATTACTTAGCATTAATCAAAAGACTTCTGTAGCTCCATTTTCTTAATGCACAAGACATCAGTCAATGGTCTCTTCAACAGAAACCACATTAAAAATTTTAATCCGTTAGAGAACTTTGCTCAAAATCTAATGGGTCATGGAAACCAGAAGTCAGGATGTGGTGGATAGCTTGACTTCTGGTTTCTGCAGAATAAAATGTGCTACAGAAATAACACATACAAGCACATGTATACACACATACCTAGAAATTTAAGCATAATCTTTTGATACGAGCAAACCTAAGAAAGCTATGTTACTTGCGATTTGCAGATATCATGTTTTCATTTGGAAGACAAAATATTAGTTTTTTTTATCAGAAAGCACATTACAATCTGTAAGTCATGCAATTGTACCTTTTGTATATGAGGTATAACACGATATGGTCTTTCGCTTAACCTCAGGTGGTTGGAAACAGTCGAAACAGCAAGATCGGCAATCTTGGCTACATCACATTTGTCAACATCTCCAAATGCCTCTTCGAACCACGCACCTCCCAGCATCACCTAAGCACACAGGACCAGCTAAACCTTAGCAAACAACAGCAAATAGTTTCAATCAATAAAAGGCACTACATGAATGTCCAGATATATCCAAGGACTTACATTTACATTTATTCATCACTAACGAAGTATCTAAACTTACATATGTAGGGGCCTCTGCATGCACACACGTATGCAGGCATGCTTAAGTGCAAATTGCTGGGTACATATGTAAGCACAGCACCTTCTAGAGATACTTTGAAGGTGCCACATAAATGTCTGGTTGTAGACATACATAAAAGTAAGCACAAGGCTAATGTCTGATAAACTAGAATTACAATTTTGTAATTGAACGTATCAACAATAATGTCATATTTGACAACACTCAAACTCTGCCCCAGCAAGACCAGCTTCAGACCAGACACTGCTTATTTTAAGTTGCACCCTTTTACGTCTATTACACAGCCAAGTGTCAGCGCTTTCATCAGGTTCTTAAAAGGCGCTATACAAATTTTAAGATCCACACATATTTACATATGGATTTCAACCAGGTCTATCCCATCTGTCTGTCAGTTTCACACAGAAGTGACTATTCATCAATGCCTGATACATTATTACAGATGTCACTGGATTTAATTTGATTATGAAAATGGATAAACAGTAACACAAACGCTAAGCCTTGTGCTGTTGTCTGGGCCGTTGTGTTGTGGGAATGAACATGATTCGTAAAGAACGCCAAGCACTGGTGCCATCTGGTGGGATGGAATCAGATGACCAAAACCCTAAACAATAAAACAATCAATTCAAGTATTTTATTTCTGTTTGGCCTTATTTCATGTTAAACATTTTGTCCCACAACAAAATATAAATCTAAACAAACAAATTAATAAAAGCAACTTGGTCCATTGTATCTTAAACGTCTCGGAAAATCAGCATGAGGCTCAGTTTCTTTCCATATCATATCATAGGTGTGGTGACATTTCAAAGCCCTCTTCTGACTCTCCAAACATGCCTTCTAACAGACAGGCACATCGGCATTGGAGCCAACAGACACCAGTAACATTCCCTTAGCAAGTGCCACTAAAACAACAATGTATGTAAGTAAGTAAGTAAGTATATTCTTTATTAACCAATAGCTAATCGCACATCGGTTTAAAAGTATTTAAGAACACAAGAAAACTTAATATTCATACAACATCCTAACAATAAAACATTTACATGTTAAATTGTCAGCAGGAGGAATAATACGATCATGGGTGTGGGGCCGTAGGGAATAACAGAGGGTTTTAATTGGTGGGAGTAGCTGATGTAAGACAATGATTTGGGTTGTTCAAGATTGCTTTAAAAAGACGAGCATCAGCTGTGCCACAGAGTTCATCGAACGTTGGGGAGTTCCCAGGAAGATAGCGGAGACGCACAAGTCTCCGCGTCAAAGCCTGAAGCCAAGCTCTAGCCTGTGCCCCAGCATATGTATGCATGTACCAATACAATACAGGGCAACACCTCAACACAAATGTGCCCCCTACACCTACAGTGACCAACATGACAAGGAGACTGTGTTATAATTGGGTCACATCAGAGCTGAATTAAATTCTGGATAGTTGCTCCTACAAGCATTTTGTGTATGTATGTAATTACTTATGTATATATGTATGTATATGTATGTATATATGAGATTCTAGCATATTGCAAAACTTCTTATATGTGTTTATGCTTACAAACCATTTTTACCTCAGTGGTAACTGGAGACCTATATTTAAAAGAGGCTGGCATTGATTTGCACAAATCGTTTTTACCCCTGGTAAATACTGTATTTGTGTTTCATTTTACTATGAATACCGCAAACTGCACCAATAAAACATGGTTGCACATCTCTCCCAGCTTCGTCCAACATGTTCACATGGTGCAATCATAGCAGACATGCTGGTGTTATAATAACAGTGCCAGCACTTACCAAAGACCGGCTTTTGTTTGCACAAATCATTTTAGCCACGGCAGCTATTGGGGGACTGGTGCTTAATTGGCCAGCACTTAAAAGAAATTTACCGATATAACCTTTTTTGGCATTAAATCAAAATTGACATATAACCAGATTAAATAGGTGCCTAAAAATTGTCTTTAAAATAGTAAAAACTTTACAACTTCACAAATAATCAGTGTAAACCTCAACGTCAAGAACATTTGAGCGAAACTGGAGATTGACGACAGCAATGGAAGCAAATTTAATGCTGTCTAGCAAGGTGGCCAATTCTGGATGTTGGGCTGATACCAGTCGAGAAAGCTCTGAGGAGAAACAAAACAAGGAAATCAAAGCAGAATATGGTCTCAAAAATAACAGTTATTGAAAGAAAAATCTAACTAAATGAAATACTGTCAAAAAATCTTTCATTAGAGATCATGACTGCATTTCTTAAGTATCCCAGTGCGTTGTATGTATGTACATGTGTGTTCCAGTGTTATTATGGTGGCATAGACTCTCAGCCATCTCACCTGTCTACAGTATTGGCATGTGTTTTAGAAGTACCGTCTTAAGTCTTGAATGATCAAGAACACTCCCTGTGAGAGTATGAAATCTGAAGCAAGAGCTTTAAATGAAGTTGAAGTTTGACTTAGAGTTGAAGTTAGGTTGGAGTTTCTAATTTCTTGAGGAGACAGGTGGTACTGTACAAGAGTCTGAAGAGATTGTGAACAAGACATCTGTTGGTCAAATAATGTATTTAGAAAAAAGGTACACCCTTTCAACTCGTAATAGTATTATGTTTTTATGCGTGTACGCATGTACATGTAGATATGTATGTATGTATGAATGTGGGTGTTTGTATGTATATATGCATGTAAGTATATATGTAGGTATACAGCTGGCTATTTATGTAGTGCCTCTTAAGAACTTAAAATGCATGTTAAGAACCTCCATCCATAAAAGACAAGTCAGTGGAAATGGCCAATTTTTTCAAAGTACAATCAGACAGGTAGTTAGGTTCGGTTCAGGAATAGAAACCAAGGGTCTGGCAGTTTTAGCAATTTTGAGATATTAAACTTTAAGAATGTTTTACTATGAACAGATTGCTTGTCATGGATTGTGGCTAACATATAAGCTGCTAAGCAGAAAGATCATACAACCGCAGGACTGTGCTTTTGAAGACATAAGTACTGTTTGTTTACTTGTTTACGCACTTATTACACATGCAAAGTTAGTAAATCTGAATCTAGCTACCTGTAGGTTACTGTGTTAGACTGCAAAATTAAGTTACCAGTACTTAGTTTGCTGCTCTGCCTTTTGGTCTTATTAACTCTAATCTAATCTAACGACTTCTATAGCACCGTTATCATAATACACAAGGCAACAATCAATGGCTGCTTCAGGTGAAGCCGTAATAAAAACGTAACAAGAAATAAAATTTTGCAGCACATCCCTAAATTTAGAGAAGCACTGAGCCTGATTTTTTTTAACATACCATCAGATGGCAAAGAACTAATCAAATGCTTAACATCAAGAACTTTATCTCCAAGTTTTACCTGAGAAATTAAAAAAACATCGCAGTGGTAATGCAAACATGACATGCAATCTCACATCTACTACCTTAAGTGATATGTGATCTGTGATAGTTACCACCTACACAATTTATGTGCAGCATTTAAATGACTATGTTAATGGGAGGACCATGTTGGTCTCTGTTGAGTTTCCTTTTCACATCACATATTATTTCTTATGCAAACTGTAATTGCTAAACTATTGGCATGCAATAAAGCATCAGTTCAAATGCTCAGAAAATTACACTTTTTAAGAACTGCAAAACGAAATCTACGAAAAATGGTCAAAAATGGTCCTCTGCAACAAATCCTATCATTACTCCTCCTCTTCTCCTTATCTTGTCACTTTCAATCTAAACACCATCCACCGTAGCCTGCATATACCTGTATGACCTTTTTATCCTGATCTGGACCAAAATTGACCTTACTTGCCTGGGATTTCAGTTTGACTGAGCACCTATGAATAAGCTGGTTCCCCTGACTTAGTTTTCTTTGGACGCTGAATAAATATTAAGATTACAATTACAAATTAATACCCTTGCTCCATCTCTGACAAATTCCAAGCCCGTACATGGAGTCTGAAGGCAGATGTCAGCAGCAGAAATTTTGGTCAGATGTTGGCTAAGAGTCTCTGGTAGCAACTGCAGTCCTTGCTTCAACGACCACATGGACCATTTCTCTGATCGAAACTGGTTGATGAGGTCGCTTTTAGGAATTGTCTTGTCTACAAATAAAAAACAATTATGATATAAATGTTTAAATCAGTTAGATAGCCATGTGGTCAATGCCTCTGATCGATCCTTAAAAGGCACTACATAAATGTCACAATACATGCACAGATTGCTACATACAATAACATATACAACCACAGAAACATACATATATGCATACACACAAACACAATGTCATACATACATACACAGGTAAATACATATATACATACATAAGTACACGCATCATGTCCAAACAAACTGCGAAGTGTGGCTTTGCACAGAAGCAACCATCGATTGAACTTTGTATGTTACAACAAAGCTTCCCTAATAAAATGCATAATAACAAATTGTTCTAGTTCAATCAGAATGAACACCTTGGAAAACTGACTGGTAAATTGGTAAAAACTGCTCCAATAACAGTTTTACACACATAATATATAATTAGTGGCATGCCTCTGCTGACAAGCAACAAAGAGGCTTACTTCACTTAAAATTACCACAGGTCTCAGATTCATTCTGATATCAATCTCAAAAGCTTCAGAGCAAGCAAGAAGTCATTTGCATGGGCAACCAAAATATTATAATTAAATTCAACTGTATTAGCATAAAAACAGGCAGAGCAAGGGTTCATATGTGTGCAAAGAGGCAAACACAAAAAATTCCCCTCCTCCTCAGGTTTCCGACTCTGAATCTGAAGTCTCTAAATGGTTCATAAACACTGCACTGAAGTTTACTGTGTGGCAGGTTGGTCTGCTCAGCAGAACCCTTGGTTTGTAATTCAACAACTGCAATTTTGTATCAGCACGGACCATTCCGTAAAAGGCCCTACATAAGTTGTTTGCAGCTCAGATTCAGGTTTACTCACATGCATCATAAGTGAAACCTTTTGCCCAGATTCTCAGTGCATCTCTGAGCTATTTGTAAATGGAGCATTATCAAATTTCAGTTGTATCGTATTTCAAGTAGATGCTCTTTTGTACACACCCCGAGGCTGAAGTAAAGAGGCACGCACGATGGAACCATATTTCCGCTCAAACTCATAGAATATAGGAAAGCACGATCTCATACTCAGCATTTTGCTGTTGCCCCCATAAATACCACGACATAATGGATCAGCTGCAAACTTGGCTATCTACAAGAGTAAAAACATAAAAGTAAAAGTAAAAGCAAAATGCTAAGATTAAAACTGCAACTTCACACGTTGCTCCATACAATATCCAGTTTCATTACTCGAGACAATCAAATCAATCAAAAACTGTTTACTACACTAAAAAACAGCTTACAATCAAAATGTTAAGATTGCAACTGGAATCACATTTATATAGCGCCACTTAAGAGGAACTCATCAGAGGTGCTTCCAACCTGACAATACAAAACCTTGATTGAACAAAATGGTCTTGAAGGGCTTATGGAAAGAGGTAATGCAAGGCCAGGGTATCAAGTTGCAGGTTGTTAGGCAGTTTATTCCAAAAAGTGTGGCTGATCACGTGTGTGTTTCAGCCATAATGGTTCCGAAAGTGCACTTGATCTTATGAACAGGAGAAGACCTTGGGAGAGTTAATGGAATCCGACGCCTGAGAAGGCTGTAGTTCAAAGGTCATCAAGGTGCTTGGTCTGTCTCACTTTTAGATACTAAACTGATCAATATGATTTCCCAACAGTGCTACAGAAGTCATTAGACTAGATTAGAAAATGCAGAAGTACATCATATCAACATACTGTACATCGAATAGATGTCATTTATAGCAGTAAAGTTCAACATTTGAGAACATGTCATTCAACAATCTTTAACACATACAGAAATGAAGCATAAGGAAATGCAAATAAACGTAACCAAATGGTTCTGTAATTAACAAAGCAGTGAGTGTAAGAGTCCCTTTACCCTACAAATTCAACTCTGCTCACCTCACTTCCAAATCTACGTTGGAAAAATGAGTCGACAGTTTCATCGTCTGTTTTGGAGCGTGGCTGAAACGGTTCTTTTAAACCAGACAGAAACAATGGCTTCGTGAAAGGTGGATGTCGAAACAACACAGATTTAAGAGCTGGAAAACGACAAATCAAAAACACACTATTACACGTTAGAAACTGTTGTAACTATACCAGAACCCGCTGATAACATGCATCATTATATTGCAAATTCTGTTCTAAAACAGCAGGGAACATGGATCACAAATGTAATTCATTTTTCAAATATAACTTTCTCCAACATGTCCCTCTGATTATGCTCTCTTGAACAGGCACCATATAAATTTCTAATTCTAATACAACTACAACACAGACTTTAAAAAACATGTCACTTGATATCTAATCCAATGACTTCTATAGTGCCAGTATCATAATGCATGAAGCATCAGTCAATAGTCGCTTCAAGCGAAACCATCGTAAAAATCATTATCAGTTGAAATCCAATGGGTTGGAGAAACTAGAAGCCCAGCTGTGGTGGACATGGCTCAAACAGGTAGCATTATCAAGAGGTTTCAGTTTAAAACAAAATGAATCAATTCCTCAAAGCTCCTAAAAATGATGCTACTAAAGAAGTGTGAAAAATGTGCTTGTTTTCCAGCTGGTCAAAAAATGGCTGTTATCTGCCAGTTTCAAGCACAACAGTCAGAACTTATACCCAAAAAGATCTGAAAAGTGCTCCAACTTGGCAGCTAACACATCAGGATGAACTTAGAAATGTAAAAACGGAAAACAACTTATATCCATTTGAAAATAACAACAAAGTAAATAATGGTCCTAAATTCAAGTTCTTACTTCTCGGCAATGCATACAGGTGACCATCAACGTAGATAAATCGGTTTTTTGCTGCTGGACTCGTATGAGGAACTGGAATAACCTGATCCGCAAGACCAAGTTCCTCCACCTGGAAAACAATTAGATGGGACTATCAGTAACAGACAGGACTGTTGGTAGGGTTCTAAGTGTATGCAAGAGACCACAAGTGGTAACTTTTCCAGCTAATCGAGCATTATTTGCATGCAAACAAAATTGTACTTCTTAATGAACTTTAACATGATAATTTTAAGTTCCTTTTAAATCGAGGTAGATATGATCATTCAGTTGTAAGAAGGCAACTCAGAAATCAATCCATAGGGGAAAATCACCCCACTCAGGAAGATCCAAATTCTTTTTTTTTCGAAAGTCAAAAATGCATCTGATGAAAACTAAGAGAACAAAAGACCTTGCAGTGAGATATGTAAATACATGTAATGCAAAGAAGGCAATTAATTTAGCTCATTTCAGTATCAAAGCAATTGCAAGGGCACTTTCAGACTCATGCATGCTATTTACCGGTATGTATCGCCTACTATGAACCTTAAAAAGGCCCCAAAATGGCTGCCCAACAGATTTACGAAAGGTGCAACATAGATAGGTTGAGAAAGTTCCCATCAACTGTAAATCAAGGCATACATTTGAGTCATCATGTACAATTCGAATAAAAAGGAACTAAAAACATGAATATTCACAAGGCATCAGATACTGTATGTAGCCACACATGATGAGTAAGACAAATTCATAACATTATTATTACTACACTAATTAATTTCTTTCTTCTTTTAAGTCTATGTGGTTAACACCCACCTGTGTTGATCATAAGCCTCACAAAATTTGTTATTACTAATAACCAACAATTACTTATTAATTATTTATCACCATTAATCTTACAAATGAAACTGCCTAAACCAGAAGTACTGTAAACAAAGTAACAGGAAGTAAAGCCAAACCACCTGATCTGATTTACTCATGCCTCAGACTTACTGACTTTACATACAATAAATACTTTAAACAAACATACAAATAAATAAATAAATAAATAATATGGATGACACTGACCAATTCTAAGGTGTTGTAGCCAGATCTACCAACACCACGAATGCTCCTTGGTCCACGTTCAAACAGGCTTCCATCTTCCAGCTTCAGTGAATTCACCCATCCACCCAAACGACTGCTTGCCTCAAGGACAAAGACCTTACAGTAGAAGAGTTGAAGCGTTTTTGTCAGATATAATTATCAACATTTGACTAAAGAAACTGCACTTGCACTGCATTTGTATTGCCAACACATTTGCGCAAAAGTTAATTCTCGCTGTAAAAGCATGAATGTTGCTACAGAGAAATAATATTTCAAATAAATCACAATAAACATATAATTTTTTTCACTAAGGTAGTTCTGATCCCCTGGGATAAAATTAACATAAATTTACATTTATCCATAAGAAATAATTAATAATAATTACAAATATTACCAGCTGTTGCTGTTTTGATGGAAATTGTGTGGCCATGACAGCAGGACAGTTTGTTCCTGTTTTGGTTGACCATTTTACACAAATAATAATAATAATAATCTGAGAACGTCTATAGTGCCACTATAATAATTCTCAAGTCAGTGGTCATTACTAAGCAAAATTGTTGTGCAAGCCGTATTCCAAGGTGATTCCACCAACAGCTAAGATGGAGCCCAAGCAGCCACGGGAACAGCCTAAAGAGGAAACGAGTCCATGAAGAGGTGAGTATTTAGTCGAGATCTGAAGGACAAAAGACTTACAGGGTTACCTACCGAATTTTTAAAGCAAAAAGCAACTACTTTTCAACTCACAAATTTCTGAGGAGATTTATAGTCATCATGACTTTGAAGACCACTTTGAGTCGCCTTCTTAATTTCTAGTTGTCCACCTTTTCATGTGTGAAGCGCAAACGGTCCCAGTTCTCTATGCAAATTAGGATGCGTCGACACATGGTCGCCGTTTGTGTGGTCTAAATGTGGAACTTTAAAAAGCTGTAGAAAATCGTCGGGTTGTTTCCCGAGGCTGCGAACAGCCGCGTTGGATTACTTATGTTGAGATCGATCATTAGGTACAATTACATGCGATTTGGTACCTGTGGGGTAAAACCGAGTCATACCCACGTTTGCTATATTAAGAATTAAACAATTACAGAACTGTTGCGTTACTTAGCCATATAAATATTTTACGTTCCCCAGGTGTTTAGCCGGCGATCTAGGGCAACAAGCGAGCGATAATGCAGGCCAGGTACTTACCTTGTCGAATACAGCATTATTAAATTTCGACAGATAATAAGCGGCCGACAACCCACTAATTCCTCCACCCAGAATAGCAACACTCATCATAATGTCCCTCAGGTGGACGGATAGACAACCAAAATTCCCAAAGTTTCAGAAACAACATATGGTCCACCCATCTTCAGGGCAAAGACCGGGTTATATAAACAGTTACCGTATAGCTGCCAAAGAACGCGTTAGACCAAAGATGTTAGCAAGGGAATTCCCTTGTTAACATCTTTGCGCCAGACAGTACAACTTAGATTATAAAAAATTATATTATTTTTGGTGCTTCCGTATTAAGTTAGGAAGCTCATATTCATATTATCTTTGTTTATATTGTAACTGTAACCGCAAATTTGTATAGCGGCTCGCCTTCCAGCTATCCAAAATGCTCTTGCTCGCGCTGTCACCAAAACCTCTAAACACCATCATATCATTGCTAATTTCAAAGCACTTCACCGGCTTAAAATACCTGAACGAATACAGTACAAAGGCCTATTTCCTACCTACAACAGAATTCAATACTCTCAACCCTCCTATCTTTGTCAGTTATTTATAATTCAGCCACTCCATTCAACCCATATCTCCCGCCCTGACACTTCTCCGCCCTCCCATCATCTCATCCTTAAAATCTGGAAATCGTTCCATAGCCCTAGCTGCCCACCCCTCCCACCAAAATTACGACAGTTATCTGGCCGGTCATACGAACTCGCCAACACTTCACCCTTTGCAATTTTTGCACAAGTCTTTCATTAAAAACTGAAAACACTCCTCTTCCACAATCCTATCATGATTCTTCCTTTCCTCCTTGTTTTTCTTTCCGCTCCAACTCCAAACACGTAGCTGTCTGCTTGCCTGCCTGACTCTTGGATCTTGACCTGGACCGAAATCTTCTTGCCTATCGACTTTGTTCTGACTTAGGCCTGTGAATAAGCTGGTTCCCGCGACAACTTAGCTTTCGTTGGGTAATGGTATGTTTTGTAATGTAGTACGATAGAATTTATATAGTGCCTCGGAAAATTATTTACTTAAAAGTACTCTCAGCCCAGGCCTAGCAAAACAGGCGTCAGTTTGAGGCAGAACGTCAGCAATATGAGATAGAAGTTGAAAGGAAAGCCATAACTGAAAGGCAGAATTATCAATCAGATCTTTATATCGTGCTAATTTATGCATTTTCCTAAAAATGTGAGAGCCATTAGCTGTATAATTTAGGAACATCAATAGCATTATAACCGTTTATCCATTTCAGTCCATTGTTACTGTCCTCGGTCACTCCTGACATCACCCAATCCACAACCAGGGCAAAACTCATCAGTGACAAAACATCTCTGATGCATGCCAGTTACAATCAGAAGCCACTCACCCACCTCTCCTCCATTTCTCACAGCGCATCGACTGCCATCATAAAAGCTCTTGGTACAGTCTATTATCCTTGTTGAAATTCCATAACTCTTCATTATCATCCACAGCGACTCTCTGTGAAAATGTCCTGCAAAGTTGACAAAAGTCAAAAAAGTGAAAGCTGTGTGGGACACATCAAGATCATATTTGTAAACATAAGTGTGCACCCACATAGTGCCTTTTCAAGAAACTTCTTAGAGGTGTTCCAGAATTGACAACACATGATCAAATAGAAGGTCTTCAAGCACCGGCAAAATGGAGCCAGAAATAGAGCACAAGAATTTGTTGTAGGTTGATGGCAGCCAAGTAAACTTGCATTTCATACTTACAATGCAAATAAAAACCCACATTTTAACGAAAACCCAATATTGAAATTATGACAAGAACCAGCAACAGTAGGCTAGCAAAAACTTTATTTTCTTCAAATAAATAATAACTATTACAGTTCCACAATTGTTGTTTTGCCGATCAACTATTAGTTTTGATTAGTCATACATTATCTGTGATACAAAACAATGGAAACTTACAGAATAAGCCTTTGAGGCTGTTGTTAATGGTGCATGTTTTAAATGTCTGCTTAATAATAATATTATTAACTATTTTTTTTAAAAAAGCTCTGCAGTCCTAGCTTCCCCAAAGCAACATCACTATATACAGTACCTATGAATCCCATATGACACTAATCCCATACTAGCCTCATATTTCCTGCATCTGACATTGTTGCTTACCTTGACGAGTATACAACTGCATCCATCTGGTTGATGAATGCATTACATATAATGCACATCACATATACTCACTACCGGGATTTCCTCATTACCGGGATTTAACTGAGAATGGTCCTAATGAACCCCAAAGTCACAAACAGCACCAACAACGATATGCTACTGTACCTACACAGTTACTTCATACCTATAAATATTGACAGAATCATCTTACCATTATAAAATTAACAAATCAATTTAAATAATTTAAAGTTCTCTAACGATATTTGATTCTGAGTTAGAACAAGAGCAAATATACAGAGGAACATTCAATTGTAACACTGTGTCAACAGAATTTAGAAAAATCGGTTTTCAGTATCCCATCATCCAGTACACATTTGTCCATGCTAATGATGGTTATCAGCTGCTCAGTAATCATGCAAACAAGGAGAGGTAGACACACTCTCTAGGACTGGCATCGCAAGTCTCTGCTGGAGATCATGAGCAGGCGGTCGCTTGGCTACGTCTTGCTCAAGACAGTCCGCTATCACTTCCTGTAGAAGCAGAGGCAGTGATGACGGTATAGGTAACTCTTGTGTGCAAATCTACAACAAAAAACAAAAATGTTAAAAATTATATTTCAGCAATCTCTCAAACTCTCATCTAGCTTCTGCTACATTTGCACTGTGGTACATTGAGCATCTGATGGCCCATACAGTTAACAGTACTGGGAAATTGTATAATCGGTAAATGCTAATGAAGCATTAATAATATAATGGTAGATTCGGGATTTAAAAATTTTTGAACTGGTCTAATGCATAAGCAGTCAGTAAGCTTTCTAGTCCTAAGCTCCATCTATCCTTGCAGTCAAAGCATTTACCTTAAACATCACACATGGTTCACCGCAGTCCTTAAAGTCGTGCCAAGGTTGTTTTCCTGTTGCCATCTGTATCATTGTGCAACCCATGCTCCACAAGTCAGAGCTGGGGCTGTTGCAACCGCCTTTGAACAGCTGCAAGAAATAAGAAATGCAAAGATCCAACCAATAAGCGAAGGACTGAGGCTGGTTAAAAGAAAGTACACAAAGATGACACAACACATGACAGTATCTACAAAATAAATGCAGCAGCTGTCCGTGATAGTGCTAACTTGCACTTTGGCTAAAAGTGAAAAACACATAGCTTCCTGCAGTGAACCTGCAATTACTTAACTGATGTACAGGCGACAATTCAGTGGTTTGCATGATGCATTGTCAACCCAGAGGTTGGGGTTCAAATCCCTACCAGGGTTAAAAGACTTCTGTTCCACCTAAGAACCTAACAAACTCGGCTATAACATGTGGCAAGCGAGAGGACTAGTCACCCAACAGCGCCAAGGCTAAGAAATGAAGTTGCTAACATTCCATACTCATGGTGCTTGTTGGGGTTTGCTCAAGGGAGTGCATTTCTTACAAGCACACATAACTACACCACATTTTCTGTCGTTGGTGACTGAATTCAGTTCAATCAAACTGAACAAGCAGATGGGTTGCAAACATCATAAAATAAATTTAATTTTACTGATTTGGTACTACAGTTCATTAAATGACACACTAATACAGCACTAAGGGTAACACTGACACTGAAAAATGGCTAAGTAACAATTGTAAATGGTTCTCTGTGCTTCAGTCGAAGGATCATACACCACGGGATACCACCTTGGAGGATTTCCCTTTACCTTGACACAGAAACTGTGTAATTCCGATTATAATTCCCCGTAGGCTGACTTTCTGCTCCAAACTTTTGATTCTGACTTGCTACAAACTGTGACTTCCTTGACAACTACCATCGACTGGTGCATGGTGCATTATTTACAGTGGCACCAGAGAAGTTCCAAGACTAATCGAATCTTAATCTAATCTGATCTGGCAACTTCTATGGCGCTGTTTTCATAATGCAAAAAGGCATCAATCAACGGTCACTTACAAGCAACATCACATTCCAAAATCACAATCCTTTGGACAGAGCCATGCTATCCAGATCTGCGAGACCCCTGAGACTGGAAGGGTTACAAGGAGTAAGCAATTCGAAACAGCCGAGATTTCAGCCCTGACCTAAACAACGTCACAGAACCAGCAAAGTCGACAGAAACAGGCAGCGAAATCAAGAGCTTAAGGCTGGCAACAAAGAAAGACTGGGAATCAAGTATTGATTTTGTTTGGGATATAGAGCATCCAATAAGCGAATGCAGTATTTGTGAACCTGAGGGTTTAGCAAAGATGAAAGATAAGTTGGCTGGCCGATATGTGTTACTTTATA
This sequence comes from Norana najaformis, assembly GCA_964023275.1. Classification (NCBI taxonomy): domain Eukaryota; kingdom Metazoa; phylum Annelida; class Clitellata; order Crassiclitellata; family Hormogastridae; genus Norana; species Norana najaformis. The sequence goes on from OZ029925.1 coordinate 17,351,662, forward strand.
AACTACAATACAAGTTTTAAACAGGATTCCCTGTTCTATAGGCAGTCAGTATATGGGTGATGTGTTGGAATTTGGTGTTTTCAATATAGCCCTAGCCAAGGAGTGCTGAAACATCTGTAACTGGTGCAGATTCGTGTGTGATGCCATTTAAAAATGAGTTACAGAGATCAAGACTAATGGAAACTAGAGTGTTAGTGGAATCAAGACATTCTGAGGTACGTGCGGTCTTATTCTGTGTATGTCTCATATATGAAAATGAACAATTTTGTAAGTGGCCTGAATATATTTTGAAAGAGACATATTGGAATCAAATGACACCCAGATTACGTGAGGACTTAGTGCAAGTCACAACCAATCTACTCAGATGAAGAGAAAGAAGCCCACCAAACTTGCGCAGCTGCTGCCCATGAGATGGAATTCGGTTTTGGATAGGTTCAAAAGAAGCTTACTGAATATCATCCCAGCCTGTACATCTGCAAAACAGCTGAGAGCAGTTGCAGAGAAGTTGCAAAAGTGGAATTGCCATAAGAAATTAGAAACTCAGTGGTGTCAGCACATAAATGGTAAATCAGTCGACTGTCAGCAAGCTGTGCATGAAATGGCATAGCATAAAGATTGAAAAGTAGAGGGCCTAGTACTAACAGTTTTCACATTGCCATTATCATAATGCACAAGGCATCAGTCAATGATCGCTTCAAGTGAAACTGCAGTCAAAAATCGTAATCCATTAGAGAAGCCTGATCAAAATTCGCTGGGTTAGGGAAACCAGAAGTTAGACTACGATAGGTAAGCAAGTTGAAACAGAAGAGCCATACGTTTTGACCTGAATGACATTAAAGCACTGAAAGAATGCACTGAATTGGGACTGTGAATGTCAAAGCTTCATACCAATCACGGAGAAAGCCCAGAAGCCTGATACTGCTCCAATGTGAAGCATAAAAAGAGTCAAATGTCTGTTAGACCAGAAGAAATTAGAATCACCTTGCCCTCCTTAGTAGTTACCCCAACCGGAAGTGATGACAACAGAAGGAGATACCTCAGGAGCCATGAATGGAAGCGTTCCTTGTGCCTTAGTGCCTTCGTGAACTGGCATCTTCATCGCCAGGCCAAAGTCACACAGCTTGGCCACCTGTCCTGTGCTGTCAACCACGATGTTTGCACCTAGATAAACAAAAACATGATAAAAGGATGATAATCCTTAACATCTTACTATAATAGATAACTGTTGTGACAACAATCATTTTAATCAGGATCATCAGACACCATTAAAAATTTTAAATAATTACGATCAACCAATGCTTTGGAGGTTTTTTACATGTCACCGTGTTATAATCACGGTAACTATCAGAAAACGTAGATAACATAAGAAGAACAGAGTTTCAGGATCTTATATATAAAACTGTGAAATATCAGTCAACTAAACCAATCTTAATTTATGGTACAATTAGAATCAAACAATTAAAGTCAACCAACCAACCAGCCAGCCAGCCAACCAACCAACCAATCACAGATTGGTGGAATAATGCCTGAGCATGTACCTATAGAATACAGCAATCAGCATCAAACAAGTTCAATCCTGAAATGAATTTGCCATTTCATTGGGAACAAATCATTTAAAGAATGTAAGAGCTAGAGATATATCCAATTAAACTTCAACAAGTTAAACCAAAATCTTTGGCCAGCAACCTCAACCAAATTCTTTTCCTGACAGAGTTTTATCAGTTTCCTCATTCTCCCCCTATTATTCATAACCTGCCCTTGTCTAATGACGTGCATCAACCACTGATGCTGAAACAATTTTTACATTAAAGACTTGCTCAGTGTCAACGCAGTCATCATTCAGGGAAGTTGGCTAGAACCTACAAGCAGCATCTTTCAATGTAAGCACTTAACTAGTAGTCAGCTCAATAATAATAAATGTGAATGTCTGAAATTTCTCAGCACCACAAAAAAGCCACATCATGGGAGACCAGCTCATACACCAGTGCTGTTTCAAATCAAGTCTGCAAGAGCCAGGTTGTCAGATCAGTGTCAGTCAGAATCCAAGAGGGTCAAAATGGCAAGACAGCATGGTGCTATGGTGGAATCGTTGATTGTGGTGGTCATGGAATGGAGCAGGAGACAAAGCAGAATAGGCTTAAAAAGTTTGGTTTTCAGTCTTGAGTAAAATGCTGCAGAAGAGAGGGCAAGCAAAGGAGTGCTCAAATACATTAAAAAGTGGTTGTAGAATTTGAGAGTGGAGCAGACTGGAGGCCGAGAGTTAATAATAGTAATAACAATAATAACCCAACTAATAATCAACTAATTATATCATGCACTTACTTTTGATATCACAGTGCAATATTTCCCATTTATGCAGGTAGGCAATGCCAGACAGAACTTGCTCGGAGTAACTCTGAATGACCATAGCACTCAGTGGTGCATATTTATTCAGCAGTTCCTGCACTGAGCCACCTTAAGTAACAAACAAGTCATTTACATTACAAACATCATTTCTGAAAAGCATTAATAATTAAGAAAATTACTAAAATATTAATCCTATCATTATATTCCTAATATAATTTCCACGATATTAAGCTTTTAACATGTATGCAAATATTTTACTTGGACTAGTGAAACTGGTCACAATAAAAGCAGGACCAATCATTGTCCCTAGAGATTTCCTGGAGAAAGAAACTTAAAACCGGAAAATCAGTGGCTTCAGACTACGTACGAAATGCTTTTTTAATGGAAATTACCTGCCATCCACTCAAGAAAGATCTGACATTCCATGTCCTGAACCTGAGAACCAAGCACACTAACAATGTTTCGGTGGCAAAGCCCGTCTAAGATGTGAACCTCCTTCAACACCGTATCATGATCTTCCTTCATAAATTTAATCTAAAAACACAAAAATTGAATATAATGTAATTAAACATTTTATTTTATTCATTTACATATTGCGCTTATCGTATGTGCATCATCAGTAAACCTCAATCTGAATTGCCAGATGATTGCGCACACACAATCTGTTCTGGGTAAGGAAGCCGAAAAACAAGTAGCATATGTAGAAATGCATACCTTCTTTATAGCCAGCAATATCCCGGTGTCCTGATCATAGGCTTTGAACACAGAACCAAAGCCTCCTTGTCCAAGATGGTTATCCATATACTGAATTATTATTCTGTGCTGCAAAACAAAGTGTGACATTTATACACATGGCAACTTTGCATTATTACACTATTATTGTTTATTACATTAAAATTACATTACTAGTACATTAAAATCACATTAATCTGAGCTGCAAGATATTCATAATGTTCTGCGTTTATACTGCATGCAGTGAAGGCCGAAGTCTGTTGATCAGTAAGAAAGTATTGCCTTCATTTGTCTGCCAAAAACAAAGAGAAAATCAGAATACCAATTCAACATTTAAGAGGCAAATTTTGTCAATACCGGGCAATATTGAGAACTACAATGATGACTGTAATGATAATGCTGGCGTCGAAAATTTTCAAATCTAAAGATGTTGGTATGAAATCTAACATGTCCAAATCACTGCATTATTTCCATTTCTTATTAGTTTGAAAATTACCTTTTTGGTCTCAAGTAATTTGATAATTCTTGAGCCCATAAGGGCAGGTGGGGTTCCTGGAGGCTGTGGCCGCTGGAAGTATCCATCATGTCCCACTTCATCTTTGGCATCAAAACCAGCAGCACTACAGGTCTCCTGCTCCTCAACTGACATTGCGTGGCGCAGTTCACATACAGACTCAATACTTAACGAATCAGTTGAACTGAGATTTCTGGGTGCGATTTTCAGTCGCTGTAGGGGTTCAGCTTGTTTTTTTTGTTCAGACATCACTGTGTTTCCACTGTTGACATATTTCTCCACAACATCTAGCTTCAACAAGGGCTCAGCTAATTCTTTGGTGTAAGAGCAACTGATTGTTTCCAGTTCACCTGCGACTTGTTCTGGTACAGTGCTTGAGAACTGCTCCATTTCACTAACATCACGGATTGTAGCCGACATGCTGCTTTCTGAGCACTGAACAATGGGACTCTTCTTCTGAAGAGCAACATCTGATGTGGCATCCAACAGCTGATAGTCATCAGCCACAAGATTCAAGTCAACTGGCATCTCAGTTGGGCTGTCCATGTTGGTAAAAAAAGAATCTTGATTCTTGGCATGATCCAAGGTGACGTCTGGTGTAGTAACTGAGGGACATATGACTGAACAAACATCTATCATAGCCACGTGAACCTAAAATAAAATTACAGTCAAATTATTAATCAACAATAATTCACAGTAAGATCAACAATAAGTATAAATATAAGTACAATAATAAATATACTAATAAGTATGTTAATACTCATTATTATACTAATAAGTATATTAATACTCATTAATAAACTTGTTCTCTGGGTTTCAAACAGATCAGCTAAGATCTGATGTAGACTTGTCTGTTGTTATTACACCCTCTGTAGCTGCATCCCTGGTCATCTTTAATGGTGGAGAGAAGACTTGGAACAAGGTCCTTTGATTGCTGAACTTACTATCTGGAATCCAGTTTTCCTTATAAACCACCATCTGTTGATGTCTCAAGCATAATGATAGCAGTGATACAGAAGTTGCCAGGATAGATTACTCTGGTAGTGATGTGAGTGAAAACTGTCCAGGCCAACAGCACCTATTGATTGCTGGGATCATGCACTGGGATGCTGAATGTCAACACTGTGTAGGATGGAAAACTGAATAGAATTGAACCAACTGTTGTCAGTCCTTACTTCGCTGCTGTCTTGAATTTCATTGCAGTCACCACTTCCAAGCTCAGCAGCTATAGTACAAAGAAGACATAAATATAATAACAACAGATTAATATAAATATAATACTAACAGAATAACACGAATATAATAATAAGAGAGTAACATAAATAAGTTTAACAACTGATTAACATAAATATAATTAAAACAGATAAGTTTGCATTAGTATTACCTACCTTAAAATCAGCTACTCCAAGACTACAGAGTTTTATTTTGAAAAAAGTTTTGGAATAAGTAAAATTCGTTACCCCAAAGCCATTGTAACTTAAATTCATCATTAATTCCATTTTAAGTTGCAATTATACAGTCATATATACAGTGATCTGAAGAAGTTCTAAATGCTTAGCTACATTTAATCTGTGCCACTTAATCATTTGCACAGTTTTAAAAATGAAAAATGAAGATATCATCAAGATGATGATGAGGATGATGCTTAATTAATAGGATGATGATGGAAGGTGGCAAAACATGTCACTCACTACTGCAGTTGGCATGAAAATTAAACCGGCACGAACAGTTGTCTGCGCCACTTAGCAGTTTGTCTTGCATCACCGACGGCAGACAATCAAACAGCTTTGAAGCAATCACGCTTAGTTCCTTTTCTAAGTTTCTCAAGCTTGACAAGTCGCCATCTTTAATGAAGTCACCCTTCAACTTCTTTTTTACGTCTGCCAATATTAATCAATAACATAAAAACCAATTAAACCAGCTATGTGGTAGATTCATTTAAAGGTCATATGCTCAAAATCAGAATAACAGTCTACAAGGTGTCATGTGTCAAGCTTTAACCTTTCGCTCTTAGAATCCAGCCATCAGTATAATTTTTTCTGATTATTTTAGAATAGAATGAACCAACTGTGTACACTATACCAACTAATAATTATTTAATCCAGAGTGGCTGCCTGATTCTCTTCCAGATAGTCAATGCAGGGTAAGACAAGGTTGTTACATACCTCGAGTAACATTAGTTCTCAAAGGTTTGGTTATTTCTTTAGGACTTTGTTTAAAAAGGATAATTAACATGCTCACCAATCCAATCAGGTCCATCATTGAAGAAAATCTCATTTACGAACTCCATTATCTAAAAAAATTAAAAGTAAGCATATCAGCTCCGCTCGTCTTTCTCTCCAATGTTCTTATTTCACACACTTTCATTATTTCTTCACGGCTCAGATCCTTTTAGGGCTGCCAACCATCCCGGATTCGACTGGACAGTCCCGGAATCGACCTTTTGCGTAACGTGTCCCAGATTGTCCCAGAACTTGGTGTAAATATCCACTTCACCAAATGTTGTTCTTCTTTTCGCACACTAAACTTGAACAGTCGGGCGTAAATAAGTTTTACAGAGTGACCATAGAATTGACAGTAGTTACGTGACATCTGCAAATTGCATGCATCATGCATGTATATACAGGGTGGCGCAAAAAAAACCAGACTAGTGACATTTGGGTTTGGCATTTAATATAACATTGAATGAACTGTAAAATTTCAGAATGTTTTGAATGCGTACGAAATTTCAGTCAAAGTGATGTTCAATATGTCCTCCGTTTGCTGCGATAACCAATGATAATCGCTTGCGAAACTGTCCAATAGCCCGGTTGATAGTGTCCTCGCTGATTTCGTCCCAGCATGCGGTCAGAACTTCTTTCAAATGTTCAATATCTCGAATTCTCTGCCTGTAGACAAGCTGCTGAAGCACTCCCCAGATCGAATAGTCTACGGGATTCAAATCCGGACTGTTCGGTGGCCAATTTTCTGGTTCAATTAAGTCCGGAACGTGAGCAGTGAGAAAAGCAACTGTTTTTCGTGAACGATGAGCAGGTGCTCCATCCTGCTGAAAAGTGAAATTGTCACCAGAGTGAGCTATAATGTCTGGCAGTAATCATTCAACGTACTTCGCTTCCATTGTCGTTGTGGGAATTCTCTAATCATTCGAAGCGAACCCCATCCTTTTTCGAGTCTTAACGCACGAATTAACGATTTATCATCACTTGTCAACAGACGCTTCGCCATGACGGTACAAAGAATAGTTAACGCCATAGAATATATGACGTCATTTTTATTTTATGTAGCGCTCTCATTTTTCTGTGTCATTTCTGTCTAATGATAGTTTTAAGGCGATAATTACTTTGATTCTTCAAGCGATGCAATTGGAAAAACTAATAGTCCGGTTTTTTTTGCGCCACCCTGTATGAACTTCGCTCATGCTATGCCCTGAAGCCTGGTAGGTTACTAGAATTTAATAAACGTTTTGCTCTTGAAGTTGATTAAAATTTTAATAATAAAAGTGAAAGAAGGGAATATTAACTTACTGTAGGAACACTTTCCGTGAAAGAACAAAACATAAAAGTAAATAAATCACACTAGTTTGATTAATAAAATCGCCACGTCATTGAGACGCCATTAGCCTAAACACAAAAGGGAAGAACAGCATTATGGGAAAAAGGACACGTTTTAGTGGTTTCAACGCGGGTGCGTTTTAAGAGGCCGCGTGAAAACCGTGGAAAAAATGATAGGACTACTTGGGTAATAAATAAAGAATTGAGATAAAAAGGAATGAAAGGGGAAGGAAACTATGAGAAAAGTAATAATAAAAAGGTAAGAAAATGAAAAAGAGGGAAAGAGTATGAGGTTCAAATCCGCTAAAGGAGGGTAAAAATAGAAAGAGTGGGGAATAAAAGAATAAAATAACATAAGGATTAATTGGAAGAAGGGAGAAATAAAAAGTATAGGTAGGTATAAATAAGAAAAGATAACGAAAAGTGAATTAAATATGAAAAGAAAGGGGGAAATATTCTCAAAGTCAGAGAGATTGTCTAATGATGTCATGGGAAGAACAAAGTCCGGTTGCCAGAAGACCAGAGAGAGAGAAGGGAACAGAGGAGCTGTTAAAATGTAAATGTAAATTTATAGGTTTTGTATAGCGACCGTATGGCCTCGACCCTGCTCATTTTGCAATGAATTTATCGGGCGAGATCCTTCACCACCGCCTCCCGTTTGAATGGGCGCCACGCCATTTAAGGTCCCCGTGCACGGACCGTACTAGCCCTAGATTTAAATCTCTGAAATAAGTGTTATGGTGGGTTGTCTTCCAGAATATCCTTAGCTAACGCATTGGTCTCCAGTCGTCTTGACTATTGTAACTCCATTCTTGTTGGTATCACTAAATCAAACATAACTCCAAAGAGTTCAGAACTCCTTGGCTAGAGCCATAACAAATACTTCTAAATATGAGCATATAACCTCTGTGCTTAAATCTTTACATTGGCTTCCTGTTTAGCAAAGGATTTGTTTCAAATTAGGACTTACAGTTTATAAAACATTGAACTATGGCCAACCACAATAGGCCTACTTGAAATCAATCCTTATTCCCCAGACTTACCATTATTCTGCAAGGTCATCTGATTGTCTTTCTCTGGTCATACCTTGGGCTAGAATTGTTCTTGGTAAACGAGCATTTTCGGTTGCTGGACCAAAATTTTGGAATTCCCTCCCTGTGTCTGTTCGTTTTGCTCAGTCGCTCCTGTCATTTCGTTCTCATCTTAAAACTTACCTGTTTCAAATTGCTTATCCACCATAGGCTACCTCTCTGTCGTGCGGACTGACCTTCTGGATATCGACCTGATTGTGGCTTGGTTTTGGTGTGCCAGCGGTTGATGCCTTGTGCATCAGAAGTTGCTAATTATTATTATTTGTGTTTAGAGCCATCGATAAAAATGGCTCTGGTTTGAGAGAAATGGGAAGGCGGCGAAATGGATGGATCACGGTAAGATTTCTTGATAAGGTGAGACTTCAGTTTTGAATGGAATGCCTGAAGAATAATAGATGGAGGCGATTGAGATAAATGGTGATGGGTGAACGACAGAAATATTATTTTATTATTATTTGTGCATTTATTAGGCGCCACTATATAATGGCTTATAATCAATCGACGACGCCGAGCAATTGTGAGTAGAGGTCCCTACACAGAAACGTCTTACAGGCGTTACGAACCAGTACTCTCCGAATTACCAACCGAGCATTCTCTCCAATAGGCTACCGTGCCCCACGAAGGGACTGAGGAACTGAGAACGTGTACAATGCAGCAGGGGAATCGTTCCAATGTCGAGCGTAGTATTGATCGGTTACAGAACTTAAGAGGCGTATCTACAGTTTGACGGGCAAGAGTGAGGTTAAGAGGACGAACGGGTAATGCGGTGTCTTTGGATGTTTGCGAAGATAAGTAGGTCGCAAATATTAGGCCCCCTACCGCGTTAACAGGTCGGGGAATTCTGCTACCTGGGAAGTGTGGTTACACAAGATGCGAAATGCCATGCTGAAATAAAAAGAATAGCTATGGGAAATGACGCATTCTGTAAAAGGAGGGAACTAATGAGAGGGAAACTAAATCGGAACCTGAAGAAACGACTGGTGAAAACCTTGGTTTGGAGCGTGGTTCTGTATGGATCAGAAACATGGACTCTGAGAAAGGAAGACATCAGAAGATTGGAAGCATTTGAGATCTGGATATGGCGCAGGATGGAGAGAGTCAGCTGGACGGAGCACATTACAAATGAGGAGATACTGCAAAGAGTAGAAGAAGAAAGATCCTTGGTGGGAACAATTAGAAGTCGACAGAGGAAATGGATTGGCCACATAAGGAGAGGGGACTCACTGGTAAGAACTATTATCGAGGGAAGAATGGAGGGACGAAAAACAAGAGGAAGACCTAGACAGATGTTGCTGGACTGGATGATCATGGATGGATACAGCGGACTGAAAAGAGATGCTCAGCACCGTGAAGAATGGCGCCATTGGACGTATGAACCTGCCTAGAGGGCAGAGAACCACAAGAAGACCGCGTTATAGGTTAGAGAAAGAACTTCGAAATGAATGCCTTCCGGAATTTTCAGCCAGTGGTGTGATTTAATTAACAACAAGCATGATATGGTGATGCTTGGGTGTTCTGATGACAGCTCGGGCAAGTGAATTTTGGATGAGCTGAAGACGCTTAATTTGCGTGGATTCAGGGTTTAGGGAATTACAGTAGTCGAGCTTGGAGAGGTTGCACAATATGGGTAGCTATGGCAGATGCAGTTTTAAAATCGACCATAGATCGAATACAGCAAGTTACGAAAATGAATGAAACAGGTGCGCGAGAGATGACAGACCAACATCAGACAGACTGAGACACTACTACACAAAATTGCTGGCTTTCGTCTGTCATGGGTCCATAATGTGAAGTCGTTCAGCTGTGAAATCAAACAATAGAAAGTGAATTCGCATCACCGATTTCTACTGGTGCCTTAGGTCTACAGGTAGTACTATTCTCAGCTAGAAAATAGCAACTCAGTATCGACAATCATCTATTCTGTCGAAATCAATCATTACGCCGGCATAAAACTGCATCCACTAGCATGACTGATCCCATGTCCCACATGCCAAGTATATCCCTGTTGTCTAGTAAACTTGTAAAGCGAAACAGGTCATCATAAAAACCAAAAAAATTCCGGGAAACTAAACTAGATGATTGAAAAATATAAAAAATCTGGAAAACTAAAAAAATTTAATTAAGAACTGGGAAACTAAAATGTCATCCAAAAAATTTGGAAACTAAGTAAAGGTCAAAAAGAAGTCTGGTCTTGCCCGCTTTGTATTTTCCCTTTGTATGTCTATCCATAACGTCCAAAACTATCAGTACCAAAAAAAGCTATCAATATCGGTTTTACTTGCATAGTCCGGCACAGCTTGAACACGGAACTAAAATGCCATACTAAAAAGATTTATTTTATTTACATAAGGCTGCAATAGCACTAAAAGGATTTACAAAACCGAGAAATATCCGTTAAAATTAGATAGCAGTGACTACAATTTCGATATTACTCATGAAAAACATAGTTGAAAATTTTCAAGGATTAGCAGCAGAAACTGGAAAGCAGCAGCGGTATGAAGTTAAAGCATGTGAAATATGAGAGTGTAATGCAGTTGAACAACAAAAAGATAGCTTAGAAGCAGCCTCCAACACTGACAGCCATGTTCATTGGGCCAACACTGGACCTTACCAGTGGCACAATGCAGGCCAGCTATGGGCTCAATGAAAATGGCTCTATCTAAAACTGATTATATGCTACCCCGCCTATTGGTCTGTCTGACATGGATTTTAACCTGGTTTATTGAAATGATTCCAGTGACACGGGTTACAGTTTCGCTTTGAAGCGACAATCGATTGATGCCTTGTGTCTTACAATGGTGGTGTAGTTTATAAGTAATCTTTCTGGTCAGCAATCCTTCAAATGCTAGTCTGAGGGTATCTACAACTTCTAATGTTCAATATGAAGTTTGTCAACTAGAATTATTCAACAGTTTGGTGGAGATACAAAGAAAGCAACAGTCTATAAAATAATCTGCCTCTAATTGGAAAATACTCTGGATTCATATTAAGTTACTTTTACCACATGTAAATGTAAAAATGTAAACATACACATTTTTCTATACCAACCAAATGGCCTTGACCCTGCACACTTTTCAATTAACTGATTGAGCGAGATCCTTCACCACCACTACCCTCACGAATGGGTGCCATGCCACTTAAGGTTGCTGTGCACAGACCTTGCTAGCTGGAGATTCAAATCTCGCAAAATAACCCACGACCGGTATGTGGAAAGGCATCCTCACGCACTGAGGTGCTTTGACGTACGCTTTAACCAGTGTAGCTAACTATGAAGCATAACAATTAAACCTCACACATGTTGCTAAAAGCCACAGCATTAACACAGGGCAGTTAAAAAGAAAATGATCACGACAATCATGGAAGTTCAAAGCAAAGGGTCTAAGAACCCTAACTGTTGATGTTTTTTTGTTCGAATGCTTATAAGCAGGAAGAATTTTATTTAACCTGATCAACAACAATTAACACAATGATAACTGCTAAACAAAGCTGCATTTCCATCCCAAGATCTGAAGTATCTATGTAAAACCTATGTGCAAAACGATAATTACGGAAACCTAAAGTTTTTAAATATTTTTACAGTAAACATGTACTTTGCAGTAATCCTAAACACATTTGGAAAGGGACTTGTATGTCTTGAAGACAGTTCTGTCACCAACTCTTTAAACTCTTGATGCTTTAGCGACCATTTGTAAAGCTGGTGCTTCTGCATGTAACTAAAATCACTTCTGTTAGCGGCCAAGAGCTACCATAGACTGGCAGGGTAAGCTACCTGGGACTTAGGAACTAAATCAATCCTTTGGCAGCATTGTATAAATTCTGTTTCTTTTTCCCTAATAAAATAGCTCAAATACAGAGAGATTGCCAAGGACTGATTTTATAAAACTAACAGATTCTTCTTAACAAAATTATAGAGTCAAATGGTCCAGTTCAGCATTATTTGTTATTTCTGATTTAGCAAACCAAGTCTTTATCCTCCTGTCTTGGAGGCCTCTACAATGAATTTCCAATTTTACAAAAGATTGGGATTCGAACATAGAAAAAAGTAGCAAGAGGGCATGGTGTTACGAGCCTAACATACTGAATACACAGTGCATAGCATATGTATGCATATATACTGTATGTGTTTTACTTCAATAATTAAATGCACACAAACATTTCTTTAACCTGTAATGAACACTCGTTAGCCTCCACAAATCTTTGTTTGGTCAGCAGTTGTGAAACATTCTTTCACGGTCACTTGCACTTTTACGTTAGGAGTGCCACTCTGAAGTGATTAATTATGTTCTGCTCCAAAACTAATCTGGAATTGTCTTCCACACTTTCTAGAATTTTGGATCACAGTGACTGATGCCTTTATCAAAGTCAAATCTACCAGGTCACTATATACAACAAGCAAAGAAGACAGTAACCCTTTTCCAGGACCAACAATAATAAATTAAATCAATTTATTAGCTCATAAAACAATTAACAAAGTCACAACAATATCTATGTACACATAAACCATTTTACTTGTTTTTCCAGGAACTCCTAGGGCAGCAGTGGAAATTCCAGTGATAATTTCAAAGCAACAGCAGCAATATATTAATCATAACTTTAACAATAATAATTTTTTGCTTACCTTGGTAATTTACCCACAGTCTTTAAAAACAATAATGAGTAAATAAGTAATGAAAGGATTAAGCCTACTTATGTTTGCAACATCACATATAATTTTGCTGTACACTTGAATAAATGTTTTAAATTATGCACAACTTTAAGCAAATTGACAAAGAATCGACATTGAATATATGAACTCTAGTTTTCTAAAGCAATGGGCAGCAAAATAAAAAAACAACTTACTGACTCCGAATGCACACACATATTAACACTAAATATAGAAATATGAAGAGACAATTTACTCAAAATCCTTGTTTTACTTTGATGCTTTACATATGGTATTTGTCAGCAAAATGAGCACCTTGTAGTAAAAAATAGTTACAAAAAATAAATCAACAAATAGCTTATTAAATCAGTCACAAAGAAGTTTGTGATTACTTATTAAGCAAACTCATCCAGAGAAAATGAAAGCAAAGGAAACCAGATTATGTACAGCCAAACAACACAATCTGTACAACTGTATTGTGATTCTAAACAAACATATCTAAAGTAATTTCTAAATGATGCATGGTTATCAGTGAGGTGGAAAAGATGTCTCTAGAGATAGAGATTGTAACAAATTCCGTAAAAAGAAGAATGGAGTGAAATTCAGTATAAAGAGATTTCATTATCTAATAATAATCTAATCATAAACTCGAAGTAACTAGCTAGCTGCATTTAATTGGTACATTTGTCATAGTATAAAACTTTCCTCTGTGTCCTACAAATACTCCTACAAGTTGCCTGAAATTTGGCATGACATAACTCAATTTTTTAAAGTGCAAGTACTCAACAGGCTGATCTTCCAGCTTTTTACTTTCACTTTTCGTATTCAGGAAAATTCAGAAATGACCTTCATTGCCTTCTAGAATACACCTATAGTGAAGGATTATTGAGGGCCACTGAATATCTTTGACCATTATGATACTATCACACTACATCATTCATCAGACTAGATTTAACAAATTCAAGAGAGGTGGAGTAATGGGGAATCTATTTAGTGACCCCCATTAACAAAACCTTATGTAAGTTCCTCAGCTTCTAAACAATTATGAGCTGTTGCAAATTAACAAATTTTGAAATACAATTATGACATCCCGAAAGCAAGTTTAATTCTACTTTCTGGTTTTGCGTCAAAGTTGCAGCCATGATTCTGCCATCCAACATCCAAATTACCCCCATAACAGAATTACCCAACAACAAATTAATCAATTCTCTTGGCTTGCGTGCTTCCACAACAAATTGCAATTTCATGCTAGACATGTTATGAGTGTAGTGGTATTACCACCCAACCAAAGGTGAACTGGGTAAAAGAGAAATTGTCATAGTAGAGAATAGTCACTACATCTTAGCCTTTACCAAGCACTATCTAAGACTTTACCAACACAAATTTGGAAAGATTTCTATAAAATGCAAAAGTTTTGTCAGCAGCTACTTTCTGTACTGTTTTCAAAAAGTCTGACACGTTGCTCAACAAGACTCACATCCCTCGATTTTTCCTGCGCCTCATCAAAACAATCTTCAGAGTCACTCTCTTCAACACTTCTACTGAAACAAAAATCAGGCAAACCATCAAAAGAAAACCCAAAAGGCTTTCCAGGCCTTCCACTGCCACGCGCCTTCGTTCGGCTTTCAGAAGCTGGACGCCAACTTTTAGCTGCACCACTTAACTTCTTTGCACTCTGGGAAGAGCTGGAACTGGCTGAGAATTTGGATCTTGGAAACTTTGATACCTCTAAATTGTTTTCTGCAAGATGCAAGTTGTCGCCATTCTGTGAAACAACAGATGCATTCTCCCTTGTCAACGCATCGCTGAAACTGGAATGCTGTTCATGTCGAGATGCACCTTCGTCAACAGTTGACCATTTTCTGAGAGGCCTTCTTGTATTCGACTGTGAGGTTTTCTGATAAAAAGCTGCCTCTTTCTGAAGCTGTTTGACCCGACTGCTGTAGGCACGAGCCAAACGATAAACATACGTGTGTCGTCGATCGAATCGTCTTGCCAATTCTCCAAAAGGAATTTGCTGGAAAAGTTCCTCACTACCAGATGGCGACCTGATTGGAGAATCTCGTGCCCGACAATCACTTTTTTCTGCATTTTCTGGATACAGTTTTGACTTGGCTGCAAATTCGTTTACAGTCACTAGATTTTGGTTGGAAGTTTCTATCTTTGCTTCGTCTTGTCTTTGGTGTTTTGCATCTACGTCTTGGAGCGGGCTACTGACACCAGCACTAGGAGCATTAGGACTAGTTACTTTCTCAAAGACCAGCTTGCTTCTGTTCCTGCACTTGACTACAGGCCGAGAGACAGGTGAGGGGTCAGCAACTACAGCATCAGTTGCTCTTCCTGCTGTTTTTCCAACTCCCACATCATACACTTCAGATGACTGCGAAATTTTTTCAATTTCAGAAGATTGTTCAAATTGTCCAGAAGCGTCCTGCTCCTCAGTTTCACCAACATTAACAGCATTACTTGACATCTTAATCTGGTCGAGTACCTCTGAGGCCATCCTCACAGAGGACAAAGAACCATATGTGGAAGAACAATCACCAGATGGGTGGGCAGCCGGCAGAACTTTACTCGCTGAAAAATATCCTGTCATGTCTGATGATGACAATATTCTGGTATGGACTAGAGACGGACACTCAGCCACTGCCTGTATTATGCTTTGGTGTGCACTGCTATCGCACGTTTCGTTGGTGACACGGCCATTTAGGCTGGGCAGAGATGAGCAGTATCGAACTGATGCTCCTTTCAGATCATCCCTTGTGCTGCCATCTCGTACTCTTTGCAGAGTTACATTGCTGTGTCTACCTTGCTTCAACGTTGAAACCTTTGCATTGAATGACTCCGTCAATTCTGGAACTGGATTATCAAACACACAAGGATCCTTAGACATCATATGGTCTGGACGACCTGAATTGTCTGCTTCAGCTGTGTTGCAGATTGAATGAGAGTTTTCTGTTGGAAAAAATCCTTCAATTTCCTTCAATACATCGTGCAATGCATCTGAATTTTCCCCATAAGTGTACTCAACATCTTCACAATCACCAGGGTTCTCGCGTGAATCAATGACTACCACTTTGGCAGAACTGTCAGCCTTTGGAGTAGTCATAAACTCAACACCTGGATCAACATTAAACTGTTCACATGCACCAGTATTTTGAGAATCTTGTGCTTGGTTTGCATCATCTACATTCTCACGAACATCGATTCTACCACAGATGATATCTTTCGTCTCAACATTCTCCATTTCTTGGTGTTTGATTGAGTTGAAGGAATTTTCTGTATCGTCAGAAGATTCCGGTGCAACATCTGTTGAAAGTTCTGCAGGCGGCAAATTGTCAAAGGTCGTTGACGTTAACGAAATGCTGGAATGTCGTGAGTTATCACCTGCACCTCTATTCTCATCCAGCACACCAAATGCACTACAAATCTCCGACCATTTCTCAGCAACGTATGGATCAGCCTGACCAAATCGCAGTACAGACTGCTGTTCGAGATTCTCAATCGAATCATCACCAAGATAACTTGAGTCCTGATCAAAGATAGGAAGCAGTTTGGGTTGATAGTTTGACGGGGCAGCTTCGTCATTTGATTCAGAACTATCCTTTTCTTCGTTGCTATCCTGTGGATCTTCGGATCGCTTTCTTCTTACCTGGATCTTGGATCGCTTGACGACTAAGGAATCAACGCGATTCAGTTCCAATGCCTTCCGAAAACTGTTTGCCCGCAGTGCAGCATTTCTGGTAACCTTAAGTCTGTCAGCTGCACCACTCTCCACTTCTTCTGCAGCCAGAACCATTAACTGTTCTCCAGTTCCTTCTCTGCATTCAGCTTCGTTTCTCTCCGACTCACCTCTCTTCTCATCTTCATATACCTTCATATTTATTCTCTCATTTCTCTTTTTGTCTTCATATGTCAATCTTTTTGCAATGTCTTCTTTGTATTCGTTTGTAGGCTGTTTTTCTTTAGGACATGGCATTCCACTTTCAGGTTCTTCTCTGTCTTCTAAAGTGTTCTTCCCTTCTTTTTGCAAACCCAGTCTGTTAGGTGTTACATCACGCGACCTGGACCTGCATTTACTGATTTCTATGACTTCCTGTGGCTTAATGCTTTCTCTATTTCGTTTCTCTTCTGACTGCTTTCGTTTTGTTTGCGGCTCTGACTTGCTTCCTCTTTCTTCTTCATGTTCTGACCTCTTCTTCTGCTTGGACTTTACTGCTTGGCAAATGGGCTCGCTGTCTTGTTCCACATTCCTCAGATTGTCCAGGCTCTGAC
Source organism: Norana najaformis (assembly GCA_964023275.1). Lineage (NCBI taxonomy): Eukaryota > Metazoa > Annelida > Clitellata > Crassiclitellata > Hormogastridae > Norana > Norana najaformis. Next base: position 17,368,813 of record OZ029925.1, read on the forward strand.
TCCGACGTTCACCCTTCTGATGAAGTCCACTGTCCACTCTCAGGGGTCGTGACCTCGAGTCCTTTGACCTTGCATCTTCGTTTTTGATTAACAGCAGATTTTCTGAGCTTCTTCCCTAAACAACACAAGTTCCACCACAACAGAAGTTAATAAAAATACTAAAGAGACCATTTTTGCTGTTGATTAGTTACAAATAAGAATAATAAGAATAATAAAAATAACAATATTAAAATAATAATAATAGCATTTAGCTGGTAAGCGCTTCTGAACTAGTTTCCCAGTCACTTTGCATACAATAAGTTTGCACATTATATGCTTTTTCCTCCTGTTTTGGTAACTTCCACTGAACATCGAGTGTTGCTGCTTGGTCAGTCACACGGCTGAGTTTGATACTCAGCCATCACCTTTGTTTCAAATAGCACCGAAGGCCAAGGGAATCTGCAGTGCCTCCAATATTTTATCAATTTGTCTAGTAGTTTCTTCGAGCCACACATCAGCGAAGATTAGTCAATAGCCATCCGAGACGTAACAAGTGTCTCAAGCATAATTTTTTCATCTTACCCTTGGAATATAATCCTTTGGGTTAAACAATAATAATAATAATAATAATAATAATAATAATAATAATAATAATAATAAGGGATTAATGTGCCAAATGTCAAACGTGAATCAGAGAAATAGACAGTTGCTCAAGGGAGGGAAACACTTGATGGAGAAAAGACGAAAACTACGCAACTGAACAGTTACTGAAATAAAAAATGTAGAACTAAACACATGTTTGCCAATGGCCTCACCCACAAAAGTTTGACAAAAGTTTCTTAGAGTCAATGTTATCGAGTTATTCCAACTGAATTTTTAAGCTTCACTGACATTGGCAATTTATCTGACAGATAATTCAACATTGCTTAACTTCCAGGATTTGTTTCCTCCATAGGCTGTATCCATAGCTCCTCACACTCCCCTGATGTACGGCTTTCACAATGATTTTACTTAGAAGTGACCATCGACCGATGCCTTGAGCATTATTACTGTGGCATTACAGATTAGATTATACTTCTTCTGCACAGAAAAAAGCAAAGTTGTGGGAGCCAGTTTAATCAAAAACAAACTCAGTGAGGTAGGTATGGTTTAATTCCAAGTCCAGATGCAAAGTCCAAGCAGGAAGGCATGCAGTCGGTTACAATAGATGGCATTTACAGTTGGAATGACAAGAAAGATAAGAAGGAAAAGAGTAATCAGGATAAAATAATTGAAGATCTTAACTGCACTACAGTAGGTTCAAAACAATGACTAACACGAAAACAAACGAAACAAAATAATTCAATCCCATTTCTAAAATCAATACAGAATCAGATGCTACAATCAAAACCATAAAGATATGCAAAATGCTTGAAAGCAAACAGCTTTGTAAATTTTACAAAAACTAAAAGCACATTTAAATGATCCTTACCCCAACATCTGACCTGGCAATTGTGCTGTCGACCCAACTCCTACCATTGTTCCCTGGAAGAAATATATCTCAATGTAAGTTTATCACAGTATTCTACAATAACTTTTGAATATTTGTTAACAGTTAATATCAAGCAAACCAGTTCCTTAAAAGTGCCATTAAATATATTAGTGTCCAATTACATTACATGACAGCTGATGTCAATACAGATGCAGAAACAGCAATTAAACCTGCAAAATAGACAGGTCAACGTACGAACCTAGATATTTATATAGCACCTTTACAATAGGGTATTTTGCCAAGTTACAGAAAGCTCCAGGAAGAAAAAATGCAGCGAAAAGTCATCACAGGATATCAAATTGCTTGAAGAGACCTGAAATGGAGCTGATCGACTGTCTTCGTAGTCTTCGCCTCTCGAGATATTCAGGAGCCAGATGGCGCTTTGGAATCTCAAAATGACGATCTAGAACATGGCATACAAGTTGCATGACACAGCAGTTGACTGGTTAAGCTCTCACCTCTGATACAGAACCCAGTATGTTTGAAACCAACAACTGGCATTGTACTGGTGTTAAAAAGTCATAAGGTTTCAATAGTGTTTGACGTTGATCTCACTTTAACTGGCCATTAGTGTGGCTATAGCACTTGCAGATAAAATAAATGGAATTGATGGTGCATTAAAGGACTAGATCATGGTCTCTGTGAAACAACTGCGTCATTCATGAGTGAGGTCATAAACGTGTGTTACCTGGTTCCTGATGACTGTTTCCTGTTCTCATGAGCAGCTGACGAGCCTTCTCTGGAATTGCAACGTTGTAACTGTCAAGCATCAGGGTCTTGATTTCACGACACCAACGCTGCTTCTGATCAAGGTTTCTCGCCTACAGAAAGAAAGTTAAACATGACTTAGCAATAAAGAAATATGTTCATATTATATTATAATGTCATTATTGTAATAATGTTTTTATGGTATATTATTATCATTATCACATATTTATGAGGTATGTTGCTGATAACTCGCAGCTATGCAGACCCATCTATCATTGAGGTAAGAGGTTCCCAGTTGGATAGTTGAGCTGTAATCAACCAGTAAAATTTAGGATTAAGTGATGAAAAGAATCTGGATTGGCACTGACCATCAATCATGGAGGGTTCCTGCAATAAACTGAATGCCTGTCTTGGCTTCAGAGACGTCCAGGTACAGCGCCATCTCCCATCTCCCATCTGTGAGGAACTGCAGGACAGGGAGATGACTGTGTCCCAGTGGTGGTGGATCACATCCTCTGTCATTCCTCATTTTTGATGAAATGCAGCCAAGAAACTCTGAACATGCAGTCAGCTCGCAACCCTAGATGGAAGTCTGCATATGTGTGTGTCAGCTCATCGTTGGCGACTTCTACTTATCTGTCCATTGCTTGCTAACTGATGAATTATCTGTTCTTAATGACATTTAACATTGTTTAGACTAGCATACTGAACAAGACTGATCAGGTTCCCTTAAGTGGCACTAAGTAAATTTCTAAATACATTTACGATCACAATTTATATTGTACAATTAATTCAAATCTCTTGCACAGGATAAGGTAAGGTAAGGTAAGGTATTGGTAAGTGCTTATTAATTACATGCACACTCAACATTCAAATTCAAAATTCAACTTTGTTTATTACAAAAATCAACCTGAGGTTTCGATGTTGATTTACAAAGGAACATTTATGCGTGTAATTTGACAATATGCATCAATCAAAAATAAAACCAAATCAATCAAAAATAAAACCAAAAGGACAATGGCTGATACTGAAGCTGAGAAGTGAAGGCTTGTAAGGGGAAGAAGCTTGGATGAGCTTATTGAGTCCACCACACAAAGTATGTATTTACATATGTATTTGTCTTAAAGCAACTCTTAAGAAGCACACCACCACCAGATAACCCCCCTCTGATTTACACAGTGCTTGGGTAACAACTGGTGTGCAGTACTCAGCCTCTTTTAAAGTAGCACTAGAGAAATTTGTGACCTAAAAATTTACGATTCACCTGACCTTATTAGATCAGAATCTGTGCTACAACGAAGAGTGTGACAGAGAGATTCTCATCTACTTACTTGAAGAGTGTACTGTGTTTTTGGAGAGTCAAACGGAAGAACGTGAAATGAAAGAGGTTCTCTTGGAATACTTTCCACCAACATCAGATTAGAACACTAGAAAACAGACAGACAGCATTTTAACGAGATTCTTAAAGATTCTCACATCAAATAAGTAAGCAAGAGGAACTGATAATTAACGACGCATAAGTACGTGTATGAGTCTCATTGGACTATGCAAGCATCTACGGCTATTATTATATAGACAGAAAATAAAAAACTGCCTATTACTCTGATTCGTGTTTGACATTTGGCACATTAATCTCTTATTATTATTATTGTTGTTGTTGTTTAACCCAAAGGATTTTATCCCAAGGGTAAGATGAAAAAATTATGCTTGAGACACTTGTTACGTCTCGGATTTTTATTAATTTCTGTTGTGGTGGAACTTGTGTTGTTTAGGGAAGAAGCTAAGAAAATCTGCTCTTAAAGACAAAATAATAAAAGAAAACTTATGAAGACAAAAGAGAAAGACTTTTAAAGGAGCTGGGGACTGATCTACGGCTGAAGACGATAGAAGCAGAAAAACACAGAATCAGACCATGATTGTCGTCTTGATCTGCAGTTGCTCATCTCTGCGTTTCTTAGCAATCAGCAATCCCTTGCGGAAGAGAAACGCACAGTGAACGTCCCCCCGCAATCCACTCATGTTGAACTTGTCCTACAAAAACACAAACACAATTTACAACTCAGCATTCTTTACACGTATAATGCGAATCCATTGATAATACTGTATTTATGAAACGTTTTGCAGTTTGTGCACCTGACATTGTGCTTTTAGCATTGTAGTGACATCTCGGTTCCTTTTGCTCTGCCTTTGTGTAGAATAATTCCTCACCAATGCCCCTAAAGGTTTTTGTTGTTTCGTTAACTCAGTCATTTACGAAGTAGGGCATTTCTGCTTCTCTGTATCATAAACAAACTTAAATTCTCTGCCAGACACAAAAACATATAAGACTTCACCAAATGACTAAGAAAAGTAGGAAATTTATTTTCAGTGGTACTAAGATACCAAGAAAAGATGAAAATGAATTGGTGGCTGTGTAAAATGATGGAGAAAATTTGAAAACTAATGCACAGCAGTACTGAGCCGCAATGAAAACTCCAATGTATCAAGTCAAATAACATTTACATGCCACACCGAGTACATTTACCTTATGGCAGGTAAAGTTATCACATAATCCTAATTCTTCAGTACCACTGCAACTTGGGAGGTTAAAAAGCTGCCCTGTCATTTGATTGTAGAGGTCATACGTGTGCCTCAGCCAAATGATCCTTTGACCTTCGAGACAACATTTCTCAGTTTCAACAGAGGCATGTAAACAAGTGTGTTACTTTTCCTTTACAAGTGCGAGCAGTTTCCAAAGATGTGTGTAAATGAGCACGTTTACCTTCACCGCTGCCTTTTAGATAACAACTCGTTCAACGAGCATAACCTCATCCAAATAAGACACGATACCTTGACATGACCTTAACCCAGAAAATGAAAATGTAATGCCTGATACAAGTACCTCAAGGATTAGGTCTCCAAAGCCGCTAAGATCCATTCCGTTGGAACCGAGCAGCAGCCTCTGTATCTCGGTTCGTCGTTCCTGGTTACGTTTCATCTCGTTCAGGTGATTGGCAACATCCATCATGGAAGAGTGCGCCTGCACAAGAACCTCGTGGCCTGGTAATGACTCATCGTGGTGTGAAACAATGTTCTAAAATATTTGCACAGAAATTATACAATTTTAATTAATTTCTTAACTTTCGATACCAAAATTTCTTAATTAATGTGTACGAATGTATGTAAGTATGCATGCACCAGGACATTTATATAGCACCTTCTAACACTCTGTCAAAGATACTCCTCACCAGCTGAAGTGATGTGGTTAGTTTATTACCGATTTTCCCGAATTTTGAATTGTATGCCAATGATTGCGAGTTCAAGTAGATATGATGTTCATCAGACTCCATGTAACAACCCTGTAGGGCTACAAGTTGTTTCTACACAGTTGGCCAGAGCCTTAGATTCAGATTCACTGACCTTACGCATTAAGTATGAGCAATAAATAAATAAAATAATTTCTGGATATTTCAAAAAGCTAGGTCAACAGAAGCAGTTTCCTTACACGTGCCACAGCAATACAAACTGAAGAAATGTTCCACTGAAATACCTTGAGAAGGAGGTGGTATTTGAGAATTCTTTGGATGGGTTTGAAGAGGTATGTCTGAAGTGGTAATGGATGTTTGAGACCTTCCTGAAGACGCTTCAGAGCAACGACAAAACGCAGATCTAAGCCGTATCTTTCAAGGGTCTCCATTGACCTATGTACCAAAATGAATCCCAGTGGTAAAGAAAGTTCATTCTGAACAATCCATGCTGCTTTCAACAAACTTCCCGAAATTAGTTCAAAAGTATGAACCAAAATTTACCTGCACCGTGATTCAAACAAAACCTACAAAGAGCAACAAGAGCAGTCCTTTCAGAAAACCCTGAGAGGCAGTCATAGATAAAAAGTGTTTCAGACTCCATTTTCTTAGCCTCAACATGTGGGGGTCGTCCATAAAAGACGTCCACAGAGGGAGGGGTCAACCAAATGCGGGGTAAGCCCTGCGCGGACGTCCGCATCTAACTGTGGTGCATAAAGTTGGATAATATTCCTGTATAGCCAGTGCCTTCAACACCAATTTCAGTCACACAGCTGCCAGCTTGTACTGTGCTGGATCTAATTAGAGTATGCTGGATGCGCAACATCAAAGTACCCCACTCCGTATCATCGATAACCCTGTATGATCACACGACAGCTCGTTATAGGCTTTAGTACTCTGTTGGAGTACAGATGTCCGCAGAGGGGGTCACTCAAATGCGGACTTGGGGTCGGAGGAGTTCAAAGTAGGTCAATTTGTAAAACAAGTAAGTAAAGTGTGTCCCAGATCTCACAAATGAGACGTTGGGGAAACGCTCATCTTTTCTTGGCCCTTGAGCTGGCAATGGACGAATCCAAAGGTCCTGGACAGGGTCAGTGATATTGCAGGACTTGCCGTTTACTTCCTAGCTTACGCCGGTACCAAATTATACAGCTTGGAAACAGAAGCACGGTGTGCAAACAACTTGCCCAAGGTCGTTACATGGAGTCGAACCCGTGACCACATGATCATTGACCAAATGTGTTACCGATAGATCATTAAATTTCTAAAATTTTAAATGGTGACAACGTGTTTGACGCAGATAATTATTCTGTATGAGCAGTTTATGCTGCCCGGGTCACTTCTAAGGAATCACGAAGGGGCAGCATATTGTAATTCCTTATAAACCACAGACTTCGTGTAATTAATTACCATATAATATAATCAAACAACCCGGCCCTTGGACCTTGATCTGATAAAGCACCAATGAGTAAGCTGGTCTCTCTGATGCAGCGCTGTGTGGTGCAGAGAAACTTATCACATTTACATTTACATTACAATTTATATTGCAAGATGTTACTGGAAACTGATGACAAAAACAACATCTGTGACTAATGATTGTTGCGGCTGGTGACAGAATTTAGCATGACAGGCCTTCTTTCACTGCCAGCTTTTCATTTCGTCTGTCCCAGCTGAACTGACATCAGCCTTAGTTTTAACTCGACTACAATAATTACTTCACTGAATCACACAAAGAACACCATTCAACTGCCTTTTCTAGGTAACTCATCATTATTGTTATTATATTATTACCATTATTATTTATACCCAAGGTATTTCGAATTACCTGGCACTAGAAAAAATCCAGTTATTAAGGATTACACCTGGAACAGCTAATCCTCGTCAAGAGCTGGCAGGGTGAAAGTGTTGCAGAAGGCAACACCATTATTATTATTAACATTAATAATATTAGAACTTTTACAAAGAATTTGTAATGCATAAAAAGTCATGCACCAATCTGATTTGAAACCGAGTTGTAATGTAGTACGTAATCAAGCTGGACATTTACTATTCTCTACACTGTGGATGGGAAGATCAGATAACAAGGAGAAGGACCAGCCACCCATCCTTATGTGCAGAGGCTAAGAAATAAGAAGTTGTAAACACTTCATACCCATGGTTCCCTCTAGGGCCTAGTTTAATCTAACAGACTGTTCAACCTCTCTTCTTTAATGTTCCCACACCATCCCACGTCGAGGCTCCATGTTAGAAGCTAATTATCAGTGACCATGACCATGATTAAGCACATATAGGTTAATTAGGCGAACAACTGCAAAAACAATGAACATAGACAAACAAAAGTAGATGTGGCCCTCATTCAGAATATATTTTCAAACTGTCTTAAAACACAATTGTTTGGATCAGTCAGTTAGAAATGCATTCAGCACTTTTGTGAGGTACCCAAAGAGTGCCATATTAAGTGTCTTGATACATACATACATATGACCATTCGTGATACATACATACATGCAAGCATTCATACATATATGAAAGTGGGAGTTCAACAGATGGGTGATGAAAAGGGCATAATTTAACATCGCTTAGTAGATCAAACATCATTAGTGTGAAGTTTAACTGTGCACAAGAGGATAGGCTCTCATGAAATGGGGTGGGTGGGAAGAGTCAGAGAGAGAATGATAATCATGGTCAGAGGATGCTTTTCAAAGACATTGTCAGAATAAGGGTAGCTTACAGACAAATTAGGAATCCACGGCTTTAAAGCATTAGCCTCAGACTGGTGAGAGGAATCATTACAAGCAGACAAATGACAGCGTAATGAGTTAACTTTAAAACAGTGACACGAATTCTAAGCAGATAGACAGAGAGAGACCGACAGACATACAGATGCACAGACAGAAACACAATGCCTGACATATGCACAGACAGACAGATACATAGACAGACAAGCAAACAGAAAGACAGACACATACACAAATAAACAGACATGTGTATTGTGTTAGCTGGAGCCACCACGACCGAGCCAGTGGACACCAGACTGAAGTAGTTGAATGAGTCAGTGTGAATATCGTGGGCCGAAATAATTGCATGAGTGGTCAGTTCAGGGGAGGATGGAAGACAAAAGCGCCGAAGGGGAGGGGTTAGACCGGAGGAAGGAAACAGGATGAGGTTTCCAAGGAATAAAGCCGAATGGGGGTCATTATGAATTCAACATCCATCGTCTCCAGACTGTGATCTGCTCCCTATCTTGCTCCACTGTTACGGAATCAGCCACTCCACAAATTGACTCAATTCATCTCACTCATGGAATCTAACCAGTCTTGATTTGGTAACTATATGTCACAGTACATCACACTGCATTTACTGTATGTAACACTCGCTCGCTCACTCAGTCACTCACACTCATTCACTAACTCACTAAGTCATTCATTCATTCACAGCATTTATATAGCACCTCTTCAAGATATCTACTCACACTGCACTTCTGTTAAAAGGGTGCTGTACAAAAGTTCTGAATGAATGAATGAATGAATTGTACGGTTTACAAACAGAATTTACTCCCTGACACATATAACTATGTAACAGAAACAAGTTTACTGATTTAGAATCTCCAGATGCAAATGATGACGACTGTAACGACGATTGACCGATCCTGCTGGTGACTACAAATTTATGTCAGATTCGTGACAAGGTTAAAAGACTTGTATGTACATAGCATTTAAAGTATTTACCTCTCCTTTACCTCTGTTTCTGTTCTGGAACAACAGATTTGTTTGACGTCAGATAACACCATTAAAATTCCTATGTACTTTATGTATGTATGTCTGTATGACATTTGGTAATCTGTAAATTCACTGTATTTGATTCATACAATTTGAAAGCAGAGAGGACATGATAGTGACTGAAAAAACTCTGTGATTACATATCTGTTGTACATAATTATGTGAAGCCGTTTTTACACATTAGTAAAAACGCTCTCCCATAGTTAGCTCTCAGTGTTCCCAAGGACTTTGCCACATCCTGATATAAATCACGCAACAGAACAGAGGAAGCGAGGGAGTACACAAAAAGGGTTGCTGACAGATATAATGGGACGAAAGTAAAAAACTCCCATCACATTAAAATTTTCACAGATCTTCAGAAATTTATTAAACTTTTTGTTCTCATTATTAAGGGAGGCTGTATGTTTGGGGTGTTTCTGTATGGCTTGACCTAGGCTGTTGTGCAATGTCGTTAAACCAGTGCAAATGGTTTAACCATCATCTTAAACCAGGTTTCACTGACTTTGTTTTTCAAACTCATCCTTCACGTAAACATTTGCAACAGGTTTAAACATCATCATTCTGCACATACCAGGTCTTGCTGACGACCCTTTTCCAAAAATTCATGCCACAGTGACCTAGTAGTACACTGGGTCTGTAATCCAGTGATTGCAGCTTTGAGGCTGCTCAGTGGACTCTGTTTAACAACCCTGAACAAATTCTTCATGCACACTTGTCTCACACCTCAGATTCAGATTTAATGATCTCGTGCACATAACAAGTGCAATAACTAATAAATTAATAAAAATAAAATCTTCTGTCCCATTCCACTCTGAAAAAATCATCCTAACATAGGCTGGATATGGCCATTCTTAAAGGGCAGCAGTTAATGTAATAATGTTCTGGGGAGCCAGCACCTGTAACGATTTGCCATTCTCTTCTTTGCACCAAAGTGTTTTCAAATTCTTTTAAGTTCATCCTTTCGGATTAAGAAAAAATACAGAAATCAATCGAGGTTTTATTTTCCAGCCACCTTCTTGTTGCTCATAACCTTAATAATTTTTAAATCCTGATGGAAAATGTCATTAGTATTATTTGGTTAATAATTTCTTTCCCGAACCCCCACAGCACTTCAGAGCAATAGTTTTCCCGTCTGAAACCTGTGAAGACTGGTCAACCAAAACGTTGCACCTTTAATTTGCTCAAGTTCACATGTCTATCCCAAGTGAAAAAATAACAACACTAATATTAATGGTAAATTATTAATGATAAATTAAATACTGTAAAGATCTCTTAACTAAAAGGTTTCCTTCCTATTCAATAGGTTTCCTATAAAAGATTTCACAGCAGGTTCTTTACGTATCCTTTCGGAAGGAAATAGTTGTATTAAGCAACTTAACTGAAGCTCAGGCTTACGGAATTCATTCAGGCTTACTGGATGTGTGTCTTCGTCTGTCTGTGTCTCTGTGTGTATGCGTGAGTGTGTGTCTCTGTGTGGTCACTCCAATTCTGTCAACAAATTCCATTTATCCATTGAAAATGCCCTTCAGCCTTCAGCTTGTCACTTACTACATGCAGCAGTGGGTGGCCACTTTGATAATTCCCCAGAGGGCAGAATACATTAATCCTCCCAAGAAGAAGAAGACAGTGGCCACACAGTTTGCCAACAAATGGAAAAGGGTCATGACAAATTGATGCCCAATTACCCATATGTGTACAAATATAGGGCATACACTCATAAGACCCAAGAACCACTGTTAACTTCTACCCACTCTACCCCCACCACTACCCTCACCCTCACACAGGGTCTCAAATTCAGGAACAAACACATGGCCTCTGGATGTCCACTCATTCTCTTTAATAGATTACTGATGTCACTTCGAATTATCCAACGCCTCCATCAGATCACGCATTCTATATTGAATGTATTCTATTTGTCAATTTATACAGCACTTGGAATATATCTCGAGCACTCAGAGCCAGCTATCTGAGGTGCTTGTGTTATTATATTGCTCTACAGAAGTTGTCATATAAGAACATAACACCAGAAACTTAGGCGATTCACGAGTTGATTAAGAAGCTGACAAAGGGACAAATTTTTCAGAGTTGAGGTGCCATAAACTGAAAATTTTTTGATGAGCTTTGTAAGTTACTGAGACTAAACTGAAACCAGTTTCCAAGTCCAAAACTTCAACTGACGTTTTATCGTTTTATGGTTATTCACTATTCTGCACCATTTTCTAGGTTTCTCCGGCTCTTTTGCCCCATTTGCTCAACTTCCCATTGTCTGCTCTAGATTACTCATGTCCTCTTCACATATTTTTTCCAGCCTTCTTTGTGTATTTTTGCACCTGTTTCAACATTACTTATTTTCACAGTATTGCTGTGGTCAGATTTTACTTTAAAAACTATGTTGGCAACCCTCACCCAAACCAGTGGGGGGCAACTCAGTGGTACACCTCAGAGCAAGGGGTTTATGGTCTTTTCTTCATGAGAAGCTGCTCATTTTCTGTTATGGCTCACTATAACAGTAATGTAGGAGATCACTAGACACTAAAGTAGCTTCAATGCTCTTACACATCAACTGTGTTAGTAGTAAAGCAGTCACTATGGCCTATAGCCAGACATCTGTGTGGCAATTTGAAGTAAACAGACAAAACTGTCTGGCAGCAGACACTGAATGCCTTTTATGTCTGTGAGTGTTTCAGCCATGCTAGTCCGCCCTGAGCAGACATTGCTTTCACTCGTGGAAAGATTTCCCTGGTTAAAAGTCATGAAAACATTTAGGCTCAAGTGAAAACATTTAAACAACAAGTGAAAATGTTCAAGAGCCAAGTGAAAACAATAATGCAAGAATAAATGCAACCGGTTTTCCAGTTAACGTTATCGCTAATTGCTTTAACCCAATACAGTACAAAGCAACTACTGCAAACTAACAATTAATTAGCTGATTAACAGAGTAGAAACTATATATGAATGCTTCAGTTCAATATTGCACACAGCAAGAGTATGGCAGCCAGTAACTGCAGTCTGCCAACAGCTCTGTCCTATCAAATTATACTCAACAGAGTGGCAGTCAAACAACATGAATGCGCCCCACACAACCCCACAAACTCCTCTCTTTCTCTCCGTCTGTCTCTGTCTCTCTCTCTCTCTCTTCAACTGTCTATTTGAAGGACCTTAAGGATCTGCCTCGTGGAACAGTCTTCTGCTGTACATGCCAACTCTTGCATTGGACTCTGTTCAGCACACATTTTTAAACTGCCTTAAAATGCACTCAGTTACACAGCCATGTGTGCTGCACTTTCGTGGGGTACTTAAAAGGTGCTATATAGTCTCTTGATACATACAGTATATATATACATACATACATACATACATATATACATACAAACAGCCTTTTCAGGAACTTGGAGTGCATTAAATTGCTACTGAATAAATTCACATGCTGAGCTAATTCTCGTGTCACCAATGACCTCACAGAGCCTGAGCTCAGCCAGGGCCAGTCATACTCAGAAGCCTAAACATTCTATGGATTTGGAATTGATTGGGTGACAGATGACATGAGTTTGCTCAGTGTGACCCAGACAACGACAGTCAAAGACAGACAGATGAAGATGACAACGCTGTGAACTGCGCTGTCAAATACTTAGCATCTATGGTTGCTGCATGTGGCATCAGTCATATGCACTTCAGCACCTTTGAGTTGCACTTAAAAGGCGCTATATTAAGTCTCTTGATACATACATCTAATCTAATGACTTCTACAGAGCCACTATCATCTATTCTAATCTAATGACTTCTACAGTGACGTAATATATATTCTAATGACTTCTATAGTGCTGTTATCATTTATCCTCTAGAATCTGACCTTTTATAGTGCTATTATCATCCAATCTAATGAATTCTATAGTGCTGTTATCATTTATCCTCTAGAATCTGACCTTTTATAGTGCAATTATCATCCAATCTAATGAATTCTATAGTGCTGTTATCATAGTGCACAAGGCATCAAAGGCACATCATGACCTGAACCTTCAAATAGCATCAATAATGCTAGTCTTTAACTACACTGTCTTGGGACCATATACCAGGGTTAGAAAAGTCAATTCACCCACATCTTGTGTCCCAGGGCTAGAATAAGTACAAAGTTCTATCCTTTACCTATAGCACACTTCAATCCTCCCAACCCTCCTATCTTCCTCAATTGTTTACAATCCCACCACTCGGTTCAACCCGCTCCTCGTCTATACTAACCCTACTTCACCCTCCCATCATCTCATCCTTAAAACTTAGAAATCGCTCTGTTGCCATAGCTGCTCCACCCCTCTGTACTAAACTCCTGCCAAAATTATGACAATTATTTGATCCATCATATGAACTCACCAGCACTTCACCTCTTGCAATTTTTGCACTTGTCTTTCACTCAAAACTGAAAATATTACTTTTCCAAAAGTCTTATCCTAATTCTTTCTCTTCCTCTTATCTCTCTTCTCACTTCAATTTCAAGCACCATCCACCGTAGCCATCCGACTGTCTGCCAGCCTGACTCCTGGATATTGACCTGGAACTGAACCCTTTTGCCTATCGATTTTGTTTTGACTGAGCGCCCGTGAATAAGCTGGTTCCCATGACTTAGCTTTCATTGGGCGCTGTAGAAATCTCGAGATTATGATAAGTGCTTCATTCCAAAAGGTTAAAACAGGTTGTCACCCTTTCCTCCATCTCCAGGCCTGTGCCCTAGAGGAATATACCAATCTGATGACTGGAAAACAGGAGCCGACTCTCATCACCCCACTTTCTTGGGGTAGCTTTGGGTGCACCCTCAGTCACAACCCTGGCATCCAAATGTTGCAGGAAGAGGAGACGACCATGACTCATGATAACCACAAAAACAAGGACCCTCTCTTTAAAATATCCTCAGATGATGTCCATTTGGGGCAAAGTTCTCTTTGACTCAGGAGTCCCTGGGAAGAAATCGTCTGTCTGCCTGTCTGTCTGCCTGACTAATTCGCCATCCGTCTGTAGCTGTGCGTCTGTCTGCCTGTTAATCCTCTTTTGTCTTTCGAATGTATATACCGGTACCAGTAAGTATTCTGCAGACAGTAAATACAAGGCCTTTCAAAGCGGAACAAAGACCTGTGTCTGTCTGTCTGTCTGCCTGCCTGCCTGTATGTCATACAACACAGGGACGGTCGAGATGGTGTACTTGATAAACGCCATCAGAACCACAAGATAGTCTTTAACCATTTGCCTTTAAGTTACAGAAGCAGACCTGATAATTTGAACCACGGCTCCAAGACAATAGTAACCACCTCATTAGCATGCATTTAGGGCAGCCAGTTGCCTAAAAACAAGATAGTCTTTAACCACTTGCCTTTAAGTTACAGAAGCAGACCTGATAATTTGAACCACGGTTCCAAGACAATAGTAACCACCTCATTAGCATGCATTTAGGGCAGCCAGTTGCCTAAAAACATATCCGGCCTAACATAGAAGGACCTTATTAATGCCGTCTGCTAAACAGCACTACTTTTAAAAAGTTTCTTAAGAGGCCCTATGTTGGGAAATATACACAGCAACAACATTAAGAATATTCAGATTTAGCGGAATAATTCTGACCAACATATGAAGGATAAAATGGTAAAAGTAAACAGTAAATAAAAAGTTAAAGGGTAAACAGGTAAAGGTAAACAGGGTAAAGATAAAAATGTCCAGGTAGAAATTTCTAGGTAAAAAGTTCAAGGTTACAGCTAAAGGCCGTTATATAAACTCCTTAGAAGAATCATTTTGAAGCCTAGGGAATTGCCAGCTGATGCACACACATGACCCCAGAATTCCAACAAAAAAGAACTTCTCTACCCCTGCAACCTCTCATCTTTCACACTCATTTTACAACTCCTGAAGGATGGAAGGGTTAGCAGGCACTAGATAATCTGGCAGTCCATGGACACATCCATGTACTAACCAGGCTTGCAGTACTTAACTGCACCTGCCAGCATCATACCCACAGTACCAACTGCCATCCAGTTTGGTACTGTGGATGCAAAGGATCAAAATGTTTTTTTCTGTCAAAATCACTTATAATACCAGAATTATGAACAAAATCTGAGAATTTAAAATTCAATCTCATAAATTTACCATCCACATTGGGAAGAGTATCAATTTTGGAAAGATTTTTAAAGATCTTTTCTTACTAATAACCTTTTAACTATAAAGAAAATTATAGAATCAAAATTAAGTCAATGGAATTGCTCACTCACACGCACCCGAATTACATTATCATAATCGTAATCTTGAGATTTCTCCAGCACCCAAAGAAAGCTGTCGCGGGAACCAGCTTATTCACAGGCGTTTAGTCAAAACAAAACTGACAGGTAGGAAGGATCAGATTCAGTTCCAGGTCAAGATCAGAGTCAGGCAGGCAGACAGTCAAACGGCTACAGTGGACTGGTGTTTGGAATTGGAGAGGCAAGACAGATAAGGGGAAGAGGAGGCATCAGATTAGGATCTGTGGAAGAGGAGTGTTTTCAGTTTGAGTGGAAGATCTACACAGAGATTGCAAGGGGTAAAGTGTATGTGAGTTCCCATGATAAGTCAGATAACTGTCTCAACTCTGGCGAGAGTTTATTCCAGAGGAGTCAAGCAGCTATGGCTACGGAGCGATTTCTAAATTTTTAAGGGTGACAGAAGGGTGAAGAAGTGCTAGGGCCAAAGGGGAGAGGGTTGAATGAAGTGATTGGACTGTAAATAGCTGACAAATATAGGAAGGTTGGGAGAATTGAAATGTGTTGTAGGAAAGTGATAGGACTTTTTACTCTATTCGTTCAGGTATTTTAAGACAGCTAAGTGATTTGAGAACAGGAGTGATTTGATGGTTTGAGCCAGAGTTCGACCGTACGTACGGAACGTACGCTATTTTTTCTGCTGAAATGCGTACCGTACGCGTACACTATTTTTTGGCTAAATTAATAAATAGCGTACGCTAATTTTTCTGCATTACGTGTTAGTCGAAATATTTTTTTTATTATAGAATTAACAAAGAATAACAAAAATTAAAAATTAAAAAATGGAAAACGTTTTTTAACAATTCCGTGAACGACGAGAAAATGACGAGAAAAAAATATGACGTCACGAGAAGCAACTAATATTAAAGGCTGCTCATACGTACGGAATACGAACGTACCGTACGGCGTACGCTATTATTTTTAGTAAATTACGTACCGTATGCGTACGCTATCTTCTGCCCTAACGTACGGTCGAACTTTGGTTTGAGCGTTTAATCATTCATTAATCAAATGTGACAGATATTCAACTGCTGCTTTGAAACTCCTGGGAATGGCTAAACCAATCCACTCCTAGCACCTTTGTGATGTTCTTTAAGGGTGCTATATAAATAACCAGCCACATTATATAGATACAAAAGGATTCACCAAATGGTAAACTTTGCAACAAATGGCTTCACTTACATGACAAGGAGCTAAGGAACTAATGAACTTAGCCACGAGCCAATAATTACCGGTACTTTCAGTTTCTGTCGTCTGTTGTGGCCATTTAGAAATAACAAAATGATCAAGGACCTTGCGTAGCCAGCTCGGCTCACGATACTGAACAAGTTGTGGACTTCTAACTACCCACAAAATTATGTTTCATTTCTGGAAAGAAGGCAAACCACAGAGTCACTGGCACACTTGGAGAAAAAAAGCCATCTGAAGAGCCAATTAATTATGAGAAACGACCTCATTAAATCTAACAGGATCCTAACACAAAAAATGCCTGTGCATAGGACTGTTTCTAAACAGTTGTAATCTGAGCCAGCTCTGAGGGCATCCATTGTGAAAAATGTGTCAGGACATTTATATAGTGCCTTTCTGACAGTTTTCTGACCCATCATACAAACTCATCGATGCTCCACCTCTTGCAATTTCTGCTTGGGCCTTTCACTCAAAACTGAAAACATTCCTCTTTCACAGATCCTATCCTGACACCCCTTCTTCCTCTTATCTCTCTCTCCTCTCCAAACCCAAAAACCACCCCCCATAGCTGCCATGCTGTCTCTCCGTCTGACTTTTGGCTCTTGACCTGGAACCGAACCCTTTTGCCTATCAATTTTGTTTTGACTGAGCGCCTGTGAATAAGCTGGTCCCCGCGGCATGGCTTTCATTGGGCGCTGTAGAAATCTCGGAATTACGATTACGAACATCTCAAAGACACTAAGATTCATGCAACACACCAAAACAGAGAGAATTATGTGCTGTCTTCATGTGATAACATCGGCACCTATCCAAAGAAACTTAAAACTGGCTATGGTACCTGGGGTAGTTTGTGCAGTAGTCAGCATAGACTTTAAAGCCATCGCACTCCTCGACAAAGCACCTTCCAATCTGAACTGGATCAAGATTGCACTTCTTAAGGTTCTCCAGAAACTTCCTACAAAAATATTTTAAAAAAGAAATCAAATATTCAATTTTTAATCTCATATGCTTTTTCACACACTAGAGTAACTTCTCTGACACCAAGGTGAGTTAAAACTAAGACTCACCTGTTTCAATCTGCTTACCAACCACAGCCCGAATATTGGTTTCCATGATCTATTAGGCATAAGCTTACAACTCATCTCCTCCAATCTGCTCACCCAACCCAGCTGGATTTCTGGTTTCCCAAGCCTATTTGATTTAAATTTAAAATTCTTCTGCTTCAACTTGCTTACTCACAAACACTGATTTCTGGTTTCCCTGAATTAGAGGATTTCAACTAGACTCCTCCATGGATTAAAATTTTTTACTTTGACTCCACTCAACACAAACCTATTAACCGATGCCTAGTGCATCATAATAATGGAGCTATATGAATTAGACTAAATAAAATGCAAGTAGACATGTTTTTCTATAGTGATCAAATGGCTTCAACTCTGGCCATTTTTCGGTGAATTGATTGGGTAAGATCCCTCACCACCACTGCCTGTTTGAATGGGCACCGTGCCAATTAAGGTCCCCATGTACCGACTTGGGGACCGACTCTGCTAGTCCCAGATTAAAGTCTCAAATATAGCCCCTGTTGTTATGCAAACCGGCATCCTCACATGCACAGAGACGCCTTGACGTAAGCTAGATCAAGTTTTGCTCCATACTAAATATGAATTCACCTGACTTGATTAAAATCATACAACAAAAACAGAATTGTATACAACAAACTATTATATAGCATTAGTATCATATTACAGGCAATCTGCAAAACTTGGCTTTAATTTAATGATGCCTTTAAAACTAATGTCTGTTAACAGGAGATACTAGTGTGGTCAAAAACACTCACAGGCATAAACTGTCTAACTGTCACATTCAGTGTTGCCTGCTGTCAGACAATTTTGTCCAATTACTCCAACAGTGTACAGATCACAATTATTAAGGTTTGCTACCAGCCAAATAACAGTTTATACCACTCTGAATACATCAGTGTCTCCTGTTTCCAGACAGTACTTCAAGCAAAGTAAATCTCATTTGCTAAGGCCGAATGAAAGAAGTTGCCAGCAAATGGTACCAACTGTGATATGATAGGCTCTTAGAAGGTGCTACATAAATTTTACAACACAAACATATCATGAAAAACATGTTAAAAACCAGAGACTATCCTTAACAATCCACAGGATATGGATGGAGCTTTATGGAGGTCCTTCAAAGGTCCTACAGATACTTGCTCACCTAGTGCAGCCTGATTTCTGGTTAGCCAACCTTATGAGGTTTCAACCAGACTTCACCAACAGATGACGATTTTTAAAAATGGTTTTACTTGAAGCAACCATCGACTGATGCTTTGGGCATTATGATAACGGCACTATAGAAGTCAATAGGATAGATTAGCTAAAACACATACATAAAAGGACAAGAAGTAACACATTATTATAATGGCATAACAGAAGTTATTACCAGGAAGATTAGATTAGATTACACTGTCAGAAGTCTGGTTTTAAACTGCATCCATTCATGGAAAAACACTTAAACTGACAAATAAGCCACTGAGGTTTCTGAAGGCATGTTATATGTAAGTCCAGATAAATAAATAAATAATGAATAAATAAATTATGAACAAATGCAAATCAAAAAACTGGATGAAGCCAAGAACATCAGACAGCAAGCACATATTTTCCAACAGCCTTTCCAAGCAGAAAAGAAATTACAATTTTCAACAATTTCCACAAATTCTACAAACAGGAAGCAAACTTGAATTACTCCAGACCCACTAGAGTCCTTGTTCTACCCAGACCGGGGTTTACAGTGAATGTTCTAGGGTCAAGATAAGCCTGACCTGAAATCCAAGCAGGCTCACATAAACAGAGCTTGGTAGGATGGTTATTATTTCATCAAGTCAAATGCATCCCATATTCTGCAGGCAAGCTAGCAACCACCCACATCAAGATTACTCAACCTTACTCAACCCGAGCACATCCAATTTAGAAATTCTTTTCAATAGAATGAGTAACTGAATTTGTTGGGGCCAGACTGGAGTTTGGTCTGACCTGTTGAACTTGTAGATAGCCTTGATGTTGCCGAAGAGAGCATGCAAATCCTCCCTTGGAATCTGAATTTCATTTGCTTTTGCAAAGGGAAGTAAGTATCCCTGTCAAAACCAAACACAGTATAAATTAGCAAATATGACCAAATAACTTGTTAAAAACCCAACACGAATAGCCAGATATATATACACATAATGCATATGCACATGCATACGTACATACATACATACATAAGCATATGTGATACACAAACTGGATTCTCCTACCAACTCAATAGTTGACAGCCATATCAAGTATGACATAACAAAATCAAGGTTATATTATAATGAGCTCATGTCGAAAAGCTGATCTGATCGGCACCTCAGTTCCTCTCAGCATTATATCAGAATTCATCTTTTCACATACCCGGTATGTATGTACATATGTAAATGTGTATTTTGACACTTAATATAGCACTTTCTACGTAGCTCTCAAAAGTGCTGCAGTACCTCTCAAAAGTGTTACCGTACATTACACAGAGTTTCCACTGAACTTTGTAATTTTGTGTAATTGTTATCGAAAATTTATATTCTGCCTCTAGAGAAACTAAACCAGAGGCCGGCCGTCTCAATGCTAGCCTTACATGATGTTAGAGTTCATTAAGAACAAAACGTTCATCGGAACGCAAGTACTGCCCATATAACTAGCAAGGTCAACACTGGCTGATTTCTTCACACAGATTCCCATACAGGAAACTCACCTCCTGCTATGAACGAGCATACCGGACACTCCTTATACCATAACCCTTTGGGGTCTTGCCACCCATGGTGGCTAGTAAACAAGCTTCTCGACAGACACAACAAACTAAACACTGGGCGTCCATTCAACCATTGCTTCCTTCCGAACAACTAGCGTAAACTTATCCAGTCCAGTGGAGATAGTTTCAGATTTCGTTTGAGAATTTATCTGAACCATGGGATCACATCCTGTATGCTCCACAATAAAACCAGGGGCACCGTAACCCGACCAATGCCAAAACCAGTGTCATAGTACATCATAAACAAAACAATATTCTCAAAGGTTCTCATGCACAAAAATAAAGTCTCGCTTCATTCAGTTGTATACGTTATCATAGTCATCGTTTGCAACTGTCATCTAATGCACATAAGAACGTGGATATATAAAGTTATGTTTTATATTGTAGAAACACTGTTCTGCTTGACTCAGTTCCGTAAACATTTCAGCTCCCTCAATCCATATCTGTCTAGATCAGCTTGAAAGCCACCCACTCAGTGCTTTAGTGATATTCTTAAAAGATGCTAAATGTGTTTGGATATGTAAATAAATACACTGTGATTTCATAGTTGCAATCGCAGATTTATATAGCGCCTTTTTAAAAGAAACTCATCAGAGGTGCACATCCATAGGGATATCACCTTGCAGCCGTTACTGATGCTAAATTTACTTGTTCGAAAATCATTTTTGCTTTTTCAGTTAAAGAAATTGTAGAATTTGATACAAACAGTAATCATTTTTTGTTTTTTAATGCAGAAACCTTGAACACTTGAAATTTCTACTATTCAATTGCCACCCAGATTTAGTACTTTCTCTCATATTTCACACTTTTTATTAACTATTTATTCTACGTAGATCTTTTCTGCTTCTTTTCTCCTTCATCCAATTTTTAAAATGCCTAGAAGTAGTTAATGCAAGCAAGATTTTCTCAGGTCAAAAGCAATTCAGAAAAATTGAACTTTACTATTCGCAGGACCTGGAGAACATATTTCCTTTTCATTCTAAACACCACAGAGTTAAAGTCTCAACAGAGTCAAAAGTCAGAACAAGGCCACAGCTCCTCTATTTCCTTTCCCCCCTGGTCACCCAGCAACTAGATCTTGTTCTACATGCAGGAAGTCTGTACAACCCCTCTGACTTGACACAGCACTCATGAATAATCTGGTGCCCTGCACTTAGCTATTAAGCAGCATTTTACAAATTTTCAAGTTCACAATTATTAACAATTACTAACAGTTAAAATATGGACGTGTAATTAGAACAGGACATAGAATTATGCCACAGAGTTATGAAAACGACCACAATACAAGACTAAGGCCACATTAGGGCTAGGATGGGGCTATAAAAGATTGATAAAATTCTAGAATTTATAAGTTATAAAATTATAAAATAAAGTTAGAATAATGTTCCATAGTTGAAACAAGGCCAAACTTAACGTTACCCGAATGATGTCTTTGAGATCTTTTACATAAATCTTCTCAGTATCCACCGTTTCCTGTACCACTTTGTCCAGGTATGATAACGTCACCGAAACAGTCACATGAGGAGCAGCCGGAGAAGAAGTGACAAATGGCGGAGAAAGAGATCGATTTGCAGTAGCCATTGCTATCTTTTCTGCTCGCAACCTTGCTCTTTCTTCCTTCCCTCGGCGTTCATAGCAACCAGGACGTCTCTGGATCGGAGACACAGAAGGCATTGTGTTGGTCGAAGTGACCAAGGACAAGGAATCTGAGACTGAGGCTAAACTGGCCTGTTCCAATGTCTGGCTTTTACGGGACTCTGGTGTGCATTCCTTGAACTCCTCCGTAACAGGCGTCTCTGGATATTCCATCGACGTTTCAGACTCGCTGCTGATTCCGTTGCAGCGGTTCTGTCTCCTGAGCCAGGATGAGGATGAGGACGAGGAGGATGAGGATGGAGAGCTGATGCTAGCCGGACGTACCTTGTCTTCTGCTTCATCCGACGTTCCATTCAGCTCAAGGCTCATGCCGGATCTGTACAGCAAATGGTCCGACATAATGTTCGATAGCTTATCTCCTGTACACAAAGAAATCAGAAAATATAAAATGCTGTAGCACTACCCAGGTGCTGTAGCACTACCCAGGTGCAGTGTTCCCTCTAAGCTGTGGATGCATAGCAATTTTGTGGCTCTGCACATTGTATAAAACGATAAAACAATATAAAAGTCCTCCAAAAATCCTTCCAAGCAAAGATTTCAGAAACCTACACACTCAAATTTTCAGCTAAGAATGTTGTCCAAATCTCTAGTTTATCTGTAGGCAGTACATTTCAAAATCACTTGTATAGAATCAGCCTTAATTGAGTAGCAAGACTCTGCAATCCATATTATCATTCAAACCACACAAACAAAATTACATTAAAAAACCCAGATCGAAAACCACTTTCTGATTGTTGTTTAATTTAGTAGCTAGGCTTTGCAATCTAAATTATCGTTAAAAACAGGCAAAACCAATGACAAGGTAAATGTCGGCACTCGGAAACTGAGTGTGTCTTTCTGAGACAACAACCACTTTCATTGTTTTATAAGCCAGAGTTTGCCAGCTACCATGAACATCTTATATGTCCCCAACATCTATAAATTAAAGCTGTCTAAACTCTGATCTGTTTGACTACATAACAGCACCACTTTTTAGCTGATTTATAATGTTATATGCAACTTCAATCCATTCAAAAGTAATATGATGGGTTTATAACCTGCATACCAAAAAGTACTGGTCACAATAAAAAAATTTACAGACCAGGCACTTGGTTCAGCACTGCCAATGGAGAAATGCCCAATAAAGAAAATTTGGTTCAGCACTGCCAATGGAGAAATGCCCAATAAAGAAAATTTGGTTCAGCACTGCCAACTGAGAAATGCCCAATAAAGAAAATCTGGTTCAGCACTGCCAATGGAGAAATGCCCAATAAAGAAAATTTGGTTCAGCACTGCCAATGGAGAAATGCCCAATAAAGAAAATCTGGTTCAGCACTGCCAATGGAGAAATGCCCAATAAAGAAAATTTGGTTCAGCACTGCCAATGGAGAAATGCCCAGTAAAGAAAATTTGGTTCAGCACTGTCAATGGAGAAATGCCATTCTCCAGTTCAAGAAACTTCAGCGCTTGCATGCACGTATGTATGCACCAGTATATATGTATGCATGCATGTATGTCTTCTGCACTTTCAAGTACCTCATAAAAGCACTGTATGGCTGCATGCATGTGGGAATTTATAAAGCACCTTTTAAAAACCTCACAAAGATGCTAAAGAATCTCAAAAACCCACTTTTTGAGCTCTAATCTTTACTCTATCTGAAATGAGACTTCTTATTAGTTGATAGTTATCTAGACATATATACAGCACCTTCGACAAACCTCTCAAAGGCATTTGTCACCAGCATAAGTGAATTAATCATCATTTCTTATGCCCAACTATTAAACAGAGATAAACAGTATGCTTTACAAGGCTTGCCTTCGTTCTGACTTACCACTGCGAGTTGAAATTTGAGGCGCCCACCACTTCATGCTTTTTATCAGAAACTGAATTAGAGGTATTAAAACCAGGCTTATCTATCTGCTGTTTTTTTCTGTCAAGTGTAAGTCAGATAAGCCTTTGGTTTGTAAAACATTTTCCCATATTACTAGCAGACTATTCTCGGATCAGTTAACACAGCAGAAAATTCATCAGTACTAAAATAACGTTTATGCTAGATTTATCATATATTCAGCAAATATTCACCAATCTCACTATAAATATTGTCAATCCAATTCCAGTGCTCTCAAGACAAAACCTATTGTTTATTGCTTCCTAAAACTGCATGCTCAAACCCATTCACGAGTATCCTACCCTCATTTAGAGGAGTGGTCATTTATGATAGAACATAAAGAAAACGGGATTCATGAGCTATGAATAAGTCCTAGGCTCTAAGTTGGTGAAGGGAAATTCCTGTATGCTGTAACATCAGTTCCTATGCCCCACTTAAAGCACATTCTATGCTCAGATAAGTCAAAGGTTTAGACAAGATCCCGCTCATGACTCAGACAACTGAAGACTTAACAAACCAAAATATTAATGCCTAAAGATGTCGGGAGCCCAATTAATTTGATACAGACATCTGCAGGGATTTTAAAGATCATATCTGATATAGACTGATACATTCACAGCCAGATAAAAACACACTGCTAGCCACAAGTTCAGTTACACACTCCAAGGACCAAATTATACTTGACAACCTTTTTCAATGCATACTTCTGTTTTAAGCATAAAAAACCAAGATATGGATTTCAATATGACTCTATCAACACTAGGAAGGTGATGCCAGTTGACAGATCTAGTAACGACTAGGCCTATTTTCTCTTTTGTTCAAGGGCAGCCAAGTTATGGCTGTTATCTATAGCAAATGAGTAGACAGCTTTAAGAAGCGATCAAGATGATATGTTACATTACATTAGATTACGGAAGGACTCAATCACTGGTTACTAAAATCAAGATGCATGCCAAAAATGTGTGGCAACTCCATTGGAAACATTAATAATACATGAGGAACATTAATAATCCATACAGAACTTAATTAATAATCAATAAGGAACATTAATAACACTAGGAAGGGAAGCACTAATATACCATAGAAAAAATTTATAGATTTGGCTTTTAGTGACTAATCAATTAAAAATGTATATATCAGACATTTCACTGCCAACAGTCTGCCACTGAAACAGATTTGCAGACAGACATTGATAGTGTGTGCCACAGTCTGCACTGCGCCACAGTGCAGACTATGCACTAAAGTGCAATACTAGTTAACTGTTTAAATTATATTGCAGTCAGTGTTTTCAGAAGGCACTGTTATGAAGTGTCTTGATAAATACATACATACATGCATACAAACAGCGGTCAGTTATCCAACTCTTTTCTACTCATTCACAAACTGAAGCCATTCAAAGTATGTTTATCAGAGGTTTTCAAAAGGCACTATATAAATGTCCAGATACATACATACAGCATACACTTGAAGGCATTGCTACAGTTTTATACAATGATCAATGGTCACTCACGACAAAAAAGGGGGCTATGTTGTTCTGTCAAATTCCGTGTTTCCAGGTGTTTCTGTATTCTTTTTGCTCTTACCAGTCCAGCTGGCTGTCAATCAGCCAACTCTGTTAAATTGAGGAACTGTTTGCTCTGTTCTGTGCTATCACAAGTTGTCTTTCAGCTTCATTCAGTTCACCAAAATCCCTTATCAAGCACGACCTGGTTATCTCCAGTTTGCTCTGACTGTTGGACATCATCTTCTTTGTAAGCAAAATGAATGCATTAATGATCTCCATAACATCATGAAGGGCCTTGTGCCCAGAAACAGACAGGATCA
The DNA here is from genome assembly GCA_964023275.1 of Norana najaformis. Lineage (NCBI taxonomy): Eukaryota > Metazoa > Annelida > Clitellata > Crassiclitellata > Hormogastridae > Norana > Norana najaformis. The sequence goes on from OZ029925.1 coordinate 17,394,727, forward strand.
ATTATCTATGGAGGCCACTTGGGTTGCCAACCATCCTCGATTCACCTGGTCAGCCTCGGAATCAGCCTTGTGCGTACCATGTCCTGGATTGATCCCCAAATGTCCCGGGACTTGATGTAGATATCCACTTCACCAAATGTTCTTCTTCTTTTTGCACACTAAACTCGAACAGCCGGCCGTAAATAAGTTTTACAACATGAACATAGAATAGAGAGTAGTTAGGTTAGTAGATCCAATAAATGACATCTGCAAATTGCATGCATCATGCGTGCATATATGAACTTCGCTCGTGCTAGGCCCTGAAGCTTGTTAGGTTACTGGAATTTAATAAACGTTTTACTCTTGAAGAGTATTGAAATTTTATATATAGGCCACTTGTCTCTTTGTGATTTGAGTCAAGTCATTTGACTGTAATTTTTAACGACTATTTGCAGCAGATCCTACATTAAGCTGATGTAATATTCGTTACATACAGTGATGCGAACAGGGTATTGGTACTGGCATATCGAGTGACTATGCAGGCGTCCTGGATTGGCAGAATCAAAAGTTGGCAGCCCTAAGGTCCACACACCAGACCAAAGAACGTACCGTACGATAACAGACGCCTCTGCAACCTCCTCTTTCCCAATTATTACCTTCGTGCTTCTCAATTCCACAATAGTTTGTCTATAGCGTGTTTGGAGTTCGTAACGGCGTATGCCCCTAAACTGGCGTGCATACTCCCATTTTTCAAGACTCCAACATCACTTTGATCACCCCCGCACTATTCGATTTCGAAATAAATGTAGTTTAAATTGTTTAATAGGACGCGAACATGACCTTAACATGTTTCAATAAACGACAGGTATGAAATTATGGCGACGACTTACAGACTGTCAACAGGCATATTGGACTAATTTGCACACATGATCACAATCCTAAACTGAAGAATACTAAACACAACAGTCATCAGTTTTAATCCATGGCCAAAAATTTGAAAAGCATCGAGAATAGATTGGTATGCAACAACGCTATACTAACATTTTGGAGCAGAGCATTGCTGAAAACGTACAATCCCAGATAATCCAAAAACTGGAAAGGTCACTGACGGCTAAACAACAGATAAAATTTATTTTAAATAGCCAACTGATATCATTAAGCTGTCCTATTCAACGAAAATCACAACTTTAAATCCTCTGTTGATGAAACAAGAACCCCTTCTGTGTATAATATTTTCTACCTTTACAGGTGATGCATTTATACGTCACAGGGTCACGTGTACATATAATAAGTATGTACGTAAGTAATCGTTATTCGCGTGCTCAGTCGCGCGAGCTGGTGAACTGGGCATCTCGGTGTCATCTATCAACTCTAGATTAGAATCTGTTTCGGTCTATTCTTGACGCAGGTTACCTCCGCGGCCTTTGCTCCAAGTCCTACCTCTTTCTGCTCCGAATTACCTTCATAGCAGACTTAGTTTTAATGCCCTCTTTGACATAAATTGCAAGGCAACCGCAAATGCGCCCATGCGCTGACACCATCAGATTTAACGTAATGTTAATAATACAACACAACTTATATTTATAACGCGCCTTAATAAAACAATGTCTTACTCAAATGACGCGTTACAACATAATAATTAGTTATAGTACTGAGAGAATAAATGAGTCTTAAGTTTTAATTTAAAATTATCTATTGAAGAGCATCTTCGAATAGATTCAAGTAAAGAGTTCCACTCAGCTGGACCAGCTACTTCAAACATTCTTTTACCAAATTGTAGGTTAATAACAGTGTCGTATTTCTCTTACTGTTTCTGTTTCAACGCGCACTTTGTTCTTTTTGCAAGTTTATAATGAAAGGCAGTCCTTCTGACGGTTTATTGAGCCTACGACGCCTTCTGGCGAATGTATAACAAGGTAGATTTTTACAGGCCTTCGTAAGAGGGCGGTTGCATAGGCAAACAGAAGCATGGAAATCAACTAGGTTAGCACCAATTCACGGAGAGTACGATATTCGTTTGTCCACAGTTTGCATTGACTTTTCATGTGGTATCTGCATTGACATTCTTTTCATAATTTCAACACTTCCATTGCCCCATTTGTACAGACTTTTTTGAGAAGTGACTTTTTACAGTGGAATGCACTTGAGTCACTTTCACGTGGTAAGAGTCACATACAGAGTTCAATGCATTATTTATATCACACTTAATCGTCATGCTAAACATCTGTAAACAATGAAAAAATATTACTTCTGGGTTTATTTATTTACAACCAGATGCTACAAACAAGAATTCCATAGATTTAGAATCAGCTGAATTCGTTAAAACGAAAACCCCTTATGTGCAGCTCTAACATCAAAAATAATTCAATCATACCTAAATATTAAAAGCAGTTATATGTAAGCTTGTCTTTGCAAGTAAATATTCTTTGATTTGACAAGAAGTGCTGTTTTTAATGATCAAGGCTTCACTTTTACGCAACCATCAAATGATGCTTGTCCATTACGGTAACGATGCAACAGAAGATCAGAACTCACAAAGAAGTCGATGGTGGTACACTGCTTTTGGAAGAGGTTGGTAAATTTATGGAAATTTGCTTGACATTATACTTTGCTTGACATTGTATATTAATATGATCAATTGCATGTGTATAACTGAAAATCCAATTTACGAGAGTTGAGACTTAAAACTTGTCTAAGTCAATCCAATTCCATCGAAACACAATATTATCAAATATCATTCTATTAAATTCTATTTAAAATATTAATAAATAATGTTAATTAATAATAATTAATAAATAAATAATGTACATCATCATTCTCTTAAACTGTTGTAAGCTTACAGGAACATGAATAATAGAAAAGTACTTTGTAACAAGATGTAACTGGACATGGATCATGGCTGGACAAAAGTCGTTTTAATAATGTCCTCTCAGTGAAATTGTAGCCATTTTAGTATTGTACTTCAAGTACAGTTGGTGGCTGATTTCGTATGGTCCGTGTTGGAGTCCCTGGCACACGTTTCTGCTGGTACTGAGATGTGGCTGCTTGATAGATTTTCTGAAACCAGATAGAACATGAACAACACTATTAATTTCTTCAGTGCAAGAGCTGTAGTGTTTCTGAAATGGTTCGGGGGATAGTACCTTCTCAGTGGAAACTACACAGCTTTAAAAGGAAGCTAGGAAGGATTGGCTACTGAGCATTTTCAGTGGTTCTAACTCAGATTACGTGTCTTCTAAACCAGTTAAAACCAATGTTATTTCATGTTCACAAAAATATTTTTTCAAGAATTGAGCAATGTTCAGTTATACCAGAAAATAACCTGAGATTTCTTAAGTTAGTCAAATGGTGAATAAAGCAATTCAGAATCATTTTCAAGAATTCATCATCTAGACACTTATTACAGCACCTTGTAAGAACCTCTCAAAAGTGCTGCACTTGCTAGTAATTACAGTTGTAAAAGGTCTTTAAGAAGAACAAGCTCATCTATAAGCAAATAATGCTCAGATAACTGGAAAAGGTTGCTCTTGCATACATGTAAAGCCCAACTAACAGCAGAGTACAATATATCACACTGTGTTCATAACGGGCACTAGACAAATGTTTTGCAACAATCATGTACACCTTCTTAAGGGATGTTACCACGAAACACATAATCACTAAGCAATTAATTAATTATCAACATGTTAGACAACTTCTATCAGTTATTTTATTTAAAGCTGATCCTGCCAGGTGGCATTACTGGAACAGAAATCTTGGAATATTTTCCTGTCCTCATAAAGATTTGAACTTTTGACCTCTGGTTGACAATCGTAATAGATTAAAAAAGATTACCCTTTGTTTTGTGCGCATCTGAGCGTTATAGAATGAAGCAGAGTCGGGATTCTCCATCAGCAGCGCCATCTGCAGTCGATCAAATCGTTCCTGCTCATCTTCGACCTTTTTTTACAGAATTAACAAAGTTTTTCAGTAAACAATTTTCAGTAAACAGACTCTTCTATGAGAATAAATTTCATAATGAATGTTATTGATGATAATGACAACAAATTCGCAAGTAATTGCCTCTTGATCAGTTCTACGTTTAAGATTAACCTGTTTTTATGGTTTCTACAACCCTTCTACTTTTTATTTTATTTTTTTCCTTGCAAATAGTGGTACTTATTACTACTCAGACTTTATCTGGCAGTTAAGATGTACCAGTAATGTGCACTATGATATTCAACTAGAAGTTAGAAATCATTTCTGCAATGGGTGCAGAAGCTACGTTCTGACAGAAACTACCACTGAAGCATTAAAGGATTCAAGGTGAGTGAGGAAGACTATGCTAACTCCCTCTGGTCTTCTGGCAACCAGATGTGGTTCTTGACATGACATCTTTGGACAACCCCACTGAATTGGCGCAGCACTCATGAATAAGCTGGTGCCCTGCACTTAGCTTTTAAGCAGCGCTTTAGAAATTTTGAGTTTACAATTACAATTAACAAATGCTTATAGCAAGGAGCAGTTAAACTGAATTTCAACACTTTGGAAACATATGCTGTTGTTACTTGTTATTAATCATGATCTGGCATGAATGGGAAATGTGGGAAGGTCTACAGCAAGGACAACCACAGCACCCGGCCCAACAGGATGGGCTGAGCTTCTTGCATTTCATGATCCCGAGACATTGCTGGAGAGCTCTCAGAAGATGCTGAGGCATTGTCTCTCTATGTCATCTTATTTGTGTATGGCTACTTGCAAGGTGAAGGTGACTTGCAAGTAGCGGTACTTATTAATACACAGACTTTAGATGTATGAGGTGCATTCTGTTACATTATCTTGCACTTTACAAATTGACTTTTAATACTGAAAATTTCCTGCTATTGTAAATCTCACCACTGGCTCCATCTTCTGGTTGGAAGGGAGTCTCACTCGAGCACCGGCCGCTGACATCGCCGACGGCTGTGTCTCCTCTTGAACCCCACTTAGGTAACTCCTCGCATACCAACCATCAAACTCTGAAAAATTTGTATTTTATTGATTTAATTAGAGCATTTAATACACTTGCAAGTGAGTAAAACTGATCCTGTTATTATCATCAACCGTCTCACTTCCATAACAAGGAATCCCTTATACAACCAATCCTTCAAATGAAACCACAAAAGAGATGGCACAGTGGCCGATGCCTCTCCAACGCTGTAACCCAGTTCAAACCTTGGCCAAGTGAAATTGACATAGACTGCACTTTCAAATTGTACATAACCTTTGAGACCATTATCTTCGATAAACATGCCTCCTTAAATCCATCACATGCTAAAAACACTTAAGTCAAGTCAAAATAGGTTACTAAACTCATCTGTCCTCTGACTTCTGGTTTTCTGACTTATCACATTTCAATCGCACATTTCTAATGGATTACGATTTTCGACTGCAGTTTTGCCTGATGCCACCATCAACAGATGCTTTACAGATTGTGATAACAGCGCTACAGCAGTCATTAGATCGGACCTGAACAGGTCTGCCATTTTACTTACTTAAAAGATGATAGAATTCCTATAGCATTTCTTAGACAGAAAACCCAAAAGTGCATTCATGATGGATCACTTAAACAAGCCATAAGGCCTGTTATAACCCAGTGAAATCCAAAGGAAATCCAAACAAGCTAAGACGGAAAGCATAAATATGAAATACCAGATACGCTGACATGAGATGACTGCATGTACGTAGCGCATTAGCAATTCAGGAAAATAACTGTTGCCAGTGTCGGTAGTTTACAGATGATTTGGTTAGACTTTCAAGTATTGCAGAATACAAAATCCTGAACAAAATTTCTTCTGTTTACTTTCTGAGTTGCAAATAACTGACCCTGTATAAGTTTTTGTCGACACTGGTCAACCAGCTTTTGACAGTACTGCACCTCGGATTTGATTGTTTTCAGTTCGTCGAAGCTGGTGCGATAAACAGCTTTGAGGTCCTTAAGTCTTTTTATTTCCAGGTATTCCGTTTCACTGATGACAATGTCACCATCTTCGTTAACATTGTTGCCTGGAAAAAATATTTCATCAAGATCACAATCCCTGATAAATATTGTTTAAAATATGACAGAATAAACAGCTTTAAATTAACTCTCAATACAAATATTCTTGTGCAAAAATAACTGCAAAATCTTGGAATTATATATCATCATTCCGTAACAGGAACCTTACAATCTGAGAAACTTCTGCCAATTCTTCCCCCTCCACCTCTTCATCCTATTTGTATATGGATATATTCCAACAACATACTCAAGGAACAGTAGTGATAAAATTCTAACCTGAATGAACACAATCAGGTCTGTGAGGGAGTGCTAGTTGGGGAGCAGAACCACATAATGCGTTCTGTCAGTGTTTTAAAGTCATTCAGGACTCAATTTAAGTTGCATCTGTTTCAATATGCTTACCCATCATAACCTGATTTCTGATTTCCCAGACCTTTTAGATTTAAACCATGCTTCTCCAATGGATTATGATTTTTGACTACAGTTTCACTTCAAACAACCGTTAATCAATGTTTTGTTCATTACGATAAAGATACATCTGCACACCCACTTCATGTCTGTTCAGTGTATTTCACTGACTGTATCATCCATGCTACTGATAACTTAAAATCAGTGAAACTGCCACTACCTTCGGCTTCTCTATCAGCTTTGAGTTTGGCCAGTCGTGCTAAGCTCTTGTCCATTTCCTCTTTCGTTGAATTTATTTCTTTTGCAAGTGAAGCGTATGAAAGCTTCTTGGCTGATAGGATCTCTGCAGAAAATGTTTGCAACACAGCAATATGCAGATTATAATAATGTAAAAGTGTTCCATGTTTAAAGACTCCAAATATCAAACAGCTATTAAAATTTGCAAATGTATTAATTTTATTAATCTACTGTAGTTAGTTAGTTAGTTAGTTATCTAAACACTTTAATAAAAGACCCTTTAATTACCTAACGTGGCCATCTCTGAGATCCAAACAGAGGAAAATGATTTGAAAGAACATGGGTTTGGGCGACCACTGCATGGAATGGTCACTGGCAAGCACAGGACAGAAAGGCATGGCATTCATTGATTTGCAGATATGGCACTGAATGAGAGGGGAGCTTCCGTAACATACCAGTAGTGCATCTATTTATTTATATTTATTGATTTATTGCATTTATTATGCTTGCAAGGTCAGTATATCTGAATCTGAAATGAAAGTTCGTGCAAAGATCCTGGCCAGGGTCAATACATGAAACCCACTTGGCAGGCACAAACATGCAATCATTGGATTACAGGTATGATACTAAACAGGCCAACCTGCCACACATGTACTGTGGCATAACACAAAAATCTAAATTTACTGCATTATCAAAAAGAGCATACCTTTGTTTTCTGTAAGGATGCGGTTAATCTCACTTCCTTCATCTCGTTTGAACTCTTCAAAAGCTTCCACTCTTCCAGGAGGTGTACTAGAAAAGTCAGATATTTGGTTACCCACCCCACACATACCTCTTATACTGGTAATAAGAAATGGTTTATTTTAAGACAGTTAGGTCATGTTAAGTAACATCTACTGTCTTAACGTATTTGATTAAATCCGTCTTATAAAAACTATTACAGTAGGAAAGTTCTGGCAATAGTACACTAGAATTAGCCAAAATACACTAAAATTGGCTATAATATTAGCCATAATACATAAAATTAGCCATAATGTGCCAAAATTAGGAATAATATGCCAAAATTAGCCATAAGCCAAAATTAGCCATGATACACTAAAGTTAGCCATATTACATTAACAGCTGACAAAAATTATACAAGAAATCACACCAAAACTAGCCATATTACACTAATAATTGGTCATACTGCACCAACATATTGGCCACATTTCACTGCTATTTGCACCAAAAGCCATGTCACACTAAATCAGGTCATACTGTGCCAAACACTTGGGCCATTTTGCATTACTAACTGACCACATTATGCCAAAAAATGAGCCAAAATGCTGAATATACTTACTTACTGCATGTATGTATCAAGACATTTACCACAGCCCCTCTACAGACCTCTGAAGAGTACCTGTAAATCTGTATCCTTGTCAAGTCATGGGGTGAAAATATTTTGTTTGACCAAAAAAGCTCATAAAGACTTGTCTACCTGGGTCTTGGTGGAGAAGTCTGTTCTTTGGGTCTTGAGATTGTGCTCTGACTTTCCGATTCCTCTCGTCTGTCTTCTTTGTCACCAGATGGTGTCTGTGTCATAGGAACTTCCGTAACCGAAGTTTTTGCGACTTGTGTTGGACTCACCTGCTTCAGGGCAGGGCTAAAATGTAGAAGCAAAATATTTATACAATAACATAATATAATTCATTAATAAAAACCTTATATAATTTAAGAAGCAAAAAATTTAAACACTAATTTCATATTAAATACTTTTTTAATCAAAAAATAGATAAAAGATTACAAGTGCATAATTTAAAATGAATAACAAAACAAGAATACAAGTTTATAAACAAAATATGAACAACACATTTTTTCCAACATCAATTTCCACTCTAGAGAAAAGAAAATCTTCCATAAGATTTAACACCATCAAAATTTACAGCAATCTGTATTTTAAAGGCTCTTCTTGTCATCTGTGAATAAGCTGGTCCCCAAGGCATGGCTTTCGTTGGGCGCTGTAGAAATCTCGGAATTACGATTACGATATGATTACGATCTGAGCACATTTCTCTTACTGATGAACTTTCTGTTATAAATGAACTTTAACACCATTTAGGTTAGTGCAGACAATGCTTTTTTGAGTTACTTAAAAGGCATTATAATAAGTGTGTAGACACCTACCTAACTAACAGGTCCCTATTTCCACTGACAAACAATGTAACAAAACAGCAAAAGAAAAAGTGAGAAAGTCAAAAAAAGTAGGGAAAGGTTAAAAATGTTTCTAACCTAGACCTCTCTCTCGATTTTCCCTTTTTGAATTCATTCTTCTTAGCATTGATGATGGAAGAGGGAACTGGTTTCAGTCCAGAAGTGGCCGGACCAATTCCAAATCCTGATGGGTCAGTCTCTCCGACAAGTTCCCCTGCACTGTTGATGGGAAAGCCTGCCTGCTGAGCGGCTGCTATCGCAGCTTGATCGGTTTTATCAATCAGCGTGTATCTTGCTCTTAGTTTGTCTTCGATATCTCTGGCCATTTGACTGAAACAAACAAAAACATTCACCAGTCCATGCTGTATTTAGACATCTAGTGTTAGAGGATAGCACGGTTGAGGTGGTTCCAGTTTGAATGCATGGACAAAATTTTAAAAGTAGACCCAATTATGAACATTTGTCCCACTTTAGATTCAAATTTGCTGACTTTACACGCATAATACATGCCTTAAATAAATAAGCAAATAGATAAATTCATGTATATATCTGGATATTCATTAGTGCCTTTTTAAATGTCTAAAAATCACAGGGTGACATTTCATGTTACAGGACTACTGCCTACAAAACTTTCAAGAAATTAACTAAATGTCTGCAATTAATGTCTAGGGATAAAACAAAAATACACTTACATAACATCAACAAATGGTAACTAACCATGCCTATAACCCTAGATGATAAATAATTAATTAGCAAATGGAAAAAACCGAGATTTAAAAAAATGCTGCCTTTTGACTTCTACAAATACTTCAAAATTATACGAGACTTTAGGTTACCGTTAGGTATTTTATATACAATTCAATGTTTTCAAAAGATTACCTAATATATCACTGCATTATATGAATTTTTTCATTTTCAAATTTATCAGTAAAAGTTCTTACTTTGATATCTCCTTAAATGCTTCAAAAACTCCTTGAATTTGTCGCAAATTGACCACCTGTCCAAAAAATAATAAGAGAAATATCACTTAAAATTCTAATCAATGGATACATGAAGAAGTAAGCTAAGCAAACCCATGAGAGGCAGCTGTGCATGGGTATGGTGTTAGCGACTTCGTTTTTCTTAGCCTCGACATATGAGGGTGGGTGGCCAGTACTCTTCCTCATCGTCTGACATTCCTACTGACAGTGTATAGTCAGTGTACTCATTTTAAAGTTGAGTTTACTACGGGGTGCAAATAGAGTGGAAATTTCAAGCATCTTTCTGTTCAGGTGGGGATTTGCACCCCTGACCCAAAATTGATTTGCTGACCTTGAGCATGTAATAAGTGCAGTAAATAAAGTAAAGTAAAATAAACAGTTATGTTTTAAGGTCTTGCTCAAAATCCCAACACAGTGACTGCCTAAGGGGAGATTCAAGTCAACACACTCCACATTATGAGGTCAGTGCTCAACCAATCGGCTACAATGGCGCCATCTGACTGTAAAGTCGAGGAGAACAGCTTAGTATGAAAGTTGAAGCTAAAACTGTGCAAAGAAATGCACAACAAACTATGCCTATTTAATTAAAACTATATAAGACATGAGCCACAAACTAAAATCATATCGCAATAAATGCTGATGTCAATTACACGACTTGATCAGAGAAAAACCGCTTCCAAATAGCTCGACAGTTCTTACGTCAATCTCACTGATCTTTCCCTCGAGGTACTGTCGCACCTGTTGCCGTATCTCGTACCTCTGCTGCTCTGTTAGCGGGTCGTAGGTGATCTGAGTTCGATTGACCAGAGTATCGTGCATCGCCAGTTCTCGCTTCAGCAGCAGCAACTCCTTCTCCAGGTTCTTTACCATTATCTGAATTCAACATCAGCCAGACTCTCAGACATAATGTAATGTAAATCTCTTAAATTTATCACACAAAAGGTGCATCCATGAGACCAGCTTACTAAGACCAGACGGTTATCAGATCAAGTTTGCAATAGGCAGGTTGCTCGGTCAGTTCTGGCCCCTGATCAGAATCCACAAAAAATTCCAATCAGGTAAATCTTCTGCAAAGTAATAGAAAGTTTAACAACTGGATAATCGTTGAAGGTGCTGAATTTTAATGTTATGATCAGCAATTACAACTCTGCAACTGCCATCGTAATCGTAATTCCAACATTTCTACAGCACCCAACGAAAGCCACATCATGGAGACCAGCTTAATCACAGTCAAAACAAAATCAAGAGGCAAAAGGGTTCAGTTCCAGGTCAAGATCCAAAGTCAAGCAGAAAGACAGCGTGGCAGCTAAAGTGGGTGATGTCTGGGACTGGAGCAGAAAGAGAGATAAGAGGAGAAAAGGGAGTCAGGACAGGATCCGCAAAAGAGGAACCCTAACCAAACATCACCCACCAGCTGCCACGCTGTCTCTCTCTGCCTGACTCTTGGATCTTGACCCAGAACCGAACCCTTTTGCCTACCGATTTTGTTTTGACTGAGCGCCTGTGAATAAGCTGGTCCCCGCGGCGCGGCTTTCGTTGGGCGCTGTAGAAATCTTGGGATTACGATTACGATAACCCATCCTTTGGTGATGCCAGTCCCAAGCCTGGATAAAGGAGGATAGCTATGCTAATCACTTTTGCTATGACACATCTCTGTTAAACATAAATTACTACTACTTAGCAATTACTATCATCATTATGATGATTATTACAAGATCCCAAGCACATGAGCAAAGATGAAGAAACAAGGAAGAAAAAAAATGGATGATGGAATTGAATAAACTGAATAATTTCACTGACATTTGGGTTGTAATGGACGTTGACTGCTGGTTCGATCGCAACACACATCATCCGGGTCGCAAACCTCAGCGTAGAAACCTAATCCAATAATCACATGCAACTAACGTACTTTCATGTAAGCAAGTAAGTAATACATCTGTTAACACGCCGTATGTCTATTGGCTGAGCAAGGAATCGTAGGCTTTAGCATAACAACACAAAGCAAACATGCTCAATTATTAGAACCATTCTGATCTAACACATTACAACACAATGGATTCCAAAATTTAGTTCAGCTACAGAAAACGACCTTGTCATCCATCTTTCAACGTGGTCTTGCTATAACGCATTCTTGACATTGCTCCCAAAGCAGCATCATAATGAGTTTCTGGTGTATTATGTTGATTATAATGATGATGACAATGATTTCGGGTTTCAACTGTTACAGGTTCTTTGTAAAGAGAGCAGTAAGCAATAATCACCTCATCATGTTAACCAATTCTGTGGTTACTGTCAGTCTCATCAACTTGGCTAGCGTCATAATTGTTATCATCATCTTTTAATATATATATATATAATCAGTTAGTCACCAAAGTAGATGAATCATTGATACAAGTATCTTTTCTTTGTGTGTATCAGTAGGTGTCTGTAGTGTACGTATGTATCTGGATATAAAAAACATCATCACCGATGATCTTTTTATGCATGTACTAATATACATGTATTTTCATTTATGTTTGTATGTATCTGAATATTAAAATAAAAACCTGTAAGGCACTTCTGCAAATTAATGAATACGATGAATATGGCTCACGGTTTCCTCGATTTGTGCGGCCTCTCCCCAGATGTTGGCAACGAGACGTGTGTAGCAGTTGCCGCCAATCGAGTCCTTCAGACAGTGTGTTAGTTTCGACTGACGGAACGGGATGTGCTCCCGACGCTTGTCAGCCAAAGCGAGCACAACTTGCTCAAGAAATGACAGCGACTTGTTGATGTGCATCGCTTCCTCCTTAGTTTTACCCTCAGACTTCAAGCAATATTACTTATATATTACATAAGTACCAAAATTACTATCAAAATATTACTTATATATAACATAAAATATCAAAAATTACTATCAAAATATTACTTATATATTACATAAAGTATAAAAATTACTATCAAAATATTACTCATAATCAAAATATTACTTTATATTATGTAAAGTATCAAAAATTACTATCAAAATATTACTTTATATTACGTAAAGCATCAAAAATTACTACCAAAATATTACTTATATATTACATAAAGTAAAATTAGGTAGATAGACACATTCTGTATAGTAGTAGACAGACACATTCTGTATAGTCCATTTTAAATTTCCTTTTCTGTAATTTTGTGTATAGCATATTTCAGTTCATACTTTGCCATCATACTTTGATTTATGTTAATAGGTGACCCAAATTAAGTGGGACTCTGGTCCTTTCTGGCTCTGGCTTTTGTATCCTTGTCAGTTGTAAAATGTGACATACTGAATTTTGGATCAACAAGTGTTGATGACGATGATTTGCAACCATGGTTGGGGACCATACTATTTGATCAGGGTCTTGTGTTGCCAGGTCTAGATCACCTCTGAGCAGTTTTACTGAAAAGGTGCCACATAAATGTGCACTTACGATTACAGTTACATAGTGTTCAAACATATCCACATCATCCAGTGTGCACTTTATGCCATTACCAAACTTTGCCACAAACTCCAAAATGTATTTTTCAACGTCCCATCGACTGTAGCCTTGACGTTATAAAGTGGAACAAGTACACAAATTCAAGAAATAAAAGTGTTAGGAGTTCCAAAAGGATTGAAAGTCCCTCTGTAATCAGCTAAAAAGTTCGAATGGCTCAACTCTTTAAAACTGGGTGATTCACTTGTGGAGTTGGTTGATGTTGCTCGTAACTTGGGCGTTATTTTTGATTCTACTATGTCTCTCACCAACTATATAAATGGAATTTGTAAGTCATCGTATACGCATATTCGTGACATACGCAGAATTTGACAATATGTCCCTATGTCTTCAAGGATATCTTTAGCAAATGCACTGGTCTCCTGTCGCCTTGATTACTGTAACTCGCTTCTTACCGGTATCACAAAGTCAAACATGCAGAAACTTCAAAGAATACAGAACTCTTTGGCCAGAGCCTTAACTGTTACATCAAAATATGAGCATATAACCCCTGTACTTAAATCCTTGCATTGGCTTCCTATTCAGCAAAGAATATTTCTTTTAAATTGGGGCTTATAGTTTACAAAACACTGAAATCTGGACAACCACAATACTTAAAATCAGTCCTCAAACTCATCATTATTCAACCAGGTCATCTGAATGCCTTGTTCTTGTTGTGCCAGAAACTAGTACTTGTCTTGGTAGATGAGCTTTTTCGGTTACTGGACCGAAAATTTGGAATTCTCTGCCTGCGTCAGTGCGTTATGCTCATTCTGTTATGTCATTTCGTTCTCGACTTAAGACTTACCTTTTTCAGCTGGCTTATCCGCCGTAGGCTGCCTCTCTGTCTTAGTGGACTGATCTTCTGGATATCAACCTGAATGAGGATTAAATCTGAAGCGCCATCGGTAGATGCCTTGTGCATTAGACAGCGGCGCTCTAAAAGTTTTTAATTAATGATAATAATAATATCTCTACTGTTAAATATTCACATTTAACAAGTACATCAAACACTTAAACTTATGCTTACCTGAGTTTTTCCCAATCGTTCAGATCCAGCGAGATCGACAAAATTGAGCTTGCTCAGTGTGTACTTGGCATTCGACTCCACTCTGGAACGGCTCTGGCAACATGATTTAAAAACAAATGTAGAGTTTTGTAGACCATTTATAAATTATTAATGCATATGGATATTTTCAGAGCTATTTCAAAGATATTTTCATAATTTAAGAACAAATGTAGAGCTTTGTAGACCATTATAAACTGAAAATGCATACAGATGTTTCCAAAGTTACATCTTGCTAAACAGTAACCTTTTTAGCTTTCATTTTGCCCTTGGACAGAGAAGTCAGTTTTACAGATCAGATCAAAAACTGAGGCATATTATCTGCTACTAATTAGACAGCCATTTTACAGTATGATTAAGCCACCTGCTCAAAAAGGAGCATCAAAGTACGAGTTCAAAGTGGTTCAGATGTCTTTTCATGTTATAGAGTAACTGATGTATATACTCGTTAGCAGCCAGTTTCTTAATATTTTCTCTTAATGGCTTCAGTTTTGTCCATTGAGGCAGCATTTTCAACTGGAAAACCAACTCCTGCACTTAAAAATTTTGCCCTTTTCAATGTTGCTTGCTCACATCAACCTTGCTCGCAGCTCAGATTCTTGTAAGCTTTATATGCAGCAAGTTTACGAGGTACTTGAAAGGTGTTAAGTGTTAAGATACACACATATACATTTACATACATACACAAATAAATACATATATAAATACATGAAAAATACTCAAAGAAGAACCCACTGCAAAGCAAACAATAAAACATCGACAGTTCAACACAACAGCTGAGAAACAGCAGAGTAAACTTTGCAAAATCGAGAAATTGACTGGCGAAACAACACAGACCTCGATGAAAACTGTGAAGATACAGTGCGATCGTGAAGACTGCTTGTTGAGCGTATGAGCAGCAATTGCTCGATTTGTTTCACCCTGTATGATTTACACAAATAACATACTCTATAAGTAAAGCAAGGCAAGGAAAGTTAAGATATGGTAGGGTCAGGTAAGGTAAAGTAGCTAGTCAAGTAAGTCAAGGTCCGCACTACCATTTCACAGCAGTGCAGCTTCACCATTGTTGGCCCTGCTTCATGGAACGACCTGTCTGGCGAACTTTGGTGGGAATTCCTATCTCTCCCAATCTCTTTTCTGCAAGCATCTGAAGACTGTATTATTCCCCATTAGTTCTGGGACAACGGGTCGGGAGCGCCTCTGATGAGTCTTATCTTGAAGTGGCGCTTTATAAGTTTTTGATTACAATTACAGTTACAATAGGGTATAGGTGCTTGTACTACCCATCACATGTATTTGAAAGGGTCTCAAAGGTGCTGTACAAATAACCAGAAACCGATTTAAATACTTTTTTGTTTCACTCAGGTAAGAAAAGCAGAACAGGAACTGATAAGCCCTTCACCTCTGCACCTAAACTCTGGATTGCAGTGCACATCAGGTCAAACAGACTATCGGGGCATGGTAGCCGAATGGATAGAGCGCTCGGCTTGTAATGCATCGAGTATGGGTTCAAGCCTCCCCTGTGTAGGGACTTGAGCAAGTCATTCACTCACAACTGTTTCATGCCTCTGATTCAGGTTTACTGACCTTGCGTGTGTAATAAAACGCAAAATAATAATAATAATAATAATTTGTTGTTAAGCTGTTATCCTGTTGTAGGATTGCTACTGTCATGTTTGCACTTCTGCCAAAATAACCTTCAACTGCAAGGCCTCACTTCTAAGCCTTCTAAGGACTGCTATCAACACAGACATGCAGCTACCCTACCTTACCTGACCCTACCTGTAAGATGATTAAAATGGATGAGACCTCAAACAACAGGTTCAATGCTTCTTCCTCATTCTGCACCATGTGGCTCTGGAGTCCTTTGACATAAACTCCCTGTTCATCCTCGACAATTGTCAACGGATTCAACTGCACGACCTTCATCGAGTCCGGCAACGTTGACAAAAGGTCGTACATTGTTTCGTTATAAATTTCCATGTATGAAATTCTATGAGTACAAAATAAAAACTTTTTCAATAATCAAATAAAAACATAAATAAAATATTCACACTCAGTTTCACAAGTACAAACAACAACCAAACTAAGTTCAGAAACCAAAACTGAGAAGTTGTAAAAACTATACACTAGTTTGCTGATTATGGGAACCACAAGTGAAACTATATTTCCTGAAAACATAGGAATAAGTTTCATGCACAGTGAACTTTCTTTATTCAGACTCTGATCTTAAACTTTAAAGCACCTTCAGCATGTGATCTAGTTTTATTTCGTATTACAACCAAATTATAATGTTATTTGTTATGGCTTCCAAAGGAAGCTTTAAAAGAAAGCCAAATGTACACCAATATAAAAATAATAGATTACAAAAGATTTGTGTGGTTATTTTTCGATTACATTACATCACATCACATTACATTATTACCTGTCAGGTCCATAGTGCCTTTTGAGCTTTTGTTGAAGTGGCACTATATAAATTTGCAATTAAAATTACAATGTTATGAATCCTCTCAAACAAGACAGCTGTGTGCCCGTGCTTAATCTTTCTGAAAAAGGTGCTATATAAATCTGACCACAATACGACGCAATACCTAAGATTGATGGCATAGTCTGGCCTCTCATCAATGTCTCTGAACAGCTGGGACAAGGCCCTTGGAATAAGTCCACGATGTTTATAGTTTTCCGTTGCACCCGTCATGGTAAATGTTTTTCCAGCTCCGGTCTGTCCATAGCACATGATGGTACCTACAAGTATCATCAGTTGACACAAACGTTTTTGCTGTTGAACTTCAGATAGTTTTGTTCAGAGTCAATAGATTAAGTCTTAACCACATTTATATGAAAGCCTACTCTAAATGATAGGTGCCATGATCAAGTGGTTTGATCTTGTTTATCTAATAATTATCATCATTATTATGAAATTCGCAACGTGCAAAAATGACACATAAATGTAAATCTGATGTGCAGTTAGTCAGGTGATAACGCATATCTGAAAATGAGAAACATTGCATTTTGGGGAAATTTTGCAGGGATAAAAAGAATCAGAGCTTCAAAGAAAGATTTCTATCAGTTGAAAAAGACAGTAACAGTTGAAAATACACAAAACCGTATGCCAATCCTCTAATTACAAAACTGATAGGAATTAGATTACATTAGATTTGAGGCACAAGATTACACACCTCCAGGGCCCAACATAAACTGATGTTTAAAGAAATTTTTATATCTTTGAAAATCAGCACATTAGAAATTCTTTATCTAGTATCATAACATCAAGGAGCATAAGCATATCAAGGCATGAGAAATTTCTTCTTCATCTAGCATCACCTCATTTCTTCATCCAGTTTACAAAACCATCAAGGAATATGTATTCAGGTATGTAAGTATGTATGTATGCATCTACGTATCTGAACAAACCATTGTATCCGTCAAGTGCGGCTCTGATCACATCCAAGGCCACAGTCTCATAGACCTTCTCCTGACTGGCGTTGTGCAGTACACCATCAAGCTTAAATGACCAGTCCACTATCTGGTTGTTTACGACGCCCTTCTTTGGATCTCGATAGCAGTGCACATTTACTGTCTGCAGGAAAGACATTTCTTTTCCTTATTACCTTATTATCTTCATTAGCATAAATTAAAGCTGCATATATGACAGTAGTAGCATTAGTTTATAAATAACTATTTAATTATACAGAAAACTGTTTTTAATAGATTAAATTTGTTCAGTAAATAACTATTCAAAAATTTAGAACTTAAACTGTTTAACAATTTGAACAACTCTTGTCAACAAATTTAATTATTTCAGTAAATAAATATTTAGAAATTTATCATCAATAGATGGGCATCCAAAGAAACTGTGCAGAAGTGTCTAAATATGAAAAGTGAATCACACGATTATGAACTGATGATGGCCAAAAGTTTCAAGATGTGAGTTTCAGGAGGGGCAAGTGCCCAGTCTTGAACCTATGTCCAGGTGCCCATGCATTAATACATCAAATTATTTAAGTAAATAACTGTTTAAAGACTTTGAAAACTACTTAACCATTCAGTGAGTTAGAAAACTCCTTAACTTTTTTACCTTCCCATCTGGTTGAAGATTGATCATGTTCAGGGCAAAGTTGGTGGTTGGTCTGGTTCGCACCCAGACCGCAGCCCTCGAACCATGGTTGCTGTGACCGGCTTTACACACAAAAATCACAACAGCAGTAATTTTAAGCTTAGCAAACAGACAGACAAACAACAGGACTTGGACTAAAGATGAGAAAAGCACTAGATTTGTCAAGTGAACAAAGAGAATGGACAGAATGGACACCCATAACCACCAAATGGCCAGAATCAGGAACTGATGATAAAGAATGTTAAAGGAGTCACTTAGTAGTTCCAATGTTTAACGAGATCTTGTGGCATCAAAGGCCATTGACATCGACCTCCTCCTTTATCCAGGCTTGGAACTCGCACTACCCCCAAACAAGGCAGTGGCAGAGTTGAGTCACTTATTGTATACAGTTCTGTTATATAACCGTAATTTATAGCACACATGGAGTACTATGATCCAGCAGCTATGTTTTTAACAGTCTTAGTTCGACATTAAAAACGCGCCAGAGTGTAACAGTTTCCCTAACTATTTCTTATGATATATTTCTAAAACAAAATATTCAGACACTGTTATTGCTGCCTTAATATCTCCGTGTCTCTTCTGAATTGACACTTTGAGACCAGCATCATATTTTAAATTGAAAATTGTAAACGAACATTTATAAAGCACCACTTAGGAAACAGTGGCGCTCCCGACTTGAACAAACAAAAAGGATTTCAGGCGTTTGCGAGACTGGGTAGGAAAGAGACTAAGTAACTGAAGCCAAAGTTCAAGAGGAAGGCAGTTCCAGCTGGAAGGGCCAACAAAGGCAAAGCTGGACTGGGCAGTTGTAGTGCGGACACGAGGGACTACCAAGAGACCACGGGTAGCTGAGCGAAGGGAGGCATGGGCAGGCAACGAGGAAACCGGAATACAAAAAGAGGTTAAGTAGGACGGAGCAGAGCCTAGAAGGCAGTTGCGCATAAGGATTAGAATCTTAAACTGGATGCGTTGACTGACAGGAAGCCAATGAAGTGAGTCACGAATAAAAGTAGATATATGGGCAGACTTTGAAAGATCACCGATAAGGCGTGCAGCAGCATTAAGTATAGACTGAAGCTTGGAGGTGTTAATTGCAGAAAGTCCAAAGTGTATTGTATTAGTAAATTTAATTAGCATGTCTAACAGAAACACTCCCCAGAGGAAGATAAGGAAATAAAATCGATTATCTTATACGTAGGTGCCGGGGCATTTATACTGCGCCTTCCAATAACTTCTCGGTGTTTTGCCATGGCTATGTAGCCTAACATTTTCATTTCAGTTGATGATTCAGTAAAGCTGACTTAATATAACATGTAACGATGTAGCAAGGCCCGCATGGACTCAGCCAGCCTTGGGCAGGCAAAGCTAACCCCGCCACGAAAATTTACAAGGGTTCATAATTGGGGGCTAAACTAAACGTAGCAATGGCGGTTGTTTACTCGACGGGCAGCGGCTACAGCTTAGAAAAGTTAACATTACATTTTAACTGATACCAATCGCGCCATTAAAACTTATATAACTTATGATGATCAACTTAAAACGACCGACACTTTCAGATGAACGTATACTTACACACATTTGCTGACATTTTCAGATGGAATTAACGTCCTAACCCAGTAACTGTTGGCAGCAGGTTGCTATTAGTGACGCGCATGCGCGACATCGGCTGCAAGAACCAGTCGCAAGGTGGCGGTGCCATCGTTGGCGCGAAATCAGCGCAACATTTTATCATATGCTGCTTGGCTACAAAATGCTGACATTTTTTGTAGCGACTTGGTAGTCTTGACGCTACTCCTTTTGGAGTGATTTTATCGGGTGAGATCATCCACCACTCCTGCCCGTTTGAATGGGCGTCGCGCCATTTCAGGTCTACGTATGATTGTTATTAATTAATTAAAAACTTATAGAGCGACGGTGTCTAATGCACAAGGCATCTACCGATGGCGCTTCAGATTTAATCCGCATTCAGGTCGATATCCAGAAGACCAGTCCACTAAGACAGAAAGGCAGCCTACGGCGGATAAGCCAACTGAAAAAGGTAAGACTTAAGTCGAGAACGAATCGCGCTTGTCAGAGGTGGAAATATCTTGTCACAAATTATGAGATTCGATAGGCAATCCTGTTAAACAGAGGCCCGACACTGTTTCTGTACCGAAGTGCCTATACACAAGCAAGTCTTTGGAATAGTCTAGCACAAATAAAGGCCCGACTTGCCAACTCACTTTTATAATTTAAGTCATTTGTTTTTACGTTGTTTTTTACTCACTTGTTTTTAATCACTTGTTTTACCCCCCTATTTTACTTTAGCATTTTGCATGACTTCGTCTTGTCCCCATCGCATGCTAATCCGCTCCACAGATTCAGATTCACTGACTGCGCGTGTATTAACTGCTTTAAATAAAGAAATAAAACTATGTACTTGAATGCATCACTTAACTAAATTGTAAAAATGCAAGCCTCTAAGTCGTTGAGAAGGCCTACTTTACAGGTTATTATCTGCACAGGGCACCCAAAAGAGTGTTCAGTCAATACCCACCTCGTTAGCCACGTTCATCTGACCTACAGAGCCTAAACTGGCCACCAGGCACAAGCTTCTACCATTTGAGCTCCTTTCTGTCCCCCTCTCAGTGTTCCGCAGACGCATGAACACTGTACTGTTCAACAGTGATTTTACTTTTTCGGGTCGAAAGCACCTCTGTTGAGTTTATCCTCTAAGAGGCGCTTTATAAATCTCAAATTACAATTACTTGCACAAGGCGGGCGTATACTCTACAGTTGGCCCAGTGAACATTACATGGCTGTCTCTGTTGGCTGTGTCTAACGAACATCTTGTGGCTGCCAAGATCGTTGACGTAGGCCTTGTCTTCCTCTACATAAGGTTTGTAAGCAGTTATTGCATAAACAGCGTCGGTCGGAAGCACTTTAAAACGGCGTCTGAACAGAGAATTGCATTATTCAGCGTTTAACGACATCTTCTGACTGCCAGAGCCAGTGACCTCGTTCTTACCTTCAGGGCTTCAAAGTGAACCCTCCCACTTTGGTTGGCACTCCCTGAGGCTAGGACTATAGTCTGTTAGAAGCATAGTAAGAAACTGAAAGGCTGAACTAGCCATAGACCTACGTGGAAGAAAATCAAATATATTCATTATTTTATTTACTATTTCATTTTATATAGTATTTTAGTAAAAAGACAAGTTTTTATCAGTTTCACCAAGAAAGTAAAGGCACCTTTGTCCAGAAGTCCGCCCTTTCAGAGGGCGCCACTATCAAATTATCACCAGTAGGCTATTTCTGCCTTCCACACAACAGGTTCCAAATCGAAAAGCAGATCTGTTAAATATATGCGTAAGTAGTAAGGGGAGGGTCACTTTAACTTCACCTCCCAAACGAGACCCTTCCCTTACTATTTGCGCAGGTACCATTGGCGGCTCCAGGACTGGTTGCGTGGGGGCAAGAGCATTTCCACAGGGGCGCCATATTCTGGCAGTCCACCATGCACGTGGGAGTCTGAGGGGCGCCGGCATATAACCAAGAGGGGCACGGTAAGGGCGAACCCCCCACGCCTATAGCCTAAATCAGTCACTGCAATAGGTACTATGTAAATGCATAATTACATTAGGTCCTACATACATTAGGTCCTACATTAAAAAGAAAATACTGATATGTATTTATTCCTAAACAGTTGGATATATATATATATATATATATATATATGTTCAAGAAGTGAAAACATACCAACAATGATTGCACCTAATTCTGTTAGCTAAACACTACAAAAGCAATAGTTAACTAGCAATGCTAGCATACGCGATCGTGCCTCCTTAGAAAACCATCACAAAGTCGAAAGAAATCAAAACTGGGCTCGATATTATACAATACAATTAAAGTATAACATAATAACGCCTTCCTTAAAAAGTTCAGAAGTAAACATTGAAGCCGGGAAACAGGAAAGATTAATAGCCATAAGCAGACTGAAAGAGGTAGGTTTCATCTTGGAGGGAAGACAGTCACAGTAAGAGATTTGCAAATGTGAGAAGGGAGAGAGTTCCAGATGGAGGGACCAGCAACAGTGAATGAACGCCGGCCAAACACAAGACGTGTGCCAGAAAACAACATACTCTCCAGAAGAAGCAGATCGAAGATATTGCACTGGATTGGACTGAAATTGCTGTATAATTAGTTGAAAACGACAAGTGCCTATCACAAATGGTAAAAGTTACAATTTTTATGATGCAGATCTCTTCGCGGCAACTTTTGTTTAAGCCTCATTGCTAGTTCAAGTTTACATTAGCTATGACCCAACGTAAATCGCCGGCTTTGGGTCGTGAATGCTTATGAGTATAGTAAATCGGACCGTACTCATATGCCTCCGAGGCTGCACCAGTGAAACCTCAATAAAAACAGGTTCAGGCAAATATATACATAACTTCGTATTTGCATAATTATCGACGCACACGACTTCAAGTAAGGGCATTAAGGGGCAAGTGAAATCAGGTTTTTGTTGCAGGGCATCGTAATACAACTGAAATAAAAATACTTAGAAGCGAAACCACTATATGGAGTTTTATAGCCAACACAACAAGAAATAGAAAGATGCAAAGAAGTTATTTTGAGCGTAATTTATGCCGACTTGACGCACACTGAGGGCGTTTCTCTCAAATTCACTTTTCCGACTTTGTGAGGGTTTTTTCTCAGGCGTCGTCACATATTTGCAGGAATTATCCTAACACAATCAAGATCATCGGTGTCCTTACAGACAATCGACGTAATTTAACGTAACGTAATCAACAACAACTAGCTTCTCCTACGCAGAACACATTCGAGTTAGTTCTACAAAATGTCCCTTCTGGGGAAAATCTACCTTTGCTCCCCGTTTCTTCCTCTCCCTTTCCCCTTCTTCGACCCGCTTCTCTCCCTCAAAATTCTGCATCCAGATATTACTTAATTTACTTTTAACAGAACGGTTACCATATAGACACATGAACTGAAACCAGTTTCGGTAAGCAAACAGAACGACATGAAGGGTGTGGTTTTTACAGGGAGATAGGAGCTTCAAGGCCACAGGTTCAGACCAATCATTTGCTGGTAGACATTTAGAACTCTGCTAAGACCCAGTTCATCTGGCTTGGTGGTCGTGCTCAGCTTTCTAAGATCGATTCGTCATCCTTACGCCAGAGGTTTCTGGACATTCTATTCTGTTCCAAAGTCCGTGATCTTGGGGTTGTTCTGGACCGGGAAATCTCCTTGACCGATCATATTAACAGTGTCTCCCGCTCATGCTTTTACCATCTTCGTCAGCTTCGTACCATCGGCCTCTCCTTTCATGCCGTTACTACTCTAATTCATGCCCTTATCTGCACCAGGGTGGACTTTGGTAACGCTATCTTTGCTGTACTCTCACTTGCCAATATTTCCAAGCTTCAGTCTGTTCTCAATGCTGCTGCCCATCTTATTGGAGGCCTCCCCTGGCATGGCCATATAACTTCCTTTATGCGGGACACTCTGCACTGGCTTCCCATTCAGCAGCGTATCCAGTTCAAGATCCTAACGCTTATGCGTAATTGTCTCGTTGGCTCTGCTCCATCATATCTTAGGGACTTCTGCATTCCGGTCTCCTTGGTTCCAGGCCGTAGCACTCTCAGGTCGGTCTCCCTTGGACTCCTGACTGTCCCTCGTATGCTCACTGCTACAGCGCAGTCTAGAAGCTTTGTCTATGTTAGACCTAATAGCTGGAATCGCCTTTCCCGAGGGCTCCTGCTTGCATTCCTCAGTTTGTCCCTTCCGCAGTTTCGCAAGCGCCTGAAGTCTGTATTATTTGACAGTGGTCTCACTGGTTCGGGTCGGGATCGCCTCTGACGAGTCTATTCTTGAAGTGGCGCTTTATAAATGTCAGATTACAATTACAATCTCCCTTTGCATCACACTTCTGCTTTCATTAAGTCCATCTCTACACTGGTAAACATTTCTCCATGCATTACAGACCTAGGCTACTTTTCACAGGTAATTCACCCCACAGCTTCCAGTCACAGATCACACGTTGTGCATCCACTTATTCACTTATTCACTCGCTCACGCATTTAGTAATTCAATCAATCAATGAATCATTCATTCATTCAGTTACCCACTCATTCATTCATTTATTTAGTCAGTCACTCATTCACTCATGCATTCACCCATTTACTCACTCATTCATTCATTCATTCTTTCATTCATTCAGAACATTCATATCGGGCCAATCCTCAAGGGAGGGCAATGAGTTCGAAGAGCAGAGCTCCGTTTGGATTGACCTCGCAGTCGACCGTGTGCCAGGGCTTGTGAAGACCGTAATTGACCCCGGAGAAGCACTCGGTCACATTGAAAACTGGCGCCGTTCTAATTCCGAGGTCGGTCAGTTTGAAAGAGACCTTGCTCGGTCCGCCGAAGATGTTCGTGTAGAAGACGGCCAGAGCGAAGCTGCCAGAAGGGAGGATCGACTTCCGCCAGATGTGTACCTGACCAATCTGGTCGAACAGTTGAATAATATTAATAAACGATTAAGTACATAAGTTGAAATCTATGGAGGAAATACGTAAGTTTAAACATAGTGTAGTGAGGTTAGTAGGCCACCAGCATGAGTGAGAGCACGACATAATGAGATAAATGGATATATATGGAGTGATATATGCAGACAGACAGACAGACAGACAGACAGACAGACAGACAGACAGACAGACAGATAGATAGATAGATAGATAGATAGTTAGATAGATGGATGGATAGATGGATGGATGAATGAATGGATTGATTGATTGACTGATTGACTGATTGACTGATTGACTGATTGATTGATTGAATGATTGATTGATTGCAAATGGTAGACGGGTGATGAACAAACGAACGTTGTTCAATGCTAGAATCAAAGAATCATCGTCGATCTCGCAGACGTTCGCACTCGTTCGCTTTCTGTCATATGAGGATCATAACAGCAAGGACAAAGGAAAAGAACGAGGATGAGGATGACTACGAGACTAAATGAGGTTGGATGAGACTAGGTGAGGATAAGCATGATCAGAATGAGGATGAGCATGATCAGCAAGAGGATGAGCATGATTAGCATGAGGATGAGCATGATTAGCATGAGGATTAACATGAGTAGTAGTCTGAGGAGGATGAGAGTGCATAGGCGACATACGACAAGGATCTCCTGTCCGAGGAGTCCAAGTGGGTCCTGGTTGATGGCGATAGCTCTGCGATTGAGAAGAATCCTCTTCGATTCGGACTGAATTTTTCTAAGGTCGGACGAGACGAAAAGAGGAGCAGAGAGGATGGACCATAGCGCCATCTGGAACTGCTGTTGATCGACACTCAAGCCATAACCACCCATCAACAACTGCAACACCATTCACAGCATCAATAAACGCTCCACGCTGTATCACCGTAGGCCTATCAACACAATCTAATCAAATAACTTCTATAGCGCCGTTATCATATTACACAAGGGATCAGTCGATTGTCTCTTCAAGTGAAACTCCGCAGTAAAGAAAATTTTGACCCGTTGGGAAACAATATCTATATATATATATATACATACTATATAGTTAATGTAAATATGCGATATATAAATACACAATATAGACGCATAATATAAAACATACATAAATACATATGTATGCCACTGTGATTTCATAGGAAGTAATCGGAAACTCTACCGCACCTTGAATTCGAAGGTAAGCTGTCTACTATGTTGGGTCATGGTTTAATGTGACGTGATGTGGTCTAATGTGATCTAATGCTGTTCAAATTACAGTACATTAATCATTCCAAACCACTTATTGTGATATGTTCATTGTTCTCTCTAATTTTTTTCGTCGTGCGCGCACTGGCCTACCGCGTGAGCAGTAACATTTGAGACCTGAGCTATGGTCCGTGTAAGAATGCATATCTTTTGGGCCTAAACTAAAAGTCCATAAATTTGCATTGCATAGAAAGAAAAGACGATCAGAACAAGTCAAACTTATATTAAGATAATCTCTAGTTTGTATTTTCGATCGTCCATAGAGGACATTAAAGCAAAGACTTACTTTCGCCCACCCTCCCTACTCTTCTCTGCATTTGTCCGCATTTGGCATTACCGCCCATCCTCTTTGCCGACGTCTGCACTCCAACGGAGCATTAAGGCATAAAGATTGGGCTTCCCTGTTGATCTTGCAGGGCTAACTGAGCGATGTAGTGAGTTACTCCGATACTGCTGCATCCAGCAATTAGATCTAATCTAATTAGATTCAATGTGGTACGAATTGCTGTCTGACTGAAGTTGGTGTTTAAGGTACAGAGTGTACAGAAATAACAATTTAGATTTGGACACACGCATTTGGGAATAGCCCCCCGCTTGCCTGCATTTGAGTGACCCCTTCTTCCGTCCTTTTCAGACGTCCTTAATGGATGACCCATAGTGCAATTGCCAACGATCGTACACATGATCCAGGTTGATTTCTTCCTATGCACGTCAATTAGGCTAAAAAACCTGTATGGTCAATTCCTGGAGCATCTTGAAAATCTAATCTAATGACTTCTATAAGGCCGTTATCATAATGTCCAAGGCATCGGTCGATGGTCGCTTCAAATAAGAAATCGTAATCAAAATCATAATCCATTGGAGAAGCTAACTCGAATCCCTATACGTCAGAAAAACCAGAAGGTAGGCTACAGTGGCTAAGCGAGTTGAGAGAGATGAGTCTTAGGCTTACACCTCATGAATTACTTCAAGAATTGTCATAGCCGGCCAGCATCGACACAGACGAACAGCATCGACTCAGAACCGACCAGCATCGATACACAGACGGCCAGCATCGGCACAAGGGCGGCCAGCATCGATACACAGCCGACCTGCTTCGACACAGAACCGACCAGCATCAACACACAGCAGGCCAGCATCGACACACAGCCGACCAGCATCTACATCTAGCGAGCCAGCATCGATACACAGCCGACCAGCATCGATACACAGCCGACCAGCATCGATACACAGACGGCTAGCATCGAAACATAGCCGGCCAGCATTGATACACAAAACCGACCAGTCGACACACGGCCGGCTAGCATCGACATACAGCCGACCAGCATCGACACACAGCCGGCCAGCATCGATACACAGCCAACCAGCATCGATACACAGACGGCCAGCATCGAAACATAGCCGGACAGCATCGACATCCAGCCGCCCAGTATCGATACACAGTCGACCACCATCGATACACAGAACCGACCAGCGTCGATACACAGCCGGCCAGCATCGACACACAGCAGACCAGCATCGACACACGGCCGGCCAGAATCGACACATAGCAGGCCAGCATGGACACACAGAACCGGTCGGCCTCCCTTGGACTTCTGACTGTCCCTCGTATGCGCACTGCTACAGCGCAGTCTAGAAGCTTTGCCTATGTTGGACCCAATAGCTGGAATCGCCTTTCCCGAGAGCTCCGGCTAGTATTCCTCAGTTTGTCTCTTCCGCAGTTTCGTAAGCGCCTGAAGTCTGTATTATTTGCCAGTGGTCTCACTGGTTCGGGTCGGGAGCGCTTCTGATGAGTCTATTCTTGAAGTGGCGCTTTATAAATGTCAGATTACAATTACAATTACAGCCGGCCAGCATCGACGCACAGCAGACCAGCATCGACACAGCCGGCTAGCATCGATACCCAGCCGGCCAGCATCGACATCCAGCGGGCCAGCATCGACACATAGCCGGCCAGCATCGACACCTAGCCGGCCAGCATCGATACACAGCCGGTCAACATCGACACACAGCCGACCAGCATCGACCCAGAACCGACCAGCATCGACACACAGTCGGCCAGCATCGATACCCAGCAGACCAGCATCAGCACATAGTTGACCAGCATCGACTCAGACCCGACCAGCATCGACACACAGCCGGCCAGCATCTGCTGTTTATAGTTAATTAATCCCTTCGCTAATTAAACTCGTGTCACTGACTTTATTTAATTTTTGCTCACCTGATCTGGGTCACTGAAGCTACCTGGACCGGAGAAGTTACGAAAGAGGTAACTCAGACGGACGTAGTAATTCTTAATGCTTGTCAGACTCTCCCAACTGTCCGTTATGTCGTCATAAACTCGATACTGATTACAGGTCTTCGCCACTCGAGTGAAATTCACCTATCAAGCAGTGCGTACGAAATCATTATCTGATATTTGATTTTATTTATTTATTGAAATATTTATATTTTATGGGACTCCGTGTAACGACCCTTGGCAAGTTGTTCGCGCACACCGTGCCTCTGTCACTAAGCAGCATAATTTGGTACCGGCGTGAACTGGGAAATAAACAATAAGTCCTGCGATGCCTTGCCCCCCCCCCCCCCCCCATGTAACAGAACCTTAGGATTCGTCCATAGGCGCTCACGGGCTTAGGAAGGAAATGAGTGCCTCTCTAAAAACTCCGCCACTGCCTTTGCTCGGGTGGTACCAGTCCAAGCCTGAACAAAAGAGGAAGTCGACGCTAATCATCTTCGTTATAACACAGCATCGTTAAACAGATGCTACCTACCTATTTGCCACTCCTAAGTTCCACTAAGGGACAACGGGACCTTTATTTCACTTCTGCTGAACACTATATTGATTTTATTTAAGCCTTCTATCGAACATCTTATTGAATTGATTTAAGGCTTTTATTGAAGACCAAATAATTCAGATTACAGGTTTTCAATGCGGTGTGAACGATATTTATCCGTCAAACTGAGGGCACATGAAGCGCAATAGTTTTGCCTAATTTATTACAATTCACAGCAACAGTAGCGACATTATTGCACTTCAGATTTTATCTAAAAGTAGTTCAGCAAGCAAGTAATAAGGCTAAGCAAACGATTTTGATCATATATATATATATATGTTTGTATGTATTTCATATATAGAGAGAGAGACAGAGAGACAGAAAGAGAGAAATATATATGATATTATTATATATATATGATATATGTATGATCACCTTTCATGTGTATATATATACATGACGTAGAAACTGAAGAAAGAAAGAAATAGGAGACGGTGGGTAACTGACCTCTCCTCCTCCCTTTGAAAAGACGGCCACTGGCCACAGGCACAGGTACAGAATAGGACGACCGGTCGAAATGAGACGCTGACCGAATTCAGGATACGCTGGAAAACATCGACAAGCGCTACATAAATAAGTGGCATGGTCGCCAAATATTCTAGGTCGATACACCACTCTAAGTATAGGTGCTGGGAGGGCTCTCAGAGACGCCATATAAATGTTCTGATGCAATTAGTCTTACTTTACGGTAACTTCAAAGCGCGTCTATAACATACTTTTCTCATGCCCTGATTTTTGAGAAGATAATTTGTGTATGGTGGCGGATGGTGTTCGAACCCCTGTGCGTCATGTAGAACCGACAATTTGCTATTGTTATTCGCGAGGAAAACCCGTTCCGTTTGATCAACTGCTGCTGTTCTATCTGGACTTAAGCTGAACTATCCCTCAACAACAAGAACACTTCTCTGAGGACGGATTTTAAGGGATGTGTCAAATAAGCGATTTGCTTATCTCACCTTATATACCTAGCTTAATTTTACCTTACATTACCTCACCTTTGCTTACCTTTTAATCATAACTCACTTCATCTTAACTTACCGTTCTTTCTTTATCTTACATGACTATTTGACATTACCCTACATGATTTTATCTTGTCTTTGCCCAGACTACTTACTTACCGTACCTTACTTTGTCTTACTTTACCTGACCTAGGCTTACCTGAGCTTAGACGAATCAAACCTGCAAACTGGGATGGTCCCGCGGACCTTGTAGGATTTGTTCTGCGGGTCTCGGGGAGGTGCTCCGCCCCAAAGCCAATGTCGAGTTCACTAGTATTTGAGGTTGCAGAAAAAGGGTTAATATGAACGGAACAGGGAGTGGAATTCAAACGATATACTTTGCATTGTCTGTAGGCCTAACTTGTCTGTCAACTAGAGTTGCGCAGTTGCCATCAAGCATTCTTTCAAAAGCTGACTATCGGAGCCACATCTTAGCAATCGGCTCCATAGTTACAATAGCTAACGCGACAACTAGCATTCATGCGCCGGCCTGGCTTTTTTGAAGTCTTTTCACTCTTCACTCGTCTGTTTCAACGTTTCAATTGTAAAAGCCCCTTCCTACCCCATCAGTGTCTAAAGTTGTGAACATTACTACTTTGAGAATTGAAACATACCTCTGAGTGTTAGGGCTGTACAGTTTTACTGCACTAAAAGACTCTGCTCAACAGCCACATGGGATTCGCACTCACAATCGCAATGAATGTTTCTGTATCCGTGTTTGAAATTGCAGCTATCATCTTCCACTTTCGCTTTCATGAATTTAATTCTTAGCATTGCAAGACTTAGGGAACCACTAATGGTGTAATAATTGAAGTGGAAATTGCAAAAATACCATCAATAAATAGCTTCACGCCCTAAGATTGTAAACAAACACTGGAACCGAGAATGAATCTGTGTATCATTGAATGCAGGAGGTTTGAAGTCGGGCCAGTTGAACTGCAGCCAAGGGTCAGATTTGGCCGGGGGTCAGAGTGTAACTCTAAGATTTCATCGTCGAATGTTATACCCTTGTCTTCTTTACTCTTACATCACCTGACTCTGAAGATCAGACGTCACTTACCGGTGGTAACTGTCCGAAAGTCGGGGACTCCACAGGCGCCGACCTTGACCATGTCGACCCGCCAATCAGCCATCGTCTGCGCGTCAAGGGCGAAGTTCCCCGCGCTTCCTTGGAAGCCGCCGCACGTGACGTTGCCAAGGTCGAGGTACAGACCGACCTTAAGGTTCTTGCTGTGAATCTGCATGAGAAACAGATCACAACTCTGGTTTTAATATCCAGTGTTTAACAACATCTTACAATTGCCAAGGCCGTTGACGTCGACCTTATTTAAGTAGCGGGCATTCCTAAAAACCAGGACTAAGCGAAATGACGAGTGTAGAGCTTATTTAAAGGTGTCTAAACAGAGCCTATTATTAGTAGTAGTTTCCAGCGTTTAACTACACCTGGTAGTTAAGGGACCGTTGTAAGCGATCTTACTTGACCTAACGATCTGAGTTTCTCATTCATGGTGCAATTTAATTAGGCCTAAGCTTGATGACTTACGTAAGAGACGAGACTGGGCATTCCACTGGGAAATCTCTTGATATCTGCCTGCAGTCTGTTCTTGGAGTCTCTTCTTTTGTCCATCCAGCAATCGTCGATGACCAGATACCGGAAGCCAGCTGTACGGAAGCTGGAGAGGGCCAGGATGTCCGCTGTCGACTTAATCAGGCGCTCACTGTTTGGTTCACAGTGAATCAACAATTAGCGTTTACATGACTGAACCTTACAATTATGACGACGATGATGATTATTATGGCGACGATGATTATTATGGCGACGATGATTATTATGGCGACGATGATTATTATGGCGACGATGATTATTATGGCGACGATGATTATTATGGCGACGATGATTATTATGGCGACGATGATTATTATAGCGACGGTGATTATTGTGATGGCGTTGATGATTTTGGTGATGCATTATGACTGATGAGAGCTTGTTTATGGTGATGGTGATTATGACGATGAATACGAATACGGTGATGGTTATGATACTTGTTATATTGATAATGCTACAGTTAATGAAGTTTAAGTATGTTGAGGACGGTTGATGATTGCATTGATTAGTTTGTGATGATGATGTGATTGGTGATGATGATGGTTGTTGTTGTAGATGATGATAATGATGATGAATTGCTATTGACGATGCTGCTGCTGATGATGATGATGCAGTTGATGGTGTTGGTGATGCTGCTACTGATGCTGATGGAAAGCGAGAGGGATGCTGACCTGATGCAGTCGTCTGGATAGTTGTCGCAGTCGACCTGACACTGGAATCTCTCTCCAGACATCCAACCCATCGGCGGCGTCAGAGCCAGACCGTTGTCAAGGCCAACCACTCCACCAATCATCACCAGACATGGCACAACGACACAACACCAGACAACGAGTCCAGCCATTCCCATCATCGTCCTATTCTTTATCTATGAGGTATTAATTACCTAATATGTTGTGTATTTGTTAAGTATCTGTGTTATATTTATATTGTACTATTCTATGTATGGCATATTAAAGAGGTACTGTCTTATGTTTATATAGGGTACATCAAAGGGGTACACTCCTAATGCGTTGTGTATTTATGAGGTACTATCCTATATGTTTGATATTTGCAAAGCACAGTGCTACATATAATATATTAACGAGTTACTGTCCTATATGAGGTATACTAAGAGGTACTACTATCCTATAAGTATTTCTGAAGGAACTTAAGTCGGTCGTCATTGTTAGAGGGAGGAGAAGGATCAGGAGGAAATGAAGGAGCAGGAGAAGAAAGAAGAGGATCAACTGGATCTGCCAATCGGATCTCCAGGATTCAGCTACAGGTGTCCAGTAGTCTGTTTCCGGCCTCTCAACGTGAATTTATCCTCTCCCACGAAGTCCTAAACATAGAGCGTATTCGTTTTCGTCATCATTGTCAGTATCATCGTCCTACCGATCATCGAATCATCACAGTCACCATAACCATCAACTTCGTTGTCGTAATCATCATAGCCGTCTTCGTCGTCATAACGAACATGGGCTTGATCACGATGATAACAATGATTATCGTCGTCATCATCGTCGTCATCATCGTTGTCGTCGGCATTATCTTCGTCATTGTCACTGCGATTGCACGTTCGGCAAAAGTAGCCTATCAATTGTGAAGAAAACCTAACCGAAGTTACTCACATTGAAATATTAACTGTGGGGTTTCTGTGTTGAGAAACGCGTGTTTTCCAACTTACCACTGCAGCATAGAGCATAGGCAGACCACTTCTTCTGACTAAACCAATCTCACGTACATTCGTTTGTCATTACGCAGGCTACGTCTCTATCTGCATATACCCGACGGTATGAAGAACGCGCAATCACACTGCAGAGAATGCAAGCCTAGAGCTTTGAAGCAGCTAGATAGACAACAATGCCACGTGCACAAGGGCGTTCAAACACCAGAGTCAACGTGCGTTGTCATCTGCTAAGCAGACCTACACATTTAGGCTACAATATGCACCCAGAGGTACCAGCCTATGCAAACATAAGTGGTAACTGGTTTTACTAGGTTGCTTCAAGGCACAAGCGGCGTTGGCCTAATATATATGAATATGACCAAATATATATAGGCCTAATTTTGACTGCCGTATGACAGGCTTGTGTATTTATTATATATGAAGCATTCATGTTTAGGCTTAACATTTACCTGTTGCTTCAATGAACACGAGGTCTAACCCGAATATAATACTCGGGTATATATTCAGTCAGAGTATATACAAGATTCGTATGAATACTCGTATATGTCATATATTCTTATACATGCAAATGTAGATGTATGTAGCACTTTCTGTATCTGTACTAATAATAACAGAAATGTCTCGGCTATATATATATATATATATATATATATATATATATATATATATATATATATATATATATATATATATATATATATATATATATATATATATATATATATATATATATATATATATATATATATATATATATATATATATATATGCCTACGCCAGCCTTTCGTGAACTCGTGAACTGTGCATTGGATCAAACGTCTTTTAAGGCCGACGACCGAGGTCTTTTCATAGATATAGTTTAAATTTTGAAACTAAATGTATATATAGACTGATCGCGAGTGACCAGTCTATGAAAGGACCTATGTCTTCGGCTACAAAAGAATATATATATAATACAAATTCAAAGACATATACATAAATATTGTAGGAGCTAAAAAGGTGTTCGTATCTGACGAGTTTTATTCAACGTTAACATTCTTTTCAGGGCTCCTCCTAACAAAGAGTCATGCACACGTCTTCCGCGAGTAGTCTCAAGACGTAAATCCTCTGCCATGCCCTTTGCTTTGCTTGGGTACTCATTTGCAACTTAAGCTACTTAAATTTCGGGCATTACTGTAACAGAGCTACAAGAAATGAAACAAATTGGGCTACTCAGACTTATGCCAAGTTACGGCAATGGCAGTACTGGCCTAGTTAGCTACTTCGGTAAGCGCGTACGCCAAGTTCGTGAGGATCCCTGGTTCGAGTCCCGGTCGTGGATTATTTCAGAGATTTGAATCTCGGGCTAGCACGATCCGTTCACGGGGACCTTAAATAGTATGTAGCGGTGGTGAAGGATCTATGGTGGAAGCCATACGGTCGCTATAGGAAAACGTGTAAACATTTTTTACAAGAAAATAAACCAATGCCAACGATTTGAAATCTTGGTACCTATGATTTTCTGAAGCCTATTTCTTGAGCAAGGTTTACAACAGCTCTCAAAAACAAAAATATACATTGCACTGCTCGCAAATACGTTTCAGCCAATAAACAAAACAAAATTTTCCACAGATACTTTATTTGAAATGTGTTTTAAAATCCCTTCCAAAACTTCACTGTTTCTGCTGGTATCTCATTTTGTGATGGTGCTTACAATACATATTCTGGAAACTCAAAGGTCACTTTCTTTCCATTGAGCTTCGTGTAAACAGCAGCAAAGTAAACAACTGCAAATTCAACAAGAACCACATAAGCAAATTTATAGTAACACATCTCATACTTTAAAAGTCAAACATTTCAA
This sequence comes from Norana najaformis, assembly GCA_964023275.1. Classification (NCBI taxonomy): domain Eukaryota; kingdom Metazoa; phylum Annelida; class Clitellata; order Crassiclitellata; family Hormogastridae; genus Norana; species Norana najaformis. The sequence continues at coordinate 17,429,926 of OZ029925.1, forward strand.
TTACATATTCGTTAATGTCTGTACTAGGAATGGTTGTATCTCTGAGTTGGCTAAAGGGATTGCTGTTCTTCAGCACATGACGTTGTTTTTGGGTCTTGGATGCAAAACTTTCCCTTCGACGATTGGATTTGGTGCTTTCGGCCTGCACGTCGGCCTCGGCTCATAACCTGTTGGAATTTTCTGAATAAATTCAGGAATGATAAGGTTAAGGCTTTTGAAGGCAAACATGTCAGAAGTAATAATAGCTAATTGACGAGAGTTCATTTGTTCCCTAGCGCCTAAATTGTGTGTAATAATGTTAGACTTAATTCTAACGGAATATGTTCTAAGGCTTTTCCACCAACTGCTTTGGTTGGGAATAATGATATTTTGTAACGTAATAGATGCCATGACAACATTCACACCAGACAGAAACAAGCGACGGTCCTGTACAATAAATATGTCAAAATGCTTAAAGGGATTTTCTTATACATCTGGAATAGTCTACTTGCAATTCCAAAGCTTGCACGAAACAACAGCACCACCGAAAGAGTTATTGTAGAATGCCAGGAGGTCGATTGTAGTGAACTTTTTTATACGAATCCAGAAATAGTTGAGCCTCTACAAGTAAGGTTATTGAAAATGCAAATATTTCAATAAGAGTGTAAATATTTCAGTATTCTAATAAACCTGTTGTCATTTGCCTTAAACCACTAATTGTGTAAGATTCCGAGAATAAAGTCACTGTTGAAGAAAATGATAGCCGTCGTCGTCATCTTGATCACAGTTATGACCAGAAACCGAAGTTTACAGTAACACAAAATATAGAATCGATAGTCATAATGTTGGCGACCTGTCATGGCTGTCGAATCGATCGAGCTTCGAATCTTCGATTCGCCCCTATTTCTAGCGTTGTCTTCACAGACACTGTTTTTATTTTCTTTTACACAGTTATATTTCAGTATAGATCACTGCTTTGTTGCACAACATGCATAGGCCTACACTGTGAGATCTGTGACGAAGTATTATTTATGCAAGAACGAGTTAGTTAATGATAAAAAAGACACCGAATCACTCATATGATCATCTGTTTTTACCAGACTGTCTCTGAATGTGCCTGCTGGTGATTAAAATTGATCATTAGACGTAAATGGCGAAGGTGGCCTCCACCACAACAACCTGTTAGATTTTGTTTTGAACCAGTTATGACAGTTTAAGTAATTAATAGAACAGCAATGCAGACTCAGTCAATGGCCTAATTATCAACAGTGGTTCTGTGTAAACCGAACTAATTGTTACCTTTAGGCACAGATTATGTACACTAGTTTAAATACTGATATGAAGTGTTTAATGACAGGATTCCAGAAAGACTGCAAGTATTCATTCATTGACTTACATAATTTAGAGTGGCTGACGATGCAGTAGAGAGATCAATGACAGGGAGGGAGGAAGGGAGGAGAGGAGGGAGGTAGGGAGGAAGGGGTGAACGACGACGAAGCTGCTGCTGAATCTGCAAAATATCACCCACTGTTCTATCCAACCTTCAGATAAGATCAGAAGAAGAGGAAGATGGAACACCATGAAGATCTGGACCTGGCATCTTCGCCTTCTGCTTACTTCTACTTATTTCTATTTACTTCTACTTCTACTTATTTCTATTTACTTCTACTTCTACTTATTTCTATTTACTTCTACTTACTTCTACTTCTACTTATTTCTATTTACTTCTACTTACTTCTACTGCCGATAGCTTCATTTGACTAGGAAAAGGTCAAACTTACAAGAAAACAGTGTAATGATGGTAATTTCGTTAACCTTAGTCATCGTCTTATTAGGGATAGTCTGAAATTTTTCTAACTGGATGCTATTAACCGAGGGGAGACGAATCCTAGGTAAGTGGATTTGTTACTGTACAGTGATGCTGGTTACACTGAGACGTTTTCTTAGGTCAGTGGTGTCGATTTTGCTGCTGAGCAGGTCAGCCAACAGCAAAAATGCGTCGAGGTCACTAGGGCGAAGTCTCGCAGCGCCAGTCGGGGAGCCTCGGCAGCAGCAAAGGCCGACGACGACGATACCTCGACCTCCCGCCACCGTCGAAGGCGCCGCCGTGGAGGAAACAGCCGTCACCCTAGAAGAAGCCGCCGCCGCCGCCACCGCCCTGGAAGGAGGAACAGAAGGAGCAAGTCCTAGACATTCATTCCCTCACCAGCTACATCGGCTGGCTGAACTCACTTCAGCATGAAGTTGAAACAATTCTATAAACCTCCCACTCTCAGAATTAAGGAATAAGGCCTAAGCACGTGTAAGAATTGTGTTAAATTAATAATTGGCCCCTCCATTCATCCCTGTCGCCTACAGAAACTGGCCGAACAGGATCCGTAGTCCAATATTTTTCTGTCTGATCTTATTAGAGCATCTTATTGACATGGTTATTATCACTGCTGGTTTCTCATTTCTGCTTCATTGCTGTTGCTATCGATTACGTGTTACCTCGCATCAACGGCCATTCGTGAAGTACTGTGACTTAATACACATTATGATAAACATATATTATTGGCATTAAATTATGATAAAAAAGTATGTGCAGACAGTAATGATATACCTGCGATGCACAAGGTTGTTACAATGCTATGAGAGGCAAGACTTATGCACTGGTGTCTGATGGTGATTGCTTACGTACAGAGCAGGCACAATATACACAGAAATGAAGAAACTAAAGCATCTAGAAACTTAAACTCAGCCATCAGCCATTTCTAGTAGATAAGATAATTTATCATCGTATCATTTCTATATATCTGCAGTTAGAATCAGGCTAATCATTGTCAAAAGTAATAAAAATTTTCAACTAAGGCCGATTTAAAGCAGTTATTATTGGGTTTGGCCAAACACAAGCAGACGAAGAACTGAGTTGTTTTCGCGTATACCCGAGATATACTTGCGATTAACTTAGCGGGACAATCTTAACAGTAAACAGTACGATAAAATTCACGATAAGCTTCACGATAAATTAACGATAAGCCTAACTTAGCGCTATAGCCTAAACTTAACGGTATCGTTAACGGTAAACTTACCCATAAAACGGTAAACTTAAACGATAACTTGACGATAAGAAGAGCTACCCCTCAATCTAGGCCTGAGAGGCACCCATGAGTATGGTGTATTAGCGACTTCATTTTCTTAGGCTCGTCGTATGAGGGCGGGTGACCAGCCCTCTCCCTTGCCGCCTGATCTTCCCACTAATAGTGTACGATAAGTGTACTCCTGATAGCTGAGTTTTTCTAGGGGGAGCAAGTGGAGCCGAAATCTTGAAACAAATTTCTGCCATGGAGGGGAATTGAATCCCTCTGACCCTCGATTGACAGTATAGCACGCTAACACTAGACTCTCCTACACCCTCCCCCGATAAACTCAACGGTTAACTACTTGTATATCTCTACATGTAAATATACATCACAGGACATAGAACAGCGCATTTTCAGTGTGCCACTTACACTTAGTCCCTATCGTCACCAATGACCAACAGCGCAATACACTGGAAAAGCCAATGCGAAGAAGAGTATCTTCAGCCAATGCGTTACTACTAACTGCCAATTTGAATGGAGTATAGGTACTGTATGCTTATTAATCCTACATTTATTAACATTCCCTGCTTGAATGTATTAGGAAAAGATAACAGTAACGTGTCGTAAATTGTCCTACAGCCGAAGAATGCTTAATGGCAGGCGTTAAAAAATTGTGATGGTTAAAGATTAAAAGGCCCACTAAACGCGGACTATTATTTGTTTTTTTGTGATTTATTTGACGACGAGTCTCGTTTTTCTGCGATCGTCTCTGGCTACGATTTCATCTGAAATTTAGAAATGCAAGAAACTGGAAAGAAGTCACCATAAAATAGGTCTACTAATCTCATAAATATTATTATATGACAGGTTCCACTTGTGACTAGGCTAGTAATAGTAGGAACAGCAATAGTAGTAGTTGTTGTAGGAACGAGCCTACCAGTATTGGCCAATTTTAAAATAAGCTTTGAAATAGCCATGGAGATCTAGGATTTGAAAAGGGAAGGTCATGACTCCCATGGCTGAGGCTTTGTAAGGTAGAGAATTGCTAGAATTCTTTTAGCCAAACAATTTCTGATGTTCTGGAAAAGTTCTTTATTCCTCTGCCTTTTACGTCTAGTTTTCCCCCTCATGTTGCAAGACTTCTTGTTCTCCTCGTCCTTTAATTCTTAACTTTCCTTGTCCCACTTTCGCACATTTCGCTTTAACATTTAATTTAAACTCTGACTCATAATAAGATCTTTATCATACACTCTTTGTATCATATACTCTTTTTATTTAACATTTCTATTGGCCTATGGGCAACTTTATACACTTTTTTATTTAATATTTTTATGGGTGAGTGTGGGACGTGTTAGTGTAGTGGTATAGTCGGTACCTCGTAACCGGAAGGTCGCGGGTTCGAATCTGCCTCAAGCCACTGCGTAACGACCTTGGACAAGTTGCTTACCCACAACTGTCTGTGAGGAATGCAATAGGAAACCACCTCACTCATCTCATCCCCGGGTGGCAAAAAGCCAAAGGACCTGCCTTCGGGCAGAGAACTCATCATCATCACCATGGGCCTATGGGCAACCCTCCCAGATGCCGGTATGGGGAGTGGCGCGCCCCCACTCTCAAATGGGAGCCTCTGGATTTACTCTTGGGCTCAATACCACGACCGATGCCAATACTAGGTAGACTTATGGCCTTATTGTTTTCAGAATACAAACAAAGCATAGACCTGAAGTATAGGCCTACCTGTTTCTCTATTGTGGTTGTTGTAGTTGCATGGTGTCTGTCGGTCTGTCGTCTTCTCTGGGGTCGAGGGTTCGTCTCTTGCGTCGTAAACTTTGTCGCCATCTATTTTGTTTCGACTGAAAATCGCACCAATTCAAATCAGATCATCGCCAAACACTATTCTATAAATGACTGTAGCGAAGCATGCTAGCCTATAAATACAGACACTCGTCTTGTAAGGTGAGCAGTCTTGGTTCGAGCCTCCGTCGTTAAGATGGTAACTGCATGTGTATGGACTTTGAGCAAATTCTTTAGCCTTGAGCGAGATGCTTCAAAATGCACGTGTAGGGACCTTGAGCAAATTCTTTAGCCTTGAGTGAGGTGCTTCTAAATGCATGTATATGGACCTTGAGCAAATTCTTTAGCCTTGAGCGAGGTGCTTCTAAATGCATGTGTATGGACCTTAAACAAATTCTTAACCTTGAGCGAGTTGCTTCTAAACTACTTTAGAGTTTCAAATCTAGAGAGTCAAATTTAGAGTTAATCTTCCTGCGCTGGATGGGTACCGAAAGATTAAACAGTAGGCCTAAATGATATTTTAATTATTGCAAACATGCCTAATAAAATAGCCTAATCTTCCAATTAATTAAAATTCTGGCTCATAATACGATCTTTAATTATTTTAAAATTTCAATAAACCCGTTCTAATTGTGTATGGATACACGAAGATTGCTTTTGCATCATCCATACGCATCCTTTCGTAGAAGCTAAATACGGACGTCTGTATACTGCAGCAAATGGTAAGAATCTTACTTGACACAAGGATGATAGATGCAGATCAGGACCAGAGTCACAACCAAAACGACGAAGAAGATGACGCAGAAGATTATCAGGGCTGTCGATGATGATGATGAAGATAAAAGCATAAACAGTTATTGCTATAGATTTATTAATGCGTATAACAAAATATGCTATGTATTAATGCATGTATATATGTGTATATATATGTATGTGTATATATATATTCATGTATATAAATGTATGTATGCATGCACATATAAGAATATGTATGTATGTCTGAAATTTGGTCTTAATGAACTCTAACGGAGTCATCCATCCCTCCCGCAACTGCTCATGCTTTGATGGATTAGGCTACTTGCCTGTTCTTCTTAAGAGACATCCTAGCGTTTAACGAACTCGAAATCAGGCATCAGAATTTTGACCTTCAAGGTCAAAAGTTGAAGGGCCAAAGCCCTGTACCAACGACCTTGGCAGCCAATTACATGCAACAACTAATAAAGGGCCGCTCTGATTTATATGGAGTCTCTGCCAACCATAGGCAGAAGAACTGGTCCACTACAACCGTCTCAAAACATGTTGGGCTTCGTTTTTAAGTGTAGAACCTTTATACGTCTCTTATAGGCCTATAAGGTCTACTTCAACCAATGATAAGATTTTGGCCTATAATGCAGTGTTCTCTTTAGACAACTTAAAACGCATTCGACTAAAGCTATAGAATTATATTAATCAACTGCATTAAAAATGGTGAAGCATGTATGATAAAGTAAATCGACTTCAACACCCCTAACAGCAACAAGATGTAGTTATACACGGGATTATACTACTGTTTCTGCTACTGCTGCCGCTACTACTGCAACTACTACTGCTATTAATATTACTACTGCTACAGTTACTACTACTACCATTACTACCACTACTTCCACTACTACTACTACTACCACTACTACTACTGCTGCTGCTGCTGCTGCTGCTGCTGCTGTCAGATAGCCCTGTTTCAGCGATATCGAGAGGTTCTTGTGTGCGCTACATAAATGTACAGCCACACACGAATGCGTGAACTCTTATTAATAATAGTTGCATATAATAAAGCACTTGATTAATCATAGCACAACCTTTCTCGACGTTTGTAAGAACACTTTGGTGTTTCATTGATGCACTTTGTTTTGGCTGATCTGCGTGAAGTGCCTTCGAGTCTTGTGCACCAGCAGAGGTTCTTCTCGATGCTTCAACTAGAAAATAAAAGTAGAAAGTTCGCTTGCTTAATATTACTCCGCTCATTCTATAACCTACCTATAATTCACCTTACTCTTAAAGAAGTTATGCTTTTAAGGATGTCCTTCTGCTTAGAAAGTCCTACCCTTTAAGAAGCCTTACTCTTAGCAGTATTACGCTTAGACGATGACTTCTTTTAAGAAGTCTCTGCTCTTAAGAAAGTGCTCCTTTTACGAAGTCCATTCTTAAGAAAGCCCAAATTTAAGCACAGAGATAGCACTAGTGGTTGCAATCTGCCTATTCGCAGGTTTTTGTTCAAAAACACATTACTGATGATCAATATCGAAAGCCATGGCTTGCATTGTCTTTCTCTGCGAATCTGTTGCTAAATGGGTGTTATTGATTAATTCATTGATGAATTTATTCATTAATTGTTCTTTCATTTCTTCGTTCGTTCAATCGTTTGATCGTTCAAGTGTTTATTGATTAGGCCTAACTGAGTAATTAAGAAAGGATCTAAAACTTATAAATTTATTTTAAGTATAAGGCCAATAATTATAATTGTATAATTGTATAATGGTATGATTGTATAAAGCCCATATACACTGATATCCACGATTCTGCGTCTGAACTGAATATTCCGTCTAAAGTAGTTACCTGAAAATAACGGAGCCTTGACTGAGCTGTTATTATCGTTTGAGCAGCTGAGGTACATTATGAGATTCATATAATATAGGCATGTAGGCCTAATGACCAAATTAAGTTTATGGGTAGGGCAACCTAAACTGATCTAACCTAAGGTAAGGTAAATAAGTTCGGTGAGTTTGGTTACGCAAGAGATGATAAGGTAAAGTAAGTAAGGTAAAGTAAGGTAAGGTAATCGTCCATTCACTGCCCATTTTTAGATACAATGTTTAACAATGCGCTTTCAGGATTACGTTTATCATGTTGACAACCTTTCTCAACTTTTGTAAGCATCATTGTCGTTGTAAAAATTATCGTCAGCATCACGCTGACGATAATTTTTACAACGACAATGATGATGATGATGATGGTGGTGGTGGTAATGATGATAAAGATGACAATGCGATATGATGATGACGATGATGACGACGACGGTAGCTCAGTGCCTATGACTACAAAGATGGTGCCTCTTCCCTTTATCTCTATTCCCTTTCCAATTTCAAACACCATCCACCGTAGCCATCCAACTGTCTGCCTGCCTGACTACTGGATTTCGATGTGGAACGGTACCCTTCTTGCCTATTAATTTGTTTTGACTGAGCGCCTGTGAATAAGCTGGTTCCCTCGACTAGACATTCGCTGGACGCTGTAGAAATCTCGAGATTACGATTACGATTAGATATGAAAAGGAAGGATGGACCCGTACTGGTGATCTGGCAGAGGTATCCGTGGGGGAGGTTGCAGTTGCAGTCCATCCATTGGAAGTTCTTTCCTGGGCTGATGATCATGCATTCGTTGTCCACCTCATTCGGTTCCCAGTCGTCATGGTTATCTCCGGCGTCGTACCAGTTGGAATAGTTCAGGTCGTCGCCTGCAAAAGGTCACCATTTGGGGTCATTCAAATGGCGTAAAGTGGAAGAAAGGAAAGGTAAGAGTAAGAAAGTACAGGTAGAGAAAGTTATGGTATGGCATAAAATGTCATACTTTGGCAAAGTACCTAAGCTAATTTACAGGTAAGGTAAGGTAAAGTAAAATAAAGTGTGACATAATATGGTATGACATGTCAACGTAGGTAAGGCAAGGTAAGGTAAAGTAATACAAAGTACTCTAAGTTGAGGTGCGGGAAGGTATGGCTATTAAAAATAACACATTTCACAGAAAAGTAGTATTCTATTTACCATTTGTCCAAACCCAGACTCGGCCGACCAGTCCAATCCAGTACTTAGCCGCCTTCAGGAATTGGCTGCTCTTGAAGGCTTTGAGCTGGATCTGGTTCTTGACCTTGAGAAGGTCACCACCCCGATGCAGACAATCTTCTCTGGCCTTGAACCATGAAACGGACTCAGAGGTACTGATGTAGTAACATGACGTATTATCATTCAACTGAATAGCGCCATTTATGCAAACGGTCTTCGCTGTAATCCACATAAAAACATCAAGGTGTTACCAGCCAGGGGATCCGAAGGTCATGAACCCAGCCCATAAAGGCTGTTTATATATCTTATAAAGTTTTTGACTGGAATGCATTAGCGGAAATGTGGGGGCATCTTAGTCATACCGAGTGAAGAATAGAACTAACTGTTTTGACCCTGCATTAAATAGGCCCTAACCTACACGGTTACGTTCCCGACACAAATTATAAAGAAACGTCGTGTCGCTTTGTAAAACAGTACACGTAACATGGCAAAAAGAGGTCTAGGCCCTACTTCTATGGTAGTTTCATTGTAAGCTTCTTAATTTGACAATAGATTATATATTTTCATGAATGGCACAATATCAAAATATAGGTTAGGCTACTACTACTGATTATAATCTCACATACAAGTGAATGATCAAATGAAAAACAAGTGTGGCCATGGAAAAGTGCTAATTTCTTATCTCACGGATGAATGAAAAGATCTATGATGACGAAATCATTCCTCTTCCGCAGATCCTATTCTGATTCCTCTTCTTCCCCATATCTATCCTATAGATCCAACTCCAAACACCACCCACAATTCCAAACACCACCCACTGTAGCCGTCTGACTGTTTGCCTCTTGGAACGGAACCCTTCTTGCCTATCAATTTGTTTTGACTGTGCGCCTGCGAATAAGCTGGTTTCCGCGTCTTAGCTTTCGTTGGGCGCTGCATAAATATGGAGTTACGACCTAAAGTCGAATAAGGATGGTTATGGATGAGTGCTGACGAGACTCTTACGGATATCACAAATGAATCCTGCAGTCGTTTTTCCGCAGTCGTCATCATCGAACTTGAATTCGTTCGACTGATTGAGCAGAGCGCATGTCTGGTAACCCTTGTAGTTGTTTGGCTTGGCAAATCCCCACTCGGCATAACCACCTGAAACACATGCATCGTCTAGAAAAATCTTTTGGCATTACTGATACGGCCCTTCTTTGGTTTCAGCCTTTCCTCTCAGACCGCTCTCATTCTGTTATCTTTGGGCCTACACGTTCCGCCTGGTCCCTTATACCTTTTGGCCTTCCTCAGGGTTCTGTTCTGGCCCCTCTCCTCTACATTCTGTACACTGCCGACCTGGCACGGGTTCTCCTTCCCATGGGTGTTGCTGTCCATCAGTATGCAGACGACACTCAGGCCTTCGTTCACGGCCCAGCGGAAGCGGCTTCCTCTCTGGTTGAGAGTATTCTTGACGCAACATCTGCCCTTGGTCTCTGGATGTCCTCTAATCGCCTCCGTCTGAACTCTGCTAAGACCCAGTTCATCTGGCTTGGTGGTCGTGCTCAGCTTTCTAAGATCGATTCGTCATCCTTACGCCAGAGGTTTCCGGACATTCTATTCTGTTCCAAAGTCCGTGATCTTGGGGTTGTTCTGGACCGGGAACTCTCCTTGACCGATCATATTAACAGTGTCTCCCGCTCATGCTTTTACCAACTTCGTCAGCTTCGTACCATCGGCCGCTCCCTCTCCTTTCATGCCGTTACTACTCTAATTCATGCCCTTATCTGCACCAGGGTGGACTTTGGTAACGCTATCTTTGCTGTACTCTCACTTGCCAATATTTCCAAGCTTCAGTCTGTTCTCAATGCTGCTGCCCGTCTTATTGGAGGCCTCCCCAGGCATGGCCATATAACTTCCTTTATACGGGACACTCTCCACTGGCTTCCCATTCAGCAGCGTATCCAGTTCAAGATCCTAACGCTTATGCGTAATTGTCTTGTTGGCTCTGCTCCATCATATCTTAGGGACTTCTGCATTTCGGTCTCTTTGGTTCCAGGCCGTAGCACTCTCCGGTCGGCCTCCCTTGGACTTCTGACTGTCCCTCGTATGCGCACTGCTACAGCGCAGTCTAGAAGCTTTGCCTATGTTGGACCCAATAGCTGGAATCGCCTTTCCCGAGAGCTACGGCTAGTATTCCTCAGTTTGTCTTTTCCGCAGTTTCGCAAGCACCTGAAGTCTGTATTATTTGCCAGTGGTCTCACTGGTTCGGGTAGGGAGCGCTTCTGATGAGTCTATTCTTGAAGTGGCGCTTTATAAATGTCAGATTACAATTACAATTACAATCACACCATCGATTCCAATTCTGTTGAATACGGTACATCACAGCCTTAAAAGGGTTAAGACAAGATGGCAGACAGCTACAGATAGATTATGGAAAGTTGGTAGACAGCTAATGCCATATGCACCTAAACAAACTCTCTCTATTTCTCTCTCTCTCTCATTCTCTCTCTTTCTCTCGTTTTTCTCTCTCTCTTTCTCTCTCTCTCTCTCTCTCTTATTTTTTTCTTTCTTTCTCTCTCGCTCTTTCTTTCTGTCTTTCTCTTTCTGTCTCTCTTCCTTTCTTTGCCAATCTTAGTCTTGGGTCAAGAAATAGGGGCTTAGAAGAAGACAATCATGCCTGGAACATAGTAGATAAAGTTGAGCTCAGTTCCTCCGCAACTCAAAGACGAATTTCCGCTGCAGTTGAGGACGCAGTTGTTTTTGTCAACGGCTGAATCAATCGATCCATACAAACCAAAGGAGTTGCCACAAAAGCATTGGCTGCCTGACTATTTAATAGAACACAGCAATCAACATCAATCAGCCAGTTAACAAGTCCATCAATATGCCAGTATGCCAGTGAATAAACCAATCAAGATATGAATCAATCCATAAACCAATCAATACACCAGACAGTAAATCAGCCAACAGACCACTCAATACAGCATCGAAACACCAGTAAATAAATCAACAAATAAACCGAACAATAAATCAATAAGTCAAGCAAATGGAAGCTGCAACATAAATATGCGTGATGTATAGGCCTAAGTGTGTTTATAGGCCTACGCACTTGTGCAATGTCTATATATATATATATATATAGCAGAGGCGGCATTATGGATAAGAATACAAGTATATATATATATAATTATGTGTATATTCTGTAATGAGGTATATAATTATTTGTATAGTCCAGATGGAAATCTCGAAATTGGTGAATCACCTGAACGCCAGCGAACTGGAACCCTCCGTTTCGACATGCTTCGATGCAGGCATCTGGAGTGAGTATGCGGTTGAGGCGAGAGATATTATAGGGAAGGTCGTGAACTTTGGGTCGGTCTTTGTAGCAGCCTTGAGCAGAAACCGCCAGATCAGCTAAAAACAATAGCATGAAGGAGTAAGATAACAGGGAATTTAGAAAGCAACGGAAAGAGACACATGACCGAGGCTGTTAGTAAGACAGACAAAAATAGCAACACGACTATGAACTCTGAACTTGATGTCAAATGTCAAGACTCCGTTGGTTTGAGTCTACGTGTGTGCGAGAGCCTGCCATTATAAACTTTCCCAAGCTTTTCGAGCTACATTCGCCTGCAGATGAACTTGAAATTCACAACGTACTCCGACGTTACAGCTATTACGAACAGAGCCTCTGCGAGCTAATCAGGTAAAACCTCCCTTCTGAAGAACATTTTCTGCTGCTCCCAGCAACAGGTGATTTTCCCCAGAAGGATCGTCTTGCTAATTACAGTCTTTTTCGTTTTCACGTTATTCGCGAGAGGTGTTATATGTCACCTTTTCTAAATGTACTAAATGGACCACATATAAATCATGTGCACACACGTGTCGAGTAGACAGATACAGATTTAGGCGAGTATGTATATATATATATATGTGTGTATATGTATGTTAGTATGTGTGGATATATATGTGTGTGTATTATGTATGTATGCATGTATATGTATATGTATGTATGTATGTATGCATGCATGTATGTATGTATGCATGTATGTGTATGTTTTCCGGAATCTATGTACATATATATGCATGTGCATCACATTGAAAGGTCACATATTCGTGCAGTGATACTTAAGTATGTTGTTCTCTTGTCCCCTCACCGTTTGTGTCTCGTCCGCAGTGCAAACAGTCTACAAGACCAGCAAAACAAATAGCTATAATTATTCTGGTAATGACGGGATCAGGTTTTCTTAATATCTTAAAATCTGATAATCCGGTTAGTAAACAGTGGTCCTGATCTTTTCGTTGTCAGTTCAGGTCGCTATATATGTACTGATCTCGAAGGTCAACAAAACATTGTTGCGGTGATACGCAACACTTTATTTTTCTTTTAATTGCCATGCTTTGGCGGCTAGTAAACGGCTTCAAAAAGAAGTAAGGATATTGGTGTTGCTTTACAATACCTTTTTCCAACAGTGGTTAGGGTGCCTCAGAGAAGTTTTCACAGAAAGACGCTATAGAAGTGAGTGATAACTTTTTACTGCATTTATATAAGCATGTAAATTTATTAAATCTGACAGAGGCGCGACACGAATACGCGAACAACTTGTATAGGGTGGTTCACGGAGTGCGCTCAGTAGGCTCGAACACCCAATCGTTGGATTATAGACTTAATGTGCTACCAGTAGTCCACCGTGACTTAGCTTACTGTACCTCACCATACCTTGTCCCACGTACAACCACGACAGTATCTTTAGCTACTTAGCTGGTTATTTTAGTTCAGTATTCTTGTTAGGTATTAGTACTAGTTACTGTATTTTATATAATCTGAACCGTAGCTACACTCGTGCAGCCGTTGTAGTCGTTGTTAAGCTAATATAACAGTTTTTGTAAGGGCAGCGATTTGTAAGGGCAAGAGATAATCTCCTTCCCATGTGGTTCAGACTATCTCACTGAAGACGAGAGAGAGAGTAAGTATGCACTTAAGCGTTGCCAGACGAATGCCTAACGGCATGATTAAAAACAAAAGTGATAAAACTTATCCCAGACACTGGCTCCTGATTAAATGATCTTTTATCGGTACTACTGCAAACCCCAAATCACACCCAGCCATTGTAAATCTCGATTTCTACAGAGCTTCTTCAAAAGAAGTTTGTGTGCAGTGTCTAGGCATTCAGAGGTGGTGATGGACTGATGGAAGAAGAAGGAAGAATGCTTGCCGCTAATCCATCGCCACAGTCGAGTGCTTGGGAAGGCGATGCGTTCCAGATGACCGCCCAACCAGACATTGCTAGTCATCCCTTGACTCTGCAGCACCGAACGAATCACATTTGCTTTTGCGGAACTCTGCAACAGACACGATCAGCTCAGCATCAGCATCCGAAAAGGATAAGCTGTCTGGCTGTGTATCTGTAGCTAGCTCTGTCTTTGTTTGTCTGGGTATCTCTCTATCGCTTTATGTGTATCTGTATCTCTGTCTGTCTCAGTCTGTCTATCTTTTTATATATATCTGCCTGCCGTTGTATCGTTCTGTATCCGAATCTGTCTGTCTCTGTGTATGTCAGTTTATATGTATCTGGGTCTGTCCTTGTCTGTATGTGCATCTCTGTTTCGCTGGATGTCTATCTGTATCTCTGTCTATCACCGTCTGTCTGTATTTTATATATATCTGCCTGCCTCTGTATCGTTCTGTCTCTGCATCTGTTTGACTCTGTGTTTGTCTCTATATCTGTCGGTCTCTGTAGCTGTCTGTCTGTCACCGTATCTCAGCCTCAGCAATAGAGAATGATCTAGGCAAGGCAAAAGTATGGGACCGCGAGTTAGATTCACTCAGCGCCAGGTCGATTATGAATCAGCTGACTGTTTAGAAATCACTTTCTTGCATAAACGACCCAGTGACTAGGCCCTGCATATGCATACATACGTGTACAGAAACAAGGTGGCCACCGAGTGACTGACAGATTAATTCGCTCTCCTGCCAGGTCCTCGCATCTGACTGGTAGATGTAACAGGTGGTGTTCGTTTCGTCCAAAACTCCATCGCACGTGGAGCCAAGAGCTTGAACAAAGATCACTCAGTTTTTAAACTGTAATTTTTCGTATGGGCGACAGTAAAAGAGACCGAGAAGAGGTCGCAAATTAATAATAATAATAATAATAATAATAAATAAATAAATAAATAAATTGTTTCAGTTTGAACTGAAACAATTTATGGACTGTGCAATGAACTCGCACGATATCCTTCTCCCTACAGGGCGTCAACGAAGTCCTACAGGACTGTCGGCTCCATTTCGGCGTGCCTATGTGAAATGCCAGGGTATACGCACAATCAGATGATCTATGATAATAATATTAATAATAATAAGACAATTTGTAATAATAATAGTATTAGTAGTAGTGGTAGTTGTAGTAGTAGTAGTGGCAGTAGTGGTAGTAGTAGTAGTAGTAGTAGTAACAATAATAGGCCTAATAATGATAAATTAATAATAGTAACAGTAATAATCGGAGAACTTTTGCAGCACCACTGTAAAATGCTCAAGGCATCAGTCATTAGTTGTCGCTAAGGAAAATCGCTGTGCAAACCAAATTCCAGGGTGACCCCTTCGAAAGTCTGGAGAAAAAACCGCGAAAGAACGAAGATATACGCTAAAATGTAGGCCTTGAATGTGTAGAAAGTGCAAAAGATAAATGTAGCACAATTGTTTACTCCCCTCTCATTCAGCTGAGGCGCAATCACGATCTCAGTAATCTAAGCCAGGACTTTGTTCGACCACAACTTGCGTTGGTACTCGTATCTCGACCACTAAAAGATGGGGTACTGAATACGTGGCTTGGTATTCTCTTTACACTCATGTATAGTCCTGCCAGCAATAGTTGTAGCTCTTTAACCTAGCCCGATGTGTCTTAACTTCACTGCGCCGGCCATCATGACATCAACATGCCAGATGGTTCTGATATACCTGTATGTGTTTAGTGGAAAATGGCCAATTAAAAGGCTTAGATTCATTGCACTTGCACGTACATGTACTTTACTTAAAGCAGAGCTACCGTATAATGCCACCTTGAATCGATTGCAGTTGATTAGGTGACATCCTTAACGAAACGTCGGGTCCTTTCGCTTCCAAGTTTTAACATCCATCAGAGACTCGAAGTGTAACTTGACTACTGTACAGTGTAGTAGATGCTTCTATGAATGAATGAGGCAGTAAGTAAGTAAGTAAATCAGTCAGTCAATCAATCAGTAAGTTAATCAATCAGTAATTTATGGACTCGGGGAAACACAACAGACGTGCACCTCCAAATTTGGAGGAGTGTTGTTTGACTAATTTTAATCAATACGCTATTGTCGCTTTGCTGCCCCAACTTCAAGTCTCGGTTTACTAATGATTCAAACCTGAGACAGACAAACTCAACCTACATCGCATGATATCAGTAAAATCAAATAACGTTATTTCTTCATCGGTAAAGCAAAAGTGTTTCCTTTGTATTCGCAGAGTTTCCCATGTATACTTAATAGGCTGCAATACTCCTACAAGACTTTATCGTTTCTGCATAGAATCAGTTTAAGATTAACGAATACATGTGTTTAAGCATTTATAATACTATTGAGCCTATAAAGAACCTTTCAAAAGCAACGCCTTTAATAAGTTCCAGCTCACGTAAATAACATGAGAAGGAACATTTTGTCTAAAAGAGGAAATGTTCTACATGTTTGTTAAATTGTGATACATAAATACCTTTCGAAGTGCCAAGTACAACAATCGATGTGTATAATCCGATATTAAAAGCCGCAAGAATCTCGCAGTTTAGACGTTTGAATTTGAACTTCATTGTATGGATTAAACTTTAAGCAGAAACCGAAAATTCAACTACTTGTGAACCCTCCGATGACCAACAACATGCTCTTAGTGTTCACGGTCATAACGGTCCCATGGCCAACCCGGTAGAGTGATCACGATCATGCGGATCATTCAGCAAGTCTATGCAGGTATCCATTGTGGTAGTCGTATGTGCACTAATCGATCGAACAGCAGAAGAAAATCATTAGTGTTGCTAGTAAACAGAACTAGGTTCGCTTTTAATCGGAGCTTTTAGAGTTCCAAGCGAAAAACTTATCGATCCTGTCACCAAGAGTAACACGTCCGCACGTGCGAATGCATCAGAGTTTAGGCCTAGGCTTAGCGGCAATGTGGAGCTTTCGGTCAGGCCTGCATATCACCATATCACCTAGTCTTTCATTTTTGCAATGTCTAGAAGCAACAAACACTCGGTTGCTTTATGCAGCCTTGTGACTGGCGACAATGAGTGTGCTTCGACACCGGGCACTTTACGTCTGTAAGAGGTCTTTGGCCACATTAATGTCTCTTGTTAGCAGCCATTAGGCCTAGTTCTAGGAGTGCAACGGAATAGAAGAATCTGCTAAGAATACTGCTTTGTTGTTGTGTTGCTCGTTCGAGGCACAAAATACCACGAACGAAACATCTAATTAAAAAGAAGTCAGCCTATGCGTGTATACATAGACCTAGATGCATATTATACAACCCACCATAGCAGCTCCTCTGTCCCCTATTCTCTCTGCTCTTACACTGTAACAACCGGACTTCGTTCTTTGCATGGCATCTTTGGATAACCCTTCTGACTTGACATAGCACTCGTGATGAGCTAGTGGTCTACGTTTAGCTTATGGGTATAGCTTTAGAAATGCTCGAGATCACGATCACGATGCATGTTCCCTTGTCTTGGCCAGTAGCCTATATGTGACTATGTCATAGTTGAAGACCTTTACAACTCAGTCGATAGTTTTGCATTTTTTGATGAGCTTAATTATTAGTTTAACAACATTCACCCTAATAAACACACACACGTATGCAAAACCATGAGTGTGAGTCAAGTATTTAAAATTCTGCAGACATTTTGAACTGCACATCCATTACTAGGCAAGTCCGAAATCAATACAGACCAAAAGAAAAACAAGAAGAAAATCTGTTAAATGTTGGGTACTGTCACGGTTGTCGTCTCAAGTGTTGTTGTCATCGACACGTCAGTCCACCGATGTTCTCTTGTGATCATGAACGTAGCTGGAGGTGCACCATCGGCCCACATGAAAAGGACATTTACACGAGAAAAGACTCGAAGGAGTGGCGGACAAGGTTAAATAGAAGAGAGGCTCTTTAAGTCAGAGGGGATCGAACTCCCTGAAGAGGAATGAGCTATTTTTCAATTTGATTTCTTCCAGCATTACCTCTCATTTTAAGTTAACGAAGAATATTTAGTTTTGTTGACTCAACCTCATGACAGATACTCTCTCCATTTTGTACAAGGGTCACTGCCAGTTTATGCATTAATATTAAGACATTAACGAGTCGAATTTTGTCCCAGTTACTTATTCTAGTCAAGCTTGAGTCTAATCGCATCAGTGTTATCGTGTTGAAGAATGTCAAAAGTCCACATTTCCAGTTATAATAAAACAGGTCTCCTGTAAGAGAAAGCAACACTATCCATGTGATACAATCTTCTGAAGCCTGTGATACATTCTTCTGAAGCATTGATATACATCTTTCTTGTAAATTTTCCGATAGGCTGCTTCTTCTCTTGCATATTCAGTGGATGCCGCCATAGCCCCACGTACTGCGCTGTTTATCGTGAGTAGCGTCAAGAAGATAAGAAAGGTGAAATCTTTCAACTCGGAACTTTCAAAGAAGTACTCCGTGTAGTGATAAAGGCCAATGATTAAGGCGAAATAGATGGCAAACGAAAAGTAGAGCCTTGCGTGTACATTGGAAAAACGACTGAACGATTCACAAACCGAGGGAACACTCATCAGACAATAAGCTATTCGTTGTCAGTGTAGTTTCTGTATCCGCTTCCATTTGAATCCAAGTAACATTGGAACGCTCAAGCCTGCGAGATTTATCTTTAGCGACATCTGTCTGCGAGTCTTTGAAGATCGACACGACCATTTCAGCCACTTGTCTGGCTAATGCGCTGTGAACAGCGTGGGTCACAGTACAGGTGAGAATGAAACAAAACAGATACCATACCGCCTGGTTATTAGAGACTGTTTTAAAGTGGTATTTTGTATAACAAATTGTCACAAGTGATTCGTCTTGTAAGGTAAACAAGCTGGCATAGTATTGTGTCCCAAGAAACATCAACGGCCAGGAATAAGCACAGAGCGTTACCATGATATCCGTCTTCGAAAAGCGTCCAACGACGCACAATATGACAAGACAGCCAAGAACAGCGAGAAATAATAAGGTGAATACCATGTACTGACTGAAACGCTGGTAGTCGTTGATGGAAAATTCCGAACAGTGTTTCTCAGGCGGATTGTCTGCGATGGCGAGAGACAAAAACGATGAAATTGTCGTCATCGTTAAGAACATTTCAAGCTGGAATAAACCGTCGAAAAAGTTGCATCTGATTATTACAAACAGGTGATCTTTGGCACTGAGATTTTGACGAAGATTTATTTGTTTCAGGAATATGCTTCTACGAAAGTGTAAAACTGAGAGAAAGTTTAGTAACAAAATTGCAATTTCCAGAAAGCTCAAAGACAAGACTCCGAACGGTGTATGAATCATCGTTAGTCGCTTCTTGGCATAAAATTAAAAGCTAATCCAATTTACTCTTCCCTTGTAAAACAATTCTCTTTTACTGAGAAATTCTGTCTGCTTAGGTGGAAAATCTTCACTTAAGTCTAAAACAGAGTAACATGAAACACTTGCATTTATATGCAATCCTATACAGTAGAGTGTTAGGCTACATGCGTTAGTAGCTTCCCGTTAATAGCATGAGGCTGAGATTACATAATTGCATTAAATAATAAACTTTTGTTATTAACATCCTATATTTAAAATATAAGATAAATTTGTTTTAATGTTTTGTGTAATAAATTACAGAAGTTCTGCGCGAATTTAAGCTGCACAGAAGTTCTGCGCGAATTTAAGCTGCATCTATATAACATGCAGCGCTTTTGTGAGGAACCTATGAAGCTCTATATTACTTGTCTAGCTAACTAACAATTGTGAAAATTGTGAAACAATACTCATCAATAAAACGACAACCTGGAGCCTCTATATTAGTAATTATCCTTCATGGCACAATGATGGCGATCCTAAAACCATGGACTTCCTTTCAGCAGTTGAAGCAGTTGCAATCAGGGCTTCACTGACACAGATAAGTATTTACATCGATGAAACACTTCCCGCTGGAAACTGGAATATCTCAGTAGACAATGAGACTCACTGAATATCGAAGCTACACAATCCAGTTAGAGCTTCCTGAAATTAACTTTAAATCCAAATAGTAGTATATTTACCTGTAAGTTACTTGAAAATCTGTTAGTAGCATATTCACCTGTAAATTACCTGCAACTCTGATAAGTAACCTATTTATCTGTATGCAACTGAGCTCACCTGGACTGCCTTTCCGCTAGAACGCATGCCGCGTCAGTTCGGCCATTGATCGCTGTTGGAGCTAAATTGGACGGCGGCCAGGTATGCAAAAATTCAAATAATTCCTTTGCTACCTGTACAAATAACACTGATCTAATGTAGCTAAAACTCTCTCGTAAGTTTTATGGTATTGTTTTTATATTTACCAATTCATATAGCTCATCTTGAAGAACAGATTACTCAGATGCGCATAAAAATAGCGAAAGCTTTTTTTCCAAAAGCTAGATTGGGCCTATTCTTTTATGATAATCAGAAGTTTCTGTGGCTCAACCAGACAATTTATGTCTAAGACCTCTAATTGCTTTCTAGTTAAACTAAACCTAAAGAAAAGGCCTATATCAATGCAAAGCTTCGGACAGCTGTTTCGATCTAATGAAGGTAAATTAAGCTAAGATAATACAAGGTAAAGTTATATCATACTGCAAGCATCTACAGAAACTACTCCTAAGTGTGGTTCCAGAAGGGAGGATCACTCGGCCGAGGCTAAAACACGACCAAATACCCGACGATATAGCTATCCAACGATACGAAACGTTTTAAACCTGCATTTGGTAAGGCAAAGGGTTTACAAGATGTTTGCGATTTTTAACAGCGAGAGATATACACTGTGTCCGGAAAAATTCCAAGGCTCTAAAATATGAATGAAAAAACTATAGTAGATAATAATCAATTTAAAAATTTAAAAACCTTTTTGATCCGTACATAATTACCAACAAAATTCTTTGTAATTTATTAACGGCCCCCGTTTAAAATTACGTCACAGTGACGTATTTGAATTTTATATTTTGTTAATGCTTGGGATGAACTTGATCAACTGGGCGTCGATGCTGCTGTTAATCAGTGGCGTGTACGTCTCGAAGCTTGCGTTGAAGCCAATGGCGGACATTTTGAACATAAATTATAGTTCAATAATATTTCAGGATTAAACTGTTTTTGGAATTTTAAAAATCGATTAATGTTTACTAATTATTTTTATATTTACCGTAAAGCCTTGGAATTTTTCCGGACACAGTGTATACATAGTCTAGATAGGATGGATCTTCATTAGGTAAGGTAGAGTTTATAAGGTGTTTGTTTATGACTTTTTCAAAGAGACACGTAGTCATGCTTCAGAAAGCACTCATAAAGTCTGAAAAAATTAGTATGTGAGAAACTGACTCAGAAGATCCCGTTACGCATAAAATAGGTCAGATGTAGTTGTGTGCACAATTTTCGCAGAGATGCGTAATTCATCACTCAAAAAGTCTCAGGTTTAACTCCGCACTACATAACTAATTTAACATGTAAAAATTTACTTAATTGGCATCAGACATCTAAATTTTACGAAAGACTTTGAAATCTTAGTGCGGAAATGTACATTTTAAATAGTTGTAACTTTTTACTATTTGTGATGCCAAATTGTTCAGCACTTCCATCTGATGCAATGTTAAACCAGTTTTGGAATTTTTAGATTTTGTGATGGCTTATCAGGCACGGTTAGAAAATGTTTATGACTTCTTTCGGAAGGGGCGGGCCTTTGGTTTCTTTTAAACCAAGCGAACAACTAAGTGGGTTTGTTTTTATCGAGTTTGGTTGGGCAGAGGATCGAATGGTGCGATAATTGGTTAAAAATTTTATATAGCAGTGCTTGAAATGTCCTAACCGTTGCCAGCGCGAGATATGGTAGTCTTGTTTAAATGTGACTTGTCATAGAGAGGTGTGAATATTCTAGTAAAGCGAATTGAACTTTGGGCCAATTCGAACAACCTGAAATAAACATAAATCAGATAATAACAACAAGGTTTGTGAATCCAGTTCACGCTTGCAAAAGCCCAGACTTCTACAGGACTTTGTCTGATAGGTTGTTTTATCAAGAGTACGTGCTATTAATAACCTTAGAGCGTTCCCTGTAAGCAGTGTTCTTAATGACGACGTCTAGCGCAGAAGTATCAAAGCACAGACACTTAACTATGACCGAGCCTGAGAAAACGTGGTCAAAGTCGAAAATTCCACATGCAGACTTCGACCCAGAAGGTGTTTAGGCAAAATTCTTACACAGATGAGCACTCAAAAGATATCATGTTAAACGTCAGGTTACATGACTCATTTTGAATGCAAAACTCTATATAATTTACACCTCTAAAGGATTGTGTCCCATAGGCTGTTTTATCTATTGCTGTTATTAATAACCTGAATAGACTGATTGCGGCTTGGTTTTAGTGCATCATCGGTTGATGCCGTGTGCATTAGACACCGGTGCAATAGAAATTACTTTTTAATGATAATAATAACAAGCCTATATAATAATTCATAGTAAGGACGTTTCTGTTTGCGTCTGTGAATAAGTTGGTTCCCGCGGCGCGGCTTTCGTTGGGCGCTGTAGAAATCTCGGAATTACGACTACGATTACGATTATTAAACAAGTCCCACTGTCTAACGCAAAAGGGATTGAGCTTAGGCGTGCAGTTACTAGTTGCATCAGTTTTACATGTAAAGCCGAAACTAACGTCTATCCTGCTCTAGGCGGTTGTTAGTAAAATGGTTTGTTTTGTCGGATTTCGTGTGTTGTTTATTTATTTATTTATTTGGTTAAAGCACTTGTAACGCGCGCAATGTCAGTACACCTGAATCTGAGGCGCGGAAAATAATACCTGCGTTTAATACCTATGTTTAATACCTACGTTGTTTGCTCACAAAAGTTAGACTGAAATTTGCATAATGAACATCACTCTGCTAACGACTATGTATTTATGTGTATGTCTATGTAAACGTATGTATGCATATATGTATGTATGCATGTATGTAATATCTACAAGTGTGCATTTGTGTATTGAGGTATATATCTAAGTATATGTATGCATATATGTTTGCATAAGTGTGAATATATGCATGTACATATCTACCTATGCGTACGTATTTATATGTGCATGTATGCAATAAGTGTGCACATATATATTTATATATGTGCATATGTGTGCTTGATAATTGTAAGAGGCATCCGGTATCAGTTACCTGCTTATTAGACTCCTTCGAAGTGGTCAGACATCTATTTACATTTACCTTTTAACTTTTGTTCAACAGATTTCATCATCAAAGCGAACTAATTTACCTCTAGCAGGGAGATGAGGAAGGAGAACGGGTGGAAAGCTAATTGCGCCCCTCGCTATTTGAGGTAAATTGATGCCAATGCTAGACGGTGGTGGAGAGCCTTCAATCCTGCACTCGCTAGAGTGTATGCATATAATATGCATCTATCGAGACGGCCATTGTGTGGAAACCTTGAGGTGCACCGCTGTTTTGCGCTATCTATTGATGTATGTTTGATATATATGTGCATAGCCTACTTAAGTATCGTGCGGCAAGGTGGTCTATCGGTAGCGCGTTTGGTCAGTGATCATGCGGTTGCAGTTTCGAACTCGTGTAACGATCCTGGGCAAGTTGTTTGCACACACGTGCTACTGTCACCAAGCAGTATAATTTGATAGCGGCATAAGGAAGTAAACGGCAAGTCCTGAAGAGATCTGTCCCCGTGTCCAGGACCCTTGGATTCGTCCATTGCCGCTCAATGGCCAAGAAAAGGAGATGAGCACCTCTCCTACGTCTCACTTATGGGATATGTGATGCTTTACATATGTATGTATCTATATGTGTCTATGTGTACATATGTATGAATTTAAATGTGTGTGTGTAGGAGTGAAACATAATTATATGTGTGTAGTATACTTGAATGCATGTACGCATGTATATATGTATGTATGTATGTATGTATGTATGTATGTATGTATGTATGGGTGAGTGATGGCTACTGGTGATAAGCAAGTTAACATTTATGTGGAAGGTGATGTGTTACGACAGATTTCAGTACCTGAGAGCCATAATTAATCACTGCGAATATAAAGTGCGAGGAAGACATAAGGGTACGACCGGAAATGGCTAAGAATATACTATCTGATATGAGGATAGTATGGAAGAACAGAGGAATTTCATCACCAACTAAGCTACGCCTGCTTCGATCTATACTCTGGCCTATAGTAATATATGGATCAGAATCATGGACATACAGAAAGAGGGAGCAAAGGAGACTGACATCATTTGAGGCGACTTGTAGAAGGGTTTTGAGAATACCCTGGACAACCAAGAAGAGAAATGAAGAGATGCTGTGGGAGGTCGGTGGCAGACAGCTATGGGGAGCAGCAATATCAAGAAAATTGAGGTACTCTTGATATATTATGTGAATGAGAGCAAAATACCTGGGAAAGATATAATCACAGGATAAACAGAGGGATCAAGGAAGAGAGGAAGACCATGGATGGATGGATGGATGGATGGATGGATGGATGGATGGATGGATGGATGGATGGATGGATGGATGGATGGATGGATGGATGGATGGATGGATGGATGGATGGATGGATGAATGGATGGATGGATGGATAGATTGATGGATGGATGGATGGATGGATTGATGGATGGATGGATGGACATATCGATTGATCTGTATGTGACGCATAATTGATTTATGTCAATTGGCATCCCAACATCTCTGCTAAGGCATTCCTCATCGGACACTCCCCCCGGACATTTTCCCCTTGTTGTTTCCTCATGGAAATTCCCAACTGGTCTTTTCCTCCTGGGCAAAAAACTCCGCCTTGTCATGCATTTGGCCTTTAGCTTCAAAAC
Organism: Norana najaformis; assembly: GCA_964023275.1. Taxonomy (NCBI): domain Eukaryota; kingdom Metazoa; phylum Annelida; class Clitellata; order Crassiclitellata; family Hormogastridae; genus Norana; species Norana najaformis. The sequence goes on from OZ029925.1 coordinate 17,454,669, forward strand.
ATTATCAGAATATAGTTATACATTAGCTGCGTTGCTTATTTCGTGAGAAAACTTTATGAAACACGCATTTACGAAACTAAAAAGAGACTAACGGGTTCAGTTCATTATTGCATGTTACTGATCCGCCGCGTGCATATAAACATGCAGGGAGCTTATAACTGATCCAGCTTTCACTTTTATTTTCGCCTTCCACTTGGTGAAACATTTCCTCCACCACATTGTCTTTCACACTCGTAATTTAAACCGTTGTCTGCTAAACTCTAACGTTAACACAAATGTAACCGTTACCGTTGTGAAAAGACTAAAGTAGTCTTTCCACGAACACAGTCGACTGTCTCCATTTTATCTCAGTGCATGTGTTAAGGACATTAATCCATTATATACTCGTGAAAGTTAATAATTCTGTTAGTTACAGTTAATAGGCTAAGTAAGCTAACTTGGTTTTTAGTGCTTACATGTATATCTCTCCATTAAAACAGTCAAGTTTTATTTTAAAACTGTCCAAGCTTGGTGTAGATATTACTTCTTCTGGTAGCCAGTCCCAGTGCTCTACAATCCTCTGTCTGAAGAAGAATTTTCTAATGTCCAATCGCACTCTATTATCATAAAGTTTCAGACTGTGTCCTCTTAAATGTCCCATTGCTGCCCTCAGGAAGAAGGTTTGCTCATCTATCTTCTCGAGTTAAATAAATTACATAGAGGAGAGGCTCTTGAATCAGAGGGGATCGAACTCTGAAGAAGAATGAACTACTTTTTCAGTTTAATTTCTTCTAGCTTTACGTGTCATTTTAGTTAGATGAAGAATATTTAGTTCTGTTGACTCGGCCACGTCACATATATCCTTGAGAGACCATTAGGTACAACGACACCTGCCAATTTATGCATTAATATTAAGACATCAATGAGTCGAAATTTGTCCCAGTTACTTGTCCAGTTTGAGTCTAATCGCATCAGTGTTATCGTGTTGAAGAATGTCAAAAGTCCACATTTCCAGTTTTAATAGAACAGGTCTCCTGTAAGAGAAGGCAGCACTATCCATGTGACACAATCTTCTGAAGCCTATGATACATTCTTCTGAAGCATTGAAATATGCCTTTCTTGTAAATTTTCCGATAGATTGGTTCCTCTCTTAAGATGTCAGCGGTTGCCACCATAGTCCCACGTACTGCGCTGTTAATCATGAGCAGCGTCAAGAAGATAAGAAAGGTGAAATCTTTCAACTGAGAACTTTCAAAGAAGTTCTCTGTGTAGTGGTAAAGGCCAATGATAAAGGCGAAATAAATGGCAAACGAAAAGTAGAGCCTTGCGTGTACATTGGAAAAACGGCATAGCAATTCACAAACCGACGGAACACGAACATCAACGGCCTTGTCAATGAAGAAATATTTTAGCCACATTCTAACATTTTCATCATCAGACACTGAGCCATACGTTGACAGTGTAGTTTCTGTATCCGCTTCCATTTGAATCCAAATAACATCGGAACCCTCAAGCTTGCTAGCTTTATCTTTAGCGATTTCTGTCTGCGAGTCTTCGAAAATCGACATGACCATTTCAGCTACTTGTCTGGCTAATATGCTGTGAACAGCGTGGGTCACAGTACAGGTGAGAATGAAGCAGAACAAATACCATGTTGCTTGGTTATTAGGGACCGCTTTAAAGTTGTCTCGTTCATAACAAATAGTCACAAGTGGCTCGTCTTTTAAGCCGAACAAACTGGTATAGTATAGTATCCCAAGGAATGACAACGGCCAGGAATAAACACAGAGCGTTGCCATGATATCCGTCTTCGAAAAGCTTCCAACGACGCACAACATGACAAGACAGCCAAGAACAGCGAGTAATAATAAGGTGAATACCGTGTACTGAAGTAAACGCTGGTAGTCGTTGATCGAAAAGTACATACAGTGTTTCTCAGACGGATGGTCCCCGATGGCGAAGGAAGCAGATGAGATTTCTGACAAAATTCCAGTCAGCATTAAGAATATTTCAAGCTGGCATAGACCGTCGAAAAAGTTGATTCTGATTAGTACAAAGAGGTGATCTTTGGCATTGAGATTTTGACGAAGATTTATTTGTTTCAACAATATGTTTCTGTGAAAGAATAAGAGTGAGAGAGTGTTTAAAAGCAAAATCGCAATTTTCAGTAAGCTCAAAGACAAGACTGAGACCATTATGTGAATCATCGCAAGTCGCTTCTTGGCATAAAATTAAAAACTAACCAGATTTCTCTAATCCAGCTGACTCTTCTTTTGTAAAATAATTCTCTGCTATTGAGAAAAATCTCTCTGCTTACGTGGAAACTCTTCATTCAAGTCTAAAGCAGAATAACATGAAACACTTGAATTTCGATGCGATCCTAGCATTAATTCCTGAGTAGTTTGTTATTAACAGCACAAGTCTGAGATAACATAATTGGGTTAAATAATTAATTTTTGTTAATTATATTTTATAGTAAAAATATAAGATAAGGTTGTTTTGATGCTTTGATGTGGCAAATTATAGAAGTTCTGCTCGATTTTAAGCGGCATCCATCCTCACATATGTGGGTTACCTAAGAAGCTCTATATGTCTTGTCTAACTAACTAAAAATTGTGAAAATTGTGAAACAATACTCATCAATAAAACGACATCCTGGAGCCTTTATTTTATTAATTACTTTTCATGGCATAATGGTGGCGATCCTAAAACCGTGGACTTCCTTTTAGCAGTTGAAACAGTGGCAATTATGGCTTCATTGGCACAGATAAGTATTTACATCGACGAAGGAATCCCCACCGGAAACTGGAGTATCTCAGTAGAGAATGAGACTGACTGAATGTCGCAGCTACACAATCCAGTAAGAGCTACCTGAAATTATCTTTAAATTTGAATAATAGTATATTTACCTGTAAGTTACCTGAAAATCTGGTAGTAGCATATTCACCTGTAAAATACCTGCAACTCTGATTAGTAACCTATTTCTCTGTATGCAAATGAGTTTACCTGGACTGCCGTTCCGCTCCAACACATGCCGCGTCAGTTCGACCATTGGTCGCTGTTGGAGCGAAATTGGACGGCGGCCAGTTAAGCAAATATTCAAATAATTTCTTAACTACCTCTACAAATAACACTGATAAAATGTAGCTAGAAATCTCTTGTAAATTTTGTGGTATTGTTTTTATATTTATCAATTCATATAGCGCATCTTGAAGAACAGATTACTCAGAGGCGCATCGAAATAGCGAAAGCATTTTTCCTACAGCTAGGTTGGGCCTATTCTTTTATGATAATCAGAAGTCTCTGTGGCCTCAGCCAGACAATTTATTTCTAAGACCTGTAATTGTTTTCTAGCTAAACTAAACTTACGTAACAGAAGAGGCCTACATCAATGGAAAGCTTAAGACATCTGTTTTGAGCTATTGAAGGTAAATTAAGTTAAGATAATACAAGGTAAAGTTATATCATACTGCAAGCATCTACAGAAACTACTCCTAAGTGTGGTTCCAGGTCGGAGGATCACTCGGTCGAGACTAAAACACGACCGGCTATCCGACGATATAGCTATCCAACGAGACGAAAAGTTTTAACTTACATTAGGTAATGCACAGGGTTTACAAGATGTTCACGATTTTTAATATATATATATATATGTATATATATATATAGATAGTCTACATAGGGTGGACCTCTGTTAGGTAAGATAAAGAGTTTAGAAGGTGTTTTTATGACTTTTCAAAGAGATTTGTAGTCGTGCTTCAGAAAGCCTTCACAAAGTCTGAAAAATTAGTATGTGAGAAACTGACTCAGAAGAACCCGTTACGCATAAAATAGGTCAGATTTATATCTGATTTATATCTAAGGTTGTGTGCACAATTTTTGCAGAGATGCATAATTCATCACTCAAAGGTCTCATGCTTAGCTCCAGGCTACATAACTTATTTAGAATGTAAAAATTTACTTAATTAACAACAGACATCCAAATTTTACGAAAGACTTTGAAATCTTAGTGTGGAAATCTACGCTTTAAATAATTGTAACGTTTTTACTATTTGTGATACCAGACATGTGGTTTTCAACATATTTATTTTCAGCACTTCCATCTTAATCTGATGCAATGCTAAACCAGTTTTCGAATGTTTTAGACTTTATGATGGCTCATCAGGCACGGTTAGAAAATGTTTATGACTTTTGTTCGGAATGGGGGGGGGGGTTTCGTTTCTTTTAAACCAAGCGACCAAGCGAACAACTAAGTGGGTTTGTTTTTATCGAGTGTGGTTGGGCAGAGGATCGAATGGAGCGATAGTATGTTTAAAATTTTATATAGCAGTGCTTAAAATGCCCGCACGAGATATGGTAGTCTTGCCTAAATGTAACTGGTCATAGAGAGGTGTGAATATTCTAGTAAAGTGATCTGAACTTTGGACAAATTCGAACAACCTGAAGTAAATATATATCAGATGATAACAACAAGCTTTTGTGAATATAGGTCACGCTTTCAGAAGCCGCGGCTTCTATAGGAATCTTTGTCTGATAGGTTGCTTTATTAAGAGTACGTGGTATTAATAACCTTAGAGCGTTACCAGTCAACATAATTCTTAGTGACGTTGTCTAGCACAGAAGTATCAAAGCACAAACACTTAACTTAACGGGCTTGAGAAAACCCAGTCAAAGTCGAAAATTTAAAAGCCGGTCAAAGTCGAAAATTCAATATGCAGACTTCGACCCAGAGGGTGATTAGGCAAAATTCTTACAGGGATGAACACTCAAACGATATCATGTTTAACTTCAGGTTTTGTGACCAATTTTGCATGCAAAACTCTATTTAATTTACACCTCTATAGGATTGTGTCCCTTAGGGTGTTTTACCTGTTGCTGTTATTAATAACCTAAATAGCCTGATTGCGGCTGGGTTTTTTTGCATCTTCGAATTATGCCTTGTAGATTAGACACTGGCGCAATAGAAATTACTTATTAATGATAATAATAATAAGCCTATATAATAATTCATAGTAAACACGTTTCGTAGCATTATTCCTCTTCTTCCCTTTATCTCTCTTGCAGATCCGATTCCAAACACCACCCACCGTAGCCGTCTGACTGTCTGCCTGTCTGACTCGGATCTTGACCTGGAACCGAACCGTTTTGCCTATCGATTTTATTTTGACTGAGCGCCTGTGAATAAACTAGTGCCCGCGACTTATCTTTCGTTGTGTGCTGTAAAAATCTCGAGATTACGTTTACGATTAGTAAACAAGTCCCACTGTATAATGCAAAAGTGATTGAGCATCAGCGCGCAGTTAGTATAGTTGCACCAAGTTTGCATCTTTTTTTTGGGCTTCTGGGCTGTAAAATGGAAACAAACGTCTAACCTGCTCTAGTTGATTGTTAGTAAAATGGTTTGTTTTGTTGGAGTTTCGTGTATTGTTTAATACCTACGTTGTTTGCTCACAAAAGTTAGACTGAAATTTGCTTAATGAACATCACTCAGCTAAGGACGATGCATGTTTGTGTTAGTATATATCTACGTATACTGATGTATGTATATATGTATGTATGCATGTATGTAATATGTACAAAGTGTGCATTTATGTATTTATATATATATATAAGTATACGTATGCATATGTTTGCCTGTATGTATGCATGTATGTATGTAACGTGTGCATAAGTGTGAATATATGCATGTACATATCTACGTATACGTATGTATTTATATATGCATGTATGCAATAAGTGTGCACATTTGTATGTTTGCATTATGTGTGTTGATAATTGTAAGCGGCATCCGGTATCAGTTACCTATCTATTGAGACTCCTTCGAAGTCGTCAGATTTGCCTTTTAACTTTTGTTCAACAGATTTCATCATCAAAGCGAACTAATTTACCTCTAGCAGGGAGGTGAGGAAGGAGAACGGGTGGAAAGCTAATTGCAAGCCTCGCTAATTGAGGTAAATTGATGCCAATGTTAGGCAGTGGCGGAGAGTCTCCAATTCTACACTCGCTAGAGTGTATGCATATAATATGCATCCCTTGAGACGGTCATTGTGTGAGGACCTTGAGCGCAACAGCTTTACGCTATATATTGATATAATTATGTTTGATATATATGTACATAGCTACACCTACCTTTGTATGATGCGGCACGGTGATCTATCGGTAACGCGTTTCTTTCACTGTTGCTACTTGTAGAGTACGGTAATTTATTACACACGTATCCGGGGGAGATGGATACCAAGGGGAATTGTTCTACGGGAGGGAAAATCACCAGAGGGGAAATATCCTGAGGGAATTGCTAGATCCACGTCAATTGATGCATGACGTTAGATACTAGTGCTACATAAACAAACGACCTACATTACAAAGTAAAAAATCCACTGCATGACTTAAGACAGAGCTGTTACTTCATGAATTGAACAAACAATGTCCGCCAATGGCGTTCAAGCATTCTACCGATGTTTCGAGGGCGATATGTTGTTTGAAGCCGTGGGAGAAAGACAGATGAGATGGAGCCACATGTACGAGGAATATGTATCTGCAGTGATAGATTGTCTGAACCACTTGAGGGTGCAATTTTATCTGCAAATTGCACCATGTCACTATTAAAAATTAACAAATTACACGTCGTTAGTAAAAACATCAGTTTCCAAAACTGTTCAGGCGTCGATAACGTTAACCTGGTGAATTTTCCAACGTTTCACTCCATCTCTGTTTTCTGCTTCAGCAACCATTACCTGCAGAACACGCAGAATCCCAGTTATCACAAGCATCGCCATAAACACAATGGTTGTGTAATCCTCCATCCCAGACGGTGCATGTAAATTCGCCATAACCGTGTAGGCGCCGACCAGGGATGCTAAATAGGCGACGAGAGCCAAGTACATCCTGGCGTACATGTACAGAAAATCACAAAGAGAGTCAAGCACGGATGACGATGCTTTTCTGTCGATGAAATGATCACGCCGAGGTTCGTGTGATATTGTCGGGCTTTGTACGGGTAAAGTTATGGCTGTAAACAGTTCAGGCTTAGTCTCCGTGCCTTCCTTGTCGTTTGTACTTCTGGAACCTGTAGTTTCTGAGTCATTGGGGCTTGAAGGGTTTTGAGCAAATGCAGCATCCGAGACCAAAGTCGTTTGCTTCACAGAAATGCTGTTATATTTCAAGTTACCGTTCGCTGCTGATTGAGAGCTGATGGCGAATCCAGCTTTTTCTCTTTTGTAGTCCGAGTAGTCAATGGCTAAGTTCCAGAACACCGGGAAGAGAATCAGTAAAAAGGAATTCAACGGAATGTTCAGGATATCGTGGCAGCGGACGGTCTTATCTGATTGATTCTTCTCGCGATCCTCGTACAGATGAAACCAGGACCAGACACAGAGCGCGGTCACAAAGCAGGTCGAAGGTACCAAGTAGACTCTAGTCATCGACAGAACATCCGACTTCGATAGACGTCCAAGTACGTATCTTTGGGCGAGGCAGCGAACGATGGAGAGGAATAAGCAGGCGACGATAGCGCATGAAAGGTAACTCAGTTTATTTGAGTATTGGTATTGCTCAGTGCAACGCTTCCCCGGATGGTTACGCACGACATCATACTTCATGGCAGTTGCTTCGATGACAACTACAAGTCCAGCGCAGACTTCGAGGAAGCCGAGCTGGATGATGAAAGCGGCTCTTTTGACTGTGTTCTGAAAGCGATTGGTCGCAACAAATTGACATTGCCTGTCATTGCTAAGCTGCTTCAGAGAAGAGCGTTCTACGAAGCAGGTGGTGAGCGAAAATATTACGATGACAGTCAGGAAGAGCAAAAGCGATAGAATCCAAACTATGAAGGGCGTTTCGATCATTTTAACAGTCTTTTGTTGGCGTAATCGACGAATCTATTTCCTTCGTACTGTGGATGTGCCTTGGCATTCATAGACCTATTTAAGAAAATAAAGAACAACGATATATAGTTCATACATATAAACATACGTACATATATATAAACATACATACGTACATACATACATGCATGCATACCTACATACATACATACATACATGCATGCATACATACATACATGCATGCATACATACATACATACATACATATATATACATATATACATATATACATACATAAATACTGAAGGATATCCGGATATCTTCTATCATCTGGGAGGGACTGCTTTGCGTTGGGGTTCATGTGTTGCGAACCTCGTCGCCTGTCTTCACTCCTCTTCTTCGATGCTACCTCCATGGTCCAGAAACTCTGAAATGCTGTCTACTATCAGCTCTGGAGTTGGAATCCGTAGATTGGGCTCTACGTGTCTGCGGAAGCTTGCCAGTTGAGACTCTTCTACTGTTTCCTGCGCGCTGTTTGCTTATTGATAACTTATTGTTCTTATTGAATTTATCATCATTTACGCTAGCACAGGCAGCGCTTTTATGAGGTACATAAGAGGCTTTATAGCAAATGTCTAGGTACATGCATAAATATATACATACATATGTGCATACAAACATACATACATACAAACATACATACATACAAACATACATACATACAAACATACATACATACAAACATACATACATACATACAAACATACATACATACAAACATACATACATACAAACATACATACATACAAACATACATACATACAAACATACATACATACAAACATACATACATACAAACATACATACATATATTCATATTTTAAGTGTGTTTTGAATAGATGCAGCAGTGTGCTCTTGTTAAGGAACGCCTTACTACCAGAAAGGAGACCTTTGCTTGGACAGAAAGACAGACAGAAATATAGGCAGGCAGACAGGAAGACAGACAGACTGACTTACATAGAGACTAAATGACCAACTGACCAACCGAAAGAGGGGCAGACTGATTGGCTGACTGACCGACTGACTGACTGACTGAATGACTGACTGACTGATAAATCGATAGACTCAGACAGACAAAGACACCAACACATACATTGAAAGAGACAATTATCTAGACGTAGCTCTGGAGTTGTAATCAACTAATCCAATCACTTCGAATCCTGATCTGATTTCATATAATCCTCTACAATTACTTAGCTTTATCTTTTAGAATCGACCATATCCCTTAGAATGACCCCAGTCTTCCAAAATAGCCGTATCTCTTAGAATAGCCCGATCACTTAGAAGCAACCATATCCCTTAGAATAACCCCAAACCATTAGCATGAACCATATCCATTCGAATAACCCCAATCGTTAAAATCACCCATATTCTATAAAATAAAACCAAACCTTTAGAATCATTCAGATCATTTAGAATAATCCCAAACTCTTAGTCATCCATATTGTTTAGAATAGTCGCAATCCCTCGTCATATAATCACCCTATTCCCTGACAAAACACAAAATCGACGATTTCTAAGGCGATATTTCAACCATCGTTAGACAGGTTAACTTTAGCCGCCCTTTAACCCTCGATCGATAGCTTCCTTGGTCCACCTTACACCTGAATGACCTAACTATAGACACACGAGGTCTCTCAAGTCTGTTGTTTGTTAGCTGCTGTCAGGCTTGACTAAGCAGTACTGTCTTGAATCGGACCAGTAGCGCACGTCTCTTAAGTGGGGAGTTAAAAGTTCTGGTACTGGGTATTGTCTATTTGTGTTCCTTTCACGTGGCAAATCTCGTGACTACGAGTTTCAGACTTGAAGTATCTGTTTCAAAATCCATTGTGAAGTCACGCGGCAGATTCGTGATTATGAGATTAAGACTGAAGGTGTCCTTCCAAAAATCACTTGTGAAGTCACAAACACCAGCCAAAAGATACTGAAATCATCTGGCCCTCAAAGCAAACATATGTCTAATGCATGTATACATGTATGTGGAATGTGGATATTTGTATAGCGCTTTTATGAATCTCTCAAAAACGCTGGTACACTGCTGTGTAATATCTAAATTAATGACTTCTATAGCGCCGCTATCATAATGCCCAAGGAATCAATCGATGGTCTGAAAAGGTGCATCCTATTTTGATCGGCCTTGTAATAATATATTGAACTTACCTCTGATTTTGTTTCTCTCCGTATCTTTGCCTGTATTTGTCCGTATTTTCGTTGTCTGTCTGTTTCCTTTCAGTTCATCTCTATTTTTAGCCTATCTCTTTTTGTTTCTTCTTTGTCTGTCTCCCTCTGTCTCTTTTCGTTACTGTAATCGCATCTCTTTCTCTTCAACGTACCGCTGCGCTCCATCTTTGTTTCTATATCCCTGTAACTGCGCTCGTGTGTATGTGTGTGCGTGTGTGAGTGTCTGTGTGTGTCTGTGTGTCTCTATGCATTAAATGAATTAAAACAAGCCCCGAAAAATCCACAACGTAACTCTTTGCCTTCCTTCCAACTCAAGTACGTGCCTCTCCTAAATAACCATTTTCTACTACTCTGGTTCAGCCGGCTCTCGATCAGCCACGTTAGATTTCTTTCGAAGATGGATGCCAATATGCGTAAAACTCGGGTAATGCTATCGACCTGATTCCCCAGCAGCCGCCAATCTGCATCTACCTGTGTGCAAAGGTACTCATCGGTGTCAACAACTACTTCGATCAGCGACGACTGGAGTCTACCTTTGCACAGGTAGAAACGGCTGCGGATGCTGACAAGAATACTGTGTCTACCTAGACAGGCAAATTATCAATCAGCTGTACATTGGAATGAGTTGCTCTTTTGGATGAGGTCGGAAAAAATTACGATAACACCACGCTACACTACACTGCGTTAAGTTACACTATGCTACACTAAGAAACCTTACACTACTCTTTAATACGCTACTCTGTAAAACACTACACTACGCTACACTTAGAAACACTACACTATTCTACACTACACTACGCTACTCTACCAAACACTACACGACTCCACATTAAGAAACCCTGCACTACTGTACAATATTCTACACTACACTGCTCTACGAAGCACTACACGACGCCTCACTAAGAAACCCTACATTACGCTACACTGTTCTACACTAAGAAACTCTACACAAATCTTCACTACACTATTCTACTGTTTGCTACACTACACTACACCTCACTATACTACACTGCAATACCTCACATTCTGCAAAACTACCTTGCACTACAATGCATCGCGTCACATTGCGACATCATATTACATTTTACAATATACATTCGAATGTACATTACACATCGCATTGCTTTATATTACTTAGATTACTTAGTTAGATTACTTTACACTGCGTAGAGTTAGATTACTTTACGCTGCAAGCGTAACGCAGCTGCGTGAATAGGCAGCCTAACGCTGAATAGAGAGCCATAGTTCGGTCTTTTAAGGGAAGGGGTTGTTGTTCACACGTCTACCGGGCATATAGGATTTGTGGGCCGAGTGGCAGCATGCTAGAAGCCACCTGACCTAATGGTAACACCATGGTAACACAGTAGCAATACAAATGAAATACAATGGTAATACAATTGTAACACAATGGCCATACAACTGTAACACAATGAAAACCTCGTCGCATGGTGCCTGTGCCCGTCTCAAGCCTCGATGAAGATGGAGGCCAGGGCTGTAGGGGGTATAGATACTGCAGACCGTAAAGCATCCAAGACAACAGAAATCGATCGTGGGAAACATCTAACAAAGGTGCAAGGCATAAATAGTAATTACACGCAATCTAGGCCTCTCTTGGACGTTAACAATACACCTCTTACATCATTACCTGAACTAATTAATGCCTTGGTGTCTGGTTTCTTCTCCTGGTCGTAATATTTCTTTTTCGTTTCTTCTTGACTTCTTCTTGCTCTGGCAGCACGCAGCAAGGAGGTACAGAGGATAAAGATACAGTGGACAGACAGCGAAGGTGATGGTGAACTATGCAGGATGGGTAGCACCCGAATGGTCGAACAAGTGGAGCCATGCTACCGACACCGACGAGCTGGAGCCCGAGGACTTCCGGAAGGAAGGAAAGAATGCAGTTACAACACAGGGAAATGCAATGGTAATACACTGGTTTACACATTGGAGGGTCTTGCATGCTCTACGATCTGCAGTATCTACACCTTGTACATTGTATTGGTAATACACTGGTTACATATTGGTAATACAATAGTAACACAATAGTAATGCAAAGGTAACACATTGGTAATACAGTGGTAATATTTGTAAGCTCGGAGATAGAACGGGGCGTGTACTCTTCTGGCGGAGTGTTCATATGTAGGTGCTATAAATGGGTCCTTTGACGGATATTAAATTGTGGGGAGGGATAAATGGGTGAACAATGGGAGACGTGTTTTAGTATTGACTAAACGTGTCGCGACATGTTTGCCGCCAGTGTAAAGCCCATTTGTTATTACGTGCCCAACTATTCATTTTATTTCTGCAGATACTAAGGGCCACTATATAATGACTAAGCAACAGTCGATGGCGCTGAGCAACTGTGAGTGAAGGCCTTTTCCAGGTCAGTAAACAGTAGCGACCTTACAGGAGGAGACTCGAACCTGTGCTATTCGCGTTACAAGCCCAACGCTCTAACCAATTGGCTTCCGTGCCACACAATCAGCTAAGGTGACCACGTAAGTAATGGCGTGGCCGTAGTGACCCTACTTGATCCATCCGGCTCAGAAGATGCAGGATTCTCGCAGCTTGAAATTCATGGGAATCTCTTTCCTAACTACACACACTCTAATCTCCAGTCTTAATCACTGTCTGCTACGAATTTTCTCAAGGTATACCTAAGAATTCTCAAAGTTTGTCATGCTCAACCGTCATACCAACAAATATTGCACTCGATCAGTGGACACTATGACACTTGTTGTCCCTGGAACCAGAACAGTGCTGGGTTCTAGAGCGTTATCAGTTGCTAATCCACGGTTTTAGAATTCGTTGCTAAGTTCTATTCGTTCTGTAATTTCTGTGATTTCGTTCAGGTCTAAACTTAAGATTCATCTGTTTCAACTTGCTTACCAACCGTAGCCTAACCTTTGGTTTCACTGACCAATAGTAATTCGGCCTGGCTTCTCCAATGGATTATGAGTTTAACTACAATTTCACTTGAAGCGACCATCCATTGATGCATTGTTCCTTATGATGATAACGGCACTACAGAAGTCATTTGATTAGATAAGAACCCAAAATTCTAGGATAATCGCATTGATTAAAGAAGAATGCATTTGAAGCGCCTGTTATGCATAGGGCCAGGCATAGGCCTACTTACTGAGCGAAGACAACCAGCAAAGTCAAACAGGAATTCACTCATAAACAAAGTCTAGTCGATGACATACCCTACTGAAAGCGATCGAAACAGGAAGCCTTTCACCATTGAGGTTGAAGGTCGAAAGCCATAAGCGGTCCAAGCCTTACAAACCGTAAAGAAAGTCGTAAAAGGGTAAAACAAATACCAATAAGTACGTAAAATTGTAAAGGTAATAGTAAGACAGATAAATACGTAGGCATATATGTATCTGGACGCTTGTGCACCTTTTAAGAACCTCCCAAAGCGCTGGACAGCGAATTCCCTGTCTGTCTGAACGATCTGCTGTCTGGCCAGTCATTATGTGTTAGTGACGTCATGTTTTCTTGGCTTGACCTTTTGGAATTTTGACCTGACAATCTGTCTCTTGCAGTTTTGTTTTGACTAAACACCGGTCTATAAGCTGGTCTCCCTGACGCAGCTGAGAAATTTCGGTGATTTACATTACATTGTGTTTACACGTTGGCATTGCAATGTCAACTTAACCGTGGCGTCTGTTGTTATATGCAATCTCATCTCGACTGAGCGTCGCTTCCATATAGAATAGACGTAATTAGCTTTCACCAATAACTGAAACGGGCTCCCGCCTATCAAAACATTCGCTAGATTAGTTTTCCCTGGTGATGCACCTTCTCAAAACACTGCTAGCTGAATATATATTGGCCTCCATAGATACTCTACAGTCTGGAAAGTGTAATGTAGGTGTATGCTGTCGCAGGTTACCGTTTGCCACATCATCTCTCTGTTACATGTATTAGCGTTATGTTACGTTACTCAGTGTTATTAGATCCACCTGTTTGTCAAACAACCTACCTATCTTTCTAGTTATATACGTATAAACATATTTACTTAACATCTATCTATTTATAAATCTATCGGCTTATTTATATAACCACCTACCTTATTATCTACCAGCCTATCTAATTTATCAAACTATTTACTGACTTACTTATCTACCTATCCATAAACGTACAACTACTTACCTACCTATCTATCTACCTCCCTACCTGCATATAATTCTATCAGCCTAGTTACGTAACCACTCACCCTATACCTATCTACTGACCTACCTACCTACCTAACTATATATTAAACCCTAAAGCAGCAGCATCGAATGTAAAGGACTGATAAATAATGCATTGAAACGTATTTAACTTGACGGCAAGGCATTGGAATATAATGCATTATAAGGTAATTCACTAGAATCCAAGGCACTGGAGGTAATGCACTGAAAGGTAATTAACTTTAAGGCAAGGCATTTGAAGGTAATCCATTGAATGGCAAAGCGTCGAAAGGTAATGCATTAAAAAGTAATTCACTGGAATGCAAGGCACTGGAGGTAATGCATTGAAAAGTAATGCATCGAACGGTAATGCATTGAAAGGTAATACATCGAAAAGGTAACACATTTAGAGGTAATACAGTCAAAGGTAACACATCCAAAGATACCGTAATCACCAATTACTGTCTATGTCATAATAATTCTCACAGGTTCGGCTCTAGATTTGGAATTCTTGAGCCAAGGCATAAACATAGCATAAAGAGGAGCAAACAAAAGATCGAGAGCATTGCTTGCCCGCCACCTTCATCTGAACTTACCTTAAAGTCTAAAGCAGCAACAGCCGATGAAACACAACCTTCATAGTTTGTCAACGATAGCATCGAAGACTCGATGAAAACCAGTTGTTTGACGGTTACCGTATCTGTCAAGTGGTCGAATGTTGTGGTCTGCACCGTCCAGAACAATTGTAACCTATCCAACGTGTCTTCAATACCTGCCAAGCTCACCTGAATGCCCATCAATGGCGCTTTCGTTAAAAGAAACCATCGCATTGGGTCGGATAAGAATCAAACTCTACATTTCGTTTTTCACTGTCAGAAATTGTATAGGCTTAGAAGGTTAGGATCAGTATAAGCGTCGTAGCAGCAAAAGCAACAACAAAAACAACAATAATAAATAAAAATAATAGAATCATTTCTGCCTCTGGTAAAAAATAAATAAACAAATAATGATAATAATAATGGAATACAGATACTTACATCATACGGTGCAGTTTCATTGATTGATTTGCTCCGATGACATTACCTGACTGAAACGATTCAACAACGAGGTCAACAATATATTACGCACAACAAGGACTCTGTTTATAACGCGATGAGTACTGGTTCGAGGCTCCCCTGAGATGGTTACTGTGTAGGGACCTCGAACAAGTCCTTAACTCAAATTGCTCAGCGCCATCGATTGATTCTTATTCATTCTGCAGTGGCGCTTAATAAATGCAGGAATAATAATAATATTAATAATTCAGACATGCCTTGTGCGGAACGGTGGTCTATCGGTAACGCGTTTGGTCAGTGGTCAAGCGGTTGCGGGTTCGATTCCGTGTAACGACCCTGGGCAAGTTGTTTGAGCACAATGTGCCTCTGTCACCAAGCAGTAGAATTTGGTACCTGCGAAAACTGGAAGTCCTGCGATGCACTGGCCCTCTGTCCTGAACCTCGGGATTCGTCCATTGCCGCTCAAGGGTCTAAAGAAAAGGAAATGAACGCCTCCCCTGCGTCTCATTTTGGGATATGGGATACTTTACTTACTTTACATGCGTTGTCTTGAAGGCCAACTGTAAGCTCCCATCAGAAAAGATACCCTAGGAATTCTATGGAATTGAATCAGCAAGGCAGACTCCAAATGTAAGATCACAGTAGCTCTATAGGCCTACCGCAGGCAACGATAACACGATTATTTACACAGAGCTCAAGGTAAAAATTCTCGAGCAGACGTTAACCAAAAAGTGTTAGATATATTATATTATAAATATATTTATAAGGAGAGATTAAGTAAGAGGAAGAGAGTGAAAGAAAGAGACAGATTAGAGAGAAAGAGAGATAGACATTCAGATAAATGGGTAGATACAGACAGACAGACAGGCAGACAGATGGACGGACGGACGGACAGACAGATAGGGTAGATACGTAGATATAGGTAGAAACTTAGGTACATACTTACTTACATGTATCGATACATTAAAAACTGGGTACGTAGATAGGAAGGAGGGTGGGTGGGCTGGGTAGTTAGAAAAGTAGGTAAGTAGGTAGATAAGTGTTTGGTTGTTCATTCATTCATTTTCATGCATACGTCTAATTCTAATCTAATGTAATGTAATCTAATCTAATAAAATCTGTTCTAGTCAAGCCTAGTCTAGTCTAGCCTGAAAAATTTCTAAAATACCTCTTTAAAGCGTTGTTCC
Source organism: Norana najaformis (assembly GCA_964023275.1). Classification (NCBI taxonomy): domain Eukaryota; kingdom Metazoa; phylum Annelida; class Clitellata; order Crassiclitellata; family Hormogastridae; genus Norana; species Norana najaformis. The sequence goes on from OZ029925.1 coordinate 17,471,132, forward strand.
CGCCAGCCTTTAGTGCTGTTTAAGTTAGTTAAGAACTGAAACTCCGCCACTGCCTTGTTTGGGAGTAGTGCCAGTCCCAAGCCTGGATAAAGGAGGAGGGCGAGGGCAACGGCCTTTGATGCCATAAGCTGTCGTTAAACTGAGGAACTACTACTAATAGTTAAGAACTGAGAATTCGTCTTTTGGTAAAATATTGTTAAGTTTCTTCCACAGTTGACAGTTGACACAGCGTGTTCAGAGTTTCTGGTTCGTGTTGCACTGAGGACAATGAATGACGTCAGTTGAATGAAGTCCGAAGTAACGGATTTCTTTCGGCGGATGAATTTTTCTCTTGATTCTGGGCCCAGGATTTGAAACCTGCTTGACAAATTGCGTAACTGGCACGAAACGGTTTCCGTGTACTTGGTACTTACTTGAGCCGAAATATCCCTCCGCCACAGATCATAGATTGTATTAAATCAGCTGTGTACTAAATAAAAAGTTTTACATATTACCCCACTTTATCTTGCCTTAATTTACATTGCCTTAACTTATCTTACTTACATTACATCGTACCATCATAGGCTGGTTTTCCTTGCATCAGACTGTCTCATCTGACCTTTACCTTCTGTTAAGTTATCTTACTTGCCTTAAATTATCTTACCCAACCTCGTCTGATCGTACCATACTTTACCATCTGTCGCGAGCTAGTCGCAAAGTCAGAGTTCAGAAATAAGTCAATACAATAACTTTTCACGTTTCTTCTTCTCGTTGTGCAATCTCAAACCGCCATAACTCGAGTCTTTTTCTAGACTGTCAACCTGCCCCTTGTATATGAAATTTAGTAAGTAAGTGGGACCTGCCCACCCCTTGGTCCTGACACCATCCTAGTCTGCCTTGCCTTAGCTTGCCTCAGTTTGATCGATTAACAGTTTCGTTTCCTTTGGACTTTTCTGTTTTCTTTCGGCTCTGGCTGTAGTTTTTTTATTGTTTCTTTGTTTTCTGTTTGTTGCTAAGCTGGTGTTTGTTGCACTTACTGTTGCCAAATCGCCGGCTATAATGCGCTGTATTCGGGACAACGGTGAAACTGAAGAGGTCGTAAATACAGGGGTTTCCCATTTTTATAAGCTTCTGCTTATATATAAGTGCATAATTTGAACTTGAGATTGAGCGAAGTCGTGATTTCTTTCTCCCAGGCTAACTAAAATGCATAGACTTTAATATAGACTGATTAAATGTAAATGTAAATTGTAAATGCACACATTTTTCTATAGTGACCATATGGCCTCGACCCTGCTCATTTTTCAATGAATAAATGCTAGAGATAAATGAGACATAATCATATTTATCTACTTTAAAATCACCCACATGCTACTCTGAAATACACGAATAAAGCTGTAAAACTCGTGTTTATTTCCCCAAGTCTCGCAAATCTGATAAGATCCGATCCGATAGATCCAACCAATCTAATCCAATCATATGCGACACGATCCGATTCGTTCCGATGCAGTCCAATCTGATCTGATCTAATAACTTTTATAGCGCCAGTCTAATAAAGCATTATCGATGCGTAGATGGTCGCTGGTAAACGAACCCAGTTGGCGAGCCACAAATCTGGGATCAGTTTCGGCTGAAATCCAGAAGAGCTGAATAGAATATGTGAAGAGCTGAGGTTCTTGTCTTGTTATAACCGTTTACATCTGAGACACCGACCCAGTCGATGTTGCTCGAAGTATTTAGACATTGAATGGGCTGAACACATTCTATGCAACTGTACTAGTGTTAGGAAGAGTCCAAGAGACAAAAACCATTTTGTTGAAAACCAATCGCAATAGGCCTACACTAGGTGAGTTTTATGTTACATTCGTTAAAAAGCACATTTCTTCTAAAAACGACTCGATTGTTTTTGTTAGATACCCTCTCACAAAACAGAGCACACTGTTGATGAGCTTAAACTGCTTAGATACCGTTTGGACTGAACATATTCTACGCAATTTTATCAGTCTTAGAAGGAGACCATGAGCAAAAAAATCCCATTTCTTTTCTAAACCGACCCATGATATACAACTGTTAGATACCCACTCACTTAATTACGTGCACAGTCGATAATGCTTATGATCGTAATAGTAATATCGACATTTCTAAAGCCCTACTTGAAAGCTAAGCGCAGAGCACCAGATTATTTACTAGCGATGCGTCAAGTCAGAGGGGTTGTCCAAAGGTGCCATCGGAAGAAAAAATCCGGTTGCCAGAAGACCAGAAGGAGATGGAGACAAAAGAGCTGTTAGAGTGGGTTGTGTTTAGGTTGAGAGAATTGGGAAGAAGGCCGATTGGATGGATCAGGGTAAGATTTCTTGAAAAGGTGAAACTTCAATTAAAAAGAGAGACTTCTTAGGTAACGAATGAGCTGAACATGATCTGCTCAACTATTCCAGTATTACGACCAGTCTAAGGGCCGCATCATCGTAGACTGGGCAGGTTTTTGCAGATGACCACATGGTTTGTTTTCTCTTCGTTGTGCGTCCCAGCAGATGCGATTTGCACGGCGCGTAGGATGCTGTTTACTATAACGAGCGACGCGAAGATTACAGGAATGAAGTCTTCGAGAAATGATCCGACAAGCAGATATTCTGTGCACTGGTAACAGCCGACGAAAATAGTGAAGTAAACGGTCAGCGCCAAGTACAGTCGGATGCTACCGCACAGGAACTTCCAGATGGATTTACTAGAGGACGGTGCACTTGAATTGAGTGTGCTTCCTGGAAAATACTTCCTCCACGACCTGTCTAACTCCGTGTAATTCTGCTCGACCCTGAGAACACTGTTGGAGTACGGAATGGCGTTGATTTTTGGTGTTTCTATTCTGCTTTCCTTGGCACTGAGGAAGGTGAAATGAGGCGTTTTTGCGAAGTCGTAAATCACAGTAGTTCGAGGGTATTTTGGCTGTGGACCAAGTACCGTGTGCTTCGTGCAAGTGTTTGCTTGTTTCAAACTCTTCCTGCTTCCTCTTATAAAGTTCGAACAGAGAAAACCGTAGGGTGGGAACCCAGGTTGTTCTTCACCACCCGATGCAACCAAGTCGTATATGAAGTTGATGGTAATGAGGGCCAGTATGAACAAGTAAGAACTAACCGGCTTGTTCTGAACCACCGCCGTCGGCCATTGGACCTTCTGGTAACAGATCACTCGGTTCGGTTGGATGAGTTCGCGTTCCTGCAACAACTGAAGCCACGACCTGACACACAGCAGTGCGACAAAGTACGTTGACGGTAGGAGGTAGACTTTGGTCATCGAAGCAACGTCTGGCTTCGACAGACGTTCGAGTACGTATCTCTGAACAAGGCAGCGAACGATGGACAGAAGTACGCAGGCGAGTACCGCGTACGTCACGAGGTTTATTCGATCATCGCAGCGAAACTCCGAACATCGTTTCTCCGCCGTGTGGACGATACGGTGAGTCTGGAGACACATTTCGATGTGCACGACGAGTATGAAGGTCATTTCGAAGAAGCCGATGTATGTGATGAAGAGGTCTCTCTTGACAATGTATTCCTGATGCAAGAGACTCGTGGGGATCTGACTTCGTCTTGGCGTCATGATGCGGCAGGTCAGGAAGAAGACGGCTGCTAGAATGTAGATCTGAACGCACATCGTGCAAACGATGAGGGACGGTATCTCGACCATCGTAACGCAATTAACTGTGTTTGCTGAGTTTGTCTTCTAATCAGAATCTTCTCTATTGACTTCTATGGCGCCGCTGTCATAAAGCACAAGGCATCAATGGATGGTCTCTTCCTGAGAATCCTTAGTCAAAGATCGCAATGCGTTGAGACGCCCAGTAGAAATCTAAACGGTCAGGGAGATGAGAAGTCGGGCTACAATTGGAAAGTTACTTGAAACAGATGATGACAAATCTTTCGTTGAAAACTGATCATTGTCTCTATCGGCTAAGTTGGTAAAGATGGCGATTAGCTGGTTGTTGGTTTAGTTCATATTCAATCTAGAAAATGGCTTGTTCGGTTCATACGCACTCTAGTTTTGCTTAAATGCCTGAAAAGAAACAACATCGTTACTTTTCAAAACGTTTCAAAACTTCTTTATGAATTGGATAGGCTTATCTGTGTCCTGTATACTGTATTGTGTGCTTGAGCACATTCAGACCAAAATGCGATCGGTGGACCCGAGCTATGAGGGGGAAGGTCTTTCTCTTTTCACCCGATAGGCCTACCTTTTCGCAAGACCAGGTGTTCGGATTGTTCCCCTTAGATGCACCGCTGATAATCATTTCGCCCCTTAGCAGGTTTGTGTGTTTTTGGAAGGACCTCCACTGCATTCTTGAAACCTTCGTCTGGAATATGCAGTGCTGGGGAAATCAAACATTTCCTCCTCTGAGGTGGTCCCAGTCATTGCCAAGAAATTCCCTCCACCTCCCTACAAATTGTTCCCTGTCCGTGACTTGTCGTCAGATCCACCCGTTAAAGTTAACCATCACTGCTCGCAGATACACGAGCAGACGAACTTTCTGCCAACACCGTATAGTCGAAGACAGTATCTGACGCTGGTCATATTCTCGTTTCATCTCCTTTCTTAAGACGTCAGAGAATTGTATTGTGTGTTCTTGGTCAAATGTCAAACGATTATCAGGGGTTCGAGTGTCGCTTCATTGTTTTAAAGACGTGACAGAAGTTTGGTACAACATTCACTTCGCAAAAACCTGTAGGCATCACTGACGATGTTTTATGAGGCGCTGGAAACGAGATACGGACCAAACGTGTTGCACGTTTGGTAAAATGAGGAGGACATATGACGCAAAAAGTTGGACAACCTACCCTCACAAAAGTCGGACAAGACGCACAAAATAGGTGATTCGGCACAACAGTGACAGTGTATACATACATACTTACACTACATCACATGCAATACATATACATGTAGGCCCTAATAAAACATAACATAAATATATGTTTATATAAGAAGTCATATGAATTTTAGGGCAATGTAACTTTTATTTATGAAAATATACCTTGTATGAAGCCTTCTCACAAAATATTTGAATGGCACAATGAAACCAGGACACGTCAGGCATAGCAGAGTGGAAGGAGTAAGTTTAAGTTTACGTCAGCCATAGCAGAGTGAAAGGGGTAAGTTTTAAGTTTAGAGCGAAAGATAGTCTCAGATGAGAGTCGCGAACATGAGAAGGTAAAGTGTTCCAAATTGTGGGACCAGCTACTGTGAATGAGCGCGGGCCAAACAACAACATACTTTCCGATCGAAGAGAGAATCACTTTATAACAGAGCTGCAGGGTATGAATAGGGACGATAAGAAGGCTGGCAATGGTTTATGCTTTATACATGAGGAGTGCCAGCTTGAAGCTACGCTCAGATATCGGAAGCCAGTACAGAGAATGAAGAGCAGGCATGACATGGTCATATTCATGCATACATTGCATACATTGCCAATGAATGGCAATGCTCAATGGGAATGTGAAATGATCACACGCATTGAGATAGACTGATGACGATGAGATTTAGTAGTTAATAGAAATCGTGTCTAGATTACGACAAAAAACTGCTTGCAAATCTCTTTACTTACCGTAAACATAAAGAAAAATCCTCGATGCTGTTGCGCTTGGCCAGTGTTATGCTCTAACAGATAGCTCTCACATTTTGGATAACCATAGCAGGCCTAAACCGACGAGCTCGCCTCGACTGACACTTGGCAAGATAAATACTGTTGTTGTTGCTTGGCTCAGCGAATCTAGGGCACTAAATGATCAGCGATAGAGGGACGAGAGCAGACATGTCTACTTGAATACTAATTATTGCCCCTCAAACTCTGCTCGTGACGGCTCAAAGTTATTTACTTCTAACCACGTCAACATAATGACTCAATTTCTAGTAATCGTAATCGTAAACTCGAAATTTCTAAAGCGCTACTTAAAAGCCAAGCGCAGGGCACCAGCTTATTCACGAGCGCTGTCAGTGGGGTTGTCTAGAGATGCCTTGTCAAGAACCAAGTCCGGTCGCCAGAAGACCAGAGAGAGAAGGAGGAGAGGAGCTTCTGGGGTAGTTTGGGTTTAAACTGAGACAAATGGGAAGCCAGACGATTAGATGGGCGCTTTCTCACAGACCCACGTCCCTCATTTAAAATCATATATACCCAACATATGCTCCTATACTCACCTGCTTTCATATTCATATTCGTGACCTACGCCGTATTCGATCTATGCTCGATTTTAAAACTGCCTCTACCATCGCTGGCTCTATTGTCTACTCCAGGCTTGACTACTGTAATTCCCACTTCCTGAACCGTGATTCCACTCAAATTGAGGGTCTTAATTAAACTCCTCCAAAAGGACAGCCAAGCATCAACTTCAATTAACAGATTAGATCAGTTCACTGTACAGAGTTCATCTCTTTCTTAGCACGAAATATCGCTTCAGATGTGTATAATATGCTGCACACACTTAACAGTTGTAAATAGGTCATTGACATCTGACGCCTATATGAAACCATAGGTCCGCAATATGTCGTTCACTGTTAGCTTAGGGCGGAGGCTTTCAAACCCTTTCAGACTTTAGACCGGCATATTTAGTTGTGTCCCACTGATCGGTAGAGTTAAAAGGGTGAACTCTTTGTGCAGTCCGGGCCTACTGACAACAAATAAAGGTATACAATACAGGTGGGCAGAGCCTCGATCCTACGCTTAATGGCCTGGTTCGTTGAACTTTTGTGCGTTACGCTTTTAAGAGAAAGGACAAGAACAAGAACAATAAGAACAAGAACAAGAGCAGTCCCTTAAGCTAGTCCTGAGGCAGCCGTGTATATGAAGTGATAATGACTTCATTTTTCTTAGCCTCGGCATATGAGGGCGGGTGGCCAGTCCTCTCCCTCAACGCCTGGTCTTCCCACTGACAGTGTACGGTCAGTGTACCCGTTATAGTTGAGTTGGTTATGGGCACAAGTGGGGCACACATCTCGAAACAAATTTCTGCCCTGGCGCGGAGTTGAACCCCGATCTCTCGACTAACAATCTAGAACGCTAACCGCAAGGCTATAATGAAGAGAAAAGTACTGCTTTAAAAAAGCGACGAATAGCTTATGTAAAGTAAGCTTTGTTATGTAATGCAGTGTTATGAAGTTTTGCTTAATATAAACGAATGTTATTGTCAACAATGCAGTAATTTATTCTAGTCCTAAGCTGATGGGCTACGATTAGGCTCTCGGCTTTTGCAGCGGTACACTCGAATACAAGAGCTGCTAAGAAAAACAGCTAAATCAATTGCACGTGAATGTAGCCTTCTTAACTACGACTCAGAAAATGTATTCAGCTTAGTCTGCCGAAGTTGTTTATTTTTATCTGTTTATTTATTTTAAGAATCCTATTTATTTATTTTTTATCTACTTCTTTATTTTAAGCACTAATTACGCGCGCAGTCAGTAAATCTGAATATAAGGGGCTTTTTGTGCTCGACTGGTGGCTTTTTCCACCACTGTAAAACAGCAATGTCATGTGCACAATATATGAAGCCAACATGAGAATATTTTCATAGTTTACTGCTTGCATCTAGGCCTAAGCCTCGATTATTGTGTTTCGATAATGAAAACAAGAAGAATATAACTTTCCAAGACGTATGACCAAATGCGCACTACACCAACAGACTTGGCAGACTGGAAACGCAATCTATCAGTATGTCTGTTTTATCATTACAGTTGTCCCCACAATCTCTCCCCCGCAAATTCGTAAGAAAACAGTTGTCCCTACAGTCGTTGTGCGCATTTAGTCATAAGTCTGGTAAGACCAAAGCCTCTGCTTCGATTCTTCATGTTTTGTTTCCTTCACTAGTTTCATCGATGGAAATCGTTCATCATCATATCTACAAAATATAGAAGTGTGTATTAGAAAAAGAAATATCTAAGAAATATAGACAAAAATCTAACAAATAAAGAAGAAATAACTATATATATGAATTGATAAAATAAATACCTCAGTAACAGCAAACTCCACTGTTTCACATTTATAAATGCGAACGCTTATCGACATAGATTGTCAGAATTTTAGTTTTGCCAAAATAGTAGGCCATTCGTTTTTTTTGTGAACAGATAGGGTTCTCGTTTTAGTTCAGAATCGATTAACTGCTCATAGATAAGGCATTAGCCATCTGTATATCATTGTGTTATAGGCTGCCCTAATTTAGTGGGACCTTGGACCCTTTTGGGTAGACCTTTGCATCTATTTAAGTGCTTAACTGGCCTAGTTAGCTAATGACGCTTATCATCTCGATATGACGGCGTCGTTAAATAACTTATCAAACCAGAAACTAGTTAGCTACATCGGTAAGCGCGTACGCCAAGGAAGCCTCGGTGCGTGAGGATCCCAGGTTCGCGTCCCGGTCGTGGCTTATTTCAGAGATTTGAATCTCGGGCTAGTACGGTCCGTGCGCGGGGACCTTAAATGACGTGTAGCGGTGGTGAAGGACCTCACCCGTGCGCGGGTGGAATCCTATATAAGTGCTTATGTTATTTGCATTTATAATGCTTATTCTGAATCTGGAGCAATAAATGATTGAATTGAATTGAATAGATTAGGTTGGCCATATAATGTTGCTCATAACAGAGGTTCAATTAATTAGAAGGAACACTATCTGGAAATCATAAGCCTACTGATAAGCATTTTTGTATCAAATTTAGTTAAAATTCGCATTATCTCACGTTCTCCTGGCTATATAAATGCCAGACCATGCAGTACCAGCATGATTATCTTCCATCCCACTGATTCTGCGTTGACGAGCTTAGTTTCTAATTTTACATATTTCGTTTTTATATGTTCGGGGCTAAATTAGTTCCAAAGAGAACATCCTCAAAATATATCGCAGTTTACCTAGGCATTTGCCTAGATAAATGCCAGAGAATTATCAGTATCTAATGACTTCTACTGCGCCTTTTCACAATGCACAACGCTTCAATCGATTGTCCTTTCAAGTGAATCCGTTGCAGAAGCCAGGTCGAAATCCGATTGTTATGGGAAACCAGACATTTCTAGATAAATGCCAGAGGTGTAACAGTGTCTAGTGAATTCTACATCGGCGTTATCATAACACACGTTCTGCTGGTTTGTTGTTGCTGTTGCTGCTTGTTGTTTCGTTGTTGCTATTGTTGTTTCGTTGTTTTGCTGTTGCTACTGCCACCTGGGTGTTTTTTACTTGGCTAAAATATCTCGAGACAGTTTGTGATTGGCTTCTGGTGATTGTTATCAGGCAGGCACTCTCGCATTCGTAGGCCCCAACTACCAACTCTGCAGGGAAATGACATTTGAGGATATTTTATGTGATATTGCTAATGCAAGGAGCCGCAAAGTTAACATAATGTAGCACCTTAATTTAAACTGTTTCAGTACAAACTTTAAGGTTATTACATTTGTATTTCCTTTTTCTATTTTCGGGTCAATCAATAAATTAATTTTTTCAATACCTCATTTTTGACTTTCGTAGGTCCCTATAAAGTTCGTAGGCCCTAGGCACAGTTATTCCTACTGTGCCTAATGGATAAGACGGCCCTGATTGTTATCACTTTTGTGTGTATTATTCAGGTAGGTCTTTTACAGTTATCACCCAATCTGTAATTAACCTCAATTAACAACAATCGATGGCCAAAATACCTGCAAGTTTTTTGCATCGACATCCTTGCAAGTGGTTAATGAGACAATCGACACAGATCTGTTCGTCTGGCGCACTCTCTTGCCACTTCTTGAGCGATCGGAAACATCTATCCTGACGTCCGCTGTATCGATATTCGATTGCATCGATCTCTTCCTGCGATAGACCCAACTGCCGGCTGAACTCCGTCCAGTCGGCGATCAGGTGGGCGTTCCTCGATATGAATACCACAGCACGATTTAATGTCGCATCTGCAACAAGATCTTGAAGATTTACATAATCATCTGATTGGATAAGACATTTAGCTCAGTGGGTAAAGTAAACAACCCAATTGATAAAGTAATCAATGCATTTGGTAAAGCAATAATCTCACTGGACAATCATCTCATTGGGTAAAATATTTCACTTAATAGGTAAAGTAATCAACTCTTTGGTTAAAGAAATCAGTTCATTGGGCAAAGATTAACTCGTTTTGTAAAGAAATTTATTGTGGGCCTGTATAAATACTAAAAGCTTTGAACAGAACAGTTCCATGCAATTTTGCATCTGGCAGGTGATGTTTTCAGAGTAAGATAAAGTAAACTTTTCATAAATGAGGTTATATATCAGAGTTTAATAGTCACATTAGAATAGATCAGAGTAGATCGGATTGAATAAGATTAGATTAGATCAGACCTTTATTGATGATGTATTGTTGTCGTGTGACTTCTTCTTGTTTTGCATCCAGATATTCCGTCAAATCAAATCTTTCGCAAGCGATCAACGCTTGGCGAAGTATTTCCATCTGAAAATGTCATTCACAAAATCACTTTCCTCTCCATAGTTTTAGCAGCAGAAACGCGAGTGGCTGCAGGAAAAGCTAAATACTGTTAGCAAGATCAAGTAACCCAGATCTTTTCAAGATTATTATGATTGACTATTCCATATCTTACCTCAACGATGGTGCTGAAAAAGTGATTTATGTTTCATTTATTTCTGACTGCTTAACTCGGCTAATGAAAAGGCTACAGCAGATGGTTCTTAAGGTCCCTCCACAGTGACCGTCTTAGGTAGGATTCGATTGTGAGTTGGAATCAGTGAGTTAAAAATATTTTTATTACACTAATAAAAATAAATAAAAAGCAGTGGGACATAATAAGGTCGGATGTGTAAATCGATGGCGCTACTGAATTCAGGCAGTGATATCTGCCTTGTTGGATGCTCGCGGCATCTTCTTTATCCAGGTCGTCAGCATCTCGTAAATAGCATGGTGCGAGTCGCTGCCGCCTCTGTTGCTGCTGATGTTGTTGCGGAGGATGGCTTGCAGCCGAGGGCGACGGATGTTCAGGTACTGAGCCAGGCACTTCCAGTCATCGCCGATTTCTTGCGCCAGATGCTGCAGCGTCACGACATCTATCGGACCTGCAATCAGGCATCAGACAACGAAGAACTTGTATAGCGCCGTTGAAAGGAAAACTACATGCACTATTACAATACTACATGCACTATTACAATACTACATGCACTATTACAATACTACATGCACTATTACAATACTACATGCACTATTACAATACTACATGCACTATTACAATACTATATGCACTATTACAATACTACATGCACTATTACAATACTATATGCACTATTACAATACTACATGCTTGTGTTATAGTAAATTTTTCACTAAAGCACAAGTAAAGAATCACGAGAATGACTTTCCTTTAATTCTGAATGAAGATAAAACTATTTCCTACCATTGGCAGATCTTTTCCATCCGAATGGTAGCTCGAAACAGGTAACTTACCTTCGGCTTTAATTATCACAGGTGCTTTCGAGATGATTGGCTTAGGTGGACCGCGTGGCGGCTGAAAGAACGAAGCAACGAAATTGTTTAAAGCAAGTAAGGACGCATGGCATATTAGCATTAACATAATCTGATCTAACCTGAATGAGCAGGATTATAATCTGGATAAACAAATATAATGAGTTACTGATTATTAGAAGCACCGGCTAATTCTTGTATAAGCTTGCAGTTTTGTTAACTTGACTCCTGCTACACTGTTGCTGTGGTATCCTTAAAAATGCAATAAAGTATTGTGTTAATTCTGTTTATGTCTAACTGCTGAGGCGATTTGTGGTGTGGTATGGGAGAGATCTATTGAAAGCAGGGCCTTTCAGAGATGCAGAGGAACCCCGGGCACTGCAAATAAGAGGCTTCAATCCCGAAGCATGCACATCATGAACCTACTATATCGCAGTTGTGAATTATAACACAAAAAGGAGAAACAAATAGTCTATTAATAATTACATAGAAACTTTTTTCAATATCTGAGGCTTCTTCTGTATGTGAGGCCTGGGCCACATGGCCCTGCTTGGACTCCTCTGATAGGCCCTGATGGAAAGAAGCGAAATGAATTGAAAAATGCATCCCATTGGAGATACTCTGAAGGGAAGTTCCTCCACTTAACCTAATCGCACCATGATCTAATCTGATCTCCTCTGATCAAATTGCATTGCAATGCGATCCATCTCAACCCGGTAAAAATGAAATCACACCCAGTGCAACGCTATTCAGTCTAGTTCAATCCAGTCTCATCAAAGCAAGTCTAATCTAATCTCTTAACTCTAAATTCTCATGTGATCTCTAATCCATTCCAAGCCAACCTTTCCTAACCTAATCTACCTACCTTCAACGACTTCAACGGTTCTTGTTTATAGTTCACGGTCTATTCATCGGGAAACACTCCTAATGGCTCTACACAAAAGCATACTCTACCTTTGGGAGAGTAACCAGCAATTCACAGAGCAGGGTTTCTTCAACAACGGGTTCCTGCTGTTTGGCAGAAGGGGTAGTTCCTCGGTTAGCCAGCAACTTGGCCGCCGCTGGACCTCGCAGCATCTCCTGCGCTTTCGGTTTCGATTTCCTTTGCGTCCGGGCGTAGATCTGGACGAATCCACGGTAACACTCGATGGCCTTCTGAGCGAATCCGTCGAGGACACTGACCTCGAAATCCCATCTTGTTCTGATGTTCGAGTTAAAGTTTGTCCTCAGCTCCGCTTGGCCCCCGGCCTCGCATATATTGCCGCGAAAGCGAAGGACAAGTTCCTGGCCTTCGCGAAGGACAAGATCAGGACCGACGCCAGGGCCAAGGTTAAATCCGTCCTCAGCCAGCTTCCGTACGATGCGGTCGAGCTTGAGAGCGCTGAGGCACTGGACCGTGACGGACGTTGGCAGCGATGTCCGCTGGCGCAGAACGATCTGGACAGTGCGTCGCTGCGTTGCCGTCTCCAGTTGCTTTGCTATGGCAACCGCATCAGCAGCCGCTATACCCGGCATCAGACGAAGGAACATGAACCTACAATGTAATATAATTGAATGCGATGTGAGGTAATGTAACATGTACCTCTAAATTTTGTAAGGGGGTTATTAACAAATTTCATCTGTATCGTAATTGTAATGAACTGCAATGCATTGGAATTTAATGGAATGAAAGTGAACTGCAATGTAGTCTTAACATAATGCAAAACATTCAGTGCAATGCAATACAATGTCATACGTTGAAAATAATGTAAAATAAATGATAAGCAGGGCAGTGATACTGGATCTCTGCACTGATCTTAAAACTGTCAAAAACGGCTGCGGCCGTAGCTAATTAAATGTAAAGTCTTATATAGCGTAAGCGAACATTTCACCCCGATTTCTATCATTATTGTACTTAGCAAATTAACAGTATCAATAATAATAACATTAGCAATAATAACAACAATAACATTAACATAAAGCAATATGCATTAATTTGTTCTATTGAAACAGAAGCCTAGTGCTTCTAGATCTACCGTCAATAGATCATTCTGCCTACCTTACCTGGTTATGCTTGACCTTTCGAGGTCACAGGTGACTAAATCTTTGTTGCGTGACTCGATTAGGTTGAGGCAGTTCATCTCGGACCAACTGTCGTCCGATCCAAAGCCATCTTTGACCAAAAGCCGCACTTCATCATCCAGGTCATCTGCAAAGAGTTCACTAGACATCTCTAGACGCCGTCCGTTATTTCGCCTACAGCAGGCCTATAACAGCTTAATGTTAGCTATGTTTAACAATAATTTTTATTGGTTTTCTTGTTATTCTTTTTCTAGTTTTCATTCCAATTCTCAATACGATTCTCATTCGCATTCCCATTCTCATCCAAAATTTCACATTCTCACTATCATTCCCATTCCCATAGGTTCGTAAAGGCCTTACAGAAACATTCACATACATACATACATACCTACATATCTACATACATACCTACATACCTACATTTATACACGCATACACGCATTCACACATATAAGCAATACACACCTACACACAATATACATACATACATTCATACATACATACATACACACATATACGCATACACACCTATACACACAAATATATACATACATTCACACATACATTCATACAAACATACATACATTCATACATACATACTTGCATAGAGAATAATTAATTCACTAGCTGTAATATATGCAATATGATAATATACTGCACACGATATAGCATGAGAAGGGAGCATATCCGTTAACCTTCGACGTTGATCTTGAATGTTGATCTGGCTGTCTTCGGTCTTCCTCTGGCCGTGACTGGTTCGGTCCCTCGGTCGTTCGGTCGTTCGACGCTGGTGCCAGGCCGACGCTGCTTGTTCGGATTCGGAGGCAGAGGGACGTTGGCCGTCAACGCCTTCGGCATCTCATTGGCCAGGGCCGACGATAGACGGATGATGGGGCTGCAGGCGAGCAATTGGATGCTGCTGCTGCTACCTTCCATCTGTCGATTGCGTACTTCCTGCAAGGTCAGAAGGTCGACCGGCTGGACCTGTTTGGGGTATTTTATATAGCGCTTGGATCTAAATAACACGGATAGATTGATGGGTGAATGTATGGATGGATTTGGATGGATGATGTGTGGCTGGCTGGATGTTTGGATGGATGGGCTGATGAATGGATGGATGGATGAAAGGATTTGGATAGATGGATGGGTGGGTGGGTGGATGGATGGATTTGGATGGATGGAGAGATGGGTGGATGGACTGATGAATGGATGGATTGATGGATGGGTGGGTGGGTAGCTGGGGTAGGTGGGCAGGATTATGGATGGATGTATTTGGATAGATGGATGGGTGGATGTGTGAATGTATAGAAGGATCGACGGATGGATGGGTGGGTGGATGGGCGAATGAACGGATGGATGCATTAATAAATTAATGAATTTGAAATAATTAATGAATTTGAAATACCTTTCAGCCTTGGTGGATATTTCAACCTCTGACCTTTGCAGTAGCGTACAGCATTAACCACTTGACTATCGCGCCCCCCACTCAGGCTGAATATTCATCGTATTTTGGCTTTTGCGTCTTATGAATGCATCTGAATCTCCAGCTCATTAGACTAGAACCTCTTTTCCCCAGCATGTTTTATTAAAGCCAAACGCTGTCATTAAAGACACTGGAAATGCAATTTCCCGACAGTTGATATTTTACATAAAATCCGAAATGAAACTGACAGAAGATGCAACAGTTATAAAATGCTGAAATTTTCAGTCTGTTCTTCTGATAATGCTTACAAGACTTATGGCTCCTTTTCTTGTCCTACGTCACATATTTCAGGAATCTTGGTATAATTTATATATATATGTATGTATGTATATACCTCGAGAGTGATGTTTCCTGTTCTTCTGACTGCCGTTGGTTTAAATGTGAAGGAGATTCTCGGATCGTAGGATGAAGCGATTCGTAGGTTCTGTTTCGAAACAGTAAATGTCTCTTTTCGAAGTCGCGTCAGGACGGCCAGACGAACACCCAGACGACTCAACCGCGCTTCGGCGAATTTGTATTCCTAAGAAAAGACAAATGATGCACATATTGTCCTCCGTAGGTTGGTCCGTTTGCCTATTATCCACTCATCCGTTATCCATTTATCCATCCATCCAGCCAGCCAGCCAGCCAACAAACCACTCTTGCGTCCATGCATTCATCCTATAATACACGCATTTAGTCATCCATAAATTTATTATTCCATTCATCATCCAGTCGCCTATTGATGCATATATGCATCCATGCATGAGTTCATCCATTCATAGATGCAAACATTCATTTATGCGTCCATTCAATGATCACTATCATCATCATTATCATCATCAACTATTTTATTGATCCCAAATGAAGCACCTCACAACTTACAAATAGTAACTGGGCAGACCACGAAAAAGGACCAGTAAGTAAGTAAAGTAAAGTATCCCACAATAAAGACATGTGGCTCTGATAACTTTCGGAGATTTCTATGCACACTGCGTATTGAATAATCGTTGACCTACCTTAATTTTGTCGAAGCAGATTTCTTTTGTGACGAGTTCATTCCATTCTTTCATAGATTCATCGGCGAATAAGACCTTGACGATGGTTTCCCTACTGGGAACGTTCCGGCCAGAGATGAAGGGAGTGGCTACCGACAGCGGACTGTCCAACTGTCAAAAGTAAAAAGAATCAGTAGTTAAACTAGAGTCTCATGGGAAGGAGTTAATGTTTTAGCTGAAGCGCATGTACGACTACAGCAAACAAACTAAAACATGTGTTATGACAGTCTTCTAATTATGTGTGTATGTATGTATGTATGTGTGTATGTGTGTATGTATGTATGTATGTATGCATGTGTGTATGTATGTGTGTGTATGTATGTGTGTATGTATGTGTGTATGCATGTATGTATGTATGTGTGTATGTATGTGTATATGCATGTATGTATGTATGTGTGTATGTATGTGTGTATGCATGTATGTATGTATGTGTGTATGTATGTGTGTATGTATGTGTGTATGCATGTATGTATGTATGTATGTTTGCATATGTGGATGCATGTATGTATGTATGTATATATATATGTATGTATGTTTGTATGTATATATGCATGCATGTATATATGTACTGTATGTATGCATAAATTTATGTATGTATATGTGTGTATGTATGAATGCTTGTATGTATCTATGTATGTGTGTATGTGTGTTTGTATGCATATATGTATGCATGCATGTATGTATATATGCATAAATGTATATATATATATGTATGTACGCAAGTACGGACGTATGTATGAATGTTCTTAATATACTTTTACGCCACTTAGGCTAGCACTGGCAGCATTTTGTGAGGTACTCACAATTTAAGGCTCTCTATTAAGTGTCTGGACAACTAACTAATTAGCTAAGGGACTAACTTAAGGCATGAAATGAGGCGCTACATAAATATCTTATATATTTCTGTAATTACAAGGTATTACTGTATGTTGAATTGAAACGTCCTGAGACTGTTCACCTGGACTTCGTTGCCTTTGGCTTTGATGGAGACGATGTTGCTGACCAGTTCCTCTCCGTCTTCTAGGTCCAGTTCCGCCTCGAGTTGATCCATCCTCTCCACGTGGATGTCGTCCTCCGTCAGTTGCCCTGGTGCTGCCCGAATCACGCACCCCACTGCGATCTCAGCATCTCCAGGATTCACCGAATATCTGCAGCATTCATTTCGTTTTTTATTTGCTTCATTTAATGGTCAATTTATTTCTTATTCGTTTTTATTTATTTAAATAATTATTCGAATTCTTTTTTGAATATTTATGCCATTATTTTATAATTTCATTATTTATGTCATGATTAATTAATCACTTTATTTATGATAAAGATGACAATGACGACGATGATGACGATCTTGATGATGATAATGTAAACAGTGATGACAACGAAAATAAATGATGATGATGATGATGATGATGTATGCCATACAACATACATTACACTTTAGTAGTAATATTCGATAAATTAAACGTAGAAATAATGTGACCTATTAGGCGGTCGTAGAGTGTTTATGCAGCGCCTTTAAATTTGCCACCTCACAGCATATACTCACATGAATAGAGGCCAGTTCCTCGGGTCATGTCCATCCGTTTCATCCAGACTTGCATCCGCTTTCCTCCTGGCCTCTTCCCTCCTCCGTTCCTCCTCCTCTTCCTCTTTCTGTCTCCTGGCTTCTTCCGCTCGCCTCCTCTCCCCTTCCTCTGCCTTCCTCTTCCTCTCCGCCGCCCATTTGGCCTCTTCTGCCATCTGCGCCGCCCGTTTGGCCTTTGCACGGGCCTCGATGGCCTCGTCTGCAGCGCACCTGGCCTTCTCCTCCAAGGCCAAGGCCTGCTGCTGGGTCTCCGCTAAGAGGACTGCTGCGTTGGCCAGTGTGGCCTTGTATTCAGCCGCTTTAGCCTCAGCCTCCTTCTCAGCGGCTCGCAACTCAGACTCTTCTGTAAATAAAACACATTTGTAATAAAATCGCTACAGTTTAGACAGCCTATCTTAACTTGGTGCTATATAATTCCTCTCCTACATTACATTAAAAAAGTTACAAATGTAACGACCTTGTTTACACGTTCCATAGAAGCTTCTCAGAAACCCTTATTAAGCTCACAACTTGCGTGCATGCTCATATTCCGACCCCAAAGGAGGGCTAAGTGGGCGCCCACTGGGGTGGAGTTCCACGGACGGTCAATCGTTCAAGTACTAACCTGGCTCGATTTTTCTTAACTGTACCTTCTCTCTCTCTCTCTCTCTCTCTCTCTCTCTCTCTCTCTATCTATCTGATCTCTTCCGTCAGGTGTGTGCCGACGACGAGGTTTGAACCAGATGTTTCCATGTCGTTCTGTCTCTGATTGTGTTAAGGGCAGTTCTCATAAGCATTGCTTGCGCTTTTAGATCCTTCTAAAAGCGCAAGGCATGGATATGAGAAGCGCAAGACTTGGATTGCGCCTTTATAGAGTCATATAAGGAAAGCCAAGCGTAGCAATAACTATAAGTAGTTCCTATTTCTTCCCGATTATATTACTTCGAACTCATAAATATTAAATTTCAACCTCACTCTTAATAGACCACCATCGTGGCGTGGCGCTCTGGATACGACGCTGGTAAGTAGAATGAAGTTAGTTCACGCTTGGGTGGGCGTTTGTCCACGGAATGCCACAGGCAATCTGTGATAACTCAGTACGCCAACCACAACGTTTCGTGAAGGATTTCTAAAGTTGTTAAGAAGTTTTGAAAAGGTCCTGCCGTTAAACTGCTGCCATTATATTTACGTTTCACTTTTCATGCCTTTAGAGTCACCTGCCTGGAATAGTCTTCCTATAGCCATCCAAGAAGCCGAATATGTGTTTGTTTTTAAGAGACTTTCGAGATCCCATCTATTGTCGATTAACAGTTAAAATTTTCTGTTTACTGTCTAACTCTAGTACTAATCAGCATTTGATTCTGATTTTGTACATCGTTCAGTTATCATTTATTGTTGGACTCTTGTGCACACCAACATTGGACATTATAAAGCACCCTTGAAGCAGCTTGCTACTGACGATGCTGTATAAATTGTCGTGATTACGATTACGATTACGTTTCAGCCAAAAATCCTTTGACTCTGAGAACACGATTCCAAAAAGCTTCTATAATGGTGCGTTAATAAGTATTTAACCTTAACTTTTACTTTTAAACTTTTACCTCTGCGCACCTGCTCGCATAGTTGAACTGATTTGTATTATCTGACTTTGTGGTTTAATTTACCTTAATTCACCTGAGCAAGGTGAACTTAACCTTTGATTCACGAGCAGTTACCTTCATCCTTCTCCAATGCTTTATTAGTAATTCGTTGTGCCAGTGGTTAGACAATCCTGCAGCCTACACCAATCTTAGCCTAGCGCCGATATAAAGCACTTGGAAACGGTTGGATTACGCCTAGGTAATTAATAATTGACAGCCTGTGTTGATTAGTCAGCGATTGGCCTCATTAATTGATTAAAGACTTCGGGAAAGAATTGGCCAAAGATTGATCGATTGAGTTCCAGCATGAAGAGGCAACGTTGCCTGTTAGATTAAACGTGGTTCGTGACTAAAGTAGTGCTTATGTGACATTAGAAACGGAGAAATAGAGTTCGATTTGCACAACAGTTATGGCACGATCATTATTGCACTTGGGCGCCAGTCCAGATTGCGATTCTTAAAATAAATCTAATCTAACATGATCCGATTTAATCTAATTTAACCTGATCTAATATGATCGAATCAAATCTATTCGTTTCTAATATTCATACATCTATGTAATTTCAGTAAACTCTACAATAAGCTAGCACAGCTGAAATCAGACCGGCACCTTTTTCAGTGCCAACAATATTTTGGTACAATGATTGAACTAGGAAGCCACCGCGCTCTTAAACGCCGCTTAAGTACCGAATGACCATAGAATTTTTAGGTAAAGCTTACGATATTGGGTATTATTGGGTATTATTATTATTAAATATTATTGTTATGGGCAACCGTCGTGTACAATTGACGTTCATTTTCACATCCTTGTATTGTATTGTCGTGTTTGTATATTGTGCCTTCTACGGAACAAACTATTCAGTGATACTCTCGGCCTGAGAGCCCCGAGAAACTAGGGGAGCCTAACAGTAACGAGTAGCAACGGGTCTGCCCCCTCACGGCCAGCTGACCTCGAATAGTGAGTGGAAGACTGTTATAAAGTACGGGTCCACCACTGCGAAAGCCCTACGCTGCCCCAAGGAAGTTCTAGGCCAGTGAACAAACAGGTCACCTGTCAAAGCAAGAACGGACAAGGTAAGGCCTTGGTAAGGCAAATTATAGTCAGGCACAGCAGCGTAAGATATGGTATGGTAAAGTAAAAATAGAAATGAGGTAAGTTAATCGTTTTAATCGCATGCCAATATCGACAGTAAACTGTTGAACTATTGTAAGGGGCATTATATTAACATCATTTGTATTGCATTGCATTGTAGTGATATTAATATTGTATTGTATTGTATAAATCTTTCGTGTACCTTTGGTGTTTATCTGGATCAACCACTTCGTCAGGTCTTCGTTTCTGATGCGACCATCCACCACTTCCGAAAGACCGTTGACACCTTGTCTCAGACTCTGTATCTTTTCCACCCACGATATCAGCAACCGGTTAGCATCCACGCACAGACCGTCGATTCCTGCCGTCAAGGTCTTGAGGGATTCTCGGAGCTCTACCCCTCCGAGGTCCATCTGGCTGGTTTCGATGTATCGGCATTCCTCTTTTACCAGCACGGTCAGTCTTTCGAACTTTGATTCCATGTCCAGATCTGTGCTCGAGAGACTTCGAAGTTGGCGCGATAGCCTTTCGCTTCGAGCTTCCGGTTCGTCGCTATCCACTTCCGGTCTTTGGGTTTCTACTTCCGGTTCCGCCTCCGTTGGAGTTTCCATATGTCCGGTGGTTCTCAGTACGTTTGAATCGGTTGTTTGTTCAAATTTTCTTCTTACGACTGAAATTCGATTTTCGTTCTTAGGCTCAAAGTTATGCAGCTCCTTTTTCGCATGAGCGAAGTGAGAGATTAACTTTCGGTTCAGCTAAGTCTCGCTTTCAGCTCAGCTGAGTCAAACCTTCAGTTAGGCTCGGTCTAACTTCTAGCTCAGGTGAGTTTAACCATCAGTTTAACTGAGTCTATTCGCACTCAGCTCAGTCTAACTTTAAGTTTAACTGAGTCTAATTTTCAGCTCAGCCAAGTCTAACCTTCGGCTCAGCTGGTCTCAGTCGAACTTTCAGCTTAGCTGAGTGTAGCCCTCAATTCAACGCTCATTTCAGCTTCTAATATGAAATCTAATCTGAAATAAGAAATCTAATCTGACAACATCAAGAGCACCTCACTGGTAGCGAGCAATGGATACATTACTCTAACTCACAAAAGAAATCATAGTCAAACCAGAATCGTGTCAAATCCATAACTGTTCATCGAAAAAATCCACTCCACACGATTTCTTGGCAAGCTTTAAAGCAAAAAACAAACAATTTCTCGATTTTTCGACGAAGTGTTGATCCGCTTCCACTCGCCTTTTCTTCAAAACTAACAAACGCTCTTTGTCGTTCATCTCCAGGGGCGACAAAGAACTGTTGGTAATTGGTGTCACGTGTTCTGACAGCTGTTGTTTCAAGCACACACGCCTCCCGTGGCAAGTCAACGGATAGGTTGAGGCAACAACCGAGAAGAAATTGGCGCCTGCAACTCACAACTGTGCATGACTAACATTAATGTCCAAATGCATCGAACAAATAGGTTATTAACAAGAGATCTTTGTGCACCCCGCACGAGTCCAGTACAATTCAGCCACGATAATAGGTTATTTAAGTGCACGCATGTATGTATTATGTATACATGAATGTACTTATGTAAAATTATATATGTATGTATTTATAATTAGGTATGTATGCAGATGAACATTTGTTAAGCATTTTTTGCAAGAGCATCTCAAAGGTGTTGCGCGTATGTATGCATATATGTATGTATATATGCATGCATACGCGCAACACCTTTGAGATGCTCTTGCAAAATGCTTAACAAATGTTCATCTGCATACATACCTAATTATAAATACATACATATATAATTTTACATAAGTACATTCAATCATTTATACATATTTATGTACATACATTCGTACACTCAAACAAGCATACATATATACATATACAGATACATTCATGTACATACACATATTTGCATATAAATGTGTAAATTGAGACATGGAATATTAAGTGCATCCACATGTCGACTAAAAGCTAATATAATAATTATACTGTCTGGCAACAATTTCTAGACAATGTCTAGCTGTAAACCACCGTGAACGTATTTTACTACTGTACCAGCCAGACAATTTGTGTGAGTAACATGCCCTTGAAAGTAGGGCAGTATGAATATTATTAAACCAGTATTTATATCGCACCTAATAATAAACTCACATCAAAAGTGCCATTGGCTGATAAAATACGAGTCGTCTTTGATTGTTTGAGAAAGGGAGACAGACAGACAGTCAGACAGACAGACAGACAGAAAATGGTAACGTTCAGGAAATCCCTTCATAGATCATAAGACATGAACCTTTTTCCAACCTTTATTGCGTATATTTCCCTCCTCTACCCCTCTTCCTTTCTTCCTTCTCTCTTTTTCTCTCTCCGTTAATTTCTGGACAAAACTGATTAACGTTCTAATAATTCGATTTTCTCAGTTAGACGAATCAATCGGTTGATTAGAGAAAGCGTTTGATCCACTTCTACATCAGATTCCCCGTCGGTGTGCAAGTCATTTTGTCTGTCGGTCTATCTATCCGTCTGTCTATCTGTGCGTGTGTCAATCTGTCGGTCTGTAAGCATGTGAGTGAGTGAACGAGCGAGTCAGTCAGTCAGTCAGTCAGTCAGTCAGAGCTATTAATTCGCAGAGAATTGCAAGACACGTTGGAGCAGATCACGATCACTGATAGGCCTACTTTCATTCAGGTCAGTAAATATTTCCTTTGCATCGGGTGGCTATGTAGACAACAAATATCCGGATTTCCAAATAAACAATTTGTTGGTACAAAGCGTCTGACCACTCAACAGTGAGGCATGTGACGTCTGTGAAGCTGGCCACAGAATCAGATTACCTTAGGATTTCCGAGCCAGACATATTGGCCAGAGATTCCGAATTGCAATTCACTATTGAAACAATCATTGAAAATATCTGTGAAAAATCATTTTAAATGGTCGCTGTTAAAAGCGAGTAGGTCTTCACATAGCGAGATATTCAAATAGGGAACATTATGTCACAACTGAAATCCACAGGTCAAAGGCAATCGGACTATTAGAGATATAATTCAATTGGTCTCAACCCTCTAA
Organism: Norana najaformis; assembly: GCA_964023275.1. Lineage (NCBI taxonomy): Eukaryota > Metazoa > Annelida > Clitellata > Crassiclitellata > Hormogastridae > Norana > Norana najaformis. The sequence continues at coordinate 17,494,500 of OZ029925.1, forward strand.
ATAGGTTTCCGACTGATATCTAGTTTTTAAGCTGAATTCGCAAGAGGGCGATGGCGAAACTAAACATTTGAATTAGGTCTACGTCGTGAAATCGAATCCCGACCTTTGAATCGACAGTATACGTAGCGTTATTCATGTACAGTGGTGTAGCTTATGAGATGTTGTAGTGTATTGTTGCAGATGAAGATTTCTACATTAGGCCATTTATGATTATTAAATTATACAGGTTATCTCGTGCAAGGCAATTGTGCTGCAAATGTCCTTTGAAGGAAAATTTCCAGTAGTTTCCTGTTAGACACATTTACATTTGCTAGACACGTTTACCCGAGCCCTGTCCCTTATCTGTCCCTTTCCTCTTATTCCCATACCTTCTTCCAATTCTCCACCACATCTATCACCATCACCACTAGCCATATTACTACTACCGATGTTCTCTAGCATCAACATTGTTGAGTCATTATTTTCGTATGAATTTATCACTATTTATTTGCCACAACACAAATCCGAAGTTATAACAATTCCCACTTTCACACACAGGCCACCTAGCGGATTAATACATGACATTCTAAACTTCTAAACCTTTCCTTAAATTATGATTATTCTCAGACGTCACGCTCATATTTAATAGCCTAAATTCTCGACGTCTGTTGATCTTACGGTTTTGCTTGCTGACAGATAGATTTTATTTAACATCTGCACTCGGATTTATGAACTTTGGACCTAATCTGGTGCACACTGGTTAGACAGTGAGTCGGAGAATTTGCCCAGTGAGCCTCCCTCCACTTTCACGGACTGTTATTAAAACTTTTAGTTTCATACTGACATGTCTGGCATTCTCTGGGCCCTCGGTTCTGTTGAGTCGCCCATCAGCTGAAGTCCGCGTCCTTCCTTCCTCTTTGTCACGTCTTGTTGTCAAAGCTCACTGTTGTGTTTTCTTGTTTCTGGTCAGTCATGATTCCATCGGTAACCTCTCCAAGAGCTGCCCTATACCTTATTCTACTGCCCGTTCTTGCCTGCAGTCTTTGTATTTTCTCAGAGGTTCATGTTGGTCAGTCACAGGTGCTCTGTAAATCTTCTCACATTTTCAAACTGTATATATGTATGTATATATGCGTTTTTGTTCTGTGGTATTCCCGTTTCCCAAATGCATGTATTCATATATACATACATATGTACATATATACATACATATATACATACATACATACATACATATATACATACATACATATATACATATATACATATAGATACATATAAACTTACATATATACATACATACATACATACATATATGCATACATATATACATACATATATACATATCTACATATATATATACATACCTAAGTACGTACATACACGTGCATACATGCATATCTGGATATCTATATAAGGCCTTTTAGAAGCTCACAAAGCCGCTCTTTTCCTTGTAGCAAACGCTCTTTCTTTAGTTCCTATAGTGAAGTTGTTTGGTGCACCTGGCTTGATAAAGATTTCCCACATCGAACTAGAAACAGATCGATACGACGGATCGATCAACGCGTTTGTTGTTGATGTGTGCCGTCTCCAAATACTTACTCGATCGACTCCAGTAAGCAATGCTTTACTGAATGTGAACCTTGTACTGAATAAAGGACTGCTTACTTTTTTATTTACTCGCTCAAGGTGTCTGCTTTTTAAATATATTAAGGAGCGCATTAATCAACAGAGTGTGTGCAATCGACAGACATTTGTGTAGAAATGTTAACAGCAGGCGTACATTAGCAGCAACAGAGTGTTAAGGAAATTATGAGAACAGTAAGGTGCCTTTGAGAGGTAGCCTACAATGAAGGCATCATAAAATGTTCAGTTGCAATACATTACGTTGAATTACGTAGACCAATCACACTACACTACACGACATTCGTAATCGTAATCGTAAGCTCGAGATTTCTACAGCGCCAAACGAAAGCTTAGTCGCTGAAACCAGCTTAATTCACAGGCGCCCCGTCAAAACAAAAACGATAGGCAGGAAGGGTTCGGTTCCAGGTCAAGATCCAAGAGTCAAGCAGACAGACAGTCAGACGGCTACGGTGGATGTTGATTGGAATTGAACCGGAAAGCGAGATAAGGGGAAGAGGAAGAATCGGGATAGGATTTGTAGAAGAGGAATGTTTTCAGTTTTGAGTGAAAGATTTGACATTACATCACATGATATTACGCCACACTATCGCAAACAACACTACCCTATACTATACTACATCACATCAAATCCCATCACATTCCATCACATTTATCCGCTGCTTTTGCTACTACTGAGTGTATCAAAGAAGCTTTACTCATGAATTCAGGCATCGTGCACAGCCATCTGCGGCATCCGGCATTTATTGCCTACAGACGATTATTAGACACGAGCTTTGATAGCAGGCTGAGTAAGCATGGTGGGTGAGATATATAGAGACGAGATCAAGTTGGTTAATAGTACTATTAATAAGAATAAGACGATTTATAGAGCGCCGTAGTACAGTCAAGCCGAAAAATGGCGCTGTTCATGTACAGTTATTCCTTAAGAGATTGACAGACAGTCCTGTTCAGAAACACGAAAACGCTAATTTGCATTACTTGTAGGTTGTAAAATGAAATATGGCATCCTGCCATTTAAAACTATGTAGCAAATGTGCATTACAAAAGGCGCTATATTAAGCGTCTGGATGCAATAATTTACTACAGGCCTCTGTCAGCAACGGTAGTCGCAACCGTGGTCATTATTCAGCTGAAGGATCTTTCATCTCATGCACGAACGCGACAACCATTTCACATGTCGCATTTCTAGACAACGAATTGTCAATTTCGCATGATGCACTGCAACTGGAATCTCAGACGCAACTCAAAGAAACGGTGAATTCAGTGCTACCCAAATGCTACCCAGTGTCATCCAATGCTACATAGTGCTACCCAAATGCCACCCAGTGTCATCCAATGCTACACGGTGCTACCCAAATGCCACCCAGTGTCATCCAATGCTACATAGTGCTACCCAAATGCCACCCAGTGTCATCCAATGCTACACGGTGCTACCCAAATGCCACCCAGTGTCATCCAATGCTACATATTGCTACCCAAATGCCACCCAGTGTCATCCAATGCTACACGGTGCTACCCAAATGCCACCCAGTGTCATCTAATGCTACACAGTGCTACCCAAATGCCACCCAGAGTTATCCAATGCTACACAGCGCTACCCAAATGCCACCCAGTGTCATCCAATGCTACACAGTGCTACCCAAATGCCACCCAGTGTCATCCAATGCTACACAGTGCTACCCAAATGCCACCCAGTGTCATCCAATGCTACACAGCGCTACCCAAATGCCACCCAGTGTCATCCAATGCTACACAGTGCTACCCAAATGCCACCCAGTGTCATCCAATGGCATACAGTGCCGCCCAAATACTGCACAGTGTCATCCGTTGCCGCCCAGTGCAAACAAAATGCCACTCAGTGTCACACTGTCACCGGTGTTAGCCAATGTCACCCAGTGCCACTTATTGTCACCCAATGCTACTCAAATGCCACACATTATAATCTAATGTTACCCACTCATGATAATTCTTTAAATCTGGTGCTCTACCTGGAAACTGTCGCAGGTGACTCAGACGTTGAGGAAGTGAAAAAAATTCTATAAGAAATGAGAAGTATTATCTGGGAAAGGCACGTACATCACGATTCGTCAATTTTCGCGTATATTGTACCGGACTAGAACAATCAGACGATTAGAAAATAGCATATGTCACCTGAAACTCTTTTTTGCAATTCTCCATTGCCTACACGAAGTCCACGAGGAACCTAGTGTTCATTGTTCAGTTGATAGTATTTGAGTAAAACGTAATCATATTTCAGGCCAATCAATGAAGAATCTTACGAATAGGAATAAGGCTACAGTTTCAAGTCACTAAAGGGGAACTTTTTCAGTTAGAGCCAGACGAAGTTTCAAGTCGGTCAATCGGTAAACGGAGCCCTAATGACCGGTTTCAATCGAAGCTTCGTTAAAACAAGGCAGTCTATGAATCAACATATTATGTAACCAATGTACTTCGCCTTAAACCTTAGATTTACGACTCGAAGAACATTTAAAAAGCACTATACGAATACCTAAATATTTAACATAATAATAATAATACGATTTATATAGCGCCATAACACGGCCGAGACCGAAGAAAGGGCACTATACATGAGTTCAAAAGTCAACGACAGTCATAAGATGTCTTAAAAAGATATGTCTCGAGTCGTGACTTGAATTTGTCCGAACCTTGTGGAAGACTGCAAGACATTCAGTTGATTTCTCGATGAAGACCGCAGCTGAAACCAAGCAGTCTGTCAGAAACTCAGTCGTATGATGCAAAACAGGCAAAAGGCAACTTCTCCAGCTATGCGAGTAACTTTCAACAACAGGTTAACTTGTTGCTGTTTCTCTAGAACTTTAACATCATTTCGGCTAACAAGGAATACCTGGAAAAGGTTCCTATACAAATGCTTACATAAACACTTAACAGGTTTGAAGATGCCATGACGCCACGAACGAAAAGATCTTAGACTAATTGGGTCGTCTGCATTTATTTTCTTCGATCCTCATGAATAAATAGACAGTATTTTATCACGTCGCCTTTACACTCATCATAGCAAATTAACACAATTATCAGGATTTTAATTAAGAAATTAGAGAACCCTTCAGCAGGTGGAAATAGTTTCATAATAGTGGACTCTCCTCTCAATTTTTATTCTTATTCTTTGTCTCTGTTCTTCTCTCTATCATGTCACGGTCAGTCAGTCAGTCAGTCAGTCGGTCAGTCAGTCGGTCGGTCAGTCAGTCAGTCAGTCAGTCGGTCGGTCGGTCGGACAGTCAGTTTATATTTTCAATATTTATGCATTTCTTTCTATCTTTCTTTCTCTTCTCTCACTCATTGTTCTCTTTCTTTCCTTACTAGGGGTAAGGATAGAGGTTGGGAGAAAAATGAGATGCATTGTGAGGAAGGGCGGGACGGGAGGCAGTCTAGTGTACGTTATCTCCTGACGGGCTTTCTCTGATCTTGGAATGAATAATTTATAAATGAATGAGAAATAACTCGCACCCGTTGCCTCGGGAAAACTTGAGGTTCACACCTCCATCCCATCATCTGAAGATTTTATCGGCTACGTTCACAAGAAACCAACACCGGGAAATTCTATTCTTCCACTACTTAACTCCCTTTGTCTCGTTCACTCCCTCTCTTTGTCTGCCTCTGTCCAGATCTATTCCTGTTGTTCATATTAGAACCATGTCTATCCCAGCTCCACTGGGTTACAGAACTTCCTCGTTTTTCCACCTCCTTCCTCCTCGTCCACCCCCTCCTCCAGGCGCATCCCTCCCTCCTCCAGACCGAACTGGATGTCCGGCGCATGTCCGCAGTTCGTCTTCGTCGTCATGGCGACGAAATTGGCGCTCTCGTAGCAATGCTCCATCCTCTGTCGCTGATGCTGCTGCTGCAGCTGAAAGCGCTGATTGGCCAGCGGAACCGGAAATGACGACGCCGTTCCGCAGGCGCACGTCTCCCCTCCGCCGCCGACGGCACATCTCGCCGGGCGCGAGATCTCGCGACCGACGAGATCGTAGCAGAAGTTGTCCGTCAGGAGAACGCGAGTCTTTTCCAGGTCGCAGCTGGCGCCGTTCAGGTCGTCTGAGGCGACCCAGTTATTGGATTCGGAAAAGGAGCTACAACAATATGCTCAAAACGATTACAATGTCACACAAAGCAAATACAATACATTACTGTAAGATACGATGCGATGTAATGCAATACAGCACTATATAATGCAATGCAGAACGGTACGATATAACACTGTATGATAAAATACAAGTCTAGTGCAATGTGAAACAACTCACTGCTTGCAATACAATACAATACAGCGAAATTCAATGCATCGAATGCAGTGTTGCTTAGTACAATACTATACAACACAAAGTAATACAACACAATACTTGCAGTTGCAATACAGGTCCAATAGTCAAGTCAAAAAGCCAATCAATGAATCATTTTCGGGGTGTTAACGAACAGAAGAATAATCCAAAATAGTTCTACTAAATAAGTTTATACAGGCCGAAAAACTTTGCAAATAACTACTACATATTCATACTTGAAGCGACCACGATCGACTTGTTGCGTATTGTGGTAACGGCGCTATAGAAGTCATGGGCTTAGAGTAGGTCAAAATTTTACTGAAGTTGGTTTTCCATCGGCTACCAGCTCCCAGGTCTTAACGGCTACGCTCACCAGTGACCTGGAAGCAAAGCCAAGAAGAGGACGCTGCGTTTCCTTGCACGGATTAAACTCTATTTTGCAGCTCATGTAATGTAACGTAAAGTAGCAAACACTTATATAGCGCTCTTCAAGTACCTCTCAAAAGCGCTGATGACACGGCTATCCTACCGATCTAAACAAGTGCGTTTTCAAGTTAACAGAGAATGAACATTGAGTTAAACTAAGTGGAAAAGTACGAATGTACGAAAGTACGAAAATCATGCCTTGATTTAGCTCATTACCGATCGGAAAGATGTCGCATTATTGCAATAACCATAGTGATATTTTTCACGTTTTAAATATAAATATATATATATAAATGCTGGTTTATACCTGCAAATAAAATCAAAATCTCAAATGTTTTGGAAGAATACTTCTATTTATAACTTCTTGTGTATAAAACATACTGGCTCCTGCAAATTCTGCAGAAGCACTTTTAGTGACGACGATATATGCCCATCATGGATAGGAATATGAAATGTATTTTATGAAAAGGCTATGTATACGAATTTATTCAATATATTTCGATGTGCATTTAAGCTTTCATAACTTACTTAAGCACACCTCCGTTTTTGCACATGTCCAGGTAGGCTTAATGCATGTGACAATAGACAGGTAAAACAAAATAATGTATTTGTTTTTAATCTCAACGCGAAGAAGTGAGATATTCTATGTTGCGTCTTAAGTTCGACACGTGAATCATAGAATCAGATTGCCGTTTCCTGTATTTCCTGCTTTTTAAACTAATACGTATCATTTGTCTCATAAGGTGCATTTTATGGTGTCTGCGCCGCAATTGTCGATTAGGTAGCGCGCTGGATCTGTTATCCAACGATAGTGGGTTTGAATCTACTGAGCGGACTCCGTGTAACGACCCGGACAAGTTCCTCGCTCAAACTCGCGGCTCAGATTCAGACGTAATAACTTTGTGAAAGTAATAACTGTAATAAATGGCCTAAATAAATAAATTTTGTTTGTAGTATTGAGTTACAAAGTGCAAGCTATAGCTGGAAAATTAAGGACATTTGAATGACCCTGGAACCGATTGGTTGAGCGTAGAACTCGAAACGCTTAGTTTGCGGATTCGAGCTCTGCAATGCTTCTGTCTGAGTCTGTCCGTATTTGTGTATTTATACAGCGCCATCTGAGAACCTCGTAAAGGTTAAAGGTTACTTTGTGGGGATCTCGAGCGAGTCATCCACCCTACCGTTTAGTCATTGTGTTTATTATCAGACGTTGGCCAATATAATCCAAATAACTAACTAATAAATAACTAAACAAATAAATGAAATTGAAATATACATACATGCATACACACATACATACCTACATATATGCATACATACATAGACATATTCATACATACATAGACATATTCATACATACATAGACATATTCATACATACATACATCATAGAATAAATAAATTTAGTTTTAGTATTGAGTTACAAAGTTACATACATACATACATACATACATACATACATACATACATACATACATCCATACATACATACATACATACATACATACATACATACATACACACATAAGCAGAGAGTGACCGATAGGCGTAAAGACAGCTTCCAGTAGACTGATCGCTGTGAAAATCAGTCGTTTCGCTCATTATTCGTTTTGCCACCTTATTTAAGACGTGGCTCTTTCCAATGTGTCGGCTTTTTTCAAGTTCTGCCATTCGCCACCAGTAGATCCTACGATTATGTCTGCTCTCCTTCGTCTCCCATAGGGTCACAGATATTACATGCACGCCGACCTGACTGCTCCTCTGCCTGTCTGCTTGTCTACTTCTTTGTTTGTATGTTTGTCTGTTTGTGTGACTGCCTGTCTGCGCGCCTCTCAGTCTGTATGCTTGTTCGTCTGAATGTTTTATGTCTGTGCGTCTACCTGTTTTCCTGTATTGGTGCGTGCTTGTCTGTATGTCTGTCCGTTTGTCTGTCTGTCTGTTTACTTGTATTTGTGCCTTTTTATTTATGAGTGTTTGCCTGTCTGCCTGTACGTATGTGTGTCAATGTGTGTCTATGTGTCTATGTGTTTGTGTGTGTGTCTGTCTGTCTGTTCTGCCTGAATCCGATCGATGCGTGGCCAAGTAATAATGGAGGAAGGCCGACTTTAGAGATAATGACTCGGACAATCGCTTCGAATCGTTCCCACGGAGGCACGTACGTGAAGCTTAAGAAGCAATTTTGGACCCCGCTCAATAAATTCCGCAATTTCGACTCTCAGCGCGTGTCCAAGAAAGGTCCTTGTGCCATTACAAAAGCTCGTCCGCAGTACTGCTGGTACGGAGGCAGGGTGGTTGGTACGGAGGCAGGTTGGTTGGTACGGAGGCAGGTTGGCTGGTCATTCAAAGGTGCGTTTTATTGACAGTGACACGAAAGAAAATTGGCCAGATTTCTATTCACTATAAAATGTTTAGAATCTGAAGAATCAGATTAGGTTCGTGTTTTTAAAGTCTGAACAAATGCGTCGAATTGTCAAAAAATTCACGATTTCTTTAGATCGACAATAATTCAAGTCTCAGTAATCCCCGTCTTTGCGAGGTTCTTAAAATGCGCTGAATAAATGTTCAAATACATTGTAATTGTAATTGTAAACGAACATTTATAAAGCGCCACTTAGGAAACAGTGGCGCTCCCGACTTGAACAAACAAAAAGGATTTCAGGCGTTTGCGGGACTGGGTAGGAGAGAGACTAAGTAACTGAAGCCGCAGGTCAAGAGGAAGGCAGTTCCAGCTGGAAGGGCCAACAAAGGCAAAGCTCCTGGACTGGGCAGTTGTAGTGCGGACGCGAGGGACTACCAAAAGACCACGGGTAGCTGAGCGAAAGGAGGCATGGGCAGGCAATGAGGAAACCGGAATACAAAAAGAAGTTAAGTAGGACGGAGCAGAGCCTAGAAGGCAGTTGCGCATAAGGATAAGAATCTTAAAATGGATCCGTTGACTGACAGGAAGCCAATGAAGTGAATCACGAATAAAAGTAGATATATGGGCAGACTTTGTTGTATTTAAGATGTCAAACATAATTCTAGTTGTGCATGATTTAGCGCTAGTATTTTAAAAAATATTTTAGTGTAAGTGGTGTCGATGCTGGTGATGATTTGAATGACATACAAACATACAGCATATATACTGTATATACATATAATACATAATTAGTCGGAGTTGATATAAGCTTGTAGTATCTTGGATTTACAAAACAGACAACTTAAATCTGATAATGCCCCTTAGTTCAGTAGTGCGCATTAAAGCCGGGCAATGGGAAACCTTAAAACCTGTAGGCCTATACAGACTGAAATAGGTGAGTTTGCAAGTTTTTATTTCAGAGTGAAAGATATTCTCTGTTTAGAGAGTTGCGAAAAATGAGGGACCAGCAACTATGTATGAACGAAGAAGAATAAAAATACGAATAAGAAGAACAGAAGCTAGAACGAAAATAAGAAGAAAACGAAGATGATGACAATAACAATGACGATGACAATGATGATGAAGATAACAACGACGACGACGATGACGACGACGACGATGACGATGATGATGATGATGATGATGATGATGACGACGACAGTGATGAGGATGATTTCCGCAAAAGAGACTACCTGAGACAGAGTCTGAATCGTTTTTTCTTTCGTTGGCAGCAAATGAGCATGCTTAGCAAGAGGAGACCGCTAAACACTCCCAGTGCTATTCCTATCGTCACGGCCATGAACACCCCTGCACAGCAATATTAGTCAGTTACAGGCTGCTCCTAGATTAATGCTGTATTAATAATACTGTATAGAGATTCAGAGACATATATAGAGACAGAGAAACAGACAGAGGCAGAGAGACAGCTACAGAGACATATACAAAGATATATACAGATGCGAATACCGAGAGACAGAGGTTTTAAAGCAGAAAAATCAGACACGAAGCAACGCAAATATTTCTTATTTTGTGGCGACAGTATCATGTGAAGATATTTAGATGTTCTGGTACACGCATGCGATACATATGAAGTAATGCAGGTAAGATGTTCGTGTTTTAGTTAGTTGCCAATGGTGTCTTGAACTGCGGCTTCGGATTAAGCCACTGCTTGCTGTCTGAGAGAGAGACAGACAGACAGACAGAGACAGAGTGACAGAGTGACAGAGAGAGACAGAGAGACAGAGACAGAGACAGAGAAAGAGAAAGAGAGCTGTAAGAAGGAATGGTTGGTTGAGTTGGCTTACCAAACGGATAGTATGACGACGGCTGTGTCTTGGCATCCTGGCCAACAGCAACTGAAACTAACAACAGCTGATGCTCAAGATCAACATCAGCAACCGACCAAAGGCGCACCCAGGATTTGAAGGAAGGCAAAGAGATAGCGGGCTTTTAGAATCACTGACACAGTTGCATTTGTGTTTACTGCGCGCGCAAGGTCAGCGAACCAAGTGTGCGCGACAACTTGACCAGAGTCTATACAGCAGGCTCGAACCCTCAAGCGTTGTGTTACAGAACTAGGGTGCTACCGAATAGACCAATGCGCTGCAAGATTAACGGTGCAACATTGTTGTATTTAAGATGTCAAACATAATTCTAGTTGTGCATGATTTAGCGCTAGTATTTTAAAAAATATTTTAGTGTAAGTGGTGTCGATGCTGGTGATGATTTGAATGACAAAGATCGTTGCTAATATAATAAAGGGATGACGATCATGAAAATCGATGTAGAATATAATGATGATGACGATAATGATGATGAAAATGATGATAACAATGATGAATTCTAGGACGATGATTGTAGGATGGCGGTCGGGGTAGTGGCGGAGGTAGTGGTGGTAGGGGTAATCATGTCGTTGGTGGCAATTATAACGAGGAAGACGATGACGATTGATACTGATGCTGATGTTGATGCTTATGATGATGATGAAGAAGAAGAAGATGATGATGATGATGCTTATGATGATGATGATGATGGTGGTAGTGGTGATGATGATGCCTGTGATGTTGATGATGATGTTGTTGTTGTTGATGATGATGATGATTATGATGATGATGATGACGACGATATCTTATGATTATGTCAGCGTATTCTAGTGCTTTGCTGGTGAAATCTCTACCTGCAGAGCAATTGTGATACGTCCCAATCCAGCTGTCTCCGTTGCAGACAAGATGCCAAACATCGGCCGAGTGGTTGCAAGACACAATGGCCCGGTCTCCCTGGCGATCGACCCAACCGTTCGGAGGAGCCCTCAGGTCAGCACATCCGATGGCTGTACGATGGCCACAAAAACAAAAATGTCTGATCATGTAAAGCTAACGTAATGTATATCGCCGAATTTTTCAGCCACGCTCAAAGAAATCTCTTATAACAGCAATAACTCAAATAGGTCTATACTTAGGTAGACAAAAATGCCACTGAAAACACATGATCTCTGGTAACATCAGACGTTTAGGTAGATAGGACTACTATAGACATGTACAAGGTAAGGCCACAGAAAACAACATCGTATATGCGTTCTATACATCATAGCGCCTCTTAAGGACTCACAACGGCTCTTGGGCATAGCAGCGCTAAAGAGCGCGCAATATATTTATCAACATTTCATCATTCAGAAGTGACTCATATTTGCGGAAATATCGAACAAAAGCAGAAGATTTTTGGTCGATGACAAAGCAAAAGATATTAATATCTTTTCCATCACCAAACAAACGATCACTTGACAAAGCCACCGAAGATTCATTTTCTGAAACCTATTCGTTGAATCGGATAGTCAGCTATGGATTGAAATCTTTGTGTGGCCTTACTGCTCTTCGACATAATGAAGTCTGGTGATACGAGCAAACTGATTGTGGCGTATCTATGTAGTGATCACAGAGGCTTAGCTAATGGTCAGGGGCCCATAACCTAAGGGACCCAGGCCCACCTGTGCTACAAGAACCGAACAAGATCCATATAAATAAATAATTTTAAAAAAAGAAACAACAGAATTATAACGCAGAAATGCTTAAGTAGAAGATACACAGATTTGTGGAATTAGATTGGTTACAGTAAAGTCTAAGGAAATTAGAAGGAGTGGTAGCTATCGAGGAGGAGTTACTTGTGCTCTGTTCTGCTATAGTGTGTTAGGTTATGGTAGGTATGGTTAAAAGGGGACCCGCTCAGTGTCTGACAAAGTATGAGAAGGTCTGAGTGTGATTTATCCTGACAGTTGATATCTTGCCAGTTACTGTACCGGATTGCGATAAAATATAACAATACTGTTTGACTATAGGACACAGCTATTGTCCTGTATTGATATGAAGATAACGTGTAGATGTTTTATAGATAATTGTCTGTATGTATTCTAGTACAATTGGTAACTGGTGTTAATGTTCATGCATGATTCGTCGTGTGTATACGGTGCACATGTATACACAGCGACTACAGCAAGACTTTGACGCTGACGTTGACTTTGACGCTGACGTTGACGTTGTCTTCGGAAGATTGCGGAACGCAATAACAACAGACTTAATATCTTTTGCAATAAACTCTCACGGATGATGGAACGGCGAGAAAAAAGAATGGCTCTGATTCTGTTTGCGCTGCCATAACTTAACGAACCGCTGTCTCCGGAGCCAGCATATTCTGAGGCAATCTGGCGTCTAAACGTGTCGGATGGACGTTGCTTGAGGTACACACGCCCACATACAGAGAGAAGGACTAGCACGTATGCACACATAGATAGAGAAGGACTAGTACGTATGCACACATACAGAGAGAAGGACTAGCACGTATGCACACATACAGAGAGCAAGACTATCGAGCGTCCAGTAATTAACGTCGGTCTGGATTGAGTCTTCGGCTGTTGACTGATAGACTCTTTGATCTAAGTACTCTTTGCGATTAGACGGATGCTTAAGCCTTGCCGACAAGAGCCATTGTCGATTTGGGATAAGGCAAAGCTATATTGCTTCGACAAGCTTACGAATATTGTCAGCGGACGGATATTCGAAGCTGCGCCGCTTAATCTCCAAGGAACAATCTTGAATATGTTGGGTCTTTGTGTATACTGGCGTCACCTGTTGAGACAGAACCGAATGAAGCGTTTATTGCGCTCGCGTGTTACTGATATTATTAGCTGCGGTAACGCCGGAGATAAATAAGAAATGAAAAACAAATAAGAAAAACTTTCTGAACAAATAAAGAACTAAGTGCATAAAGAAACCGGGCTCGTTTTATGCTTGAAATGAAGTCGTAAATGCTGAAAACGCCGAGTTAAATTCTTGTAACTGCCTTAGTTTGATTCTCAGAAGATCAGTTGAAATTGACAATTCGTCGCTCGAGCCATATATACTGTAGCCCGTAAAAAGCATCTGTTGTTCAATTGTTATTGCCGTGTTTGTGCTTCAGTCGAAAGGTCCTTCGTTCTCTGAAGATCGCGCATGTATGCAACGGAACATAGTATCTCCGATGGCTTTCTAAGAAGTCCTCGAAGGTGATCCTCACAAACCAGATCGACGATTCGATAACATTTGCAACCAAGCAACGAGACAACTTATCTTGACGCCTATGTCTTGCAACAGGGCGTTTTTCATTCATTCATTAATTCATTCATTTATTCGCAGCACTTTCTATAGCGCCTTTGAGGATGTTTACCCGTACTCAGATGTGCTCCCAGTCTAGTCTGGGCGAAACATAACAATTTTCAAATGTAGACAAACGTTGGACCTACATGTAGCGTTCCTGACAAGGATACGCAAGGGAGGATATTCCAGGTAGACAATAGGTTAGGTTACTAACTGTAATTGTAATTGTAATTGTAATTGTAATCTGACATTTATAAAGCGCCACTTCAAGAATAGACTCATCAGAAGCGCTCCCGACCCGAACCAGTGAGACCACTGGCAAATAATACAGACTTCAGGCGCTTGCGAAACTGCGGAAGAGACAAACTGAGGAATACAAGCCGGAGCTTTCGGGAAAGGCGATTCCAGCTATTGGGTCCAACATAGGCAAAGCTTCTAGACTGCGCTGTATATCCTCCCTGACGTTTCCCTAACGTTGATAAAACGTTTTGTACAAAATTTTAATTTACTCTCTAGACAAATTGTTTGCATGTAGTTTTATCCCGTTTTTAGCAGATGATAACATACACAGTCACCATTATATATAAGATTAATTAGCGCAAAGATGATTTATTTAGCCACCAACTAACAAACATTCGGCAACGTGGCGCAAACTCATTAACACAGCCACACGTCCATAAGGTAGCATGAATATTAATATTCATGACGTAACGCTACTTAAAATCGTTTGGACGTGTGGGTCTCGGTTCCGAATGTAGGTGCATTAATATTCATGATTTCTATGACCCACACGCAAATCATCCTTGCTATGACGAATTCGTTATTAGAACAAAGAGCTTCGGTCAGTCGAAGGTCATTCTTTGTGAAATAGAGGTGCGTGATGTGAAGGAATTTTTCCTGTGTATATTAAATTTTTTATATCCGTTCTAGGAACAGCCTCGCTGGAAGCAAAGCTGCATGAAGATGTTCTAATTTGAAGCAGCAAATTGTAATCAGATTTCGTTGCTGCATTAACTCTCATAGTTTGGAATTCGCCTTTCAACAGTTTTCTGATCGTCTTCTTGATCATCTCAAGAATATTTCTCGTCTAGCACTCAATCATTCCCAGTTTCTAGCTTAATTAGGCCTTCATCTTTCATCTGCATTCCACTAAAAGCTTTATCGGATTTCTCGCGTGCTAAACTGGTCTTATGGCCTGAATTGATACAGAGAATGAATTTGCTCTCCGAAGTGCTAAAGAAATTCTTGCCTTTCTTAAATGCTGCAATATTTCCTTATTAAAACGTAGGTCTACCAATTCTTAGTGCCCTTAACTAGATTAACTATGGACAGATATTTGCCGTTTGCAGTTTTCGACGTTAGATGCTTTGTAGTATTTTGAAAATTTTGGCATTTTTATTTCTCTTTCAATTAGATCCGTAACATGAGTTCAAAGTAAACTTACGAAAAAACGTTTCGTAAACGCTTCATACAAAAATTACATCAACCCTTTCACTACCATTAAGTTACCGTTGCCAAATGTTACCGTTGTTCTAACATTCGTTTAACATTTAAATCTAACCGTTTATCGACGTAATAGAAACTGACAAAACAACTTTTAATCAACGTCTTATATAGACGTTTGATCAACCATCGCGTTAACGTTAAATAACGACAAAACAACGTTACTCTAACGTTCCTTTACCGCTTGAATGTGAACGTTTTTGTCAACATTCAAATACTGGCGAAAGTTTGTAACGGTTTCATGCGAACATTAAATCAACGATTTCGCAAACCATTTCTCAATGTTAAAGGAACGTTTGTGTGCTGGGCGGGTTGTTTTTTTTACCTGTAAGCGCATTGTCTGCCTAGCTTCCTGCTGCTCTATATATCTTGATGCTTACTTAGTCCTTCCTGTGCGGGTCTGCACATCGGGCCACGCAGCTTCTCCATTCATCTCTGTCGACCGATAGTCTTCCTGCCTCATCCCACGACATCTCCGAACACCCAAGGTCGTCTCTGATGGTCCCCGGCTAATTCTTCCCTTCATCTTCCCCTCCTCCGTTTCCATTCAGGAATCCAGTTTATTGCTTGATTGGCTCGCCTAGCTCTGTCCATACGAATTACATGTCCCATCCATATTCGTCTACTCTTTCTGATGATATTCTCTATCCTCTTGTCTCGTCCTTAATTCTCTAATAGTTTTATATTTTATCACGCCACGAAGTATGTAGAATTCTCCTCAGGCATCTGTGATGTGTTGCCTCCAGTCTTTTCTTTTTTGAGACCGGCATTGGCCAAGTTTCCGATCCATATAGCAGTGTGTTTAACACTATTGCTTCATATAGACGAATCGTGGAATTAAGACTGCACCCGTTGTTCTTCCATATCTTTTCAAGTCTTCCAAAAGAAGCATTTGCCTTTCCCATGCGCATTTCTACTCCCCTGTCACTGCTGCTGTGTATTTATCTTAATACCTGCTTATAATCATCTAATTGTTTATAAATGTATCTGCGTGTGCGTGTGTTCTTATCCGTTGTCTTTGGATGTACAAAGAGCTCCTGTCTCCGTTTGTCTGAGTCTTTCTCTGCACACAGCAGACATACAGACCTACTTAAACTCCTCCTTTGTCCATGACTAGCTTGGAACGGCTCTCCACTTGCAGAGGAAATCTATCTTCGAAGTGATGTCCATGCATTTCCCGCCTCTTCCATCTTATTACTCCCTCAAAACAACATGACCTTCCTTATCTTTCTGTCTTTATACATCCTTCTGTCTATCTCTGCTTGTCTGTTTGTATATCTCTCTGACTGTCTGTGTCTGTGTCCGTGTTCTCGGCTGTCAGTCTGTCAGTCTGTCAGTCAGTCAGTCTGTCTGTCTGTCTGTCTGTCTGTCTGTCTGTCTCTCTGTCTGCGTCTCACTAACTCCATCGACCTATTAAGCGATTCCATCCATCCGCCTCTTGTGTGCCCGCAGTCTAAGCAACCCATCGTGTCTCCTCTGCTTCCTTCATTGCAATCGAGATGTTTGCGCTTCCCCTCCTCGTTATCCTCCTCTTTCTCCTCCTCTCCCTCCTGCTCTCTCTCCTCTCGCTCTGTTACGTCATACTCTGCCTCCGCCTACCTCCTATTACTGCCCTTCCTCCTCTTCCTTTTCCTCCTCTTCCTTCTCCTTCTCTCCCTTCTCCTCCTCTCCCTTCTGCTCTCTCTCTCCTCTCCCTCTGTTACGTCATACTCTACCTCCTCCTACCTCCTATTACTGACCTTCCTCCTCTTCCTTCTCCTCCTCTTCCTTCTCCTCCTCTTCCTTCTCCTCCTCTTCCTTCTCCTCCTCTTCCTTCTCCTCCTCTTCCTCCTCCTCCTCTTCCTTCTCCTCCTCTTCCTTCTCCTCCTCTTCCTTCTCCTCCTCTTTCTCCGGCTCTCCCTTCTGCTCTCCCTCTCTCTCTCCTCTCCCTCTGTTACGTCATACTCTGCCTCCTCCTGCCTTCTTCTCCTTCTCTTCCTGCTCGTCCTCCTACTTCTCTTCCTCCTACTCTTCTTCCTCCTTCTCTTCTTACTCTTTCTCCTGCTCCTTCTCCTCCTCTATCCTCTTCTTCCTCCTCCTTTTCCTTCTCTTCTTCCTCCTCCTCTCCCTTCTCCTTCTCCTTCTGCTCTTCTTCCTATTCTTCCTCCATAATAACGACATTAACTGCGCCCCGTTTTATGCGTGATGAGTCGCTCCGTTCGTTCGCAACAATCACGACTTTCTCCAATATTCGTAGCCGCGCATGCGTGCCAAAGTTCGACAATAATGCATTATACACAGCGGCATAGAGACAGACACACAGGCAAACAGACAGACAGACTCACTGAGTTTGTAAATCACTGTTTGGCTTACTTACTGAGTTACTGACTCACTCACTGATTCACTCATTTACTCACAGACTCACTGACTATACTGACTGACCGACTTGCCTACTCACTCACTTGCTGCCTTACTCATCACTCATTTACTCACTCTCTCATTCACTCGCACTCGCTCACTCTGTCACGCCTTCAATCGCTTACAGAAAGGCAGCCAGGCAGGCTGGCTGGCAGGCACACAAAAAGCTAAGATAGACAGAAAATAATGTGATAGATATGCAAAGATCAAACACAAAACAGCGAATAATAATTAATAAATAAAAATTCTACGAAAGTCTTTCTTTCATACATTGATCTGATTTAATCGCCGTCTGTCTGTTTAACGCGCTCGCTCTCTCTCTCTCTCTCTCTCTCTCTCTCTCTCTCTCTCTCTTTTCTCTCTCTCTCTCTCTATTTCTCTATCTCTGTCTCTCTCTCTATTTCTCTATCTCTCTCTGTCTCCCTCTGCCTCTGTCTCTGTCTATCTCTCTGTCTCTGGCTGTGTCTCGGTCTCTGTCTGTCTGTCTCTCTCTTTCTCTCTCTATTTCTCTCTCTCTCTCTCTCTCTCTCTCTCTCTCTCTCTCTCTCTCTGTCCGGCTCTCGTCAGTCGTTCATAAATACTCATTTACTTTATTTATTATATATGTGCATATACACATATTATATATATACATAAATGCGGATAAGATGTATATTTAGGTTAGGAATCGAGAGAGCGAGTTAGCGGCGGAGCATCTTATGAATAATTGAGGATCGTTGACTTTGTTGTTCGGTCGGGACTTGTGTTTGTCATGAGCCAATTCAACGGATGAAGAAGTGGAAGTAATGGGGGAGAAATTCGTGGAGAGGAAAGATAGAGAAGAAGAAAAGGAGGAGAAGAAAGAGGAGAAAGAGAAGAAGTAAGAATAGGAGGAGAAAGATGAAGAGGATGAAGAAGTACAAGGAGGAAGAATAAGAAGAGGAGGATGAGAAAGAAGAGGTAAAGAAGAGTGTGAGAAAGGAAGAAAAGAAAAGAAGGAGAAAGACGTGGAGGGGAAAGATAGAGAAGAAGAGGAGAAAGAGAAGAAGTAAGAAGAGGAGGAGAAAGATGAAGAGGATGAAGAAGTACAAGGAGGAAGAATAAGAAGAGAAGGAGAAAGAAGAGGAAGATAAAGAAGAGTATGAGAAAGAAATAAAAGAAAAAGAGAAGGAAGATGTTGAGGAGGAAAAAGATAAACAGGAAGAGAAGATGAAGAAGGAAAAATAAGAAGAGGGGGAAGAAGACGAAAGGTGAAAGAGTAAAGGAGACGAAGGATAAAGATAAAGCGACGGAGTAAGAAGAAGAGGAAGAAAGAAACGGATGAGTCTAACTGATTTGTGTTGAGATAGTGAGATGGACGTGAAATTGCTGCGTCCTCGTTCGACTCGTTTCCACTGATGCTTAATTCGATGACCTTATGACCCGGAGGAGGTTTATGACGATTAGGATTAGGTTGAAGAAACAGAGATTGAGAAGGATGAGGATGAAGAGGATGAGGAGTGGGATAAAAAAGATCCTGATGAGGAGTATGTAGATGATGATGAAGCTGAGAACGGACGGGAAAACAAGATGTTAATGAGAAGGAAAAATAAGAAGAGAAAAAAGAGGAGGAGAAGAAGGAGGAGAAGGAGGATGATGATGATGAAAAGATGAGAAAGAGAAGGATAATGATGAAGAAAAAGAGAAAGGGAGGATGAACATGATGACGAGGCAGAAGAAAGAAGTGTGAAAAAGAAGAGGAGAGAGAGGATCATGATGAAGAGGAGGGGAGGAAAAACAGGATAGCGATGAAAAAATAAGAAGAGGAGGAGGAGAGGAGGAGGAGGAGGGAAAAATGAGAGTTAAAGGTGGAGGAAGGGAACGAGGAAGAGAAGAAGGATGGGATAATAGATTCTGATGGGGATGATGAGGATCCTGGTTAGGAAAAGGAGGAGGAAGCGCAAGAGAAGGAGAAGAGAAAGAGGATCATGTTGACAACGAGAAGCAGGAGGAGAAAGAACAAGAGGAGGAGGAGGAGGAAGAAGAGGAGGAGGAAGAAGAGGAGGAGGAGGAGGAAGAGGAGGAAGAGGAGGAGGAAGAGGAGGAGGAAGAGGAAGAGGAAGAGGAGAAGGAAGAGGAGGATGGTGAAAAGAAAGAGAGAGAAAAGAAGGACGATGGGGCCACATTAACCCCACCCTTTTCATCCAATTTTACGACTTCGCGGCAGAAACAAATTCCAGCAGTAGTGATAAAGATGATGGTGAAGACGATGAAGATGTGTATAGGACAAAATATTACGACTCACCTCCTCAGACGCTTTGGATAGCCGTGCTTCAGCGTTTTTATAAAGTACGTAAATACATACATACATACGTACATGCACACATAATTACATGCATGCATGAATAAATATACACTTGCATAAATGCATATGTATATATACATGTATATATACAAACGTCGGAATGTAGTGTGTTTAATGTTTGCCTATGTATGCATTTATCTTTGTATTTATTGCAATGTAATGTATGTAGGCCTATGTGTGTATGTATGCATACTGTATGTAGGTGTGCATGTATGTTTGCATGTATCTATGTATGTATGTAATTATCTGTCTGTGTGTCTGTGTGTCTGTGTGTCTATCTATCAATCTGTCTGTCTATCTGTCCATCTGTCTATCTGTCTATCTGTCTATCTATCTATCTATCTATCTATCTATCTATCTATCTATGTACGTATATATCTATACATGTAAGAATGTATGTATGAATGTATGTATGTATGTATGTATGAATGTACTGCGATGTCTATAAATACAATTCAGTGATGACGTCAGTGCTGCTGGCGCTAAGTTTATGCCGGCACAGGTATCAACAGCCACACAAACGCAGGAATTCCATTGTCTCGTGACAGTTATTTAAGTAGACCAAAGATCGCGAGGGAGTAAGTAACCATATGGGTGGTCGACCGATGTGGGTGGTCAAGTGAGATATAGGCACCGAATCATTTCTCTGACGGCTAGGCCCACCCAGGTGAACATCTTAGTTCAAACATTTCGGCGCAGCTCAGCTCGGGGAGAGGGAAGGGAGCTGGAGTCATCGCCATGGCAACGGACTGTCTCTATGAAGATTACCTGACTGACGGCGGGACTCGACGAGAGGCGAGCCTCGTTCTGATGAGGAACGGGATTAGCCAAATTACATGAAAACCACGAATTAGTTGATAAGGCATAAACAAAGTAGCGAGGAACGACGAGCCCGATGACATGGTCAGCCGGTAGACGGCGCCATAGACGAGACTCTTGATCGATGCATTGTCCTTGTTCTTAAGTGACGTCGTCGCAAAGATGTCGCTACCTCTTCTTCGTCGTCGGCCAAGTTCAAGGCTGTGACTTAGTGCATCGGCCGATCTCATAGCTGCGTCTTACAACAAGGAGACTGAGACACGGAACATACACACACGCACACACCCAAACACACATAAACACACACACACAAACACACATAAACACACACAGATGCACAATCTCTCACTCTCTCTCTATTTCTCTTTCCATCTCTCTATCTCTCTCTTTTTTCTCTCTCTCTCTCTCTCTCTCTCTCTCTCTGTCTCTCTCTGTCTCTCTCTGTCTCTCGGTCTCTCCGTCTCTAATTTAATCTATTCTGCTTCTTCTCTACTAACATTCCGCTTCCTCTGTCTTTCTGGCAACACATATCTAGAATTCTAGATATGCTTCCGTCTGTCTTATTCTGTTCGTCTGTTTCAATGTATCTCTGTTCGTCGGTCTCATTGCATCTTCCTTGGCTGTATATTGTAATTGTAACTGTAATCGTAAATGTGTACAGCACTTTTTCGACAGAACCTTCTCAGAGGCGCTTCCAACCTAACAATACAAAACTACGATCTAGCAGAGTTTTCAAAAGCTGACGGAAATGACAAAAATAAAATGCTTCGACGGATTAGATAAAAGGCCCTCCCTTGAAAGTTAGCAGCAGTGTCATCTAATCTTATACTTAAGATTCTTAATTAAAAAGATTCAATACATGGGATTAGAAACTCTGCGCTTTCTAACCCTCGGAGATATGCCAGTACCGCTCTTCCGCACATCAACGCGAGTCTATTGTGCTCTCTCCTGTGTTGGATCTTCGAAAAAACGAACTCTAGCAATGACTCAGTTCAGCTAACAATTTAAAACTGCCTCAAAAAGCACTCGCTTAGATCGTAGTTGCGTGCATCGCTTTCATCATGTACTTTATAGGCGCTAAATCAATTATTTTGATAGAGGAACTAAACTGAAAATTAAAGCCTTGTATTGAACACCAAATAACAATAAATATTAGTCGATTCAAGTAAAATATTAGGTGAGCCAAAAAGGCATAAAAAGGTGCTGACAGGGTCACCTCATTTTTTACAACAGATTTCAACTCGGGATTTGTAATAATTTTACGTTACATCATTTTACGTAAATATTGATGCCTTCAATACGACAATCGACGAATATAATCCTAACCTTCGTACTTGAGGAGGAAGTACGGTTTCTCGGGCTGTCCGCTGGAGGACTGGATGATTTCCACCATCAGCCGATTCCTCTCCGACAGATAAATGAACTTTTCTCTCTTCTCCCCTCCGCAGACTGTCACCTCCGTTCCACTTCCGGTCATTTCGCGCAGGACTCCGTACATGATGCACACGTGACTTCCGCTGCGCCCGAGGTTTCCCGTCGCGGCGAAATCAAACAGCGTGACGTTGATTCGCTGACCCGGCAACACGTTCACGACCCAGGGACAGGACTTTGACCCTTGACCCGTCTCAGAGGTTATGACGTTGCTGATGAAGCCGTGATGGCCCTTTCCCGCCAGGGGCAGGTGGTTGATCGATGGTCGACAAGATTGACCGACCGCCTGCTCTACTACAACAGGTAGAGGTACACAGGATTCTCAGAATTGGAAAAATGATATAATCTAATCTAATCTACTCGATTCTAAGTTCTAGGCTTACTCCATATTGTTCGATTTCGAAATAACTAAGCAGAATCGGAGGGAACTCTAAGTAGGAAGAAGAACATGAGGAGAAAGGACAGACGTATGAGATAGAAAAGGAGGAAAACAGGGAGACGCAAAAAGAGTATGATAACAAGTAGCAGAACAATGAGAGTAAGCAACAGGAAGAGGAGGATATGGAGAACAGTAGAAAGAAGTAGGATAAGGACGAAGTGGAGGAGGATGGAAAAGAGGAGGAGGATCAGGAAAATAAAGAGGAGGACAAGTAGGAGGAAAAAGGAAAACAAGGAGTAGAATTAGAAAAACCAGGAGAAGTAGAAGATGATTAGTTGGAGTAGAACGGGAGAAAAGGATTAGGAACAAGACGGAAGAAAGAGGACGACATGTTAAGAGAAGGAGAAAGAGAAGCAGGAGGAGAAAAAGTATGAGGAGGCACAGGAGAAGAATGAGATGTAGAGAGAGGATAAAAAGATGACGAAGACGAGAAAAAAGGAGGAGAAGGAAGAGTACAAATAGGAGAACAGCAGAAGGTGGAAGAACAGAAAAAGTAGAAGTAGGAAGGGGCGGAAGAGCGGAGAACGGTATGAAGTAAAAAGACAGAAGAAGCTAGGAAAGCCAAAGAAAGTATAAGGAAATGAAGTATGCGGGAGAGAAAAGCGAAAGGCGGAAGAACAGAGGGGCCCGAGCAACCGTCAAGAGAGTCGCATGACAGACTCTTCTTTGATGGCCTTCCGCCCATTTCAGCTTCGCCCACCCACCCCCCACTCGATCGACCCCCAACCAACCGACTGACCCACCAACGGATTAACGTACGAACGGTGGGAGAGGTGAAAGAGGGGTGGAGTTGGGTGGGGCATCGACAGACTGCATGACGTCGATGTCTGACTGTGATGGAAGGAGAGGCGAATTAGGGGTCGATTTCACAATTGAGCGCTCATTAGTCGAACCCGAGTAATTGCGGTTGCTTTGTAAGCGCTTCTAATGTCATTACAAAGTCTCGATGGGAGGGTGACTGGACACATGCAGCTTCCAAGTCAATTAGAAAGTAGACGAAACAGCAAAGACCCTGGAGAAGAAGGAGGAAACGAAGGAGGAGGAAGAAAAGAAGGAGGAAGAGAAGGAGGAGGAAGAGAAGAAGGAGGAAGAGAAGGAGGAGGAAGAGAAGAAGGAGGAAGATAAGGAGCAGGAAGAGAGGGAGGAGGAAGAGAAGGAGGAGGAAGAGAAGGAGCAGGAAGAGAAGGAGCAGGAAGAGAAGGAGTAGGAAGAGAAGAAGGAGGAAGAGAATGAGCAGGAAGAAAAGGAGGAGGAGGATGTAGAGAGGGAAAGAAAAGGAAAATTATAAGAAAGAACTGTAAGAAGAGTAACAGATCAAGAAGGAGAAGCGGAAGAAGGAAGAGGAGGAGAAGGGGAAGTAAGAAGAGGAGAATGTGGAGCAAAGGAGATTTGGACAATGAGAAATAACAAAAGAAGAAAGAAGAGAAAGAAAAAGTGGAAAAAACAGGAGAAGGAACGGGAGAAGAAAGGAAGAAGAAGAAGAATGAACAGGAGGACCAGAAGAAAAGAGCAGGAGTAGCAGGAGAAGGAATGATAACAGGAGAACCAAGGAGAAAAGTTGAGGCAGAAACAGGAGAAAGAGAAGGAAGATGAATTGCTGCAGGAGGGGAATCATGAGGAGGAGGAATAGTATGAAGAGAATAGAAAGGCGGAGGAGGAGGAGCAGAGTAGGAGGAATAGGAAAAAGAAGAAGACATAAAGAAGGGAGGAGAAAAAGAGACGAGGAGAAGGAGAAAGAAGGGGATGATCAGGAGAAGGATAAAGAGAAGAGGTTGGTGACCGATGAAGGTTAGGCTTCATCGTCTGTTAGGGCCAGTTGAGTGGTTTCTTCGATGCCCGCAAGTCGTAGCCTCGAGTAACGTGGCGCCCTAAGCATGCGAGTTGCTAAATATCAATGTAAAAATGTACACATTTTTCTCTAGCTACCGTATGGACTCGACCCTGCCCGCCTTTGAATGAATTTACCGTGTGAGATCCTTCACCACCGCTTCCTGTTTGAATGGGTGTCACGACATTTGAGGTCCCCGTGCACGGACCGTAATATCCAAGATTCAAATCTCTAAACTATAGCCACTATCCGTATGTGAACCGGGATCCTCACGCACAGAGGCGCCTTGACGTACGCTGTAACCGATGTAGCTAACCAGGTAAATTGAGGAGCATCTGCATATATCGTCCAAATGCCTCAACTATTGAGAGGGTGAAAACCTGTTCTCAAGTCCCTGCATTAACCCCATTGTCTTCTACTTACTAGAATGCATACGCCGCATTGTACTGTATGCGATATTACATGCATGTGATACTGTATGTGGTCTTGTGTATGGTACTGTATGTGGCAATGAATGTGGTACTGCTTGTGGTACCAAATGTGGTACTTATGCGGTAATGAATGTGGTAATGTTGTATGTGGTGTACGTGGTACTGAATGCGGTACTGACTATAAATATTGATAATCAACGTATAATGAGCAGTTGGCATAACGATTAAGCTAATTTCGCTTATATGTTTAGGCCTACATGTATACAACATGTGTATGGTACTGTATGTGGCAATGAATGTGGTACTGCTTGTGGTACCAATTGTATCTATCAATTCATTTAGCGCCCTAAGAACCTCACAAAGACGCTAAATTTAAAGGCCAAAGGCTGTTGCGGAATAGCTATCAGACTGCTATCTGCTATTTCACCTATGGCTATATAATTGCTATTTACTATTCTACGGAGGGGTTGTCATCTTCAACGATAATCATTCTAAAAGACTTCGTGACATCAGTAGTGGCAGAAATAAGGCTTCCTCGGGTGCAAAGTTCATCTGTATTGGGCAGAGGTCACCACCTTTCATGCGCACGTATTAATACTTAAACATATGCATATATGCGTGTATATATACACATATAATACATATATATACAAACATGCATACGTGTATATTCATAAATACACCCCATGATTACATGGCTGGATATGTGTCTATGAATATAGACTTTCTGTGGGCCTGTATAATAACCTATGAAAACACTGTGCGCAGAAAAGAGTCCTTACGCAAACTTGAATAACCTGAGCAAAAATTTATTCAAATTCAATCGAACAAAATGCTTCTTTTCGGGCCTATCTACTAGATTTCATAATTTCTACAATTTATGAACGATCCCTTTACAATGGCCTCACATTATTATGTAATTATTTTTGCAAATTCCGTTCCTCAACAGAAGACAGAATTGTATGTCATGTCATCTTCGACAGGAGTCTCTCCTTATTTGCAATACATACAATGATCCGATATTATAGCAAATACGTACGAAATGAAGCCAACGACAACGAAATATACGAAAATGATGTCTCTTAAACTTTCACCTAAAAATGAGAATTACGGTACACAACGTTTGCTTATTCTTTAAGCAAACGTTGTGTACCGTAATTCTCATTTTGAAGAAAGGGTTCTCTGCGCATAAACATTTCAACTTCGATTGAAGACAGAGATTGACATAACTGCAGCATCGCAAACAGCAGGCGTGGGACGAAATAGATCCTGAGCGCATTATTTTCAATACTTCAGTGGGCTGTGGCGTACTTGTCAAATTTTACAATTTTTAGTATGCACTTCACTTATTATAATTTATTGTAGGGTTTTTTCTGAATACCATGTATATGTACAGTAGTCTAAGTACATGCGCACCTCTGTGTACCTCTATGTATGTATGTATATATGTACATATGTGTGTATGGTATGTATGTATGTATGCATGCATGTATGTATGTAAGTATGTATGCATGCATGCATGCCTGTATGTATGTATGTATGTATGTATGTATGTATGTATGTGTATGTATGTATGCATGTATGTATGTAAGTATGTATGCATGCATGCATGCCTGTATGTATGTATGTATGTATGTATGTATATATGTGGATGTATGTATGCATGTATGTATGCATACCGATGAACATGCAGGTCGCAGGTGTTCAAAGGACTGGCGGATCTTTCGGCTGCTGAAGGTCGTGAGGAAATCGTTACTGAAGGATCTCTGGAGTTTTCAATTAAGACTTGTTAGAGGAATGAAAGCGGCTCACTAAGCGTCGAACTTCAGTCAATCCGGCGTCAGTCGGTCAGTCAGTCAGTCAGTCAGTCGGTCGGTCAGTCAGTCTGTCTGTAAGTAAGCCAGCCAGTCGGTCAGTCAGTCAGTCAGTCAGTCAGTCGGTCAGTCAGACAGTCAGTCAGTCAGTCAGTCGGTCGGTCAGTCAGTCAGTCTGTAAGTAAGCCAGCCAGTCAGTCAGTCAGTCAGTCAGTCGGTCGGTCGGTCAGTCAGTTTGTCTGTAAGTAAGCCATCAAGTCAGTCAGTCAGTCAGTCAGTCAGTCAGTCGGTCGGTCAGTCAGTCTGTCTGTAAGTAAGCCAGCCAGTCGGTCAGTCAGTCAGTCAGTCAGTCAGTCGGTCAGTCAGACAGTCAGTCAGTCAGTCAGTCGGTCGGTCAGTCAGTCTGTCTGTAAGTAAGCCAGCCAGTCAGTCAGTCAGTCAGTCAGTCGGTCGGTCGGTCAGTCAGTTTGTCTGTAAGTAAGCCATCAAGTCAGTCAGTCAGTCAGTCAGCCAGTCAGTCAGTCAGCCAGTCAGTCAGTCAGTCAGTCAGTCGGTCGGTCGGTCAGTCAGTTTGTCTGTAAGTAAGCCATCAAGTCAGTCAGTCAGTCAGTCAGTCAGTCAGCCAGTCAGTCAGTCAGTCAGTAGGCTTCCACGGATGAATACGGTCTTTGTGGCAGTAGGCCCATTTATGATAGGCCTACCGACGAACTATAGGACGGCAGTGGCATTGCGGCTAACGCGCCGGCTTATCACCTCTGCGACGCGGGTTCGAATGCCGGGTTCTTGGTGGTGGTGATGGTGGTGGTGGTGGTAACGATGGCAATTGACTGGGTGTGGTGGTGACGATGGCAATGACGATGACAACGACAACGACGGCGACGATGATGATGATGATGACGATGATGACGTCGACGAAGACTTATATCGTTGTTGAAAATTAACTGGCGGTAATAATGCGAGCGAAACATATCCCCTACCTTTAACGCAGACGTAGGTGGCTTCGAGGTAGACGACGAGGTCCTTGGGACAAGGCTGCATGTTGTGCAGCTCCGTGTCCGGAATGTCGAGTGCGCATGCGCGTCGTCCGGAGCACTTCCGGTCCATGTAGGGCAGGATGTCGGCGGAGCATCCGACGAAGTAGTCCCGCGGAAGGCATCGGCCGAACTTCATCCGACCGTAACTGGCGCTCAGCATCAGGACCACCTCATCCTCCTGACAAGTCACGTTGAAACTCTCCCAACAGTATTCCGCCGCTCCTGGAAAAGACCACAGTTAAGGTAAGGTAATGTAATGTAATGTAAGGTAAGATAAGGTAAGGCAAGGCAAGGCAAGGTAAGGCCAGGTAAGGTAAGGTAAGGTAAGGTAAGGCAAGGCAAGGCAAGGTAAGGCCAGGTAAGGTAAGGTAAGGTAAGTAAGGTAAAATATGGTATGGTAAGGTGAGGGAAGGTAAGGAAGATACTGCAAGGTACGGTACTTTAAGTTCCTATCCGATAAGGTTAGAGTTATGTAAGGTAAGGATCGAAACGTAAGGTAAGGTCAAGTGAATTTGGGTATGATCAGGTGAGATAAGGTCAGATGAGGGCAGGTCAGTTCAAGCCATGTATAATGAAAAGAGATGACGTGGTGCCAGGTAAAATAATGTAACGCAGGGTAAGGTAAATAACACCACGCCTGTTTTCATTCTGGTTCTCCCCTGTGGCTGAAGAAACTTGCGGCTGAAGCGAGTGCAATATGTCCATCGTAATCAATAGAGAACCGGACAATCTTTCCTTCCGGTTTACACGACAGGGTGTCGAGTTATTATTCTCACCTGACGCAGTGGAATTGGAACCCCGGATGCGGAGGTGAAAATCATGGGAGGCCTAACCAATATAGTCTGTCTTATTGGCTAACACATTGCAAACCGTACAGACAAGAGGTTAGTCAAAAGAACCGGATTATTCACAGGTACTCAGTGAAGAAAAGATGCTAGCGAATATGTATATTTATGAACAAACAAAGCTTTTGTACATGTATGTCTGTTTACAATTCTCACATCTAACGTATTATGTAAGTGGTGACTTTTCTAGTCATCTGAGCACTGTTTGCTTACTGTTGACCCTCTGCTTACTGTTAACCCTCTGCTTACTATTAACCCTCTGCTTACTATTAACCCTCTGCTTACTGTTAACCCACTGCTGCTCTATATAATTTTAACACCATTTATGTTAACGTACACAAGACTCTTGTGAGAAGGTATTAATATGCGCTATAGTAAGCATCTAGACGCATCTCGTCATCCTTTTAATTGCTTGTGGAAACAGGGGCCTACCATCTGAGCAATGGTTTCCTTTTGGGGATTATTGCGGATGCTATCGTCCGACGTCGTTCTGCGACTCTGATGCTTCTCGGTTCACGAACTCTGATCACGTGATCATCTGTCGACTCAAGATGAAAATCTGTTGGTTGGGCTCAGCGTATGTGCGCGAGTCTGCTGCTGGTGGTATCTCTAGTTCTCTCAACCACACTTGTTAAATGACGGAATTTTTTTTCTTAATGACACTTAATAGCATTTTAGGCTAGCGCAGGTAGCACTTTGTCAGATACTAAAAGGCGCTATATCAAGTTTTTATACATATATACATCACCACTTGACACATTGATCTGCAACAACGGTAACTTTGTAATGTTTACTTGAATAAACTCACTGATAAATTTGACAGATAAGAATAAAAATAAATATGTATGTCCGGACGTATACTTCTTAATATCTGCATAGCGCATTTTAAGAACTAGCCAAAAGCGCTATAAAAAGATACAAAACACAGCTCTGTTAACGTAATCCACTGCCTCCCCATTTCTCTCCCCTTAAACACAATCCACCCTAACAGCTCCTCTCCCCCTTCTCTCTCTCGTCTTCTGGCAACCGGACTTGGTTCTTGACTTGGCATCTTTGGACAGCCCCGCTGACTTGACACAGCTCTCGCGAATAACCTGATGCCCTGTGCTTGGCTTTGAAACAGCGCTTTAGAAATTTCGAGTTTACGATTACGATTATGATTACGTTTTCTAAATAGCTTCCGCTGTTAAAAGTATACTAAGAAGACGAAAATAGACAGACGATAGCGCGAAGAGGTTAAACGAGAGCAACGGAGATACACTCAACAGAAGCAGAGGCAGCTGAGCAGAGATATTTAGCCCCTTCTACTCAGAAAGGACGATGCGCTTGTTTAACTCGGATGATATTCATATCGATAAGACACACTGCAAAAGATAAATTAAACAAATATCCAGATTCACACCAACATACGTAATTGTAATTAGGAACTTCTATCGCGCTGGTGTCTATTATTATTATTATTATTATTATTATTATTATTATTATTATTATTATTATTATTATTATTATTATTAGTAGTAGTAGTAGTATTATTAGTATTAGTATTTATTATTATTATTATTATTATTATTATTATTATTATTATTATTATTATTATTATTATTATTATTATTATTATTATTATTATTATTATTAAACAGACATTTATAACGCGCGCAATTAACAACAGCCGATGGCGCCAATGCATACACATATATACATACCTATCTACATACATACATACATACACACATACATACATACACACATACCTACATACACATATACATACATACATACATATGTATGTACATACGTCGAAGAAGGCCTTCTGCGTCTAGAATAGCAATTACAATCGCTGAAGACATGGAATTCATCGACTTATTCAATATAAAAATAACAGAATCAGCGAGAGAGACATTGATTTCCTTTAGTTTAACAAAGCAACTGTTGACCAGATAATTATCAGCCAATTATTATCTATTATAATACATTATTCCTACACATACAGTTTCTAGCAATTATTGTCATGCAGTGCAGTGCACAGACAACGAAGACGGACGGACGGACGGACGGACGGACGGACGGACGGACGGACGGACGGACGGACGGACGGACGGACGGACGGACGGACGGACGGACGGACGGACGGACGGACGGACGGACGGACGGACGGACGGACGGACGGACGGACGGACGGACGGACGGATGATTTCATGCGCCGCAATAACTCAGGTCTTAAGTCCAGTTCAGGCGAGATCGACGCAGTGCAGGTCATAAATATTCGGTTTCACGGTGACCAAGAACGTGGAAATCGTGTGCTATATAAATGAGTAGTCGATTATAAATCTTCGTGGCTTCACGCGGGTTCATGACCTCTGTCTGCGGCTGCGTCGTTCGAGGGAATGCGTCAGACGACGGAGGAGGAGGCCCAATGCTCTGCTAAAGGACTGTCCTCACATAATATCTAGGCATATGTGTATGTGTACATGTATGTATGTATGTATGCATGTATCTCTACATGGAATTATGTATGAATGTATATGTATGTATGTGTGTATGTATATATGTATGTGTGTGTATGTATGTATGTATGTAAGTATGTATCTATGTATCTATGTATGTAAGTGTGTTAGTGTGTGTGTATGTATGTGTGTATGTATGTGTGTATGTATGTATGTATGTGTGTATGTATGTGTGTATGTATGTATGTATCTATGTATGTATGTATGTATGTATGCATGTATGTATGTATGTATGTGTTAGTGTTTGTGTATGTATGTATCTATGTATGTATGTATGTATGTATGTATGCATGTATGTATGTATGTATGTGTTAGTGTTTGTGTATGTATGTATGTGTGTGTATGTATGTATGTATGTGTGTATGTATGTATGTGTGTATGTATGTATGTATGTATGTATGTTTGTTTGTATCTGATTATTTATATAGCGTCTTTTAGATCCGTCTCGAAATGTCTAGCAGCAGTATAAACTGACCTTGAATTTGACCTAGAAACGAGAGTTGTAGTTGTAGTAGTAATAGTGGTGGTTGTGGTTGTGGTGGTGGTGGTGGCAGCAACAGCAGGTAGTATTAGTGGTAATGGTGGCGGTGGTGGTGGTATTATTCAGTGTTTGACGACATCTGAGAAATGTCAGGGCTTTTGGCGTCAACCTTACCTCACCTAACATTACACAACGCTTACATTACACATCGTTTAGATTTTGTTTTGCTGTTTGCGGAAATTACTTCTAAGTGAAAAGGTCGTAGAATTTTCGCCGGGATGAACAGCTTACTGCCAGCAGGATCTTCATTCCCTAGCGACGAAAGATCGAATGACCTCAACCGTCCAGATGACGAAGTGTTCGGGGCAGAGAACTTCTGACCCACTTCATACATAAATCAGGTGACGCCAAACGGGGGAAAGCGGCCCCCAACTGCCCTTCCAATCCTCCATCGGTTCCTCTGCTGCTCCTTCCTGTCCTCCATCCATCTGTCAACCAGTCCTTTCGTCCATCTGTCCACCCGTTCTTCCATCCATCCTTCCGTTCGTTCTGGGGCCCTATGCAGAAGATGAAGGGAGCTGCGGAAGAAAATTGGACTGTATGATTGGGTTGTCGGGAGCAATGGCAAATTGAGCATCAGACTCAACAGCAGCAGCAGCAGCAGCAGCTAATACTGCAACTGCGTCTGGCTGCGCATCTGTCAGTCTCCTCTCCTCTTCATCGTACGACCGACCGACCGAATGATGCTCGACAGTAGTGAGTAATGACAGATTAAGACCAGCCAAGAGATCAGATCTTACGCAACATCGCGACGAAACACTGGACCCATAAGAAGGAAACATTGAAACTACACAGGGAGACATTAAACAGCAAAATGAAACACTGAAACAACACAACGAAACACTTAAACTTCACTATAAATCACGGGAAACACAGTAAAACAGTACAACGAAACTATTAGACAATACAACAAGAGGATGCAGAAACCGTGTAGCAACGCGAACGAACCCACATACCAACATTCTGAAAACATACAACTAAGCACAACAGGATATATTAAATTGACACAGAGAAATACGAAAATAATAAAGAGAGAAAATGAAACTCGTACAAGATTCGAAATAGTTCAAATCAGGTCATTTCATGTAAAACCAAGTCAGTTTGTAATCTAGTCTAATAAGTTACGTCAGATCAGGTCAGGTCAGGTCGGGTCATTGAGTTTATTGCTACTTCCATCTACCCTGATCAGGTCAGGTCAGATCACTGAGGTTACCCAATCACGGCAGGTCAGGGAAGATCACGTGGTTACTAGATCCGCCCATCAACTCAAATTAATCAGGTCAGACCAGGTCAAAGTCAGGTCAGATCATTGGGGTTATTCACCCAGCCCATTTTCTCAGTTGAATTAGTATTTTTGGAAGCCAGGTCGTGGAACTGCCTCCATTTTTGCTTCAGCCGCCTTTTTAAAAGCTGTAGTTAATTGTACTGACATTATGCACTTGAACCCTTCGCCAGGTGGAACTCTCCATTTCTCTTTTTGTCTTTCTCTTTACCCTTTCCAGCCAATCTCCAATAACCGCTTTCTGGATGAGGTGAAGTGCGAAGGATGGACACGTTCTCCGCTGGTCAGTTCTGGTCAGTTCTGTGCCGCAACCGGGTCAATAAACTCAATATTGAGCGGAAATTCATTTCATAATCCATCGGCAACTAGCGGGAGATCTGGCTGCCCGTCTGTCTGTCTGGCTGCCCGCCTATCTGTCTGTCTGTCTCTCCACCTCTTCCTTTGTATATCTCTGTATGAATGATTGCTTGTCTGCCTACGTCTCTATGTTTATATGGGCTTTTAAGAAGCAGACACACAAACAGACATGCAGGCAGAAATGCATAGACGGAATACAGACAGAACTAAAGACAGATAGACTAGTAGACAGCCAAAAATGACAGACATACAGACAGACAGACAGTGAGACAGACAGTGAGTAAGACAGACAGGCGGAACACAATGCATTAAAAGATTGAGATATTAACAATCTGTTTTGTCACCATCTGATTCTGCGTCTCAGAGTTTTTGCCTATCAGTTTGCCTGTCTCTCTGTATGGCTATGTTTCTGCTTAGTTGTCAGTGTGTGCGTCAGTCTGTGTGTGGTGGTCTGTTTATCTGCCAGTTACATGCCACTTCAGACGTTCAAAAGAGACGCTATATAAATTTCCTGTATTAATTATGTTTCATTCAGTCTGCCAGTCAGACCGCCTGACTGTGTCCGCCAGACAACCAGCCAGATAATTAGACATCTATCCAGCCAGCCAACCAGTCAAACAGTCAGATAATTAGACATCTATCCAGCCAGCCAGCCAGTCATAACCAGTCAGATAATTAGACATCTATCCAGCCAGCCAGTCAACCAGTCACACAAACAGTCAGATAATTAGACATCTATCCAGCCAGCCAACCAGTCACACAAACAGTCAGATAATTAGACATCTATCCAGCCAGCCAGCCAGTCATAACCAGTCAGATAATTATACATCTATCCAGCCAGCCAGCCAGTCACACAACCAGCCAAATAATTAGACATCCGGCTTGTTTGTCTGTCTGCGTCTTTGAATTTATACGATCGGCTGTCTGCCTGTCTATCTGACTGTCCGTCTGTGTGTCTGTGTGTGTCTGTGTCTGTCTGTCTGTCTGTCTTTGTGTCTGTCTGTCGTTTCGATTGTGATCCTCTGGGATCTCAACTGCATCTGATGAGAATTCTAATATGAGCTGCTGAGCCTGGTCCATGTATCTGCGGTCAGTCGGCGATGAATGATGAGGCCTGGTTGTTTGAGAGAATGAAGGCTGGCCGAGAAGCACAATAATAATCGTCTAATTGCGAGCGAGCGCAAGCTGCGGTCAGCCCCGCACGGCTCCATCAATTGCCAGTGGAAGCAGACGCAGAACGAAACATCACCAGCCACAGGGTAAGAATAACCAGAGGAATTCGACAACCTATTATAAGACGCAGTGCAAACATTGCTAACTAAGGCACTGCAACACTAGCAAATAAGAAGGAGGTGAAGGAGAAGAAAAGAGAAAGAAGACCATGATGAAGAGGAAAAAGAAGAAGCAGAAGAAGGTGATGCATACATAAATACATACACACATACATACATATATACATGCATACATATATACATAAATACATAAATACATACATACAGACATACATACATACGTGCATACATACATACATACCTACATACATACGTGCATACGTGCATACATAACAGCTGAAAAGCAGATTAACAACTTGTTGGAAGATAGAAAGTTGTCGTACGAATGCTCAATGGAATACATCACACGGCTGGATTAAAATACAGTACAGCGCAAGGGGAAACCGCAAAACAAAACCTCAACTTGCCAAAATATTCTGCTGGCTGTTCATTTTCACGCATGCGCGAACACCTGCCGATTTGGGCGCCAAAAACGACGCCCTCTGCGTTGCTAGACAGCCAACGACGGCTGCCGCGTAGTGGGGTATTCACTACAGATTCCGCGCATGCTTTGCGATCAGTGACTATTTGTAGGGATGTCACGTGTCGTCAATGGTGTCTTCCATCAAAGAATAGCGATTGCTGTTCAATGCCGCCCATTGCCAGCGTCTGAAGGTTGGACTGCCGTTAGAGGCCAACGGAGTTGCTTTTTATCCGAAAAACGATGCAGAGTAGCAATAAGAAAGCAGATCGGCATAATAATGATGCTGGAAATGAGTATTTCGCTGACTTTAATATTAAGGTATATGATACACAGTGCTTATGGTTGACTGTTGTTTATTTATTTTTGGTTGTTTGTTGAGAATGACGTCTTTGCCTTGACGTCCACTACTCGTTACAACGTCATCGATTATTATTATTATATTTATTAAGCGCCAGTGTCTATTTACAGCTCATCAATTGATTGCGCTGAGCAATTGTGCGTGAAGGACTTGCTCAAGGTTCTTCACAGTAACCGTTTCAGGGGAGGAAGCTCAAACCTGCACACTCCACGTTGTAAGAGGTGCGCTCAAACCAGTCGGCTACTGTGCTTACAGAGGGATTTCATTATGGGTTAATAGGATATTGCAGCCAAACATTGCGACTTATTTGTTAGTGTTACAGAGGAACATTGCATCATTTACATTTCGTAATCGTAATCGTAATTCCGAGATTTCTACAGCGCCCAACGAAAGCCACTTCACGGGGATCGGCTTATTCACAGGCGCTCAGTCAAAATAAAATCGACAGGCAAAAGGGTTCGGTTCCAGGTCAAGATCCAAAAGTCAGGCAGAGAGACAGAGTGGCAGCTAAAGTAGCTAGAATAGGATGTGTGAAAGAGGAATGTTTTCGGTTGTGAGTGAAAGGTCGATGCAGAAAT
Organism: Norana najaformis; assembly: GCA_964023275.1. Lineage (NCBI taxonomy): Eukaryota > Metazoa > Annelida > Clitellata > Crassiclitellata > Hormogastridae > Norana > Norana najaformis. Next base: position 17,530,606 of record OZ029925.1, read on the forward strand.
TGCAAGCGGTGGAGCATCGATGATTTTTTATGATAGGGTTACAAAGGAACAATTCATCATTTACATTTGATAAGGTTACAAAGGAGCATTGCATCATTTACATTTGATAGGGTTACAAAGGAACAATTCATCATTGACATTTGATAGGGTTACAAAGGAACAATTCATCATTTGCATTTGATAAGGTTACAACGGAACAATTCATCATTGACATTTGATAGGGTTACAAAGGAACAATTCATCATTTGCATTTGATAAGGTTACAAAGGAACATTGCATCATTTACATTTGATAGGGTTACAAAGGAACAATTCATCATTTACATTTGATAAGGTTACAAAGGAACAATTCATCATTGACATTTGATAGGGTTACAAAGGAACAATTCATCATTTGCATTTGATAAGGTTACAACGGAACAATTCATCATTGACATTTGATAGGGTTACAAGGAACAATTCATCATTTGCATTTGATAAGGTTACAAAGGAACATTGCATCATTTACATTTGATAGGGTTACAAAGGAACAATTCATCATTTACATTTGATAAGGTTACAAAGGAACAATTCATCATTTACATTTGATAAGGTTACAAAGGAACAATTCATCATTGACATTTGATAGGGTTACAAAGGAACAATTCATCATTTGCATTTGATAAGGTTACAACGGAACAATTCATCATTGACATTTGATAGGGTTACAAAGGAACAATTCATCATTTGCATTTGATAAGGTTACAACGGAACAATTCATCATTGACATTTGATAGGGTTACAAGGAACAATTCATCATTTGCATTTGATAAGGTTACAAAGGAACATTGCATCATTTACATTTGATAGGGTTACAAAGGAACAATTCATCATTGACATTTGATAGGGTTACAAAGGAACAATTCATCATTTGCATTTGATAGGGTTACAAAGGAACAATTCATCATTTGCATCTGATAAGGTCACAAAGGAACAATGCATCATTTACATTTGATAGGGTTACAAAGGAACAATTCATCATTGACATTTGATAGGGTTACAAGGAACAATTCATCATTTGCATTTGATAAGGTTACAAAGGAACAATTCATCATTGACATTTGATAGGGTTACAAAGGAACAATTCATCATTTGCATCTGATAAGGTCACAAAGGAACAATGCATCATTTACATTTGATAGGGTTACAAAGGAACAATTCATCATTGACATTTGATAGGGTTACAAAGGAACAATTCATCATTGACATTTGATAGGGTTACAAAGGAACAATTCATCATTGACATTTGATAGGGTTACAAAGGAACAATTCATCATTTGCATTTGATAGGGTTACAAAGGAACAATTCATCATTTGCATCTGATAAGGTCACAAAGGAACAATGCATCATTTACATTTGATAGGGTTACAAAGGAACAATTCATCATTGACATTTGATAGGGTTACAAGGAACAATTCATCATTTGCATTTGATAGGGTTACAAAGGAACAAATCATCATTTGCATTTGATAGGGTTACAAAGGAACAATTCATCATTTGCATCTGATAAGGTCACAAAGGAACAATGCATCATTTACATTTGATAGGGTTACAAAGGAACAATTCATCATTGACATTTGATAGGGTTACAAAGGAACAATTCATCATTGACATTTGATAGGGTTACAAAGGAACAATTCATCATTTGCATTTGATAGGGTTACAAAGGAACAATTCATCATTTGCATCTGATAAGGTCACAAAGGAACAATGCATCATTTACATTTGATAGGGTTACAAAGGAACAATTCATCATTGACATTTGATAGGGTTACAAGGAACAATTCATCATTGACATTTGATAGGGTTACAAGGAACAATTCATCATTGACATTTGATAGGGTTACAAGGAACAATTCATCATTGACATTTGATAAGGTTACAAAGGAACAATTCATCATTGACATTTGATAGGGTTACAAAGGAACAATTCATCATTTGCATTTGATAGGGTTACAAAGGAACAATTCATCATTTGCATCTGATAAGGTCACAAAGGAACAATGCATCATTTACATTTGATAGGGTTACAAAGGAACAATTCATCATTGACATTTGATAGGGTTACAAGGAACAATTCATCATTTGCATTTGATAGGGTTACAAAGGAACAAATCATCATTTGCATTTGATAGGGTTACAAAGGAACAATTCATCATTTGCATCTGATAAGGTCACAAAGGAACAATGCATCATTTACATTTGATAGGGTTACAAAGGAACAATTCATCATTGACATTTGATAGGGTTACAAAGGAACAATTCATCATTGACATTTGATAGGGTTACAAGGAACAATTCATCATTTGCATTTGATAGGGTTACAAAGGAACAATTCATCATTTGCATCTGATAAGGTCACAAAGGAACAATGCATCATTTACATTTGATAGGGTTACAAAGGAACAATTCATCATTGACATTTGATAGGGTTACAAAGGAACAATTCATCATTGACATTTGATAGGGTTACAAAGGAACAATTCATCATTTGCATTTGATAGGGTTACAAAGGAACAATTCATCATTTGCATCTGATAAGGTCACAAAGGAACAATGCATCATTTACATTTGATAGGGTTACAAAGGAACAATTCATCATTGACATTTGATAGGGTTACAAGGAACAATTCATCATTGACATTTGATAGGGTTACAAGGAACAATTCATCATTGACATTTGATAGGGTTACAAGGAACAATTCATCATTGACATTTGATAGGGTTACAAGGAACAATTCATCATTGACATTTGATAAGGTTACAAAGGAACAATTCATCATTGACATTTGATAGGGTTACAAAGGAACAATTCATCATTTGCATTTGATAGGGTTACAAAGGAACAATTCATCATTTGCATCTGATAAGGTCACAAAGGAACAATGCATCATTTACATTTGATAGGGTTACAAAGGAACAATTCATCATTGACATTTGATAGGGTTACAAGGAACAATTCATCATTTGCATTTGATAGGGTTACAAAGGAACAAATCATCATTTGCATTTGATAGGGTTACAAAGGAACAATTCATCATTTGCATCTGATAAGGTCACAAAGGAACAATGCATCATTTACATTTGATAGGGTTACAAAGGAACAATTCATCATTGACATTTGATAGGGTTACAAAGGAACAATTCATCATTGACATTTGATAGGGTTACAAAGGAACAATTCATCATTTGCATTTGATAGGGTTACAAAGGAACAATTCATCATTTGCATCTGATAAGGTCACAAAGGAACAATGCATCATTTACATTTGATAGGGTTACAAAGGAACAATTCATCATTGACATTTGATAGGGTTACAAGGAACAATTCATCATTGACATTTGATAGGGTTACAAGGAACAATTCATCATTGACATTTGATAGGGTTACAAAGGAACAAATCATCATTGACATTTGAAACAATGGAAACAAGGAAACAAAGTGTCACTAATAATTTCAGCAAGGAACAATGCATCATTAATAAAGTGACCAAGAATAAAGTTACTCATTTTGGTTAACGATCAAAATTATTGTAGTGAACCAAAAATTCTCTGTGTCCCATTTTATTTTTATGTCCGAATGCGGCTTTGCGTAGAAGCGACCACCGGCCGATGTCTGCAGACATCAGATTAGATTAGATTAGATCAGATAACATCACATCAGATGAAAACTAGATTAGATTAGGTTAGATTGGTTAGATGTGATCTGATTAGATTCTAAATCAAGGACATCCTCTTTGATGGACATTGTTATGCATACATAAACCAATAGATACACAGAAATACTCATATGTTCTTAATTACAAAGAATTCGGTTTTCACCCTCAAATAGTCTACAATTAAGCCAATTTGTGTCGAGTTTCATAACGCGGGCAACGTTAAGAGTTATTTGATAATGAAGTTCTCCGTCTAATCAACGCTCAATTTACCTTCGCTTTCCCCAAGAAAACGACATTCAAACTCGTCTGATACTTTTCAGCACCGTTCGGGATTGCATGATAGGCATTCTAAATGTCGCATCCATAGTCCGTGGAAAGAGTTCAGCGACGTCGAGATGGCGCTGGTATATCGCGATCGTGATTAATCGTAGGTGTGCTGTCGGGAAGGATTGACCACAGGAGCTTAGCGAATCCACTTCGATTGATTGATTGAAGTCATAAATTTAGACAGGAGACGAGAAAAGGCGTCTTACTGGCGCTAGAAAACGACTCATGTGGCTCTTGCACTTGGCGCCTCTACGAAACCACAACGATGTATCGAGGAGAGGAAGGACTGAACGCCTGAATATTATTACCTGTGGCGTCAGCTAATTAGATCTTAACTTCAAGTGCAATCGCTTTCTAATAAGTAAGAGCTGAAATAGTTATGAAGATAGCGATGACAGTAATTAGTTTAGGTAATAACAGTGGTAATACTTGTACTTTAATAACCATCTCATACTAATAATAATACTAATGTTAAATCTAACACTAATACCAACACTAATAACACTAACACTATGACTAATACTAATAAATATAATAATACTAAATAATATCAATAATAATAATAATTATTATTATTATATCATTATTATTATCAAAAATAATAATAATAATAATAAACACATGTGACGTCATCTAATTAGGTTCTGAATTTAAGAGCTCGTCGCTTTCAAATAAGTAAGACGTGAGGTAGTGATGAAGATTGTTATTTTAACACCAGTACTACTCCCACTATTCCACTATTATTCCAACCCTCCCTACTTCTATAATATTACTACTACCATATCACTACTCTACGGCAACTACTATAATTATACACTACTCCCACTTCAACTACCATCACTGCTCCAATTCCAATTCCGCCAATTCTGTTAAGATGTTTACCAGGTGAATTAGAGTCCCTCAAAAATAACAGGTTCTAGACTTAAAAAAACAGAGCAAAGGAAACAAGCCTTTCAAAATTAAAGGTCTCAAGACCGCAAACGAAACGAAGCAAAGGAAACAAGCAGACAAACATGTAAACACCAAGACTAATACATTAGTAATTACATTCCAATTTCTAGGTGAATTCTCGTGGGCTTGACGTAGAATTACGACACGAAATTTCTACGTTGTATCCTTAAAGGAATACAATCCGAAGCACAGTAGACAGGCAGACGGCCACAGTGGTTGGTGTTTGGAACTGGGGCGCATAGAAAGATAGGATAAGAGGACGAATCAGGATAAGATACATACAGGAGTATCATCGTGCCTTCTCGTGTACTGGACCATCCTCCATGAATATATAATCTGTTACTATATTTACATTCTGTTTAATATGAGTCTGTTCAGCATACAGGTTTCTGTCTTGCTCAGATCAGTCAGATGGTCATGTGCGCAGCGCTTTTATGAGGCTCTAGATTAAGTGTCTTGATACATTCGCACATACATACAAATACACCCATATACGAACATACATATATATACATGCATACTTACATACATACAAACATGTATACATACATACATACAACTGTTCTCTTTCGTCGGGGGGAGCGCCTGTGGGTATACAATTGGGAGAGGTGTTATATAAATGCTTTAAATGAATGAATACATATACATATACACATCTATGCATGCAAGTATACATACGTACATTCATACAAAGATACTGATGTAGAAAAAACAAGGAAGACGTTCAGATACCGGAATAGAATGGAGGCTTTATATTTATAATTATAAATAACCAAAATAAAGGTGCAAGACATGCCAGCCAACCAATCCCACTATACAGAGAGGGTCTGCTCTGCGTGGCAGAAGGAGACATCTTCTAATTTCAGATCGGCACGACATCAAAGCGAGCAAAGAGAACAGATGCGGAGCCACCGCAAGACACAAAAACCGACAACGAAGAACAGATGGCTGTCACGAAGGACCTGTTCTCAACGCGTAGAACTTAGTGAGCATATCAGTCTTCAGATCGGAACTGTAGCTAATAGCATGCCTGAGACATTGAGAACGAACGGCGTCACGACAGGCGGGAGGGCGGGCGACTTGAAAGCGAGGTCTGTTGAGCATTTGTCTTATGCTCTTATTCAGCAGTACATAGTACATAGAGCAAAACACAAGATCGATATGATCCACTTCGTCTTTGAGAGGTCCATGAAAGGCCTATATAAATATTCAGATATACACGCACAAGGTGGGCTATTTAAGATATCTATTTGTTGACACAATTTAGATTCCGTTATTGTTGTGATTCTTGCTCTGTTTAAGTTCTCTTCTCAGAGCTGATTAAATTGTCGGCCAGATTCGGAATGAAAGATGAAGTTAACACATTTGTTTAAACGAATCCAAAGAAACTCATCAGAAGCGCAAAAGGAATACATTTTTACACGACACCACATAGACTCCTCGGTTGTATGACCTTCTGAGGTCGCAGGATCATTCGACTGAAAAAACTCAAAGGTAGGAGACTTTTCGATACATATCAGTTTGTGTTGGTACTCATTTACCTACCATTAAAAGATGGAGAGCTGAGTGGGTGCCAGGTGGCGTTGCATTCCACTCATCCAAGTACTAACCCAGTTCAGTTATGCTTAACCTCAGTGTTCCCATCAGTGATATACAAACAAAACCAAGTGGCCATTATACATAATCGTTTCGGAATAATGATGATGACAGAGAAGGCGCCAATGGATTCGGATAAGAAGACATCGGGCAGTTGCTTAGGTTTACTTTTCCCGCTCTTTCCTTGAACACACTACAGCAAAGATCGTCTAATGAAGTTCTAATGAAGACGGCGTCGTCTGCTTATTGCATGCTGGTCGATGATAATATCGACCGGGTGTGTCGTTGTTGTCGGTCGTTGTCGGCTCTTATAATGTTTGCACGGACTGGCGCGTCTGATGGGGGTCAAGAAATGATTGAAATGCATCTTGGTCACGAATGTCTTCGATGCTGCCGACGAAGCGCTGAGGATGCCAACGATACTAACGTCATCCATCGCAGCTGTCTGTCTATCTTCCTTTGTCTCCGTCTGTTTGTATGTAGGCGTGTGTGCGTGCGTGCGTGTCTTTTGCCCTCTGCGATACTCTGTGACCCCGTTCCACTGTCGTTAATTGACTTTAATAGCTGCTCCTATTTCTTTGGGTTTATATCCTTCCCTTTCCTTCTCTTGCTTGTCCTTTCTTTGCATTTTGTTTCCTTGCCTTTTCCTCCCTTTTCTTTCATTCCTTCTTCCTCTTTCTCTCCCTTTCCCTTCTCTTCCCTTCGCCTCTTCTCATTCTAGGTGAATGAAATTCAACCACTGGACAGTTCTTCTGACAAAATAATTGTATTTGGGAATTATCTAAATGCAAATGTACACGGTTTTATATAGCGACCATATGGCCTCTACCCTTCTCATTTTGCAATGAATTAATTGGGTGAGATCCTTTACCACCGCTGCCCGTTTGAATGGGCGCCATGCCAATCAAGGTCCCCGTGTACGCATCTTTGCTAGCCCGAGATTTAAACCTACCGTTGTTAATCTCAGGAGAAATTCAAGATTTTGCCCACACACATGCGCATGTTTAATCGTCAATTCCACGATTATTCTCGGAAGAGTCGAATATGCGTAGAAATGAAATCCAATAAAAAGACTTGAGCAACAATAGATTTTGCGGAAAATTATAACTTATGAGCGCTTATTTCTGAAGCCGGCGAAGTGGAGGCGTGCGTTCGACGCCAATTGGCAGTGAGCTCACTGACTTAATGAAGGAAGGAGGGCAGGAAGGAAGGGATAAATAAAGGATGGGAGAAAAATGGAAAGAAGAAAGAAAGGAAGGAAGGAAGGAAGAAAAAGGAAGGAAGAAAGGAAGGAAGGAAGGAAGGAAGTCAGGCAGGAAGGAAGGAAGCAACGAAGCAACGAAGGAAGCAACGACGCAAGGAAGGAAGAAAAATGGAAGGAAGAAAGAAAGAAAAGTGGAAGGCAGGAAGGAAGGAAGGAATTTAACACAATGGATTGTAGAAGCACAAATCTCATAGCCACTGTTTTTTAAAACAATAGTTTGCAGTTCCTAGAGGTAGCCTACACAACACATTGACAGTTTCTTAAACAATAAACTACACAAACATTTATTTTATACTCGGATGAACATGGCCATTATTGCACTCGATCGTTGAAGAGATACCATGAAGCCATTGTTCGAGCAATCATTAGGCCGCTTTATATTGTAGTCTGCGAGCTTTACACTGGAATTCCCTGTCGATTGAACTAATTTGTCTGTCTACATTATACAAGTAGCAATTCAAAATAAGTATAAAATCATATCGGATTGAATTATTTCTTTAAGTTTATGGCATGGTTTTGCACAAGCACTGTTTCTTTCCTACACTTCTGTGCTAGAGTAGGATACTTTCTTTGATTTGATTTCGAAGTGATTTCTTCCTCTGTAATCAATCTATTGGGGCCACCCTGGTAGAGGAGCATTATTATTCCTTTTGGGTTTACCCAGTTACACACATGCATGTGACTGGCTGTGTTTCATTGGTAATCAATAAAAGATCCGAATCTGAATTTAATACCCAAAACTAGGTGTGCGCCATAATGACTCGTACAAGTCTAATTTACATATTACCATGGATGGAAAAATTCATGCATGACTTGCCGACGATTCTTGAACTTCATGCATGAGTTGCTCCACCTCAAATTCGTACACCATGAACTATTAACTCGCTACCCAAACTGAATGCGCTTCGGCATTAAACAGTTAATGTCTGCAGGCGTTCTAGCCACACTGGTGTCTGCTCTTAGCAGAAATGGCTCTTAAGATCATCAGTTCAATCAGCATAGTACCTGAGAACGTACCTGTGAATGCAATCAGCGTAGTACCTGAGAACGTACCTGTGAATGGAACTGCGTAGACAAAGGCAGCCACGACCCAGCAACAGCCGACAAAAGGACGGGCCATTCCTCGCCGACCTTTGAAGATCGTTGAAATCAGAAGGTTCGCTCTATTCGAAAATCACACTTTGAACTCTTTTAAGTCCCTTCGAAGGCTCTTCGGCGAATCGACCTGCACGATAGTCGCAGACAAATATGAGATGAATTCCAGTTCAGGCTGCTGACGCGAGTGAGATGTTTGCACAGTCATCGGCAACATAGTGTCGACCTGAGCAATGTCACCTTACAGCAGGCAGCAGACAGGTAAGTAGGTGGGTGGGCGCGTGGGTCGGAAGGTATTCGCTTGTCAATCGCCCGATCGACGGAGGAGTCTAGAGAGGCATTATCCGATGGATGCAAGCGACTGCCGCTGTTTCGCTTTGTGACTGTTACTGTCCTTCTTTGCCTCTGTGTCTATGTCTTTTTGTCTGTTTATGTCTTTGTTGCTGTCTGTTTTTCTCTGTCTCTGTCTAGCTGTGTCTTTCCTCTTCTCTCTGTATATCATTCTGTATTTCTCTGTCTCTCTATCTATCTGTCTCTGTCTGTCTGTGTGTCTCTCTCTCTCTCTCTCTCTCTCTCTCTCTCTCTCTATTTCGCTCTGTCTCTCAACTTCTACCTCTGTCTCTTTCTGTCTTCGTTTCTCTATCTTTCTCTGGATGTCTCTTGGTCTCTGTGTTTCTCTCAATCCATCCCTCTCTGTGTCTATTCTTTCTCCTTCCTCTCTCTCTGTCTCTGTCTGTCTCTCTCTGTCTCTGTCTCTCTCTCTCTGTCCTTCTCCTTCTCTGTCTCTTTCCCTCTGTCTCGTTACCAATACACGGTTGCAGCAGAGCGCGAGCGAAACCGACCGATGGAAGCCATACCTCTGATGTCTTGATTCCTGTGGATGATACAGTTGTCATCGGTCGATCATCAGAGAATCCGACGAAGAAGACGATTTCTCTCGGTTCAATCGATGCTCCTTCGCGCGTCACTTCGCTCTCTCCCAGGGCCACCACCAGCAGCAGCAGCTGCTGACGGATGTTAGTCGCTGGCGCTCAGTCAATGGCAACGAGGCCAAGACGGCAGCGGATGCAGAAGCGGATGAGGATGAGGAGGAGGAGGAGAAGGAGGAGGAGGAGGAGGAGGAAGAGGCATTTAGTTGGGATGCGATGTTTAAGAGTCGCGTGATGCTTCAGCCCTCAGTTCGACTGTTGTGACATTTAAAGGTCAAAATGCATATACACAAAACGGTTTTGAGAGCAAGGGTGCTTGGCCCACATTCGAAAATCTGGGGCCAGAGGTGCTCTTGTCACTCCCATTTTTTGACCCAATAGAATAAAATTTTGGTGTGTGTAGATTCCACTCAAACGTTTGAAGTCAAACTTCTCAATCGAAGTCCTGAAGCAATGGCTTAGGCTAAAGGAAGATAGAAAAAAAGTTAGTAAAATTTCTGACGACATTAAATACCAGTGTGTATCCTATTATGAAAACAATAACCATTGTCATTCTTTATGTTCTAATTTCCTACAAGTTATAAAGTATATGCTATTTGGGCGTCTTCCAGACAAAGGTTTTGATGAAAGGGACTATATATTGATCTATTGTCACATCGCATTTTCTCTGTCAGTCTGTGCTTGTCTGTTTTTGTGTATGTCTGTCTGGATACGTCTGTATGTCTCTATCCTCGTGTGTCTGTGTGTGTCATTTACGTTTCTCTGTCTGTCTCATTCAGAATTCAGATTTCTGACCTCGACATTGAAGTTTAAATTCACATTTCACATTTGAAATTTCAGGCTTCGGATTTCGTGCTTCCGCCTTCTGACCTTTGACTTCTAATTGCTTTCAACTGATTTAACAAATGAGGGGAGAAACAAACAGCGATGTCTCGTGTTACTTACATTTACATTGTTTTATTCTGTTTTCGAAGCAATGAACAAACTTACTTACTTACCCGATCTTCGTCTCTGCTCACCGAAAGGAAGCCATAACATAATATTGGGACATTCATATAGCGCCTTTTTCAGGCAAAAGAAACCATAGGACGGCTTTCTCAAAGTAAATAAATTGATGGCAGAGTTTTATTAGATATCTCTTAAGGGTGCTAAATAAAAACCATATAACCTAACATTATTTTATAAGTCTATTAATTTTCACATATATATATAGTAGCAGCTAATATATGTAGTTTACGTAATACCTATATAAATTCTAAAAAAAAGAATAAGATGCAAAATTCCGCTGGCAAAGTTTAATTAAATTTTCTCTGCCCACTCATCTAAGTCTAAAAATATATTTCCTGATATATTACAGAAAAAATGGCAAAATAAATTTCTGAGTAAATCTGAGTGAATCAGGTAGAACTGCATTCTTTTAGATACACAGAACTCAACAATTAATACTTAGAACAGATGATGGCATTACATTCCATTACTGTATCTAATTTCACCTTATCCTATATTACTTTGCCACACGTTGTTTGCCTTGCCTTGACTTCCCTTCCCTTACCTTACTTTACATTACCTTACCATAACTTACTTTAACTTACCTTAACTTACCTTACATAATCTTAATTTACCTTACTTTAATTTACCATACTTGTCTTAGTCCACCTTATCTGATCTCACCTTATCTCTCCTTGCTTTATCTTAGCTTATGTTACCTCACCTTATCGTAGTTTACCTTACCTTACTTTACCACGGTAAGATAAGGTAATGAACTCCGAATGTATTTTCTCTTATAGCCCGTCCATTTATCTACACCGCGCGCGTTTCTTCTGTACAGTAACCCTACAGAGCATTTTATAGCGCATTTTTTATAGATCCTTTACAGACGGACGACCTGGCTTTTCCATGCGACGGCTTCCGGCTTGGCATTGTAAGATCCAGATCAGCGTAAGAGGGTTCAATGCAGAAAGGGGAATAGAATGAAAATGCGAGGCATAGCTGGAGGTGGAGGAGGAGGAGGAAGAGGAAAAGGAAGAGGAGGAGCCTGAGAAGGCTTTTAGCTGAAAGGCCTTTCTTTCTGTCGCACTTGGTGGCTTACTGTCGTGGGTGCATTTAGTGACGCGGCCATTATGAGTCGTGCGTTAAAGAGAGGATCTCCACTGCCTTCGTTGACAGACGCATCACAACAACGAGGCACACCGACGTTCTTATGCAAACAGCCATTAGCGCTATTTGCACATCAGACACAAAAGACCCGCTCACAAGAGAGGGAGGGGGAAGGGAGAGGGAAAGAGGAGGGTGACAGGATCCTCACCTTTCCAAAGCCAAGTGCTCCACTCACTCCGAACACTCCATCAGCAAAAATACACACCTATACATCCACACGCATGCAACGGCATACATTATTCGAAGATATAGGCTTAAGATGCTGTGAAAAACTAAATTGTGGTGTATATCTTCATGTCTGACAGCCTATGCAAATATATGCCTGTGTTTAGCAAACTAAATCCATACATAATAGGATATAATAATAATAATAATAATAATAATAATAATAATAATAATAATAATAATAATAATAATAATAATAATAATTAGCAACTACTAATGCGCCGGTGTCTAATGCACAAGGCATCAACCGATGGCACACCAAAACCAAGCCACAATCAGGTCGGTATCCAGTAGGTTAGTCCGCACGACAGAGAGGCAGCCTATGGTGGATAAGCAATTTGAAACAGGTAAGTTTTAAGTTGAGATCGAAATGACAGAAGCGACTGAGCAGAATGAACAGGCACAGGCAGAGAGTTCCAAAATTTAGGTCCAGCAACTGAAAAAGCCCGTTTACCCCGAACAGTTGGTATGACCAGAGAAAGACAATCAGATGACCCTGCAGAATAATGATAAGTCTGGGGAGTAAGGGCTGATTTTAAGTGTTGTTATTGGCCATAGTTCAATGTTTTATAAACTGTAAGTCCCAGTTTGAAAACATCCTTTGCTGAACAGGAAGCCAATGCAAAGATTTAAGCACATGGATACTAAGCTCATATTTAGAAGCATTTGCTATGGCTCTAGTCAAGGAGTTCTGAACACACTGGAGTTCCTGCGTGTTGACTTCGTGATAACAACAAGAATTGATCAGGCATAATAGAATTAACTCAATGAACATGTATATTATATTTGTGTATTTTGATCATACGTTATACTGGTTAAGCCATATAACTGTCTTCTGCTGGAAATTCGAACTGTTCCGGCTGATATTATTGTTATATTGTATTATTTCTGCATTTATTAAACGCCACTATCTATATGACTAAGTATCAATCAGTGGCACTGAGCAATTGTGAGTGAAAAACTTGCTTAAGGTCCCTACACATTAACCATCTCAGAGGAGCTCGAACCCGAACACTCCGCGTTACAAGCCGACCGCTCTAACCAATCGGCTAGCATTTCGCACGATACCCAAGAAACGTTTCCAGCTAAACTTAAGACTCACATTTTTATTACTGTTAGATAGTCATATTCTAACGCTTTTGAGATGTGGTTTAAAGGTGCTATATAAATGCTCAGCTATATACATATATATACATACATACATGCATACATACATACATACATATATACATACATACATACGTATATACATACATACATATATAAATACATACATATTTATATATTGCAATAAATTTCTGCGCCGTTGGCCGATGGCTTAGATTTGAGATGCGCTATATAAATATTCAGACGCATATATGCATAAATATATGTAGACTGTGATATTGGCCTGTCTTAAGTTACACCGCTTGAGATCAGCCAGTTACGACGCTTTGAAATTACCATTGCTAATACGCGTCTGTAAAAACATGCACATAGTTAGGCTCATATGTTGGGCATCCATGCATGTACTCATCCATCCATCCATCCTTCCTTCATTAAATCCATCGATCCATCAATTCTTCCATCCACCGATCCATCCATCCATCCATCTCCTCATCCTTTCTTCTTCCGTTCTCCTTCTCCTACTCCTCCTCACTCCAGTCATATCCGTCAACGATCTATCCATTCATCCGTCCATCCATCTATTCCTCCATCTCCTCATCCTTTCTTGGTCCATCCGTCAGTCTCCTCCTCCTCACCCTTCAGTCACATCCGTCAAAGGTCCACCCATCCATCCGTCCATCAATCTTTGACCTCCTGCTTTTTCGACTGTCGACGTAGGACGAGAACGCCCGAAACATCCCTAGCCCCCCCGTCGGCTTCTTTGTCTACTAATGGGGTGGGGGGGTGGGGTTCTCCGCCGTAACAGACGACAGGGCGTTCGGATGACGTCCCTAGCCACCCAGTTTCCCTCAATTATTTACCACTAATCGGGTCAATGATGCCAACAAAACGACGACTATGTTGTTTTACATTGATGGAAGCAAACAATTATAACACTGGACAACAAATTTTTACAAAAGTCATGTTACTGAAATGAAATTAGTCAGTTCTTATCAATTTGTATGTGCTGAACACGAATATGACAGTGAAAATGCCGAATTGGCTCTAGTTTTTTTGTAATCTGAAATGAAGTAATTTTATATCGCACAATGCATGCCAATAGTGATACACTTACAGTTAATATTTGTAAAAACCAGGTCATAGACTAGTTCTTAGATTTTTTTGCCTGTCTCTTGTACAGCTGTTCGGGAGCATCTCTGCGGAGTGTCCAGCAGTAGTCAGCCAACATTGTAGTGGACCATTTTCCCTGGTACCTTTGCTCCATTGTTGCGATATCTTGATGAAAACGTTCGCCATGTTCGTCACTAACCATACCACAGTTGTCAGGGAAGAAATCCAGATGGGAATGAAGGAAATGCATCTTCAGAGACATATTGCAGCGAAATTTCTGGTACTGCTTGAGCATGTCTTCTACTAGTTCCTTGTAGTTTTCTGCCCTAACATTCCCCAGAAAGTCTGTAGACACTAGACGAAAAGCATTCCATGCTTGTTTCGCATCACCCTCCAGCAAGTTGTTGAAGCGGTCATCTTTGAAGAGTTCTCTAATCTGAGGACCCACAAAAACTCCCTCTTTAATCTTTGCTTCGCTGAGTCGAGGGAATTTTTCATGCAGGTATCGGAAAGCTGGCGAAGTGCGGTCCATGGCTTTCACGAAGTTCTTCACCAAACCTAGTTTGATGTGAAGGGGTGGTAGTAGGATTTTGTGAGCCTCGACCAGAGCTGGGTGCTGGATATTCTTCTGTCCAACTGCCATGTTTTGTCTGGGAGTCCATTCCTTCCGCACGTAGTGCAACTCTCTTGCTCGGCTATCCCACTCACACAAGAAACACATATATTTTGTATATCCTTGCTGCAGTCCCATTAAAATGGCAACTACCTTCAAATCACCACACAGGTGCCATTTGTACCTGTTATAGTCAATGGAATGCAGTAGCTGTTTTAGGTTATCGTATGTCTCTTTCATGTGGACAGCATGCGCTAATGGAATAGATGGAAGACGGTTTCCATTGTGCAAAAGCACAGCCTTAAGACTCAGTGTTGAAGAGTCTACAAAGAGTCTCCATTCTTGTGGGTCATGAGTGATCTGTAAGGCATTCATGAGGTCGTCAATATTGGAACAGAATACCAGATTACCTTCCTTCATAAAAAATGGTTCCAACTGCTGATGGCGCTTTCTATATGAAGTAATTGTGACATCTTCTTCTAGAAGATTCCATTGTTGGAGTCTTGATCCTAGCAATTCTGCCTTGTTTTTGGATAAGTCCAAATCACGAACAAGGTCATTTAGTTCTTCCTGTGTTATTCTGTGTGGGGTTGATGATGCACCACAGTGAAAATCGGGATCACTGCACGCTGACGGACCAGGAGAAGAACATGTCGGCTCACCCTTGTCCTCATCAGATGAATCAAGGAAAATATATTCTGCTGGAGGTTCTGGAATAGGAAGTCCATCATCATGTGGAACTGGTCTCAATGCTGACGGAATGTTTGGGTAGACTATTGTCGACTTCTTTTGCTTCGTTATTCCACCGGAAAGAGGAGGAACCAAGCAGAAGTAACAGTCATCTACGTGGTTGCTTTGCTCTCTCCACACCATGGGAACTGCAAACGGCATTGATGGTCTTTTGCCATTCAACCACTGTGAAAGCTGTGTTGTACATGTAGCACAGCATATATGCGGGGCCCATGGCTTGTCTTGGTCACCAACCTTGCATTCGAAGTAAGCATAATATGCCTTCTTGACTTGATAAGTGATACTTTTCTTCTGGTTGGCAAATGTCACTTCCCCACAAATGTAACAAAAGTTGTCCACAGTATTTACGCACTTCCGAGGCATTACTGTTCTGTATTGTATCTAAATGGATAAAGTAATAATAGTTTTATAAAACAGTAACTTAAACTGTCTCGCACAAAGTCTGTAATATTGTAAATGCTCAACCGTTCCGACTCGCTTTATATAGTACACTGCTGACGTCATCTTACGTCAGCAGCCGACTGGCTGTAGTTTTACATTGCATCAGAAAATGACGTAATCAACTGTGCATGATGTGTCCATGATGGGATTATGCAATGAGGTGGAATATTACATCATTCTAGACTTATTTAGGATATTCTCGCAGTCCTACTGCTTAAATTTACATGGTGAAACATAAAAAATGAACTATATGAAATATTTTCAAAACGAGAGCCAATAAAAAATTTTTATGGTTATATTCGTGTTCAGCACACCAAGATGCTACACATTAGGGCCTTTTCCAGTCAGTAACGATTTCTATGTTGACCAGTGTTATTCAATAATTCATCAGATTCAGTTCTTTCTTATTCTGACTTATGTTAACATAAGGTAATGTTATACTTAAGTTATGGTAAGATAGATTAAGGTAATGTTCTTTCCTGTTCTAACTTATGTTAACATAAGGTAATGTTATACTTAAGTTATGGTAAGATAGGTTAAGGTAATGTTCTTTCCTATTCTAACTTATGTTAACATACTTAAGTTATGGTAAGATAGGCTAAGGTAATGTTCTTTCCTATTCTAACTTATGTTAGCATAAGGTAATGTTATACTTAAGTTATGGTAAGATAGGTTAAGGTAATGTTCTTTCCTATTCTAACTTAT
This sequence comes from Norana najaformis, assembly GCA_964023275.1. Taxonomy (NCBI): domain Eukaryota; kingdom Metazoa; phylum Annelida; class Clitellata; order Crassiclitellata; family Hormogastridae; genus Norana; species Norana najaformis. Next base: position 17,547,574 of record OZ029925.1, read on the forward strand.
GTTAGCATAAGGTAATGTTTTACTTAAGTTATGGTAAGATAGGTTAAGGTAATGTTCTTTCCTATTCTAACTTATGTTAACATACTTAAGTTATGGTAAGATAGGTTAAGGTAATGTTCTTTCCTATTCTAACTTATGTTAGCATAAGGTAATGTTATACTTAAGTTATGGTAAGATAGGTTAAGGTAATGTTCTTTCCTATTCTAACTTATGTTAACATACTTAAGTTATGGTAAGATAGGTTAAGGTAATGTTCTTTCCTATTCTAACTTATGTTAACATAATTAAGTTATGGTAAGATAGGTTAAGGTAATGTTATACTTAAGTTATGGTAAGATAGGTTAAGGAAATGTTCTTTCCTATTCTAACTTATGTCAACATAAGGTAATGTTATACTTAAGTTATGGTGAGGTAAGTTAAGGTAATGTGTGAGGTTAGGCAAGACTAGGCAAGGTAAGGTCGTAGTTAAGGTAAGGTAAGATGAGATAAGATAAGGTAAGATGAATTAGGAAAGGTAAGGTAACGTAAGGTGAAGTTATAAAAGGTAAGGCTAGAAAAAGTAAGTTAAGGTCAAGTTATAATAAGGTAAGGCGCGAAAGGATAAGGTAAGGTTAGGTTAGGTAAGGTATGTATAAATATCTTTATTCTCGCCACAAAGATAAAAAACAGAAAATGTATGTATTTATGCATTTATTTATTCAAGCATGTACGTATGCATTATGTACTTATGTACGTATGCATGCAGGCATGTACGTATGCATGCATAGATGTATGTATGCATGCATGCAAGTATGCATACATTACATACACTGTATGCATGCATGCATGTATTTATGTATGCATGTATGTATATATGTATGCATGTATGTAACTAGGTGTTTGTATGTATGTATGTATGTATGTATGTATGTATGTATGCACCTGGTTGCCTGGATGGAAGGAGTGAATCGTGAATTGCCAGATCGCACGCAGAATGTGACTCCTGCAGTTTCGGTATCTAAGTAGGAAACATGTCGCATACATTGTGCTGAAGCAGAAAAGTCAGACACAGCCTTAGCGCCTTTATAAGATTCTTAAAAGGTGCTATCTAAATAGCCATATAAATACATACACATATACATACATAGATGTATACATACATACTTAATTGTCTACGATGCAATATTACATGCTTGACATTGTCCAGCCTCGCACAGAAACCTCGATCCTTACTCGGCCCTTGGACAAGAGCAAATCGTATTGTAAAGAAAAATGCATCAAAATAGCTCCTTTGAGAGTCTCTCAAACACTGGTGTGTGCAGGAATTGAACTCGGCTGTAAATTAGTTCTCTGATCCAGTCCGCATCTCGGATAAAGCTCTTTCCCGATCTCCGGAGTTCGTTACTCTTTCGGCGTCCAGAGCTGAGGCCTTCACGGCGTCGGTGGAGAGCGAGTTGTTTACTGACCGCAGAGATGCTGCGTACATGAATAAATAAGTTTCTCTAATGCTTCAACGGCCTAAGACATTCCTCCAAAATGTCGAAATCGGTTTGTCTTGATTACATTCGTTGTGCATCTGCACATCCGAAGCTTTCTCTCCAAGACTTTTCCTTCAACTGCAGTAACGGGAATGGCTTTACGATGTGGACTTCGGAATCAACCTGATTTGTGGATATACATTGTTAATCTAATTTAGTCTAATCTCATCGGATATAAGCTTTCTGGAAATCTTGTACTAATTAGTTAACTGATAAGGGCGCTAATCAACACATAACTGCTATCAGCACCAACCAAGACAACAGATGCTTTAGCAGAGCAGCTATCTACTGTTGTCTACATCGATAAAGTTGCGGCGAATCACACCGGCTTTGGAAGACCTGCCAAGCCAATCACAACATGGCTTTCTGCTGAAGCAAAGCAAGCCAAGCGAGATCGTCGTTGCCTGGAACGTCGTTGGAAGAAATCTCAACAGAAAAGCCACGGAATCACCTATCGTAGAGCTTGTAGGGTCTTGACCAAAGCTTTCTTGACTGAAGCTTTCTGGAAACTTGACCAAGAGTAGGGTCTTGGTCAAGATCCTACTGTAGGGTCTTGAACAAACTAATTGTAACATATCTACAGCAGATCTACCGCTATCAATTGGAAATTTCCGAAACTCCCAGAAGCCGATGAAGCGTTGCAAAGAAACTGCATTACTCTTCGAACGGTTCCTGTCTCTAATGACCTTGGGGGCAAAAGGAATGTCTAGGTTTTTTGCATTTTTGCTGCCCAAATGTCTAATTTAAAAATTGCAATATCGAAGCGGAGATATGAGCTAAGTGGGACAAAATTGTTTCCTGATATTTGTAATACTGGTGATGAGTTTATGCCATGCCGCCAGTTAAAGTGCGGGAAGTTGCAAGACTCACTGGAAATGTTCCACCTAAGCTGTCACAATTGGGCTTAAACCCAACTGCTCTTATTAAATCGTGTTCTAATGTGTTTTTTCATTCCCAATGCTCATCTGGATAATCTATTCTTTTACGAAGGTGATTTTTCCTCTGCTTTTAATACTGCTCTTGTGATATCTCTAGAGTCTGATCTAGGTAAGGACTGCCTGACCAATTATAGACCTATTTCCAATCTGAATAACATCTGTAAGCAGCTTGAAAGCTTATTTCTAGTACGTTTTCGTGGGCATGTAACATCTCTGATTGTTAGTCCTTTTCAATCTGCTTATCGTCGAAACCAATGTATTTATTACTGCGCAGCGCAAGGCATAAGTTCCAAAACCGAACTGGCCAGGTAAGATGAGGCTTTTGCGATACATCGGTTGCTATATCGTTTGATCTGCCATCTAGCGAATGCACTGTCAAATGCTCTGTTCATTTAATTGTTTTGCAGTCCCTTAAGCTATTCCCGAGAGGGAGCCACGACTAAGAATTGTTAGCGACTTCAGTTTTCTTAGCCTCGGCATATGAGAGCGGGTGGCCAGATATGTCCCTCACCTCCTGATCTTCCCACTGACAGTGTACGGTCAGTGTACTCATTTCATAGCTGATTGCGTTAGGGGCGCAAGTGAAGCCGAAATATCAAAAAATTCTGCCAAGGTGGAGATTTAAACCTCTGACTTCTCGGCTAAGAGCCCAGCACGATAACCACTAGACGATCACGCACTCTATAACAAAGTATGCACATACTTATACATTAATGTAGCACCCTTTCCACTTTTAGCGAAACATAGTGGTAAATTTGTTTTCTACAAAACCCCTAGCATAGTTAGCACTTATGAGATCTTTGCAGTCAAACATTCATGTACGACAATAATTATGACGCACAAGCAAATCAAGATGGCGCTATACAAACTCCAAGTTACAATACACGACACATGAATATGATTGAGAGAATATGCAAGAAATAAGCGGTAAATATGTGGAGGAGAAACTTGCATTCTTGCACCTGTTTGAAACACACAACCTTAGATAGGTTCATGAAAAGCGCTATACAAACATTCAGACATTAACAGCATTTGGACGATAGTCTGTAGGCCTAGCTGCTTAAACTGCACAACCAGCACAGTTGATTTGGTTCTACGTGTCAGCAGGAGTCCGCTGGTGGCAGCTTGCCGTCTATTCGACCCGTTATTGTTATGGTAATGAACTTGTTCTTAATGAAAATTCGCATCGTTTAGAGTATCCAGGAACTACATCGAGAGGTTTTATGAATGAACTATAAAAATGTAGTAGTAGTAGTAGTAGTAGTAGTAGTAGTAGTAGTAGTAGTAGTAGTAGTAGTAGTAGTAGTAGTAACGGCAGTAGTACTAGCGGCAGTAGTACTAGCGGTAGTCCTAGCGGCAGCATTACTACAGGTAGTACGATGACAGTAGGACTAGAGGTAGTATTAACATACTTTCCAGAAGATGTTGAAGAATAAATAACACTGCTGTATAGAAGGCATATATGTGTGTGTATTCTGTGGTGTGTGTATCTATGTATACATGACCGTATGTTACGTGTGTAATATATATATATATATATAGTGTAAAAAAAGAGTGGATGATCGTGTGCATGCATTTACATCAGATGATCCAGTTTGCATGCACCAGTATGTATGTTATTGCGTTATCCCTTTTGCAGCTGTATAGGCCTAACAGGATTCGGAGAAGGAAGAGGAGAAGGAAGAGGAGGCCCTGCTCACAACACATGAGAGAGTAGATTATCCGGAGACTTATCATTACAAATTGCAGCCAACAATTGGATTCACTCCGTCCGACGATAAACCCGTCTAGAGCGTTTTATATCGGCGTCCATACGTTAATATGTATATAGGTGTCGGCTTGAGCGATTTGCTAAAGGCAAATAGCTCTTAGGTCTAGCAGCATCGAGAGAGGCCGTAACGGTGACTAGTCAAACCGTTCGAAATCGTTTATCATATGTATTTGGTGACAGCAGATATGGACGCCATTATATACAGCGCTGAGCATGCGACAGCAGAGAATACGACTGCGTTTATAAGCAAAACAGACTGAGCTGCCTGATCTGTGCTGAGCACTGGGCTGAAGAGCATTCTAATCGGTGCACGTCTATCTGAGTATCGCCTGCTTTGAAAACAAGACCAACGAGGACAAGAGAACGGACTTGGAGTTTACACTCGCCTGACAGGCAAACTGACTATCTATCTCAGTGCAAGGGAGACTTTTACTTCGTAGGGAATAGGGAAGTCATAGTCGTTTTAGTTGTTACGTCGACTCTTCACTTATATCGAATCACCGGTTGCAGTTTTTGTAAAGGTAGGTCTTCAAAGTTACCTGAGTCATATAGGCCTAAAATTTCGTTACGTGATGAAGTTTGTGATACGCAGACGTGCATGTAATCCGAGTAAAAGGTCAAATCGAGCCTATTGTATTCGGTCCTGGGTTCCAATCAAGGTGTGGAAACTAAAGATTTTATTGATTTGCCTTCCGTTTATGTGGAGAGATGCAACTGCCCAGTTGCTTAAGGGTGCAATATGGTCTGCGCTTAAAGTTTAGAACGGTGATACAGACAGACAGACAGGCAGTCAGACAGCCAAGTAAGATAAACAGGCAGACAGACAGGTAAGACAAACAGATAGACAGACTGAAAAGCAAACAGGCAGACCACACAGACAAGACAGATAGGCAGAAAGACAAACCCGCACGCACGCATACAGGCAGATAGCTGCGCTTTAAGATGAACAATTAATTATTACATTGTTATATTCTGAGCATTTCCAAGAGGTCGTGGGCCTTGTGGTCTTTCGCACTTCAAATTGGTCCCCGATAACTTTCGCAATAGTCTTCATGACTAATATTCGCTCTGGTTGTTTGTCTCTTTCGTACCCCTAAAACATCCTTCGCTTTGGCACAATTACAACTGCAAATCTCAAGAGTAAAACGCATTAATTAATTAATTAATTAATTAGTCGATTAGCGATAAACAAGTGGACTATTTTATTTATGATGTAGACGAAAACTGAAAGAGTGCTTAGGTCAATAGGCTATATGATAATTTTAATGGCTTTTCAATCGAGCTCTAAGTAGGCTTTACATAGGCTCACGCTGTTTAAATCCTTTGACCTATGTATCTACTGTATATGTAGTAAATTGCACAAGTTAAGCACATGGATATAAATAAATACTTACATAAGAATATAGGCCAATGCATTATATCGGCAATGTTGGCATGTAGGCCTGCATATATATGTAATAGTACTATGCATGAAACATAATAGGCCTGTATTATTAGTATTATTTTTTCCCAGGTAGGATTGATTCCTCAGGCATGAAAAATAAGCTGAGTAGGCTCATATGTGAAGCAGATCTCTGAAAATCAGGCCCCGTCTCAGTTTTGTTTGAAAGTTATCCAAAAAGGTGCCTTCAAAAGCGATACCATAATGATGCTGGACACAGATGGAGAAGCATTGGAAAAGAAAATGAACCTTAGTACTTTTATTATTAATATTAATATTAATGTTATTATTATTAATATTATATATTATAATATTATAATGTAATAATAATATTATTATTATTACATTAGTATTATTCAGACAACGTATAACGGCTCTGCGAATATAGAAACTCGATAAATTACGCCTCAGTTACTTAACTGGCTAGTTAGTTAGCTATCTACCTAACTAACTAATTAGCTAATTAGCTAATTAGCTAGATAGCTAACTGTTAAATCACTAACTCTGTTAGCAGACATTTGCAAATTGTCCTCAAACACACTTGTTCAGGTAAGTTAAATAACCATGTGAGCGGCGCTATTACGAGGTATCCAAAGGCGTTATATTAAGTATCTTGATACATCATGCATACATATATGCATGTATACATACATAGGAACATACATACATACATGCATACTTACATACTTACTTACATACATATTTACTTACATACATACATACATTCATGCATGCATGCATACATACATGCGTACATACATACGTACGTACATGCATACATACATAGCCTACATAAATACAATTAATTTGTGTATTGGCATATAGGCATAGGCCTCGGTCTGTTACTCGTAGCAGAGTTAGACCAAACGCCACGAATTTCATCATGCTAATGTGGACGGTGTTTTTTCCGCGAGACCTGATCGTGTCTCTGCTATGAATCGTCACAAGTAACCTTACATGCTGTGTTCCGCCTGGTCTCTTGGGAGAAAACTGGTGGTGGTTCTTTCTCTGGGGAGATATGTGGTATTTTGCTTGCTTCCTGGGAGAATTCATGATGGCATTTTCTCCTTTTAATAGTTTTTTCTCCTGAATAGGTTTTCTCCTGAAAGAAAATATGATGCTGGTGCTTTCTCGCTGGAGATAATAGGGTGGATTTGTTTTCCCTGGAAGAAACAAAAATGAAACTGAGTTTTCTTCCAGAAGAATATGTGATATTTTTGTTTTATTTGAGAGGAAATGTAACGACGTTCTCTCCTGAGAGAAAATATAGTGCTTGCATTGTATCCCGGGAGAATATTTGATGTCTGCTTAATCCCTAAGCGAATATATGATTTTTATTTTCTCCTGAGAGAACAATTGTATGATGATGACCCTATGAAATGAAAATGTCTAAGAGCTGCGTATATGCCTATGTAGATTAGGCCTTTGTGCACATACGTTTGTATAGGCCTGACTGTTCGTTTAGGCCTACGCATATTGCTTTAAGCCTTTGATGCCTGGATTGTATACAGGAGCAGACTACACCTTGCGTGGCCTATACATCTCGCTCTACAGATGACAGCGTAGAAAAATGTCCCGAAGAATGCGATTAACCGTAGGCCTCTCTATAGACCGGGATCGTCCCACATAAGTAGGCCTAGACAGGCATGCTTAGGCCTATACTATAGGCCACGTAGGCCCTTTTAAAAACAACGCGAGAGAGGCATGCGTGAACTTGAGAACTTGTTTCTTAATAATTGGGCGTGCATTGCCAATTATGGAGCTGCAGTAGGTGGGTGGGTAGATAGGTTGGTTGGTTGGAGGATCGATGGGTGGGGATGGATGGGCAGGACCTTTGGAGGAGACTGGCTGAAGGAAGGCATTCGTGAATTGTAATAGGCAGTGGCCTTCGCATTATTTCAGTCATCTCATCGCCTGAGAATTCACTGAAATGTGCATGCATGCACGCGTCTGTACGTCTTCACACGGGCACTTCATCCATATGTAATTGCCTTGTCTTCAATACAGACGGACGGATGGACAGACAGATGGACGGACGGACGAACCAACAGATGGTCGAAAGGAAAGAAGAGAGGCGCAGAGCGATGGAGAGGGAGAGAAAAACGAAGAGAAGAAGGGAGAGAGACTGATGCACAAGGACAGGGAAAGGAAGATAGAGAAGGACATAAACATGTACAGGGAGGCAGAGACAAAGGAGACAGGAAGAGGACAGCGACAGAAAGACAGACTTATATACATAAAGAGACAAAGGGAAGTAGACAGAAAGAGACAGTGACGGATCGAGAAAGCTAAAGAAACAGACCGAACCAAAACAGAAAGAGACCCAGACCGAAAGAGACAAAGACAGAAAAAGACACAGACAGAAAGAGACAGACAGAAAAATACAGATACGATGACAGAGATTTCGAAGTGATTTAATGGCAGATTCCACGACTCTAAATACGAAGCTTTTCAACTGTTAAAGTCATTCTTGAGCAATATATATATATATATATATAATATAATATAATATAATATAATATAATATATATATATATATCGTCCATAAGCAGACTATGGACCATAAAAATGTCCCTATATTGTACTTATGGATTAATACGACATACCTTACGAACAGATTGATGTCATTATTTATACATAAACTTAGTAATAAAGTCCTAGCATTCGATGAATTCAGTGCTTGGCTTCTTTGCGTTGCATATTAATTATTTAGCACATTCGTGGAATGCTAATCATAGGCCTACTTGTGGCCTTTGTCTATATATTGTTCAAATACACAGTGTTTATAAATAGGCCTATTAGTATAAGTAAGAGAACGTATACTATATGCATGTATCGCATACATTCTCTTACCTATACTAATATAATAATATACTTATTTCTAAACACTGTATTTGAACAATGTATACATATAGACTACAAGTAGTCCTATATCAAGGGCAACTCTCGAGAGAAATCCAATCATATTGCTACTTTAATTTTTGAGGCCACGTCATTGAGTTGACCCCAAACTTGGTAGGACAAGGATTGCTTATTAAACTCTTGTACGATGAAATTTTTTATGTTAAAATGAAAGTGTAAAATAATCAGCAAGCAACTAGGTCATGAAAATCCAGAGAAAGCAAAAAATTTAGACCTAATCAGAAATTAGTGGAAGTAAAAAACAGTCGTCAACATTCCTGATGACTAAAACAAAAAAATTCGTCAACAAATTCACCGAATTTTCTGCGAATTTCTTAAGTGCCACCTGAGTTACTTTCCCTTGTAAACTGCAATCTTCTGGATCCGGCATAAAGTCACGATCGAAGTCAACTGAACGGCTGCAAATGTTTCAATTGTATGAAGGGTCCAGAAATAGTTATTCTTCAAAATAAGGGCATCCATATTGCGCCCCTCCCTTCAAGTAGCCTACACCGAAATCTACGGGCTGTTCCATAGATCTGTGTACATGTCGGCCACTACTATCACTGGCCATATAGATCAAGAGGTTTAGGTCTTTAAGTGAGGTCTCTTGAATTCAACAAGCTACATGTAGGCTGATACTGCATTCCCTAAGACTCTTGTTAGTCTGATTCGAGTGTTTACAAACCAAAGCCCTTATACAAAATACCGCAAATACCGACCAAGAAATTAATAGCTACAGGTTCATGTAACGGATCGTATACATGTATCAGAATCCTGCACAATGAGAAATCAAGTTGAAAACGAATCCTCACAACAGAAATGAGCTGGCTACGAAATATTTCAAGAATCTCACAACTATAAAAAAAAACAGAAAATGATGAAATACGATAATTATTGGATATGCAGACAACTCTGTTAGATAAAGTCGTGCAGCGAAGACTCCGGTGGTTTGGTGATGTGTAAAGAATGCCAACTGACCGAATCCCACACAATGCATTACATGCAAGATGCGAAGGAAAGAGAACCTAAGGAAGAGCATGACTGAATTGGATAGATAAAATGAACGGACATAACGAAACTTGGACTAAACATGAGATCAGAACTCAGTCTGACAAATGATCGAAATTAATGGAGATAATTTATTCGCACCCATCGCCGTCAGCGGCTGTCGTCAGGAACTGATGATGATAATGGTGATTATGACTGGTGATGGTGGTGATGATGGTGATGATGATAATGTTGTTGATGATGATGATGATGATGATGATGATGATGATGATGATGATGATGATGATGATGATGATGATGATGATGATGATGTACGAAATATGAAGTTTACAGCACAGCTGTGCTCGCAGCCCTGCAATTGCCTTCCATAATTATAGGCCTTAACAAAATGATCTGTCAGAGAGTGACAATTAGCCTACGTTAGTGGCTATTCTTCAAGATGTCGACATCTGTATAAGTAGTAACTGGAAGGATGGCTGCGCAAATTCTCTTACACGATGAAAGTGGAGCCGATGAATGTTGTTTTTTGGATGAAGAATTGAATTTCCTATGAAATTAATCACCTCAACTGTTGCACAGCTCAGAGGCGAATCCAGGTGGGGATTACCATGAGCTCGTCGAGGGGTAAAGCTGTGAAAGTCGAGCTATATATGTTGCCCTAATATAAATAGAACTAATTCAATTTGAACGTATCCTATCAACTTGGTACTTCATGTTCGAACGCGTATATGCGTGGTTTGAACACCCCCATTTCTCTGATTGTCAATGTGACACCCAGGAAATGCTGGGTTCAAGTCCTAAAACCCCAGTGGCGTCACACCTGATGCATAGACCCCGATATAACATATTGCCTGTTAAACAGACGTCCCTGGCTCATTACAAGGCCTATTATGCAATCTCGAGTCTTGAGAAGCCGAATTACTACAGCTATAGATGCAACAGGGATGAATAGGCTATGCACAAGAGTTTAGTTAACCCACCCTTCATTATAGTGACTCCGTACATGACTTAGGGCGGTATTAGCCTATGAACGATCAGTTGCTGTTTAATGATGGCTGTTGCTTATAAACAAGCCTCTTATGGATGTTTCAAGCATTGCTGTGTCTATAAGATTGGTCGCTTAGTCCGGAAACGCCTAAAGTGGCCGCCTCACTCTTCTTTCATGCCTTCGTGTCTCTGACTGGGGGCTCTAGAGCACATGTACTCATTTGTGTTAAGTTTTAACATGTGCAAAATGAATAAAAAGAATGAAGATTATTCATTCGAAGATTTACTTTACATAAGCACTTAGATGATGATGACAACGAAGATGACGATGACGAAGAAGCAGATAAAGAAGGTGAAGATGACGACGACGACGATGATGATGAGTAATGTTGATGATGATCATGATCATGAAAAATGGATCGATAAAGTTCAAATACTCTTTCTCGTCAGCTTCGAAGCAGCAGTCTCATAACTGGCAACTGATGACTATATATCCAATAAATTATATGTGAAGTTTACAGATGTTGACTGGTCATCGTTTTTCCTTCACTTGCATCCCAACGACAGGGGAAAACCCAGAAAAGTTGTACACATGATTTACGATGAGCAATTATTCCTCAGTTATTGTCTAGCTAGCAAACTGGCAATTAGGAATTCATGTTTCAATTGACGAGGAATTCACACTTAACAGCGAGTAGAAGTTGTTCTATTATGTCGGATTTGAACTAATATCGCCTCGGCTTCTGACATTAAGTCGTTTTCCCGTATATTTTGCCTGGTGGCATAAGGAATCGCGATGCTGAAGCTACGGCTACCTTCGTTTAAAGGTTCTTTACTCACAATAAATATCAATATTATTGATATTCAATGTGAATAAAGAACAGTGTCGTTACAAACGATTTCGTTACTAGTTTTTGAAAGCATACAGCGTTGCCTTGCTAAGAAAATACATGCACAAGCATAACTTAAGCTGTACACGCAATGCTTGCATATTTACAAATATCAAGAATACATACTTTAGCATGTGATTTGGGGCGGTTTGTGCATAACTTTGCGCCAGTAAGTGCAGCGGAAATGCCTGTTCTTATCAGGTGCGTGCATGGAGAAGATTAGCTCACGGGTCTGAATAAATTATAGGCCTAATCAGAGCTTAGCTTACACCCTATTTCAGCCTAGTATGATTTCGGAGTGAGAATGCCCTCGTACAAGAGCTCTTTCGTACACAAGTCTATGATCGACAAAATAGATAGTATTTGCATATCATTTATCCGGTATCAGACACTCTGTGTCATTTGACTTGGACTGTTTTTTGGTTTAGGGTTCCTACAAGAAGCGTCATTCTTTATATAAATATATGCAAATGTGTGTAGGCTCTGTCTATATATGTATACATATATATTTGAAATATAACTCACGCAAATCATATATATGCAAATGTGTGTAGGCTCTGTCTATATATGTATACATATATATTTGAAATATAACTCACGCAAATCATATATATGCAAATGTGTGTAGGCTCTGTCTATATATGTATACATATATATTTGAAATATAACTCACGCAAATCATATATATGCAAATGTGTGTAGGCTCTGTCTATATATGTATACATATATATTTGAAATATAACTCACGCAAATCATATATATGCAAATGTGTGTAGGCTCTGTCTATATATGTATACATATATATTTGAAATATAACTCACGCAAATCATATATATGCAAATGTGTGTAGGCTCTGTCTATATATGTATACATATATATTTTAAATATAACTCACGCAAATCATATATATGCAAATGTGTGTAGGCTCTGTCTATATATGTATACATATATATTTGAAATATAACTCACGCAAATCATATATATGCAAATGTGTGTAGGCTCTGTCTATATATGTATACATATATATTTTAAATATAACTCACGCAAATCATATATATGCAAATGTGTGTAGGCTCTGTCTATATATGTATACATATATATTTTTATATAAATATATGCAAATGTGTGTAGGCTCTGTCTATATATGTATACATATATATTTGAAATATAACTCACGCAAATCATATATACCACTACTGACGAATGCAAGCTATATATGATTATATGTAGCTCACATTTGTGACCATATATTGGGAATTCGTTTTTTAGTTTCTACGTGTTTGTGCGAGACTGCTAGTGAAGACCTACTCCAGACATAGGAGCATGATTTCTACACAAAAGAATTTGTCCCTCTTTTAGAACTCTAGCATGAATCATTCACGTTAGCAGAAATTTGACAGGTTCTCAAAATGCGCCATATAAGTGCATATATACAAATATACGCGTATATAAATTTATTCGAAAACCAAAAAAACTTCTACAGCCTACGTCTTTGGTTGTTGATACGAAGGAGTCGTTAAAAAACTAAAACATTTAAAGACACAATTGCAATCAGACGGCACAGTAGGTCGTCGATGTGTGACAATGATGATGGTGACGATGATGACAAATATATGATGATGAAGGTGTTAACAATGATACGATGTAAACATATAAGATGCGTTAGCAGAGTCCTATGCGTTTGCTTAGAAACCTTTTACTTACGAATCCGTTAGCCTATTTAATAGGCTCTTTGTCTCCTGTATAAGCCTAATTAGTCCTATATAGCCTATCCTATATAGCCTATAATAGAATACGCGACGTAACATAATTCTCTCGTTTAAACAAAAATTGGCTGAATTGGGAAAATTTTGAGCAAGGGGTGGAATTTAGGGTACTTTATCTGATCACGGCTCTGTTTCTGAAGTCTCAATCATTCCTCATCTCCGTCGGCACCAACCGCCCTGCCAAACTGCCCGCCTAATTTCCTTCTTCCCTTCTTCACTCTCTACCTCTCTTTTTGTTTTCTTCTGTCTCTGTTGATCTTCATTCTCTTTCTCACTCGCTCCTCTTTCCCTTCTTCCCTACCTTTCTCTACCTCTCCACCCTCTTTCTACGTCTCACAGTTTTCACTTTTGCTTTTTGAAACTGTAGGATTATTTGCAGACACCTCAAAGAAGTGGACTACCAGGATGCAAGAAACTGTGCTTGAAAGAAGGTTGAAAGCTTCGCTAGCAGAAGCGAAATGATTGAAGAAAATGCAACTAAATGGAAGATATATTGTGTGAACCAGTATTAAGGAAATGTTCCTTGTTACCCATACAGATTGCATCCCTTCTGCACAGGGAGCCTCTGATCAGAATGTTGACGCAATTAGTCTGGATGCTTACGAGGGATTTAGTCACTTCTCTACCTCTGAGTGAGATGGTCAGCAAAATTTGGGGCAAATTAATAGGCAGAACAACGCATGAAAAGCATATGAACCACAAGTTTTTTCTCAGGTAGAACTGGGGCTGTCAACGCGAAGTCACTGGTTCATTTAAGTCTAAAAACCTCGCTTAGCTGTTAAAAGTTATAAGAAGTCCAGTGCAAGTTTAATGAACAGGTCAGTCCATACTTTAATAGATGGTTAGTTAGGAACGGAGAATTTGCGGACGGAAATCAATCTGTGGCCTCAATGGCATCCTATGTTTTGGGATTTTCCTAGGTCCTTGAACTTCGCTGGGAGGTCTCAGTGCTGAAGTGTTCTAAAAGCCAGTCACCAAAGGAACTTAAAAAACTAAACAAGTGAGTAAATATGCCTAGCTGAAGCTTCTGATTCTGTTATAGATAAACAGTATAAAAGTCTATAATATTTGCCTTTATAGAAAACGGCTTTATAACAAAAGCCATACTTTATATTCATAGGATCTTTTACCTTCACGTCCTTTACAGCCTGGGCTCTCACGGACTCATACTTAAATACATTAACGCCTTTAAGAGGTTCTTTAAGGGCGCTATATAAATAGCCACTTACATACATGCATATATACATACATACAGACATAAATACATGCATACATACAAAATTACATACATACAAACGTACATACATACATACACACACATACGCACATGCATACATACAGTACATACATACGTACCTACATACATACATAAATACATACATTCATACATACATGCATATCTACGTACATACGTACATACAACCATACATGTATGCGTGTATATGCCTGTATACCTTTAAGATCATTATCATGAACATAAATGGGTTGTTGAACAAGGACTCATATACGAGGCCAATATATCTCCATATATAGTCCGACCCATTTCATCTGTTTGCGATGAAAGGCAGAACAGTTATTAACACCGACGCGCAAGGCCTACGCCTTTGTGGCCCACAGGTAGTAGTACCTTCGCTCGACCTCCTCCCGAAGGCACATGACAAGAGCTGAAGAATTTAAACTCTTAGCCGATGGACACGCATTACTGATGGAATATCACTGTAGTACTTTAATAATCTCTTTGTTGCGAAAGCAGACAGGTTAATAAGCCTCGACTGCTTAGTGCTGTGAATGCGACATTGGTAAGCACTGCGAAGTTAAGAAACGCTGAGCCCGGTTAGTACACGTGTTTTTCTTTTTAACGTGGTCTGTGGGTTTTTTCCATCGCGTCTCTCTATCCTTCTCTCCCTCTCTCCTTCTCTCCCTCTCTCCGTCTCTCTTTTTCTCTGTTTTTCTCGCTCTCTGTCCCACTCTCTCGTTTTCTTTTGTATTTGAGTATCGGTTGGTTTGAGTCTGCCATTATCTTTCTCTGTCATTCTTTGTATATCTCTATCTCTATCTCTATACCTGTATCTCTACCTGTATATCTGTCTCTGTTTCAATATCTATCTCTACCTCTATCTTTATGTCTATTCTTATCCCTATCTTTACGTCTGTCTGTATCTCTACTCCTATATCTCTATCTGTATCCCGATCGGTATATCCACCTCTGCCTGCCTCTCTCTCGATCTCGATCTCTCTCGATCTCGATCTCTCTCGATCTCGATCTCCACCTCTATCTCTATCTCTTTCTCTGTCTTTATTTGTATCTGTGACTCTATCTGCATTTCCCTCTGTCGCTCTGTCTCAACGTCATTCTGCCTCTCTGTCTCTGCCTTTGTGCCCATACATTTAACTATCTATCTCCGTCAGTCTGTCTCTACGTTCCTATCCGTGTGTGTGTGTGTGTGTCGTATTTTTGGGGATCCCATCTGTTCATTCTTTTAAAACAACTGTTATGTTCCAACCGTCGTCTCTGTCGTTGATGCACTGACGTAGGTCGATCTTCTGTCACCTGGCGTCACCTGGTTCTATCCATGGGTTCATCTGACCCTACAGGGATCCAGTCATGCCAACTGCCACCCCTCCCTCCGACGCTACCCAGTCTCAAATGACCCTCTGTTTCTGTTCTCCACCAGCGGGCAATAAATACTCATTTCATCTTCGCCTGAAACAAAATATTAAAGATCAAATCTTCATATGCATGTAATTAATAAATATATGTATGTATGAAAGAAGGCAGTAAATATTTCACCTTTAATAAGCATTTCTCATAGCGCTGTCTGTCTGTCTGTCTGTCTGTCTGTCTGTCTGTCTGTCTGTCTGTCTTCTCTACATGTACAGCGTTTACTTGTGGCCGCCTTACTTCAGTGTTTACCGAACCATGACCTTAGCTTGGGGCACTGCGTTTGGGGTATTACTGAGCTCCAACTGAACTGAGGAGTCGGCGGCGGACCTAGAGCAGTCCTTCGTAGGGCAAAACAGCTCATTAGCATTCAACTTCCATCGACATCAACGACCGAAAAGTTACTAACCCTCGAAGCCTATGACTAACCCCCTCCCTGTCTCTTGAACCCTCCCCAACCGCCTCACGGTCGCCACTTCATAAGAGAGTGACACATCACTGAATTCTTCCGATGCACCGTTCCACTCTGTCGAAGCAACCTACACGCTATTCAGAGACCTTGACAGACATACAGACAGACATACAGACAGACAGACAGACACACAGACAGACACACAGACAGACACACAGACAGACACACAGACAGACAGACACACAGACAGACACACAGACAGACACACAGACAGACACACAGACAGACACACAGACAGACACACAGACAGACACACAGACAGACACACAGACAGACACAGACTCCTGTCTTTTTGTCTGTCTGTCTGTCTGTGTCTGTCTGTTTGTCTGTCTGACGAGCAGGCAGGCAGACACAGACACATGCAGGCACACAGATGGACTATACAATGAGACAAACACATGCAATTAAACAAACACAAACGATTAGACAAACACACACAGTTAGACAGACAGACAGACAGGCACATAGAAATAGACAAACCTGTACAAACACAACCGTGCAGTTCTAAAGCGCCTCCCACCCATTCTGTTGACGTCTGTCCCACAGGTGCGCCCAGGTTTTCCTGTTCTAGGCGCTGAAACAGCAAGCAGCATTTCCCGTACTCTACATATTGCATCCATCTAAGGCCTATGTATGACTTATAGGGACTGAATGGCCAGTGTCCTTAGATGGATTCATACTACAACTGGCAGGTAACCTCATCAAGCATTTGTATCTCTGTCTCTGTCTGTCTGTCTGTCTGTCTCAGTCTTTCTCTGTCTCTCTCTGTCTCCGTCTCCTTCTCTCTGTCTCTTTCTATATATTTGTATATTTGTACGTGTGTGTGTGTGTGCTCCATCTTGCTTGATATAACGTAGTGCAGGAGGCTGGCCAATGTGCCAGGCCTCCATGCATAATTAATGGTCTGCTGTCAGCTGCAGCAGCAGAGGTGACGGTTGCTAATGCAGGTAAAATAAACCAAGGTGTGTTGTCGTGGTTGGGCGGACAGTAGTTGTGTTTGACGGTCGTGGCTCTGTCTTTCTGTCTCTGTCCCTGTGTGTATCTCTATAACTGTCTCTGTATCTCTGTATAATCTCTACATATATCTGTCTCTGTCTGTCTCTCTGCCACTGTCTTTCTGACTTCTTCTCTTTGTCTTTGTCTGTCTGTCTGTCTCTCGCTTCCTCTGTCACTCTCTATCTATACCTGAGACGATTCTCTGTTTCTCTACCTCCGGCTTCCTGTCTTTCTCTGTCTGTCTGTCCATATCTGCTTGTGTTTGTCTATATGCCTTTTCTCTATGTCTCTCTATGTCTCTCTCTCTCTCTCTCTCTCTCTCTCTCTCTCTCTCCCCCTGTTCTAGCTGTTTGCAAGCAGCATGTCAGAGGAACTGACACGAAAGCGCACTGACCTCGCTTGCCTCTCAGACAAGCGGTCATCTGATCCTGCTTGACCAGTGGTCAGTCACACGGCGGGCGGCCGCATAGGTGTTCTGATTGCAGGTGGGAACTGGCCAACGTGCATGCGCGTGTACAGGTGGTGTGTACGCTGCTCGCAACATCGATTGATATGGCGCCAAGTTCATGCGTGGAGTCTTAGGCGGGCAACTAACAGACATAGCATTGCAGTTTACTATGCTCTTGTTATCGCGATTCACTTGTATCTCGATTTCATTCCGAATTAGTCTTCCGTTTCGGCTCATTTCTGGACACTAGGTATTTATACCATTGACTTGATTGCATTATCTCGATTCAATTGGTTTGATTGCATGTCTTGCTTGTATTTGCTTGATTCTTTCTGTGTTAGCCTTCAGTTTGGGGTCATGTTTGGACATCATATTCTTGATTGCATTGTCTCGATTGCATTGTATTGGTTGCACTGTGTTGGTTTCATTGTCTCGATTTAATTCCATCGTAGTCTTCAGTTTGGATTCGTTTGTTGGATATCAGGTATTTATATAAATGTCTCGCTTGTATCGTCTTGACTGTGTTGTCTCGATTGCATTGTCTCGATTTAATTCCGTCTAAGTCTTCTTCAGTTTGGATTCGTTTTCTGGATACCAGGTATTTTGTACAATCGTCTTGACGATACTTTCTTGATTGGATTGTCACGATTTCATTCCTTGTTAGTCTTCAGCTTGGTTTATTTTTTTATAGGCCGTATTTATTTATACCAGTGTCTCGATTCCATTGACTGGATTTTATTTATCTTCATTTCGATTAGTATTTTGCGATATTCTTAGGCCTACAACTAGAGCTAAGAAGCTAAACGACGAAGCTCAACTACATATAATATTATCCAAAATTTGTGTCTAATTGTGTATGCATGAATGTAGAGGTTGTTTACTTTTTCCGCCCCGAATACGCACCGAGTTTACTTCGTGTATACACTTAGAGCGTCTAAGGAATACGGGACGAGTGTATTTTAACTGCTTCTACTATATACACTTGGGCGTATTCTGTGCGGATAATGAGAACGCCCATAGTCAAATCTTGTCTCTAGTAGTCGAAAGTGAACTTGCACAATCGCAGCCTAACGCGCATTACTATTTCATCCTTAGATATTGTGCGTTACTCCCTAAATCTTTGTATGTATGTATGTTTGTATACATGTTGTATGTATGTATGTATGTATATTTGTATGTATGTATGTAGGCATGTTGTATGGATGCATGTTGTATACGTATGTTGTATGTATGTATGTCTGTATGCATGTTGTATGTATGTATGTATGTATGTTTGTATGCATGTTGTATGTATGTATTTATGTATATTTGTATGTATGTATGTAGGCATGTTGTATGGATGCATGTTGTATACGTATGTTGTATGTATGTATGTATGTATGTTTGTATGTATGTATGTAGGCATGTTGTATGGATGCATGTTGTATACGTATGTTGTATGTGTATATGCATGTAGATCTATATATGTATGTGTGTTTGCATGTAAGTATGTCTGTATGTTGACCTATGTATGTTTGTACTGTATGTGTGCATGCATGCGTATGTATGTGTGCATATACGTGTGTGTGTATGTATCTATGTATGTATCTACAGTTTTTATGTATGAAGACCTATGTATGTGTATATGTATGTATGTTTGTATGTATCTATGCATGTAGGTCTATGTATGTATGTAGACCTATACATGCATGAGCATAAGTACGTTTGTATGTGCGTACGTATGTAGGCATATGTACGTACGTATATACCTATCTATCTGAGCATTGCATAGCGCCTTTTTATGGCCTGCTAAAGCATTTTGATACCGTGCGCTATTTTATTTAACTCTAAGATGCCGCGCGCTACAACTTAACCCCTTGATAGCGGTGCTGCTTCGTTGGATGAAAAAAGTAGCTCGAATTCCTGGGCCGTTGGTCGGTTGGGCCTGGAATGTTGGTGCTTGTGTTGTGAGAAATGCAACTGAGACTCAAATATTCGGCGACGATTGGACTTCAGTCACACAACGTACCACTGTCGCAATTCGCTTTAATATCAACCTAACGAGAAATAAGTGGACTTGGTATGGATAAGTGAGCTACTTATGTTTATATATGAATCAGAAACATTGTGTACATGTTAGCTAATGTTTACATGGTCATATACAATCCTTGGCACTTTCATTATTCCATGTTGAGGCCTACTTTTCGTCGGATTGTATAGAAAATTAGGGCAACTATTTTTGCCGAGCAGTGTAATGGTTTAATGAATATACGGCCCAAAAACACGTGTTTATATATAGGGCAGATCACGTGCATTTGGTTAATTGGTTCAGTATATGCATATACGGTAAACAGATAATTGAAATCGAGATAATCTGGTAATTTAAACACGAAGGTATGTGAAACACGCGAAGTGTATTAGAAGTAGAAGAAGGGGAGAGGGGGGAGGACGACAGGAGGAGGAATATGAGGAGAAGGAGGAGAAGGAGGAGGAGGAGAAGGAGAAGGCGGAGGAGGAGGCATGCACAAGGACTAAAACAAACAGACAAACAAGCACAATGCTTCCAACACGGCAGGCACACAGGCATCACTACAGACAGACAGACATACACACACAGACAGACAGACAAAAAGACAGACAGACAGACAGACTGACTGACTGACAGGCTGACTGACTGACTGACAGACAGACAGACAGACAGACATACTGACTGACGGACTGACAGACTGACTGACTGACTGACTGACTGACTGACTGACTGACTGACTGACGATATATAAAAGAACGTTTAAATCTATTGGTTAAGGTTTGCCTCCAATATTGGTTGAAACATAAGTTGTGGGGCAAGAGATCAAGTGCTTCAGGCGCGACTTCTTGACTTACCTTTCTAGTCTGACTGCAATCTACACCCTCCTCCGATAGTTCGTATCTTTGAACTCCTGTCTTCATTTATTCGTTCTTACGTTCATTCATTCATGCATAGCAATTATATAGCGCCGCTTGAAGATATCTCACAAACGCTGCCAGTCTAGCTCCGCTAAAAGAGAAACGGTTTTACCTCACCCAGTCTGGGCTTACCTTACTCAGTTTCCTGATTACATTAATACCTGGTTAACTTAATACCTGCTGAGAGTATGTGATTACCTTATACTTGATTACCTAAATACTTAATTAACATAATACCTGATTACCTTAATACCTAGTTAACTTAATACTTGCTTATAGTGCTTGATTACCATATACATTAAGACGTTGATACCTGGTTACCTTGACACCTGATTGCACTGATACCTGAATAACTCAAGAGTTAACACTTGACTACCGTTATCATAAAGTCAAGCACGCAGAAACCCCTAAGAGTTCAGAACTCTTTGGCTAGAACCATAACTGATACGTCCAAATATAAGCATATAACCCCTGAACTTAAATCTTTGCATTTACTTCCTTGTCAGGAAAGGACCTGTTTAAACTTGGGGCTTATAATTTATAAACATTGAACTCTGGCCAAACGCCAAAAATCAGTCCTCACCCCCCCAGACCTTTCTTTATTCAACGGGATATTCTGACTGTCTTTCCCTGATTGTACCAAGTCTTAGGGTTGGTGGACCTAAATTTTGGAACTCCCTTCATGCATCTGTTCGTTCTGCTCAGTCGCTGGTGTCATTTCGGTATCAGAGAGGTCACCTTTTCCGTTGGCTTATCCGCCATAGGCTCCATTTCTTTTTCAGTTGACAGACTTTTCGAGTATTGACCTGACAGCGCTTGGTTTTGGTGCGCCATCGGTTGATCCCCTATGCATTATACACCTGCGCTATAGAAGTTACTAATTAATAACGGTAACAATAATAATACCTTAATACCTGGGTAACTTAATACTGGATTACCTTAAAAGCCGATAAACATAATGTCTGATTACCTTAGCACCTGCATAACTTAATACCTGTTTACGATACCTGATTACCTTATGCCTAATGATGTTGATGCTGGTTACCTTAATACCTGATTACCTTAATACCTGATTACCGTAATACCTTATTACCGGTATCATAAAGTCAAACATGACGTTGGCCTGTGTGTTTCTATTATTTTGGGTCGAGTTGTATACAGCTGTGCACAGCATAGTCCTGTTCCTATAGAGAAGATCAAAGGGCAAACCGTTGAGAGGACAGTTTATTATGTAGATCGTGACAGCGTGCAGGTAGTTGTTACTTCTTGTCTCTGTTTCTTGATGACTTACTTAACGGCCGAACTATCGGCTCTTGAACTTCGACCTTTGCCTCCACTCGTCCCGCTGAGATTTCAGTAAATCAGTCAGTCAGTCAGTCACCGACTGATTCATTCGTTCTCACTAAAACTAATCATATGTTTGTTTCGCCGTTTGCGCGTCTATCCGTCCATCGATTCCTTCCTACGCAATCAGGCATTTGGTCGGTCGATCAGTAAGTCACTCGGCCGACTGCCAATCAGTCACTGAGTAAATAACTGAGTAAGTGAGTGAGTACGTCATTCAGGCAAAAGGTCAGTCAGTCAGTCAGTCAGTAGGTCGATCAGTCAAGCAGTAGGTCAGGAAATCAGGCTTTCAGGCAGTAGGTCAGGCAGTAGGTCAGTTGGTCGACCAATCGGCCAGATGGGAAGACAGGAAGGCAAGCGGGATTGAGCACTAACCCCTAAACAATTTACGACTTACTAGTTGTCCATAAAACCCTTCATATGCCAGTCAATCAGTGCACATTCGTGGTACTGAATGATTAGGTGCAGTTGGTATGCTTATATGAAAAGCATACATATGGTACATAAGGCTAGGTCTATTATAATATCTGCCCTAACATCGACACTTGCGAACAGCGAGGGGCACGGTGACAGTGAGGGCCTTTCACCTAAGCGATCCGAGTTTGAATCCAGGGCCCGTCATGTAAAAGCAACGTCTAGACAACTGAATCAACGCAGAACTGTGGGAAACCCCAGTGGTCCTCATTTTCAATGAGTACATCCTTAAATCCAACAAGAAAAAGAAGTGGCAACTTAGGAATTCTGGGATGAGTCAGTGATAACCATTAGAAAGGAGAGCTGTAAAATCGAATGAAATTATTGGGTACGACTGGTGTAGCTCGCAAATTAGAGTTTCGAACTGCATGAGTCATTGTACTCTCCAGTTTTCTTAAGCGCCAAAGAAACTGTGTCGTGGGAACCAACTTATTCACAGGCGCTTAGCAAAGAACAAAGTCGATGAGGTAGGTATGATCAAAGTCCCGGTTCAAAACCAGATGCAAAGGTCAGGCAGGTGGACAGACAGACGGCTACGGTGGATGGTGTTTGGAATAAGAACAGCGGGGGAGAAAGTACTGTTTCAAATTTGAATGAAAAGCCTGCGCAGAAATTGCACGTGTAGCAGAGCTATTGAACTGGTAGCATGAGTGAAGTAGTTGCCTGGCGGGAGTTAATTCCAAAAAGATGGAGCAACATAAACTACATAGCAATTACGAAATTTTAAAGATGAGTTGACAGAATGCTGGGGAAGCGTAGGACACAAATCAACACGAAACATGTGGCACAGAAAAAAATTGTGCAGGAAAACAAATTCAGTTTGAGACGAAGTGGGGCCGTATGGGACCATGTACCCTTCCTAGGGACAAATAGACACTGCTTGAGGATAAGTTGCTCACCAAATGACTGCATACTGCAGCGCTTCAACACTCCGCACATAATAGGACCAACATTTGGAACAGCTGAAATATTAAACAATCATTATTTGGTACAATTTCGAGCGACGTGTTGCCCGCCTCGCGAAAGCAAACAGCTGACGGCACTAGGAGGGAGAAAAAGCGGACAGACAAGCACACACACAGAGACACAGAGACAGACAGAAAGCCAGAGAGAGAAATAGACAGAGACAGACAGAGAGAGATACAGAGATACAGACTAACACAGACAGACGGATGGAGAGCCATCCCCAAAGCATGACATTGATAATGGGGCACCGGAAGCCTGCTAATGACAATCATGGGCACTTGTCTAGCAGCCCAACAACATTCCACAAACACAACATGGTCAACCGACACAGCTGTCTGTCTGTCTGTCTCTGTCTGTCTGTCTGTCTGTCTCTGTCTGTCTGTCTGTCGTTGGACCTAGCAGGCATACGTGCCAGAACGAGCTCTGTCCAGATAATTAGCACAGGCTTGCTTTGCAACAAGCGCACACACAGACGCACCGAGTCACACGCTTAAGGTGTCCTGCAGTCTATGACAGCCGTTCTGTTGTGTTCTTGGGGGTAGCGAGTTGTTGAAAGCCAATGACTTGGATGTTGTAATCAGATTTGAGCTGCGGCCTGTGTACTAACTCAGCTTCCGTCTTTGTCTCCCTCGGTCTCTCTCTCTCTATATGTCTGTGTGTCTGTCTGTCCATCCATCCATCCATCCATCCATCCATCCATCCATCCATCCATCCATCCATCCATCCATCCATCTAGCTATCTGTCTGTGTGTCTGTCTGTCTGTCTATCTTTGTCAAACTCGGTCTCTGTCTCCTGCTCCATATCTATCTTTGCCTCTGTCTCTCTCTATACCTCTCTTTCTCCTCTGCGCATGTAGGCTAAACGCGTATGTGTCCTGGCAAAACGGGCGTGCTACCGGGGCTGGTTTAAGAGGTCAAGTCTGTAATGCGACCGAGAACTGCCAGTCAGCATTTAACCCTCACTAAACCACTTCCCTTGTGGCCAAACACAGCACATGCTGTGGTTACCCTATATATGAGCGAACGCCCCACATTCAACAAACAGAAATTCGTTGGACGTCTTAACTTCGCTGGCTTCACTGATCGTTAACTATGAGTCGATTTCGTAAGCACAGCTTGGTATGTCGCAAACTTTGCCAGCTTCAGACTTCTGAAGCCGGACCTTTGTGAATTTGATTTCGATTCGATCCGACCTCCCCAACGGTTTATGATTTTTGGCCTCGATTTTGACTTGACGCGACCATTGACTGATGCCTTGGGTATTTTGTTAAAGGCGCTACAGAAATCTGTAGATTAGATTTGATTTGAATAAGCACCGGTGAATAAGCTGGTCTCCGTTGTGCATAGTTGTGTGTCGCTGAAAAACATCGGTGATTTGTACTATAGAATATTCATTCTTTTAAGCTAACTTTGAAAAGAATTACTTCAGGTTTATTAAAGAAAAGAATCTCTGTCCTCAAATTTTAGGACACGGGGTTCGAATCCCGGAGCGTAATGTGGTACACGCGTTGTTTTGTAGAACAGGCTACTGCAGTTTTAACAGTAAGTTACCGTGAAACGAATTAACAATAGCCCTAATATGCACGCTACTGTTATTTCAACAGTCTATCGGTAACGCGTTTGGTCAATGATCATGCGATCACGGGTTCGACTTCGGGTAACGATCCTGGGCAAGTTGTTTGCGCTCACCGTGCATCTGTCACCAAGCAGTATAATTTGGTACTGGCATAAGCTTGGAAGTAAACGGGAATTCCTGCGATGCATTGGCCCCACGTCCAGGACCTTGGGATTCGTCAATTGCCGGCTGAAGGGCCCAAAGAAAAGGAAATGAGCACCTCCACTATGCCTCACCTGTGGAATATGGGATACTTTACACTGCATTATGGGACCGTTCTTCGTCTCTTCTTATAACGCCTAGTATCACCGCTCGTCTGTTTCTGGTCATCTGTTTCAGGACATGTCCCGCTCCAATTCCTACTCGATGGACGATGACCCATTCTCCGTGTCGTCGTCGGCCTTGACCCATACTTCGGAGCCGCATGAGGTCCGCATGAGGGACCGTGCTCCTTTGACAGCTGCGCGCCAGTCCAGCCGACAGAGCGGGGAGTGGTCAACGCGGCTATCGACGAGCAGCAGCTCGGCGGCGTCCACTAGAAGGGACTCCCTGCCTCCGACGAGGTTAGGGGTCTTGAAGCCGGAGGACACTCTGAAGGTCGATGCCTTCCGCCTCGTCAAGCCCGAGACGAATCCGCTGTCGATTACGGCGATGGAGACGATTAGTGTTCTGGAGAAGCAGAAGCAGGCTCAGAAGGAGATCAGGCGCTACAGCAACAAAGACGAGTCGGACGTTGACTGGGAACAGGTAGGAGCTTCGGGTTGACCGTGTGGAACGCGGGTCTATTCGGTAGCGCGCTTCGCCTGTAATCCAACGATTGTAGGTTCGAGTTTGCTAAGCGGACTCCGTGTGACGACACAGAAAAAGTTGTTCGCGCATATTACTCTCTTCTCTCTCTCCCTTATTTCTCTCTCTCCCCCCTCCATCTTCCTATCTCTCTCCCGCCGAGCAATATGATTTGGTACTGGCGGAACGGGGAAGTACACGACTAGTCCTACGATGCGCTGGTCCCGTGTCCGGGACCAAGAGGTTCATCTTTTGTCGGCTTGAGAGTTGAAGCAAAGGAATGAGGCCCTTAATTTGGTGTGAACCATACTATCTGCCGGTGTTAACTGGTTCCTCTGGATGGTAGGGGATTTCTCAGCTATGCAATTCTTTTCTAACATTAATTGTTACAGAATCTCTCAGAGACCAACACTAATGGGCGTCAGAGTGAAGGGGAGGTCTCCTAGCTTCTTTCAAGTCATGTCTGATAACGGCAGATACTAATGTCACCAGACCGCTCTTAGTTCAGCAGACATTGTCACACACACATTATGCATATATGTCAATATTTGCACATATGTATACTTACATATTATGCGTATGGGAGCACACCAAACAATGTCCTATTGTCAGAAATCGTGGCTTTCTGCAGCAGTAGGACAAAATGTCTGGACGTAAGCAACAGTTGTTCTCTGTTGCTAAACAGCATGCGTCAGTTACTTGTACAACCACACAATGATAATTACGTTACTGCCTGCAGCTATAGGACTTACATTAGCTAAAAGTGGGAGCCGGTCCGACGGAGAATCAGACAAAGATGGTATTTGTGGCGGTTGATTGTAACGCTCTACTTTTGTTAGATACCGCTTTGATCTTCTCCAAGGGGCCCACGTACTCTATTCCAGACGGTCGCCTGAATTCTTCAGGTAGCAATCGGGGTGGAGCTGGTTAAACTAATGTTCTGTCGACAGCTTAAGAGTTTTATTTTGGCTAGAGTTTAATA
Source organism: Norana najaformis (assembly GCA_964023275.1). Classification (NCBI taxonomy): domain Eukaryota; kingdom Metazoa; phylum Annelida; class Clitellata; order Crassiclitellata; family Hormogastridae; genus Norana; species Norana najaformis. The sequence continues at coordinate 17,574,466 of OZ029925.1, forward strand.
TAGTCTTTGCATATTGATTCTAACATTCTAACGCTCTTTTGAAGCCTAGCGGTTGATTTCTGAGTGATGTATTGCTCTATTGTGAAACAGAAGTGAATGCTGTATGATCGCGGTGAATTTAGCAAACGTGGAAAACTGTTAGGGTGGATGGTTTTGAAGTCCTATGCACTGGTCCTCTGCTTTAGACAATGCAGAGGTCGATGGCCTGTTCAATTTCGCTATCGGGTAGAGTGTCTGTAATGAGAGGGTCAGCTCATACGTGACGTAGTTCAAGTGGTGTAGCAATCGTGATGGTATGTTGTGTACGTGTGTGTCGGATGGTGGTTACGTGGGTGTTTTATGTAAATATTACGACTACTAAGAAGATTCTTCTGATGTTGTTATTACGATGAGTGGTGTGCTACCACTACCAACTGAAAAGGTGAAGTAAGGTAATGTAGTTTAGGTATATAAGATAGGTTAAAGTAGGCAAGGTAAGTTAAGGTATGGTAAGATAAGGTATAGTACGATAAGTTAAGATAAGATACGGTAAGATAAATTAAAGTACGGCAAGGTTAAGTATGGTATGGTAAGGTAAAGTATGGCACGGTAATTATTTAAAGTAAGGCAAATTAAGGTAAGGTAAGGAAAAGTACGGTAAGTTAAAGTTCAGGTAGCTTAATGTAAGTTACGTTAAAGTAATTAAGTTAAGGCAAGATAAGCAAGGTAAGTTACTGTAGGGTAAGGTAAATTAGTAAGATATTTAGCAGTCAGTATTGGTGCTCAGAACTGGCGGATGCTGGAGGCGATTGACTTAATTGCTAAATGGCAGAAAGATTTAGAAGGTCCTTGGCTTCTGTTTCGTCCTCCTGAAATAAGCGCTCTCTTTGAATGAGTCATGCATGAGATGAGCTCTGAGTGTTTACTCACTCACTTGAACAAAAGCAAACCAAGTCACGGTCACGTCCGCTAGCGCACTAATCCCTAAACTATTTACGACTTACTAGCTGTGCGTTGTAGATCCTATACATGTTGAAGTGTTCAGACATAATCATAGAACTGGCGGATGTCCCTAGACAACGCTATTCATTCATTTATTCATTCATTCAAAGCATTTATCTAGCGCCCCTTCATGTTGTATACCCAGATCAAGGCGCTCCCATCTGAACCCCCGCGAAAAAGAACACTTTTCAGGTGTTGGTGTGGTGTAATGTCTCTAACCAGAAGGATCCGCAGATCGATAGGTAGACCATTCCAGGTAGATGGCCCAACAACTGAAGCTCAGCAATGTTATCTTAAATGTTATTTTACCATTTATATAGCGTCTTTAGTAACTCAGAAAAAGTAGAGTAATAAATCCCACGTGTAAAGAGAACAATGGGTCGTAGAGCGAAGATTTCTGCAACCAGCGAAAACCCGAAACCAGGAAACAAAGCTCAAGCAAGTAGGCAGGAGCATCCCCAGTTGGCATCGTCAGATCCAGATCGAAATCTTAAATGCGATTCTCTGTGAAACCTGCAGGGAATGAAGTACATCACAAATGTCCAGATGTGTGTTATTCACGAATATACATAACGTCCATATGTATGTTTTCTTAACATTTATATGGCGTCTTTAAGTACCTCAGAAAGAGGTAGTCCCTACTCTCATAAGACCTTGAGCGACAATGAACAAATCTCAAAGTCCTTGACACTGACCTGTGCATCGCAGGACTTCGCGTTGACTTCCCAGCTTACGTCTCTACCAAATTCTACTGCTTGGTGACAGAAACATTAAGTGAACAAAAGCCGCTTGTCCAGGGTTGTTAAACGGAGTCCAATCAGCCTGCGTGAACTCAATTACAGACCAAGCTAACCGAATGGGGCACCGGGTCGTATAGTGATACCCTCTTGAACACAATACATATAGGAATGTATAAAGTACAGACCTACCAGTATGCGGATGTATGTATTTACTTCACAAAGGAGCTATATAATAATTCATACACTCAAACCACGATGACCTTTGGTGACTTCTCCAACATTTTTGAGCATCAGTTGTTGAAAGGTGAATTTGTTGTTCTTAATGAACTCCAGAATGTTTTAGGCTACTGAGGAGCGCCTTCAGGTGATACTTCGAAGGCGCTATTGAAACATTCAGTTAATTGTGTACATACGTAGGCCTATACATGATGATCGTCATCATTATCATCAGCATCACCATTATTATTAATATTATTATTATTATCATCATCATCATCATCATTATCATCATCATCATCTTCGTCGTCATCGCGTCGTCAGCATCAACATCATCATTGTCGTCGTCATCGTCATCATCACAATTATCAGTGACGTCATCATCATTGTCATAATCGTGGTCCTTGTCAGATGCAACAGTAGCAGTGCATGAATTCATCAGCGTCACTGTATGCATGCTCTGTTTTGTTAGAATCTGAGCAGCTGGAAGGACCGTCGTAAATCGAAGCCGACCTTCCATCTCAAAGCTCTGGAAATCGGAGATGATGAAACTGAAGATTCATCCACAGCCAATGGCAAAAAATCCAAGACTTTCAAGGAACTCATGGAAGAAAAGTAACTTCTATTTCTCTCTATGCTGGTCTCTCAGTCTGTCTGTAGTCTGTATAGTCTATAATCTATAGTCTGTCTGCCTTTCTGTCTGTCTTTCTAGTCTGCCTGCCTGCTATCTGTCTGTCTTTCTAGTCTGCCTACCTGCTATCTGTCTGTCTTTCTAGTCTGCCTGCCTGCTATCTGTCTGTCTTTCTAGTCTGCCTGCCTGCTATCTGTCTGTCTTTCTAGTCTGCCTGCCTGCTATCTGTCTGTCTTTCTAGTCTGCCTACCTGCTATCTGTCTGTCTTTCTAGTCTGCCTGCCTGCTATCTGTCTGTCTACTTGCCTGGCCTTTGGATCTTGTCTTGGAACCGAACCCGACAATTACCTGCCCAACGATAATGTTTTTGACTAAGCACCTTCTCTTTGTCAATATCTTTGTCCACGTGAATCTATTCTGTTGACTTCTGTATCGCCATTATCCTAATGCACCAAGGCATCAGTCGACAGTCGAAACACGTGCAACCGTACGTAGTCAAAAATCGTATTTAGTTGGAGAAGCTCGTGGTCGATATCCAGGTCAGGGAAACTAGGTGAAGCAACGGTCTGTAAGTATTTTGAAACTGATGAGTCTTAAATTTAGATTTGAGTGACATTGAAGAACTGACCGGACGCAGAGAACTTGGCAGTGAATGGGCATTATATATTAGCATTAGTGGCAGAATGAAGCATATTATAAGAGGGTTCTACGTCTTTCTGAATTCAATGTTTCCGTTGAACTTCAGAGAGAAAAGATCCAATGGTCATAGCATGTATACGTACGAGGACGAGAAAAGTCCAGCCTTCGAAACCCTTCCAACCGCTTCTTCCAAGCGCGAGACACAGCCGACCACAGCGGGCACCAAGTACGGCGGTCATCTGAAACAATCCGAGCCATTCTCCGAAGCAGCTACTGCCAAACAGTCTGATGTTGAATCGTATTCTACTTCGCGGAATAATTTCACAGAAGTGCCTGCTAAAGTGTCTGATGGCGAACCACGTCCCACTTCCAGGTATACTTCTGGATATGGCTCTGATTTCGGATATGGATCAAGAGACGGCCACTCCGGAATAGTAGGTCTACCGGCCGAAGCAGCTGATGTTGAATCGTATTCCACTTCACGGCATAACTTCACGGAAGCTCCTGTTGATGTCAAACCACATCCTTCTTCAAGACATGCGTCTGGATTTACTTCCGAGGTTGGGTATGGGACAAGAACCAGCAACTTGACAACACATTCTACTACAGAGCGAGAGAGAGATCGACAAAAAGCATACGGACTCACCGTCGATTTACAGGTCAGCAGAAATGAGATTAATCACCTAACGACTATATAATAATTCGCTTAGACATGTATACCCGTGGGCCAACAGTGGCGCTGTCTGGGAATTAAACGATATTAATCTGTATATTATATAATAATGTTTTTGAAACATGCGATATATCGCGCCATTTCGCGAATGAGAACAAAGTAAATTCTAGCCGTAGATTTTGTGGCAAATGAAAAGGAGAAACAGAAGCAACACGGATTTTTCCAGAAGGGACATTTGGCTAAACAGGCTCGCAGAAACTCTGCGCGGGATAAGCTAATAGTTTCCATTGTAAGAACCCTTTAGCTAAACTTCATGTCCTTTCGATTTCATCTTCTGACACCTTTACCTTTAGCCAATCTGACTCAAAAATGATCGATTAGTTTATTCCGACGGTTTCATTAGGAATCATTTTTGCGTGACATAATCCATGCCTTTGCTGATGTAGAGAATGATGATGAAAAGGATGAAATAGTAATATTGGTGGTAATGACAACAAAGACGATTAAAAGCATAATAAACAAACAGAAGAATAAGAAACTGTCCCACTATTAAATTTGTTTAAACAGATTCCAATGAGGATAATTGTTTTCATGACCTGCTTTTCGTGACTTGAGATTAATTTAAACTTTCAGATTCCATCCACAAAATCAGCAACCGACACAGCGGATCAAGTGCATAAGAGAACCACAACCGAGTCAGTCCGTCCTCTACACAAGGAACCCGAGACCGACAGAATGCAAGCTTCATCCAGACAGAGACCGGAGACGTCAACCGCAGTCAAGACAACAGCCACCTTCGAAGTTACGATGAGGGAAAAGCCTAAAGGAAGTCAACCTCAGGCCCGGCCTGCTTCCTACACTCCATCCACCAGACACTTAGACACATTTCTCAAGTTGGACGCAGGGAGGCAACCGGCGCGTACAGAAGTCACAGCCAGGTTGCCGGGATCGAGCTCCAGTCGAGACAGTTTAACCAGCAGACAGCTGGATCGCACACCAAACCCATCGGCAGACAGCACGAACAGGGACCGACGGGTGAAGTCGGCCTGGGAAATGAACTTCGAAAAGGCTCTCTCGACCGACAAGAGCAATCGATCGGAATTCAGACCGCCACAGAAACCAGTCGGAGGGGATAGTTCATCGCCGTCGTCTTCCAGATTTAAACAGACTCTGAGTCTCTTCCAGTCGAAGGAAGCCGAGGCCGGCACTGTGGGTCCCGTTAAGGCCCTTCCTCCACCACTGGCAACGCAAAGGTCCGTTGGAAGGATTTCTTCTCGACTGCCCGCGGAAGACTTCAAAACGGGATACAGTGGTCTTGAAACGAGACGCGGAAGCGGGGCTGAGAGAAAATACCAACCCTCCACGGAAATGTCGAGTAGTTATAAGACAGATGCAGCTAGACTTCGAGGAGTTTCCAGGAGTGTCCATGGTCTCGATATGCACCGGTCCGATTTCGGCATTCCGGATGTTAAGAATCCGGTACCAAAAACTGACTTCCTGTCCGGAGATCGGGACGAAAGATACGGATTGAAGAAATTCGGAACAAAGACGGAACTGTCGGATGCTAATAACGTACAGATGAGCTCAAGCAGAGCACATTCGAGTGACGATGAGCGCGAGAAGATCTCACGAACCCTCTCTGGCAAGATTCCCGCGGATGTCGACATGCCTGAAGTCCAGGAATCCAGACGATCGTCACAGTTAGGACACGTGGCGGATAAACAGGAGACGGAGCCCTGGTCAACGAAAAGACACGATGCGAACGGATTGAGTGAATCAGGTAGGGTAGGTGTCAAGTCCTCGTATTCACGGAAAGAGACACATGCCAACGAATCGCATGACAGAGTAGTCAGTAAACAAAAGGAAACTGAGGTTCCGCAAGAAAGTATATCGGTTACCAGATACAGCTCATCACGAGTCCACGATAAGCCTACCTCTGTTGCAGGCGGAAGCTACTCAACATCTACTGACGTCTCTGATTCGGATAAGAAGACTGGGTCATACATTCGCAAGGATGATGATCACAGGACGAAAAAGGCCAGTCATGAAGAGATTACGGTTCGGACAAGCAAACTTGAAGACGACTATAAGATAGGCCGAGGTACAGAACCTTTGAAGTTGAACGAACCAAAGGAACTTTATGCCTATAAGCATCGCAGCCCCCTTTTGGAGGAGTCAGTCATTGGCAATGCAGATACTGCGAAGCAGACGATAAAATACGATCAAGCTACGAGGAGGCACGATGAAAAGTTCCCGGAAACAAAAGGCAATCATTTTGAAAGTCATAAAACTGACCCTGCGGTGCGTTATAGGATTAAGGAGTCTTACGGTCGCGATGAATACAAGAAAACTGATACAGCTCCTAGAATCCCTGAGGTCGACATAGCCAGAAAGCCTTCGAGTGGCCCGTATCGAGAAACGTACGAAGAGCCGGAAGAATCTGCGTCAGCCTTGAAGTCTTACCAGCGGCAGAAGCCTACTCAACAAGCGAGCATATCAGACATATTCAGCAAACGATCGGCTGCCGTTGTTCGCGGCAAATCGGTCGGGGCAGAACTAGACCCCCACTTCGTTCCATCGGACTCCACGAAAGTAGTTGAAGCGACACGGACTGGAATCAGAGCCGAAAGCCCAGCCGAAAAGGAGATGACCCGACGCCTTGAAGCTGCAGTCGACGAAACGATAAAGGAGTTCCGTCACGACGCCGACAAAACGACGAGAACAAAAGCTGCCATCTCTGATGACATCACCGAAGCAAAGATCAAGGATCACCAAAATGATCTGTTGGGAAGGACAGACTATGACGTAACGTCCGTGACGAGAACATCGAGAGATCCCTACAGCTCGAGTAGACGTCAGAACGGGTTAGAACGAACATCTTATACCGCAGTGGAACCGGTTTCCGATAGAATTACAACCAGATTAGAGGAACCGCTGAGTCATTATAGGGTAACACTGGATGAAGCGAAACAGGAAGAAAAGAACGTCCATCGTCAGCAGCCCGCTTTCGAGGTGGACTTTGCAGTGTCGGAGGTGGAGAAACAGCATCGGTCAGGAGAAATTCAGATGGGTAAGGGTAATTCTGAAAGTATTGTTCTCGAGAGAAACAAGCAGGGCGAAAATGCAGATTTTAGAAGATTCGACGACTCTCTGTTGATCAAGACACCGAAAGAGGAAAAACGATTGGCGGAAGATCAGAAAACTGCACTTGTGTTTCACGACAAAGGAATTACGCAAGATCAAAAGACCCTATTTGAAGATCAAAAGATTCCATTTGAAGATCACAGGAATCCATTTGGAGAACATAGGACTACTGCTGATGATCAAAAGTCTTCGTTTGAAGATCACAGGAATCCATTTGGAGAACATAGGACTACTGCTGATGATCAAAAGTCTTCGTTTGAAGATCACAGGAATCCATTTGGAGAACATAGGACTACTGCTGATGATCAAAAGTCTTCGTTTGAAGATCACAGGAATCCATTTGGAAAGCATAAAACTACTGCTGATGATCAAAAGACTTCGTTTGTACTTCACGACTCCTTCCATCGATCCGAAGTCAAAACGGAATCCTTGGGAAAGCTTGATGCCGACGGGAAAACTAGCAGCGAAAAGACGCCACTCACTGACGGTTGGAAAAACTCCAAAAGTCAGCGAAATGAAATTCAGGTAGATGTAGACACCGGAGTTCAATCGCTTGACAGAAATTCTCCAGACAAGAGAATACCAGCCGTGTCCTTGGCGACTCAACCTACCACACTTCATTGCGGTTTGCAACAAGAGTTAATACTGAATTTCCCAGAGCCCAGGTTGAAAGAATCGACCAAGAGAGAGGTCAGTGAGACAGCTGACGATTTTTACTTTGGGATGGCCGGTGGAACATCTGGAGACAATCTTCGGGCTCAAAAAACAGTGAAGTCAGCTGAACTTTTGATAGAAGTATCGACAAAAGAGCAAGGACTAACGTCACAAATTCACTTGTCACCTTCAAAAGAACACAGACTATCGCCACAAGAACACCAATTACCGCCTGAGGAACACAAATTACAGTCACACGAACATAAATTACCGTCACATGAGCACAAATTATTGTCAGAAGAACACAGTTTACCGCCACGTGAACCCAAAGTACTGTCGCAGGAACACAAATTGCCATCATATGAATACAAGTTACCCTCACTGGAACACAGATCATCGCCACTACCGTCACAGGAATACAAATTGCCGTCAGACGAAAACAAGTTGCCCTTAAAGGAACACAGATTATCGCCACTGTCGTCACAGGAACACAAAGTAGAGTCAAAGGAACAGAAATTACCGTCACCAGAGCACAAATTGCCTTCACAAGAGCATAGATTAACGACACGAGAAGAGACGTCATCTTCAATGAATCGTAGTGACGAGTTCGGACTTATGATGGATCTTGACAGCCATCCGGATGTTCAACCAACTGCTGAGAACTCAGCGGACTTGATAATCATTCCGGAACTGGATACATTGATTGACGGGACAAGGTTTGATATGAATTCCAACATTCCGATGGATACGAAGCAGATGTCTCCTCCTCGTTCGACCACGCTCCTCCTGGAGGAGCTTCAAGATCCGTGGACCTTTGACCCATCACAGGCCAAAAGAACACCGGAAATTACGGTTGGTATCGTAATCGTGACTTACTGTAATGCCATGAATTGTAATTATAACTGTAATTGTAATTGACTTGCTTACGATTTCTCGCTCATCTGATGCACATATGACGTGTTAACAAATGCACTACTTACTTACTTATTTACTTGAATCGTATTGCATAAATAGTATTGCATTGTGCTGTATTACATTACTTTGCATTTTATTGTATTGTATTTTACGTTGTGTCGTATTGTAATGTATTAAATTGTATTCCATTGAATTCAGTTCGGTTTTATTCTAATCTATTCTGTTGCAGTCTATTATTTGTATTGTATGCTGCTGCTTCTATTGTATGGGACTGCACTGTATGCCCCACTTATTCGAAAGAAAAGGTGCCCCCGGAAAACACAGTATGTTAAAACTTGTGTGTGCAAGCTGCAGGTATTAGGTAGATACTCCCACAGACATCAACTGTTTAGTAATAGAGCACAGATCGTAATAGTCTGAGATTGTTGTGGCCTTTGAAGTTATTTGACAAACTGCCAGGTTTTGGGCAGCAATGAATCTGCTTGGAAACCAGACAGCTTAAAAACAACCTTTTACGATATTATCTGCTATTACCAATCTACCAGACATTATGCTGCTTTCAGATTGATATATTCATGACGATTATTTAAATGTCGCTACAGATCAGTCATTCATTCGGTTTAAGTAACGTGACTCACTTGACCGCCACAAGTCAAAAGCAGACGACGAGGTTTAAATTTAAACCTGACCTCCATGAACTTAAATCACTTAACATCTCTAATTAGTTAATAAGTCTGCCAACCTACGGATTGTTTGCGAATATGCGGCCATAAAACCAAGATGTCCGACGCGTATTCTGAAGTGATCGACTAACGTATATGAACTTGTCGAACAGAGGTGACTACAGTAGGCGGAAAATGAATTTTCATAGGCTATTAAGTTAATTAGTTAAGTTAATTAGTGACACGTGATCCGAAACCAGCTCAAGACAACATAATGCCAAGCAGTGCAACGTTACGCAGTCTACTCTGATCTAATGACTTCTGTAGCGCCGTTTCCATAATGCACAAGGCATCAGTCGATGGTTACTTTAAGTTAAACCGTAATCAAAACTCATAATCCGCTGGTGGAACCCGGTCGAAATCCGACAGGTCAGAGAAACCAGGTCAATAACTTCAGAATACGCGTCGGACATCTTGGTTTTATGGTCGCATATTCGCAAAATAATCCGTAGGTTGGCAGATTTATTAACTATTTAGAGATGTTAAGCGATTTAAGTTTATGGAGGTCAGGTTTAAATTTAAACCTCGTCGTCTGCTTTTGACTTGTGGCGGTCAAGTGAGTCACGTTACTTAAACCGAATGAATGACTGATCTGTAGCGATATTTAGATAATCGTCATGAATATATCAATCTGAAAAGTCAGGCTACGGTGGGTAAGCAAGTAAAACAGCTGAGTGTTAAGCTTAGGCCTTCTTTTAACTAAAGAACCGATAGAACTGGGCAGTGAATTCCAAAGTGGCCGAGGACGCCCGAAAACCCAGCACTGCCCTAGTGCGAGTCACATCAAGAGTCAAAGTTTCAGTTGATCGATTGCAGTAACGTAACATAACACAAAACATGCAAGCATACAATATAATAAATGTAGGTGCCAGCTTCTGTATTTTTTCCATCTGACTAATTCCTCGCATTCTCTGCAGGTCTCTACGACACCTGATGAGCCGAACGAACTCCTGATGTCGTCGGCTTTTGGCGGAGGAGAACCCGCGACGGAGTCTGATGCACAGACCAGCCCAACGCCAAAGAAGAGACCGGCCCCGCCACCGAAAACCAAACCGAAGCCGAAAACTTCGAAAGGCATGTTATTTAACAATTCTGCTCTCTTAAAAATAGGAAAGAAAAATCGGATAGAGCAGACATTAATCTACATTAAGCTTCAGGTGAAACCATAGAAAACGCTGGATCCACTGGATCAGCTCGGTCGAAATCCCGTTGATCAGTGAATCTAGATATCAGGCTACGGTGGGTAAGCAAGTTTAAACAGATTACATTAACGCTCAAAGATGTCAACTGTCTGTTACACTGTTGCCTGTAGGCTATATAGCAAACATAATTAGACAAAGCTACTTGTTTGAAAACGATAAAGAATGTGCTTTGTCGTCTTCTTCCCTGTTCGGTCTACCTCTGATCCCTCGCCATCCATCATTCCAAACACAACTTCTTTGGCCATCCTGGTGTCATCCAATCTGCAGATGTATCCAAAAGAAATGTGTCGCCTTCTGACAGCATTCCAGATGTCACACTGGCATACAATGCTTTTAAGAGTTACAAAGCTCATCGATAATCTAATCTAATCCAGTTAAGTCTGATCTAAGTCCATATCTTGTACGTATGTATCTGAACATTTATATAGCGACCTTTTCGTATCTCGATAGCGCTGAAGCACTGATCGTTTGAGACTTTTCAGTAAAAAAATTTCTAACCGTAAACATTAGTGACTTTTTGGTATTGATCTAACTACAGCTTTGTTTCGGCGCACATTTCATCAGTTCCTGTCTTGTGCATTGGACACCGGCGCTGTAGATGTCAGTAATTATTAATTATTGTTAGTAGCAACAATAATTAGGGCTATTGTTGCGTATCATTAAAGCATTGTCATGTACAAAGTGTTGTATTAATTATTTAACTGTTGTATTGTGTTGATGTTGTAGTGTCGGATGATCGGGTGCCTGAGACAGATGAATGGGGGTTTCTTTCCAGCCATCAGCGCCTCGATGTTTCAGCTAGCAAGGACAAATGTCGCCTACTAAACAGCGGGGCCATGGGTGCGAGGAGACGCCCCAAGTCAGCCGTGTTCCTGCTGGTATGCACCCAGTAAAATTAAGATCCTTGCTAAATGGTCAAATCCAGTAATGCCTACTACTATACTGTAGTTATTCGAACATCATTTACTCCCAGATAAAATGTCTGCTTTTCCATTTGTTGTCTGCCCGCTGTGACCCACCCAAGCCTACGATTCCTCGCTCAGTCGATGGACATATGGTGTATTAACACTAAACAAATGCATTACTTACTTTCGTACTTACCTGTCCTTAATTAACTCTAACATCATTAATTTAGGCTAGCGAGCAGCGTCTAGAAGAGATACTCAGAAGGCATTCTTAAATGTTCAGTTATATTATATTACATTACATTACTCTTTTAAGAGTTCCCTAAAAGGCCCTATATTGAGTGTCTTCGTGTTTACATAGATGGGCCTACTTAGCCTAAGCTGTATTACATTACAATGACCGTTTCCTTTACTTTACTTTCACTTACTTTACATTACTGTGTGGTTGAAGGAGACGAGTGACCCGTTCGGTCTTGGGATGACCACTGACCAGAACGGACCTTCAAACAAAGAGGGCGAAGGTCATAGGAAGAAGCCAGATGCCGCCGATATTGACCCTGCCCATGTCCCTGCCGTAGTTGAACCCCCAGCGGCGACGAGACTGAAAAACAAGGGGGTCCGACCGGTGAGCTACATGGAGGAGTTGAACTCATCGCTGTTCAAGAAGAAGATCAAGGAAGGTGCAACACCCACGGACGACGACGAAGATGAATCAAATCATCCGAGCAGCACACGCAACAAAGTGGTAATCTAATCTAATCTTATGCCTTATCTAGCGCCGTTGTATTAATGCATCAGTAATAATGTAATAGGGCATCAATTAATGGTCATTTCAAGTGAAACTGATCAAAAATCATAATCCGTTAGGAGTAGCCCCGTCGAAGTCCAATGGGTCAGGGAAACCAGACGTCAGGCTATGGTGGGATTAGTCTACGATTATTTTTACACCAGTATAATGCAAAAGCGAAATTAAAGTACAAAGACTTATATTTAAGACCCGGCAATCCAATGAAGTGCAAAGCATGGTCTAGAGTTAAGGATTAGCGGCACTGGACTATATTGCATGTAGCATCGACGCGCAAGTTCGACAAATGTCCCTTCTGGAGGAAATTCTCTGTTGCTCCCTGCTTCTCCCTTCCCTACCTTCGCCAACGTCTCCTCCTTGTCCGATCTTTCCGCACATGTGTGTCTCTCTCTCTCTTTTTTCTCTCTCTCTCTATTCCTCATTTGTACCTCTCCTGATCCATCCCCCTGGCCAAGCAGGGGGACATTTACTTTGCACTAAAACAGACCATCTACCGATCCAGCGACCCGTAAAACTTTGCTAAAAAGACCAGCGATTACAAATAAAGGCATCTTAGCTGATACCAGAGTTTTTTACTCTGTTAATTGTTTTTTTTCGTTTGTATTTTAAGGAGGAAGTTGCGTTGATGTCCGGACTTTCATCCTCTTCCATTCGTCGAAAGAAGGACGCTGCGGATGAGGAAGGTGGAAAAGTTGAAGGGCCAGCGAGACAACTGGAAAGCGGTGGAGCCGAGAAAGCGAAGCCCGGGGTTCGAGTTCAGATGCCGGGACTCATGGACGAGTTGAACTTTTCTCTGAAAAAGAAACGTCAGGAAAACCCTCAAGATTCTGGAGAGGAAGAGGTGATTGTAATATAAGCTAATCTAATCAAATTAAACTTTTCTAAATAGAACTAATCAAATATAAACTTATCTAATTTGACCTATATGTTCTGTTCTGTAATGATCTGATCTAATCTAATCTAATCTGGAGTAATCTAATCTAATATAATCTAGAATGATCTACAGTAATCTAACCTAATGTTACCTAGCTTAACCTATTCTAATCTAGTCCCATTCGATCCAATCCAGTTCAATCCATTCCAAACTAATCTAATCCATGGAATAATCTAATCTAAGAGATCACATAAAGCCATTATAACAACGCACTAGGCACCAATCGGTGGTAAGAAGAAAATTCGGAATTAGTCCGGTCGAAATCCTGAAAAACATCGATTCACTGGAAAACGGAAACAGCAAACAACGGATTCTAATTCAAATTTTAAAAGTGGATATCAACCGTTGAACCCATTTAACGTTCAAACGTAAATACGTGACTGCAGGGAACGAACACGGAACCGAAACCGGTTTCAGCAGAGATAGCAACTGGTGACCTCCTGAACTTTTCCGATGACAACGAAAGTAAAAAGGATGACGTTGACAACTATGATGCCCCTCCTCCTCCGCTTCCAGATGCACCTCCACCGCTTCCCAACTGGAGTGCATTTCCAGCAAGCTCCTCGTCCGATCCTCCCCTTGGTCCACCGCCTGGTCCTCCGCCGGGTCCTTCTCCTGGGCTGCCATTACTTGACCTCAGTTTCTCAGAGGATGATCCAGGACAGATTCATTTTCGAACAACAGGTACGTATGTGTACTAAGCATAGATTTTTTACTTTTCATTTTTTTAAATTGACTTTTTCCAGCTTCTTTTATTTTCTGGAATGTCTTTTATTATTTGGTTGTTTGAACAGTTTAGAGAATCATGCAAATTCATTAGGTATAATGCATGATACTGAAAGATAAGCTCTACTGCGCATTTCATATGGTTTTGTTTCTCCTCTCTATGGCTGACCATTAATTAATTAGAAATAGACGCGCGGTTAATTAATGCAGACCAATTTCGCTTTGAAGCACTACATAATGGACTTTTACGTAACTTGTTGCTTAACTTTTCACTTAACTTTTTACTTGACTTGTTGCTTAACTTTTCACTTAACTTTTTACTTGACTTGTTGCTTAACTTTTCACTTAACTTTTTACTTGACTTGTTGCTTAACTTTTCACTTAACTTTTTACTTGACTTGTTGCTTAACTTTTCACTTGACTTGTTGCTTAACTTTTCACTTAACTTTTTACTTGACTTGTTGCTTAACTTTTCACTTAACGTTTACTTAACTTGTTGCTTTACTTGTTGTATTACCACAAATTTGCATTTACTTGGTTGCAGGGATAAGCAGCGACCAGAGCCATTTGCGTTTAGATGGCAATCTTGGAAAGGCCTTTCCTTCAGCAACTCCAGATGACACGGACTTCAGCTTCGCATAAGACTCCGTCTCCACCTATTCCTATCTTTTCCAGCTCGTTATCTCTTTACTGTCGACAAACTCTCACAACGGCCTACAATGAACCAAAGAAAACAATAAAAGCCGCTGCTTTCTGATTCTTTCGCCCATTTCTATCTGTTTTTATCATACTTCTTATGGTCTTCTCATCTGCGTAGTTTTTCTCGGCCCTGCTCTTTCATGTCTTTCAGTTCGTCTATTTTCTGCAGCAGTCTAATCTAATGTAACCTGAAATAATCTACAGTAATCTAAACTAAAGTTCTCATCCTCCAAGGTTGTTGAATTTCTTTACCACGCTGCTGATCATCTGTGTTGAATGAGGCGTGCAATCTTATTTAACCTTGCCATTTTTCCTATCCCATTTCAACTCTCTTTTAATATTCCATTTCCTGCTCCTTTCCCTTTTAAGGTCTAATGATCATTGTGCCTTTTCTCTAGCTAATTGAAACTGAAAATTCTCTAGATAATCTTCTGCAGAATATTCCTATTTCTTAATTCTTTCTCTTCTTAATATTTTCTTCCCGACTCTTGTAAGAGTTTCAGAAAGCAAAGTAATGACAATAAAGCAATAAAGCGCTACAAAAATTCATTTTTATGTTGTTTTATATAAACTGTAACGGACATTATATTATACTGAACAATGTTTCATCTGCGATATCGGTGATTGTGGACACTTTCGCGAAACACATTGACTATGTTGTTGCCCGACAAATTTCTTGCCACCTACCGATGCGCTCGCATTTGTGCCTGAACTATGCAAACTTAATTTTTATTCACTTTTTGCAATGTTCACAAATAGAGTAGCTACGTAATCAAGGTGTGAGCTTGTATTTAAACCTTGCTTCCTTAGGGTCAGCTAACTATCCTCTTAAAAGCAGCGTCTGGTAACAGCTTAATACTCATTGACAAACTGCGTGGTATCAAGGCACATTCGTGTTCATCCGTGCCATGCAGTTAGTCTAACTGCTTCAAAAGGTCAAGTAATTTTCTAGCTCGAAGTGGTATAACTATGGTGATGTGACTGCTAGAGGCGGTCCTGGAGTGCTATTCCGGACAATCTTGGGTCCAAATCTGCGAAAATGGAACCCCAGTTTTCTGCGAGGCCAGAAAGCCCATATCATACGTCAGAGTGACTGATTTATTAGCAATCGTTGGATGCACCTACTAGGGTTCTGGATAGTTTTGTGTCTGCTGTTTTCAGAAGCTACTTTTAAGGGTTAGATGTGCAGATAGGCCCTAAATGTTTTTCATCTATGTAGAGAGATTTGCTACAGTTTGTTATCATACACACAATGCAGGATACGTTCGTTAAGGAGTGGGTTAGCATTGGATTTCGAAGGATTATCAAAATACGTCACTTTGTTCGGATATAAATTCGATATCACTGTGAAAAACGGTTAATTTTTATAATTTTATGCTATTCCTGTACATTTGCGTTCTCTTAGAACACGGAGAAGTTTTAAAATATATTTTACGGAATTGTTGCGTATTTGGTTTATACTTTCAGCTGGAGTTTTCTCTCAATTTTCTGCAATTTCTTTTTTCGTTCAAAATAGCTGTCGTTAGGATAAGGTAAGCTAAGAAAAGTAAGTTACCTAATCGCTCATTTATCACAAGTGAACTTAAGGCAGAGACTTGCCCCCGTTAGGATCACTGCTTAGAGTCAAAAAGTAAGACAGGAATATTGAGGATTAGGCCTAATCGTAGGCTATGTAGCGTAGAAAGATTTTGAAATGCTCTGATATATACATATATATACCCAAAGAGACAGACAGACAGGCAAACACACAGACACACACAGAGAGAGAGAGAGAGAGGCAGTGAGAGAGAGAGGAGAGGAGAGGAAAGAAGAGGAACGAGACTTTGGCCCATAGACCGTTCTTTAATCTATACCTTACCCGCTGTTTAGTTTTGCCTTCAGTTACTTCGGAACTTAATTTGTGAAAACTCTTATCTCAACTCGTAATTAAATGATTGATTACCTTACCTCACAAGACTCACCTCACCTTATTTTACGTTAACTCTTCCAGAATTGAAATATCTTTCTGCTACAGTGGAAACAAGACAAAAACATGCAAACAAACAACAGAGCAACCGTTTCTAATCTTATATAATGACTTCTATAGAGTCGTTTTCACGATGCACTTGTGACATCGTCGTCAAAATCTTAATCCGTTGGAGAAGCCAACGAAGAAGCTATTATTAGAAGCTAATAATAATAATAATAATAATAATAATAATTATTATTATTATTATTATATAGTACCGTACCGGATAAGCAACGTCTCCCCAAGATCAGACGTTGACCACAGCAGGCGAAGCCGCCAAGAGCGCAGCTTCAGCAACAATAATGAAGCAGGACCTACGCCACCATTATTCGCACCCACGCTTCTATGGCGGTCAAACTAGAAACCAGAGGCGCATGGCGGCTATCTTAGAGATCAAAAGACGTGACTTAGTATTAGCTGAAACTGTCCCAACAGTAGGATCTTTGTACAGAGGGAAACCAGGTATTACGTTTCGGTTTCCACTGCACCTGGAGCTGACCCTGGAGGAGATGACGCACCACGAAACTGACATACAACCCGGCAACACAGGCTTACATTACCACACTACCTATTGTCCAAGGGCGAACGAGCAGAGCATAGCATCCAATCTGGTCGTCCGCATTCTCTCTCTGCCTGGTTAACGCATTTAGTAATTGGCGATTACTGTATTGGAATAATGTCGACAGGAATAAAACATCAAAGCTGATTCGTCTCTTTCTCGCTATTCAGTGGCTTAGTCTTGCACTATCGGCCGTTGAAATTCAAATGTATATCCCAAACTATAAATAGGTAGCCATTCCTGCAGCCAACAGTTCACCGCGTGCGATCCAAAAATAGAATCACATAAGTCTATGTTTATGTGTGTGTGCGTGCGTGCGTGTGTATATAGGCCTATACGATGAGGTATGGTTACGGAATATATTTGCATATAGTTACATTTACCCTACTTCTAGTACCAAAACTATAGCAGGCTTCTTTCTCCTCTAGCCCATCCTATTCCTGCGACTGTTCTGCTTGCTTCTCTATCCTTTGCTCTCCTTGTCTGCCAGTGTCTCTCTCTTGCTGACTCTCTCCTCGGTGTGTCTACCTGTCTCATTAACAAGCATGATAAAGCAACCAAAATAGAATGGCTGGACGCCTCTTACGAATGCAGAAGATGCCATGACGTTACCAGAAATTAAAACAAATGACCTCTGATGGAATATTCCAGGCGAATTGTTCTCTCCTTCTAGGTGGGTGATACATACCATCGCCTCTGTATTGGTCTGGGTCTGTCTCCCTTTGAATCAATGGATATCTCCCGATTTTCCTCTCCTTCCATCTTAGGTGGCAGATTTTTAACCCAATCAGATTTTGAATAACGCTAAAAACCGAAGCTAAAGAAGACCAAAAAGACTTTCTTTTCGTACGTCAGTATGTATGTATGTGTTTGTAGATATGTATGTATGCAATGTACACATCTACGTATGCATATACATATGTTTGTATGCATGTGTGTATGTACGAATGTACCTGAATATTTGTCTAATTTAATGTAATCGATGAATTGTATAGGCTGCATGTTGGTTTTGGAAAGCTGCAAAGACTAACACCTGAAAAATCCTGGATTCTGGATCAACGAATACATGTTTTTGATAATTCTAAATCTATAAATTACTCTGAACTAATTCGTTTGTGCCGAATGTAACCTGAAATTTTGAAGGCACGCATTTATATCACCAGCTTCACGCACTAAGGGAAAACAAGTCCCAATGGCTGCGGTTAAGAGAGGTATCTCTTACTTCTATAAGCAGACACTAGCGTAGTTAGAATTCTCCCTGACATAAATTATCTGGCAGTTACTCACATTTATTGTCGCCTAATGCCATATATTTACTTCTAATAAATACAAAAGCCGTATGTGACTATAGAGAGCGATGATTCTGCTTGAACACTAGACAGTTTATGTTGGAACGCTCTAGCCACTATCGCGCCTGCTGTAATCATACAAGTTGAAGAGCACCGTTTTGAAATTAACGTAAGTGGGTGAATGATTCGAGTTCAAGAAGGCTTAACGTCACAGTCGAGATGAGTTTCGGAGCCGTCGGGCAGTTCCTGTTTAACAGGGGCAGGTGGCTTTGGGATAGTAACCACCTGTTGGACCGAACTGAGGAAGCGGGCAGCGTTGGTCGACGCTATGTTGTCGAACATCTGCTTAACGGTAACGAGCTGAGCTGGGTTCCACGCTCCCTTCCGCTGCAACAGGTCTCGGTGCATCCTGGCCAGGTATTCACGTTCCGCTTCGATGATCGCCCTCATCTGGAGGTTCTCCATCTCCAGAAAGGCCACCCTCCTCGCCGTCTCGTCGATGCGTGTCCGACGCGCGTCTCTCGATCGCCTCGCGGAGTCGTTGTTCTTGCGTCGCCGCTCCAGGTAGCTCGGGTCCTGGATTTGCGGGAGGTGCCCGTTTAGCGGCATCGCTCCTCGCCCGCTACGGGAACTGTCCGCCGTTTCGGCGTCCGAGACTTGAAAACGCGCTTCGTCGCTCTCGGAAGAGTTTTCCGTCGTAGCTGCACTGTGGTGGTCGATTGTCGGATCCGAATGGGCGTCGTCACGACTTACAGTCGTGCTTCCACCCTCTGTCTGACACCCAGGTTCATAAAGAGAGTGAATTCTGTTATCTGGTACCCGCATACCATGTGTCGAGGTCTTGTTGTGTAGTCGTGCCTGATTGAAGGCGTTCCCAATGGTAGTGGGTGATGATGATAATGATGATGATGTTGACGATACATTGAGCAGAGGACGACGAGGAAGAGACGTCTGAGGAGATGCAGCGATCAGCGACCGTCGATCTCCCTGGCTCATCTGAGGAAGAGACGTCTGAGGAGAGGCAGCTCTCGACCGTCGATCTCCCTGGTTCATCTGAGCGGCAAGAAACGCCATTGCGTCACGATGCTGTTCGTTCGTTAACAGTCGGCCGATATTGCTGACCGACGAAGGCATGAACGCCTTCAGCAACTCGTTCATGTGCAGCGCCTGCAGGTTGGCGATTGTGGTCATGTCCAACGACGATGCCACGGCCCCTCCAAACGTCAGCATGGGCACGCTCCCTATTCCTGACCCTCCTAGGGTCAAAGGCAGGGCGGGAATCATTCCGGGAACTACTCCTGGAACCGCCCCGGGAATCATTCCGGGAACTATTCCGGGAGTCGCTAGGCTCTGGCGCACATCAAGCGTTGCAGGTGCTCTAACGGGCGTGGGTTTCGTTTTTACCAAAGGGGCGGTGATGGGAAAGGCCACCCGGGGCTGGCCTATCTTCTCCTCGTCTTCCTTCGGGGAAGTTCCTCCATTCGTTTCCGGAGAACTAAACGCCGGCCTGTCCATTTTAACTCGCTTCTCTTCTCCGTTTGCAGGTTCTCCACCGTCTAGTTTCCGCTTTCCACCTACGGTAGAAGCTACTTTCCATTGAGCGACCCCTAGCGTCGATGTGCCGTCATCCGGAGGCGAATTGGGTCCGTTTCCGGTCGGTTGGAGCGAATATAAGTTGGGCTGAGTAGAAGGAGACTGACAATCGGACATTTCAGGTCGAGGACGTCTCCCTCCTTCTTGTCCAGGTCGAAGATATAGGTCACGTTTCCTGAAATTAAAATTTGGCATACAACAGGAATTTAGAAACAATTCGACAAAGAAAAGTGAGCAAATTAACCGCAGTAAATTGACGCTTATTAATTAACAGCATTCCCACCAAATTAACCAGTTTCTTAATCAGAGTGGGAGGCGCACTGAGACCGACGGATCTAGAGGTGGAGGTAAGTAAGGAAGATTATGCCTTGTGCGGCAAAAAGCCTAACGACCTTTTTTAGTCGTTGAGACTTAACCGACCGTGTTTCTGCGCAAGTCATCATAATTTCGGAATTTCTGATGAGGCTTTTTTCTTGTCGCGATTGTTTGAGCCATCCCTCAATAAACCCCAAAAAACTTCAATCTTAGGTTGATGATTTATCTTTCTAATTTTCCTCTTCTCTTCTGAGCCCCAACAGACGTCCAAAGTTTTTAACTCATCAGAGAAAATATGGCACCAAGACTATTTACATTTAGGTTCAAAAGTGGGGAGTGCTAAAAGCACATCTACCCTCACATTTTCGTGTACATTTCAGAGAAGTAGTCCCTCTGGCCCCCCTCCATGCAGTAGCCCTTGTCAATTAGTCAGTCAGTCAGTTAGTCAGCCAACCAATCAGTCACTTAATTATTCAGATAAAGGGAAATATGCATAATTCATTAAGAAAGCCCGCCGTGTCTCACATAGCATTTGTTCTATATGGATGTTTTTAATGCATGAGTCGGTCATCCAGTTTTAAGGATTAATGACTCAGCCTGTTCGCGATAAAGTAAGCTTTGTGGATTGGCACGGTCGCCGACTGTGTATGCGTTGCCTTTCACCCTGCGTCCAGGGTTTTATATCCGAGTCATGTGAAACTGGCAGGGCATTATCAAATTCAATCGTGTATACTCAGTAAAGAGAGCTTGTTGGAATGTGCTTCAGCCGAAAGAACTTTCAACTCATAGGACTACAGATCCGATGACTGAAGTTGATAGAAGTACACGTGTAATAATTTGGCTGTTACCTTGCCTTACCTTAATCTCTACCTTTCCTGCATTCCTAATCTTCTATACGGAAGCAAAGGGTTAATTTGTGCAGATGGTAAAATCCGTTGCCAATCTGAGGCTGTTCAACCCTTCCATCTGTTTTACCCCGTCCCTCCCCTCAGATTCGAACTACAGCCCGTCACCCCACTTAGCCCCCACACCACAACGTCTTAGGGCTTTTTCAAACTGGGTTTTACCTTTGAACCCTCCCCTCTGCGGGGTCAGAGGTAACCGCGCTAAATATAAGCGGGCACCACAGCTTTTAAATAACCCCGCGTGCGGCAGATGGTCCAGAATGCGCCGCGCGATCAGCCGGTTGGCACAGAGCCAACGGGTGTTTTAAACTTAATTGCCCTATAAAATATTAGCCTACCCTTGCTCATGTGTGTACAAGGAAACAATAAATCGCGGAGGGGCAGTTTTTTGTCTATTAAGCGTCAGTGAATCATATCGGATGTGCCATAAGAGCCAGCCACATAGACGCCAAAATCTCGCGGGTTATTCTGGTTATGCGCAGCGGAATGTATAGCATTCATTGTTCTGATTCATATGCTAAAAAGCGACTGCATGCCGTGAGAAAAAGTGTCTGCTTCTCACCATCGCGTCCTGGTTTGGTTTCCAGTTGGTCGTATGAAAGGGTAAATTTGTAGTCCAACTACGGCCTACCTCTAAGGAACGGTTATCCCTATGAAACATACTTCAACGAATGAACCATTGCCCATTCCATCTGTGTTTTCTCAACAGACTTTGTTCAAATTCGGAAAATGTATAACGAACACTTTGTTCAGATTGAGGAGTTATATAGGGGACATCTCCGACACACAGATCTGCTGCAAGATGTTAACTAGCAATTTTCTTTCAACATTTCTCTCAGTTATATCCCTACTACATTCATACAATTGGCCCTTACAACAGACTATGCTACCCCGAAAATCGAAATCAAAGCAACACTGAGTTTTATGAACCCATTAGAACGTTGAGTAGCCTAATGCTAGACTATGGGTTTGAATCTGCTGCGCGGACTCCGTGTGACGACCATGAACATATCATTCGCGCACACTATATAATCTCTGTCATCAAGCAGTATAATCTGGTACCTGCATCAGCTGGGAAGTAAATGGTCCTGCAATGCTACCCCGTTTCCATAACTTTGGGATTCGCCCACTTCTGGCTCATGGGCCAAAAAGCAGAAAATGAAAGAACTGCCGGAGACAGAAACTGTACTCTACCCACTTAGATTAAAACTGCTTGCTATTAGCGCAGTCGTAAACGAAAGTAATAGTTAGTTATTATTATTATTAACCAGTCTCGTTTTCGACATATGCTTTGCCAAATCTTTACGAGGTAGAGCCGTACTGGAGTTTTGTTTCCTTATTCGCCGAGAATCGAATCGTTTAAATTTCAAGTTTGTATTGTTACCTCGGGGAAAGCTTATTATATTACCGGAACAAGTTGTATTTCGGAAACTAAAAGTAAGAACGAAAACCAGAAAGCAAGTTTGGATAAAATTCCTGAATCTACGCATATGAGAACGAAATCTGTAGGCCCCTATGTAGTGAAATATTTTCAGACTTTCTTAGAATCGCTCACAGTAAACTCTGTTGAGTGAAGGAAGGTAAAGAATTCTGTCGTTAAAATCAATCCTAATTTACTAAAACAGTGTTGATGTTTAGCGATTTACTCTTTATTGAATTTGAATCCCGTTGTTTTCTTTTTGGATGTGCTACATAAATCGATAATAAGACGCATTAACCTACTATCTTTTAATGTCTGATCACGCCAATTCACTTGTCACTGTGATTATAAAACTAATCCAAATGAGGTCCACAGCCAGATATTTACAGTACGTCAGTCGCGTAGACTGCATCGATACAGGCGACAGTACATTCGGACCGCATTAATGTCTCCTGTTAAGAGGCATTACTATAAAGTTTCGAGAATGCAGATCCATGCGAAAGGCATGTAGCAAATTCTCTAAGCACAATATGAAGCTATGTTCCATGCGTAATCAACCTATAATCATAGTCTGAAGGCAAGAGGGCCTGTAAGTTGAAATTTATTGATCCGTGCGATATGTTCGGATTTATTACTCTATAGGCAATCGTTCCTTGTTGTCATAGGATACTTTTCTGGTTTTATGAAAGGCCGGTGCTTAGGTCTTGAGGAGAAAGAAGAATACGAAGGATGAGGAGGAAGAGGAGTAGGAAGAGGAGGAGGAGGAGGAGCAGAATTAGAAGAAGAAGGAGAAGAATTAGAAGAAGAAGAAGAATTAGAAGAAGGAGGAGGAGGAGGAGGAGGAGGAGGAGAAGAAGTCACGCTAGTCCTGAGGCAGCCATGGGTTTGAAGTGTTAGCGACTTCATTTTCTTAGACTCAGCATATGAAGGCGGGTGCTCAGCGCTCTCTCGCCGCCTGATCAAACCATTGGCAATATACAGTCAGTGCACTCATTAAACTGCGTTCTAGGGGGCGCAACTGGAGCCTAAATTTCAAATAAACTTTAAACTAACTGAAAACTGAAGGCATGCAGGCCTGTAAGTTGAAATTTGTGTATTCATCAGCGTTCCATAACACCGTAATAGTCTACCGGCTTTCGGTTTAGATCCTGACCATACACGGTATGCCACGCCGCAAGCATGAAGGCTTTGCGTATCACACTATGCCCCTTAAAGCCCCAGCACTCCGCATGCAACTCAAGCAGGATGCGTCCTGGGGTAAACCCTCATAAACGGTCGAACCTACCAATAGTTCCCAGGCAATGGTTTCCTATTTATCACGTCACCTATATAATATATATATAATAAATATATATTGTCACCTCTTTATATCGCCACCTATTTTGTATTATCGCTTTGTTTAGTAGAGCTACCATGACTGACCCTTGAACCTTGACGCATCAAATTCCCTTTAATAAAACTTCAGTTCAGTGCCGGAACTATTAAACCAGATCTGAAGTTCGTTTACACCGAAATCGGCTATCTATTATGATCCGAGACCCAGTATACACAAGATATCATATATATTTATATCCAACTTACAAATATGTACACAGGACCTAATATATAAATATATATATTTATATTTACATATTAAAACTACATTTTTGTGTATATATTCAATTCTTGAATTCATTTGTTTTAACACATTCAGACATGTACTTAAACACGAAGTGTGCAAATCACCATAATTACTTATCTCACAACAGAATTAAAAGTATATTTTAAACACAAGTGCATAGGCCTGTAGCAAAAATAAATATCATCATTATAATTATATATATTATTTTTATATATAATTATAACCCCTGTATACATGCAGAAATTTAGATACAACCTGCATATAGATATATATATTATATATATATATATATACCATATATGCGTGTATTAAGTAAGACATCTGTTAACAAGCCATGTGTTTAACAGTTTGTCATATCACAATAATATGCATATATAATTATTATTTAGGCCTGTAATAAATATATATATATATATCACAGACTAACACAAACCGTGGCCCGTCTGCGATATTTACAAAACCATATCGAAGACATTATGAGCTGCAGCCAGTGAAAATTCCGTCCTTTATCCGAGGTAATGATTTACACGGTAAAGTTTGCTTACGAACCCCAACATTGACATTGGTCGCTTGCCCAATGTCAACCGGTGCAGCAAAGCAGACCCTCTGATCAAAATCGTACAATTTCGGGTGTCACAAATTCGCAATAAATTATTACAAAGTAATAAAATCCTGTAGCGCACTAAAACTTCACACGTTCACTCAAAATTGCACTATATTGTGTATATATATATATATATATATATATATATATATATATATATATATATATATATATATATATATATATATATATATATATATATATATATATATATATATATATATATATATATACACACACAGGCCAAATACTCCAGTTAGTAGCTGTATACAGCATTAGCTGGGCTACGTAACAAAGCGTTAGCAAGCAGTCATGTTGAAATTCGTAGAAATCCAGGTTAATACGTTCAGATCGCCATAATTAGGTTTATGGGCCACTGACACATGGCAGGGTATTTATTTTTATTTATTTATTATTATTTAAAGCACTTGTAACGCGCGCAATGTCAGTACACCTGAATTGTGTAGGCCTATTGTTCATGGGATCGCCAGTTTTGCTTCCATTTCAGGATTTTGGCCGAGTTTAAATTAAAACAAATTCTTACATAGGCCTATACGTGCATTGTGTAGGTTCTGTAACATAATTTTAAAAATATTACAACGACAAACTCCGACAAGAAGTATTTTAATTTAACGAGTAATCGTCAGTTCAGAACCGGGATTATTGCCACCTCTGGTACGGTCAAACAATAATAATAATAATAATAATAATAATAATAATAATAATAATAATAATTAGCAACTTCTAATGCGCCGGTGTCTAATGCACAAGGCATCAACCGATGGCACACCAAAACCAAGCCACAATCAGGTCGATATCCAGAAGGTCAGTCCGCACGACAGAGAGGCAGCCTATGGAGGATAAGCAATTTGAAACAGGTAAGTTTTATGCTGAGATCGAAATGACAGAAGCGACTGAGCAGAATGAACAGGCACAGGCAGAGAGTTCCAAAATTTAGGTCCAGCAACTGAAAAAGCCCGTTTACCCCGAACAGTTCTAGTCCAAGGTATGACCACAGAAAGACGATCAGATGACCTTGCAGAATAATGGTAAGTCTGGGGAATAAGGACTGATTTCAAATATTGTGGTTGGCCGTAGCTCAATGTTTTATAAACTTAAGTCCTAATTTGAAAAAATCCTTTGCTGAACAGGAAGCCAACGTAAAGCACAATTTAAGCACAGGGGTTATATGCTCATATTTAGAAGTATTTGTTATGGCTCTAGCTAAGGAGTTCTGAACTCGCTGGAGTTTCTGGATGTTTGACTTAGTGGTACTAACAAGAATGGAGTTACAATAGTCAAGGCGACTGGAGACCAATGAGTTAGCTAAGGATATTCTGGAAGACATGGGGACATAATGCCTAATTCTGCGTATGTCACGAATATACATGTATGATGACTTACAAATACCATTTACATAGTTTGTGAGAGACATGGTAGGACCAAAAACAATTCTAGAGACCTAAATTATTATTTCTGTTAATTTTTTCCGACAAAGGTAAAATAAATAATTAAACGCATAAAATAATTATATAAGCCCTACATTTGATTTATAATCCAACGCAATTACAACGGAATCAATAAAAATAGTCTTCATCATACGAGGATTTTTAGTTACTATGACATGAATAAAATATTAGTACGTTACATAATAGGCCCCTAAAACACAAGACTAATATTATAATTATATAACAACTCGCGCTTAGACACATCCTACACCTCAATATAAAATTAGCCAAAGGTAAGCCACATAGGCCCTACTATAAAATACATATACGCATATCTTTACGCTTTTCTATATATATATATATATATATATATATATATATATATATATATATATATATATATATATATATATATATATATATATATAAATTATATATATATATATATATATATATATATATATATATATATATATATCTAGGGATACATCGACAGCCTAT
This sequence comes from Norana najaformis, assembly GCA_964023275.1. Taxonomy (NCBI): domain Eukaryota; kingdom Metazoa; phylum Annelida; class Clitellata; order Crassiclitellata; family Hormogastridae; genus Norana; species Norana najaformis. Next base: position 17,601,314 of record OZ029925.1, read on the forward strand.
AATGTAGGCCTAGGTTTAGATGTTTAGGAGATATTGTAGTCCGAAGAAACTACGCATAAAGAAACTTACTTACTTACACGCCTAAGAGATTAGAATCAACGAATGATTACACGATCAATTCCGTTGCCTACCTGTTCTTTAAGACACCCAACCGTCCTGAATTCTCGGCAGAATCCGAGTTTTTCCAGATCTTTCCAAGATCTCCGAACAATATATAGGCAGCTCGCTCTGTCTCCGTCAGGTGCAGTAGAATCACAAACATCACCTGCGACGGCTGCAGAGAGCAACAATTCAAACGCAGACTCCACTGTCCAGTCGTTCACACACGAAGCAGACCAGACGGACAAACAATGGCCCTGCCACACGGGAGTCCAGTTATTGAACGCCAGCTCATTTCCACCCCATACACGACCCTCTCGAGCGGGGCAGCCAACAGCTACGAGACCGCAAGCTAAGTTGCGTGAACGGGTCAAGGGGTCATAGCCTCGTTTCCGGCGGTTCGCCGATTGCATAAATTACACGAGAGGGAGCCAGAGGGACGGGCTGGCGGCTGGGTGGAAGAGCCCCCTTTAGGCGAGAGCGCCATAAACTAGGGCGATCCGCCGAGCCCCTTCAAGCGTGCCGAATCGTGCGCTGGAGAACCTCTACAACTTGCAGCCGGGTACGTCACCCCTTAGGGCGACATGGCCTAATTTTGAACTTCATTGTTCGTCAGATACGTAGAGGATAAAGGATTTACTCTGTCCTTTTCTCCTCTGATCCTGTCCAATTAATATTCCCCGCCACGATCGCACCAGCGCCATCGAGGGTGATGAGCTCGATTCATAATTAACCCCTACAAGATAGGTCAGCGCTGTGGCTTGTATTGTAATGCAAATCTCCCAATGCAGTGTAATGTAAATTGCCCGTATTTCTCGTAAAGCTGCGTCGTGAAGACACAGCTTATTTATTCACCTTTGAACAGGGCCTACATTTTCGGGATCTCGTGAAGATGTCTTCAGATGATGACACTTAAAACTAGTATTCATGCAACTGCAGCCTGGTTTGCAATCTATGGGCCTATAGTGCCCGTGTATAATGAAAAATGCATCAATCGATTCAACACCAAAATCAAGCCGCAGTCACAAATGTAAATGTAGGCCTACAGGGTTTTCTGTAGCGACCGCATGACATCGACCCTGTTCATTTTTAATGAATTAATCGGGTGAGGTCCTTCCAGTTCCATTGGGGCCACGCCATTTAAGTTCCCCGTGTACGGACCGTGCTAGCCCGAGGTCCTTCATCATCGCTTCAATAAGCCACGACTGGGACGCGAACCAACGTCCTCGCCCTCAATGGCGTCTTCACGTAGCCTACGCGTTAACCGATGTAGCTAACCAGGCGAGGCATGTGAATAAGCTGCTTTGAGTCTGCTGGCCATTTTATGTGGGTCTTAAAATTTCAGTAAGAGAAAGGGCATGAATTCTTTTGATATCAAGTAAGATTATTTCAGAAGAGTATCTACAAAAAACCCATTATTAGGCCTATTGGTGTTGAATAAGAGTACAGTAGATATAAAACCACAGACTCATTCACTGACATCGATCTTGACCCCCAAATTTAAATTTCCTGGGAATAAATATGTTTCAAATCCTGCACAGGAATTCACACATTTTTGTTCTTATCAGCAATTTCAACTATCTATAATACATTCATAAATTAGTGTTACGCTGACTCATCAAACGAACTCACCAATACTTCTTCCTTGCAATTTCTGCACAGGTATTTCACTCAAAACTTGGACTCTGCCTCCACCCACACCTTTAATACTAACTCTCCTGTTCACAATTTTGGTGTAATATTTGACCACCTTTTCTGATCGTATCACTCATCTTTCCCGCTCTTGCTTTATGCATATCCGCAACCTTCACAGAATTCGCCCTAAGCTCGACTGCATCTAAGTGAATATGCCGGTTCCCGCGTCTTGGCTTTCGTTGGGCGCTGTAGAAATCTCGAGCTTACGATTACCATTCTCTGAAGCTTGCTTGGTATTTGTTTATTGTCGTTCTAGGCTACTTAAGGTTGCAGTTATTTATGTTAGTTCGTGTTTTGGTTACTTGCAGTCTTACAAAGTTAGCAACAACTTTATACTAATAATCATGCACGACAGCAGACAAACTGAGAACCTGTTACATAAAATTGGTACCTTTAGTTGGTAACCATGACTTTATTTCATAGACCCACGAAAGGCTTTAGTACCGGCAGTTTTCTTTTCTGTCAAAATCAATTATTAGATGTTGTAATCGTGAACAGTTGATCGCAAGTTCCACGTGCCAGAGAGAGAGAGAGCAGGTATTATTAAGCTATGGTGCTTAAAAGTAGTCATCGGGAATGACCAGCTGCTGCGGCCCTGAAGTTAGCTAATGCATGGCTATTACTTTACGTAGGAATGCCGAGCTGTTACAGAAATGGAAAGCTGTTTTGGTGTCCTGGAAATTAGATGCATATCTGAAATGCATAACAGTGGACTGCAGTTAAGCACTGACGAATTAACGATCCCTTTGATGGCACTGGTAAACTTATTTCCGGCAGTTTGCCATTGTTTCGACTAGTCACAAAATACCGAGTCTTGGCACTTGACCACAAGACCTGCCAGGTCCACCAGACCTCAACAGGCGAGACTGAGACAAGACCCGAGATGCCCCGAAACGTCCTGCCCTTGCCCTAAGATCGAGACAAAACGCTGGCCAATCTGTCTGAGACAAGACCAAGCAGAGACATTAGGCAACTCTAGAGACCATCTCGAGAATGAGAAGTCGAGACCAAAACTACATCTCTGATAGACATTATGTTTAATCTCGTCTGATTAAAATCCATCACTTGAGTCTAATGTCTGAAGAATTAATCATTGGTATTCAATTGCTCAACTTGCATAAATAAACTTGTTTCCTGCTTTTTCATACTGCTGCCTATTAAAGGTAAACAAAGACGAGTCAAGGCAAACACAGTTAATACATTTTATCAATTAACTTAAATACAATAAATTAATAAAAACTACATTGCAACCAGTGGAAATAAATATAAACATACATCAAACTTTGTTCTTAAGCAGTCATGCAATTCATTAATCACACCTGTGACTAGACCCGGGGCTAAGATTGTGGCACACTCTTCTTCCTTGGATGCACTTTTGGTTTTCCTTGTGATGTGGATGACCCTAGTGCTGAACTTACTGAGAAAACTTGAGGTTGATGATTCAGAGTTGCGTTTTTTGGAGCGGAACTACAAAAATGATAAATAAAGACCTCATTAATGAAAAAACATTGAAAATTAAACTAAATATTTTAAACAAATTATGGACAGTAAAATCTTTAAATGGAATGGAACCTGATTAATCTTTTCAGTTAAGTTTTGCAATATTAAAATAACGAGCAGTATTGCACTGGAAGAAAAATCTTACGTGGTATGGAGTTTCTGTTCTTGCGTATTTGAGTGCTCCAAACCATTCGACATGGCTGTCACACAAACAAGATCAGAGAAACAGCAACAGGTAACTGAGGTAAGGTAAATTAACCACTCATTCATTGTATTTTGTTCATCCAAGACTGCAGATCCTCAAAGGCATCAGACAACAGCTGCACAGATGAGTGCATACACACATGCATACACACATACACAAACATACAAACATGCATGTCCTTTCACCTTATACAACATAACATTGTGTTGATGCAGCTCATAAATAGCATTCTAGCCTGTTTTTCTAATACTATATCTAGTCTATGGTTTTTGTGACGTCACTGATCGTGCCATAGTGAAATCATTTATACCTTGATGGTCCTAAGCGTTCACCTCTGACAAAATTGTTAGCCTGTAGGATGTAGGTGATGCGCCATAAGTATGACTGGAAAAGTGACCCCTGGCAAACAACTTTGAAAACTACTGGTTTAGATTAACACAATTCAAATAGTCTTCGTTTGCTTACATTCCATTTCTAAAAGTGATCTGACTGCTTTTGTCGTACTTCTTGCTTCGGAAGCGAGCATCTCGATTGACTGAGAAGAACGTGGAAGCATATGAATTAAATCATCACCAGATTGACCTTTGATCGCTTCAACTCTAAACAACAATAGACCTAGAATGTACAAATGAATTAAAGGTAGAAACGTAAATGTAGAAAGGAAAAGATAGAAAGGAAAGGTAAAGGTAAAAGATAAAGGTAGAAACGTAGAAAGTAACACATTTGTTGCCATGCCTCTATGGAAACTCCTCAGGGTTTGAAGGATCTGTCCAACAAAGAGCAAGCACGATAAAAGCAATCTAACATCATGACACCTTTAATAACCTTCCAACTTGTGTAGCTTTTCTACACACAGGAATCCGTTCTGAACTATCTCGAATGACATATCCATTATTCAACCCTTTTCTAATGGTACTTAAGTTAGCAAACTCAATAAAAAAATCTAGGTTGAAAGGTGACTAGAATCGATAAGAATTAAGCAAAGTAGTCGTTGATTTACTTTGTATGAATGGATTTCAATATTTACACAACATCTTTTAAGAACCTCATGGATACATTATCTCGTAACATTGGTAATACTAATGCACGGTTCTGGATGTAAGGATCATTTGGCTGAAGCACAAACATGACAACAGCAATCTAACAACCAGACAACCATTCCTCATGGCCTAAGTGGCTTGACAACAAAACGTTAGTTTCACATGAACCAATGGGTTTGAAACCCAGTTAAAAGCAAAGATATTACACAATCTGTCATTGCGGCAGCCACTAAATTAATTAAAATGAATGCATCAAAACGAAGTGCAAGGCTAATGAGTCTTACTCCTTGGCAATGGTTCGTAGCACTCCAGTCAAGTTCTCACTGACCGACTGAAAGACATTCACACAACACTGTGAATATTTTATTTATTTCTTGCATTTACTATGCAATTAAAGTCAGTAAACCTGACCCTGAGGCACAAGACAAATGTGTAAAAACAACTTGTCCCGGGTACACAGAGACAACTCGGCCAGTGGGAGCTACCAAACAGACCATCATATTGCAAAATGGTCTGCAATATGAGCCTGTAATCTCATTCTTATAATCAGTCAACTCATTTGGACATATAGCACCCCCACAATGGTCCAATGATCACAATAATATTGTTCCTTTATAGGCAGCAAAAACAAAGAATGTACAGATCTTAGAGGATGCTTCTGGGGAACATGCAATAAGAACGGGGTGATAGGTTAAAAGGATGTGGTGATTATGTGACAAGAATATGCAGACACATGCCACAAGTGATAAAATGTGATAAAATGGCAATATAAATCAGGTAATATATGTCAGAGACGATAAGAACAGGATGATACATACATCAGAGTTTATCAGAACAGGGCTACATATGTGTGTTTTCAAGACTTGAGTGAATGATATCATAGCTTAAAGGTTAAGGGGTCACATAAACATAGGGTGCTAAGTATCAGAGGTGATAAGAGAGGGGTGAGAGTAATAGGAGTGATAAGAATGAGGTGATAGATATAAGGGTTAATAAGAATGAAGTGATTTTTTAAGACGTGATCTGAATGAGGTAAGAGATATAAGAGGTACTAAGAATGAGGGAATAGATATGAGGTAATAGTTATGAGGTGATAAAAATGAGTTGATAGATATGAGGTAATATGAATGAGGTGATAGATACCAAAGGTGATAACAATGGGGTAACGGATACCAGAGTCGACAAGAATTGGATGATATGTGATGTTAAAGGAGACCAAAATGGGATCATAGGCAACATATGTGAGGTGACAGATATTACAGGTGGTAAAAACTGGAGTGATAAGCAACTGGGGTGATAGGCAACTGACCGTTGTAAACCGAAGAAGTCGTTCTGTGGCAACTTCGTACATTTTCCTGTCTAGCTCCGTCTTTCGCAGTTGGTACTCTAGTTCGGTCAGTCTGGCACGATCACCCGGCGTCTCCTAGAACAGAAATTACGTAATGCAACTAGATTTTTAAACAGCACTTTCTAAGGACCTCACCACCAGACTACACACATACATAAACTGTAATAAGATAAAATAATCGTTTTGATGCTTGGAGAAACCTTTTTTTGAACATCCTGCTGGCGTGCTTGAAGCAACTCCGTTTCAAGCATCCGTAGCACTTCTTCGTAATCCTCCTCGGTCCTTCGAGCGGCTCTCTGTGCCTCCCCCGCCAGCCGCAGACGAGATCGAAGAGATCGACACTCTTCCACGGCATTCTGTAACTCCTGGTCAGAGCAAACACAAAATGGCAACAAACATATAAACAAGATGGCTGCATTGTAAACAGATAAACAAGAGGGTTGCATTTTGAGGATCATTCGTGTAAACATGGAATTTGCCTGATAATTTCTGTGACATTTGGATGCAAACTGTGGTCCAGTTTGCATGAATGAAATGGTTAATTGTTTCTGCCGTGGATGTAGAACCTTCCAGATGGTATTTTTTTCGCATATCACTTTGGCCTACAACGACTGCATAAGGAGCGAAGGCCTTTCTAGCATACATTAGAGCCTCAGATCTACAGATCAATATGTATGCCGTCTGAAGTCTGGTAAATTTGGTCTCACTGGAGGGCTGTAGGGTGACCTTGACCATCAAACTTCGACCTACCAACTGGCAGGTGACGAATAAGTTCTAAGCAGACCCGACGGCTTGAGGGATATCTGAACGCTGCATCATCTACCAACTATAAGGGATCAAGGGGTGATGGTGTTATCGTGTACCGTGGACATTACTGCCTTTCTTCGAGCTACACCATCAACGTTACTTGTTCCAGGAACCTTGAACATTGTGTCATCTGTCAATGCAAGATAGAAATCCATTGCTTAGGCTTTCGGTTTTTGCATGAGCCTGCCACTTGTGACTCTTCTTGTTATCTCTGCATCGTTTTACTTACTGATGTACCTTCTGTTCTTAATGACATTTAACATCATTTAGGTTAGCATGGAAAATGTTTTTGTGAGGTACTTCAAAGGTGCTATAGGAAGTGTGTAGATAGCTAACTAGCTAATTTAAACAAATAAACAAGATGGCTGTACTGTAAACAAATAAACAAGTTGGTTGCACAGTAAACAACTAAACAAGACACACTGTAAACATTATAAACCAGCGGTGGCTCAACCTTATTTTTTGTTGTACCACCAAGTACAAAAGTTATTTCCTGGCATACCCCCACCAGAAAAACTTGTCAGAAACGTTCTTTAGTAAGTTTATTATAGTAGTGATTTAGTTTAATAAGTCCTAACCTAATTATAAACTTTTTTGTAAACATTTTTGTATACCTATATGAATTTTATTAAATTTTATTATATTAAAATTATTACTGTTGCACACCAATAAATTTATTTTATTTTATGTTCATTCTTTTCTAATAACAATAAAAGACATGAAGAGTAGGGGTAATGGTTATCAATGGTTATTCAGAGTCAACTTACAAGTTTAATTTTAATGCGACCATTGAGCTTGTTTAGATTTGCATAATTCTGCAATATCGGGCTTTAATTTTGTTAGTTTTAGACGTAAGTCTGGCTCAAGTTCAAGTTTCGGTCTGTATTTACATGTATTTTTAATCGCAAGCATTGCCAAAAATCCAGTTTCACAGAGATATGAAGTACTGAAAGGAATTAAAAATGTCACAGCTCTATCGGAAATTAATCCATATTCTGCTCTTCTTCTAAGCCAGAAATCACTCAACAAGTCACTGTTGAATTCATTCTTCAATCCACCATCACATGAAAGTTGTAATATTTTTTCTTACGTACCCCTGGCAACAGCTGGCATACCCCTAGGGGTACGCGTACCACCAGTTGAGAACTGATGTTGTAAACAACTGAACCAAAATGGTTGCGTTGCTTAAAAAAGTAAAGAAGATGGCTGCACCACAAACCAGAAGTATCAAATGGAACATCCAGAACAATGATTCTATAAAGAAGCGTGTCTTAAACGAGCAATTACTTTGCCATATATCACTCAAGCACTTTTTCTCACAGTATTTATTTCATGCTGTTAGAAAAGATTAATCAGATTCAACTTTGGTATCTTCATAAAGTTCTGAAAAGGCACTACAAAAATATATAGACATACACATACATACACTGTGTTAAAATAAAATAATCACTATGATCTGCAGGGAAAACTGTCAAAAGTCCTGTTGGCATGCCTGAAGGAACTCCATTTCGATCATTTTAAATGAATCTTATCGTGATCCTTTAAGATTTTGTATTAAGGCTCTACTTTAAAGCAATAATCAATAGATATCTTGTGTTAATATCATCAAAATGGTGCCACAGAAGTCTTTCAATTAGACTGGGTTTACCTCTCGCACTCGTAGGAGCTCATCTTCAGTTGATCTCAGGACCAAATCTTTCTGATGTAAGAGTGCCTAAAAAACACAAAATATGTTTCATGATTTAATTTAATTACAAGTAATTACTTGTAAGTAACAGGCAAATGTGCACCCAGTAGAGAAGAGCATTCTCTTAAGCAAACCGTAAGAGGCAGCCACTGAACAAAGTGTTGGCATCTGTTTTCTTAGTCTCAGCATATGAGGGCAGGTGGACAATCCTCTATCTCATCGTCTGATTTTACAACTGACAGCATGAAGTTAATGTACTCCTTTTATAACTGAATTCGCTAAGGAGTGGTGTAACAGAAATCCAAATGTATCTTTCTGTCCAAGTGGGTATATGAACCCTAACCTTTAGGTTCATACATGGGTACCTTAAATGGTGAGGTGCCCATTCAAACAGGCATCAGTGGTAAAGGACCTCATTAAAAATGAGCAGGGGTGAGGCCATACAGTCAGTGGTCACTATAGAAAACCATGTATATTTACATTTCAGATCGACAAAATACTACATAAGATACAGTCAAGACTTAGGAGTTTCTTTTCAAAAGGAGCCACACATATTTGCAATTACTATTACATTTGCAAAAAATGGTATGTGTAAATTTCATAAAACTCCATATCCTCCTCCTCCTCATCATCATCATCAACTGCATGTTTATCAAGGAAGTGATGCTTTCTAATTGCTGCAGTCATCCTCCAGCACCATCCGTCAGTCAACTACTACCCAGATATCTTCCTTTCACTTACCTGGAGTCGACTGTTTTCCAGCTTTGCTTTATCCCTCTCTTGGCTCGCCAATTTCAGTTCAGCCTCTGAGGGAGAGGTGTTCACAGATTGACTGGTAACCTAAACAGCAGAAAACAGAACTCGTGAGTTGTGTGCAGAAGATATTTCGTATCCATATCCCTCAGATCTCCATAACTGAGGCTCATAACGAAGAACAGTCCCCAACACCAACCATGACAGACAACTATGGCTGCTAAGCATTGGCGACTTAATTTTCTTAGCCTTGGCATACTAAGATAACTCCATACTAAGATATTTAAGGTTTATAAAGAAGCATTCATAAAGGAGAAGACCAGTCCCCTTTAATAATTAATAATAATAATTATAATAATAATAAAAATAATAATAATAATGACAATTTCTATAGCATCGTAAAACGGCCGAGGCCGAAGAAAAGGGCGCTGTATATAAGTTCAAGTAACAATAGAAAATTAACTGCAAAGCTAAGCTTAAGCTAACCTTGAGAGGTAGATTTAGGTAGGAAATGGCAGTGATTGTATCTTCTTAGCCTAATCATCTAAGGCAAGTGAGCTTGCAAAGTATCCAATAAAATTAACATGCAAACTTTCAAGTTTTATGTAAGTTTTCAAAAGTTTATAAGTTTTTTGAAGAGAACGCATTCTCACAGATAAGCACAGATAAGCAAGTGAACTGATTGGTCAAATAGAGCAAATACTTTTACTTACATAAGATAAGTTCAGCGCAGTTTCATTTCTTGCTGAAGGCACACTGAAGTTGATTTTTGGGAGATCATTCGTAAACATTTCCTGGGCCAAAGCCACAAAATCTAACCAAAAGTAAAAACGGATATAAGCTGTTTACACAAAACTACTAATCTTTCAAACATCTTCTTCTTTAGCAAAGTTCTGTGCCTGAAAATTTATACACTACTCCTAGTTACTAATATTTACTCTTTCCATTTCTGTCTGTTTGGCTAAACTTGACTGAAAATTCATTCTGGAAGGTAAAGTTAAGCAAGTAATGATTCCAATCACTATAAATCTCTCTCCATAGCATTTCACAAGTGTGAACTATCTTTCATCTGAAAACAAAATGTTAAAATAAACTGACAATAAGACCATTCCTCATGGCTTGACAATGCATTCATAATAACTGCATTAATTATTTATTTGACCTGTTTACATATTTATGTATTTGAAAACACTTAATAATTAATAATTAATTAATTAATATTAATAATACACAAAGCACTGTGTGCTATTTTGGCAAAAAGCCCCTTTTGAGTAAAATCTCCTGTTTCTCCCCATTGATTTTCCCATATTATTCATGAGATGGTGCCAGCATTATACGCGCCTTCTCTAAAAGTACCACAGACCAGTCATGCTTTTACTGTATAGAAAATATAGAGCCAAGATCATTTATATCACTGAGGCCAACTGGCCAAAGAACAGATTGTTGCACATGCAATCACACTCAACAGTCAAATGACAACTGTAGATGCGCAGCGCACTTGAATTGAACTCCACACAAAGAGGCATAAGGCAAAACTGCTCTGAGAGTCTGATAAGTCCTTACCTCTGTATGCAACTGTATCATCTGGATCAACTCTTAAGCGACGTCGCATCTCAGCTTGCTGCTCAGAAGTTGGCTCCAAACCCAAGAATCTCAAAGCCTATCGCATCAACAAATACATAAATATGTAAACAGCTCAAATACGTGAACAGGTCAAATAAGTAAACAGGTAAAAAATTTTATGTAAACATTTCAAATCTGTTCACAGTGTCATATAATCAAATTCAATCATTTAAATCCTTGGCATTTGTGTTTTCTTTGCCCCACATTAAATCTTGTTTAATAATTATAATTAACAACAATCAGTTGGACATGATACAACAAAATCGCGTATTGTCAAATGCCTCAGGCACACTGGTGTCAACTTATCACATTTCTAATGGGGCCCAATGACACATCAATTCTCTTCCTACTGCCTCCTCTTTTATGGCATCTCAGTTCTTCAGTCCCCAAAGTGAACCCAATCCACAGCATATCCAGCTCACAAGTTATTGGAAAAAACCCAGAACCAAGGGCTTTATAGAAACAGCTTAGGGCCCTGTGTCGGAAGCAAAAGCTTCATAAACTTTGTACTACATTAGCATGCAAAACCCCACGAAGATGAATGGCTTTTGAACAGAAAGTGTTGTTTCTGCCTTGGTCAGGATTTGAACCTTGTACCTCTGAAGACCTGATGTTTTTACCAGTCCAACTTTAGTAACCTGAGGCCCCAGTTTATATTATGTACAGTTCCCCATTAAAGTTTCCCTAAGACATGTCATTAGCATAGCGACAGTTGTAAAATATGATTCTGTCTTATTACACTTTCTAGTTTTTCAATCTTGAGTCGTAAGTAGGGATCAAAGCGAAGAGCCTCGGCACTTTGCTGATGCACGTATCGAGTACCTGAAGGATTTGAAACAGCAGTGGATTGTTCAGGTTTTGTTCCAAATAATAGGCCATTCACACCTAAATAACAAGCACATATCCAGTAAACAATTGCATACTGTAGTCAAGCAGGACAGCATTAGTCAAATAATTGTTTTATAAATAATTTCTAGCAGATTACTCACTTACTTACATAAACATAAAATGTACCTCCCTGCACATAATTAAATTACTGTTTTTAAATTACATCCAGTATTGTCAAGCCATCTATTCAAAGAAGTGGTATAGCAAAATTAATTTTTATATTAATACTGAACAGAAATGAATGGAATCTGATAAATGCATAGGCGGTAGAGCAGTCAGTCTGTGTCTAAGTGATGCTCAAATCAACGCATGCAGTGTCAAATTTTGCCAGTCTTTTATCAAGTCATGCAACCCTTAAAAACACGTTGCCTAGAGATGCAGGATCACTTCTCTACGCACGCAAAAGAAATAGAAAATTTATTAAAGACATGCGTTAAATTGTCCCGATGTGTAAGAAAACCAAGTAAGGTAAATTTACTTGATTTTCTTAAATATCGGGCATTTCGCCCTTATCCGTAAGTTTTACAATGGTGTTATAATGACGCTACATCAGATTGGTTCCAAGATCAGTCAGTAAAGTACCCGGAGGCAAGGTAATGTAACCGCTTGGGCTGGTAACTCGAGATGAGACGTGGCTTGTGGAATTCATTGCTTAACCGATCAACTCAAGCAATGTTAACATCCGGTAATTAATACTGCGGAAGTTGGGACATTTGTTTTTATTTATTCTTTACCACGCGTATTTACTTATATTTCTCTCATTACACCTCGATATCCACCTGCAAACCGGATGTTGATTACTTTTGCAGGAAAGTAAGTAAGGAAATCAATACACAATATAACAAAGACAATAAATTCTGTTTTTTCCAGAAATTCCACCAAATACGCCAGCAGTCACAGTAGCAATATATGATGTCGTTAAAATCCTGATTACTACCATAAATTGAGCCTCAATAATTCGTCCTCTCTCATATTTTGCAACCGCTCCTTAAACTACGAAGCGTAAGCTTTTTGGAAAGAACTTCCGAAAGACCTCCGCCAGCTCGCACATTCCTCTTGCTCACCTGTCAGTACGAGCACTCCTCCGCTGGTCCTCTTTCCTGCAGCTTCTCACTCAAGGCTGAAAACAGAACACTTCAAACCGTGTACATTTACATTTTCATCCTATCCTGCTTCTGTTACTGCACTACTTCATGACCACTATCACCGACGATTTCAGGTTTTATATAGCGACCGTATGGACTTGACCCTGCTCATTCTGCAGTGAATTAATCGGGTGAGATCCTTCACTACCACTGCCTGTTTGAATGGGAGCAATGCCATTTAAGGTCCCTGTGCACGAACCGTATTAACCCGAGACTTAAATCTCTTAAATAAGCCAAGATTGGGACGCGAACCGAGGACCCTTACGGAAAGGGGCTTCCCTTATAGCACCCTGATGTCTCACCGGCTTGACCCTCTCCCGGATTTTGACCTGGCACCGAAACTGGCTCTTGCAAATATGATTCACCATAACGCCGGTGATAGGCTATTCTCCTGGATGAGACTTTTTGTGTGGCGCTGAGATATTTCATTATTATCATCGTTCTTATTACTAGTGTCTCTCCCTTCCTGTCTTCCTTCCTCCCTCTCTCTGTTCCCTCCTTCCCGCCTACTTTTACTCCCTTTCTCTCCCTCTCTGTCTCTCCCCTCTTTCTCCTCTTAGTTCTCTCTCTTCCTCCTCTGTTTTCCTGCCTGTTTTCCAAACTTAATAGATAGATGGTGCTTAGAACTGCAACGATAAATAAGGGGAAGAGAATCAGGATAGTATTTGTGGAACAGGAGTTTTCAATTTTGAGTGAAAGATTTGCGCAGAGATCGCAAGGGGCGACGTGTTGGTGAGTTCGTAGGATGGGTCAGATAAATATAGGCTAATTATGGCTGGAGTCTATTCCAGAGGGGTGGAACAGCTAATGACTGGCGAAATTGTATGTTAATGGAAGTTCTCTGAACCAGTGGGAGAACTTCCCCTTTCCCCTTTTTCCTATAAATCGCTCACTGACAATCAATTGGCGTAAACCTATACGCAGGCAATCGGCCGAGTCCACAATTGTTTTGTGCAGTCAAAGAACCACTGCTTGGTACGAATCCACTGCCGGCGGCCAACATAGACCTACATACGCCTACACAGGCCTAGGCCTGCATAACTGCCAGGAAAAAGTAATCCCTGCGTGGGTGATTAGATGCTAGAAGAATTTCTAGGTTCTAACAGTTTCAAGAGATGGGCAGCTCTCGACCGAAAAGCAACTGACTGCTCTTATTTTTTACGACTTATCTGATTGTATCCAGATGTTCCAACTACACCAGTCCAACACTCTTGACCTGGAGTCCCCTCCCATCCTAACCACCCCAGCCAGTCTTACTCATACCCGTAATAATTGTAAACATATATGCGGCTCACACCAGTAGCCCCAGCTAGTTTCTCCGGAAAGGCGTAGGAGGGACGGACACGATGCCTAATGATTTTCTCGTGGGCATTTATTTTTGGAGACAGGTTCCGTTCACCTTCAGCTGTCTGTCAGGATAATTGCAGAAGATTAGCTTCCAGGAACGACTGCTACTTATTGAAGCTCCAGCGCTGTTCCGCAGCTTATCTGACGACTACTTGCTCTTTGTTTCCAAGGCAGTTTATGGTGAGTTACAAATTGTTACATCGACTCTCGTTATGATCTACTTGTTCGTCGTTTATGATAGTTTAATCGCGAATCGCTTCATCATAGCTAATTCAATTAATTTCATTGTCAGAACGGTACAGTCATAGGCCTACACATTTAGACATTCCGCCAATAAAATTAAAAGCTTAACCGGCATCCGGCGCTTTAATATTTCATTTAATGTTGTAGGAATTAATTCTCTTTATAAAATTTTAATTGTTTTACTAAAAATAGACAAACAAAGTTAACGTCAGTGAGCATTTGCAAAAACTGACACTAGATCTCACCAGTAGGCCTATAGGCCTAGAAGTCTAAACCATAGTGGACGCTCTATTTGATTCACTTAAACAGAGTACCCTACTGCTTTTCTCTGTCGGCCTATGAGTGATTGCACACGTTATGGGTTTGATCCTAATGAGCTCACCAGAGTGATTATCCCGGTGGCGCTATAGAAGTTTTCATACATAATAGGCCTAGGTTTGCTACTAACATAGTGTCCAGAGAGTGATTTTGCCTAATTTAATATCGTGAATTGTGACAAGGCTTTGACGAAACAACAATTATGAGCACTATCCGAGCAATATATGTCCAAATTTTTCTACTTTTTTCAACTTCGACGTCCATAGCCGGCATTTCTGCAGGCATCGTGTGCAATAAAACCTGGCACGTGGGATATCCCTAGGACCTGTTGGAATCAATGAAGGTAATAAAGGTAAAGCAACACACTTGCTATAAAAGTTCCTTGAAGCGTGTTTTCGCGGTCTGAAGGGCCTTCCAGCAGAGGCGCAAACACGACGACGGAAATGCAATTCAATCGTTTCAGGAGCGTTCCCAGAATCATTTGTACGGATTACCGGAGCGGAAGTGGAATGATGGCGATTCTTATTTTCCAGCCAAGTTTATAAACAGTCTGAATTGTTAAACACTGATATCATCGTAAAAGCTGTGTTGGCGCTAATTTATAAAATTGTTTTATGTTCATTTCATCGTGAAATATTATCAAGTAATTATAGTTTTTCCGAAAATGTATGTTTTCATTTAATTTCCCGTGCGAATAAGCTGGTTCCTGGGACTTTGTTTACTTTTATAGCTGTAGAAATCTTGAGTTACGACTCGGTTGCATATCTGTAGTTACAGTAGCTTGCATGTAAATGTAAATATACACGGTTTTATTATAGCGACCGTATGGCTTCGACCCTTCTCATCTTGCAATGACTTGATCGGGTGAGATCCTTCCCCACTTCTGCCCGTGCTGATGGGCGCCACGCCGTTTTAGGTCCACGTGTACGGATCGTGCTAACCCGATATTTAAATCTCTGAAATAAACCACGATCGGTATACGAACCGGCATCCTCGCGCGCGTACGCTATAACCAATGAGCTAACCTGGCCAGTGATTTAGGCTAATTAAGTATTGAAGCGCTTAGCAAAGAAAATGCGATTGACGTGATTTGTGTAAATCTCGTGGGCGCCCGCACGTTGGGGTAAGGGAGCGCTTGCCCCTTGATTTTCAATCTAAATATGTAAAATTAAAAATATTAATTTTGAATAATTAAAATAGGTTATCCTGCTGTCTGCGCCTCGTACTTACTAACTTATACAAAGAATGTTTAGCCAAACGCATGATCGGTAGCAGTTACTTATAACTTATAACCTTGCTAGGTTTGAACAGTAGCATTTGCTTCAGGAGACATACTGTTAATGTTGATGTGCTAGAAACCCTATCACCAGTTTAGCAGCATGACTTAATATGGAGGGGAGTCAGAGCTTTGACCCGGCTTAATTGACACAGCAGACCAGATGCCCTGAAGAATGTAGAATACTGTATGTGTATGTCTAATGCTGGTATGACCTTTATGCTGTGCTCCTTTGTAAAACGAATTACATTAATAACAGATGTTAAGCCATCCACCTGAAACGTAATGGGAAGTACAGCGATAAAGTGTTTAGTGCAACAGCATAGTACTAGAATGAAAGGTTGTCCTAGTATATGGTAGGTGATATTCATTGTACCGCATACTCTGTACTTTTATTTACTAAGTGTTATTTAATAGTGACATTGTTGATCATAAGCTTCCCCAGAAATTTAGATTCTGCAGAGACAGAAGCTGTGGATAATAGCTAGGCAGACATATTAGCTTTTTGCTGATGCTATTATATGTCTGCTGTCAGCAACAGGAAAGTTGTAGCAGTGAGCTATAATAATTTTGAATAATGCCCTCTTCTGCTCCTCGTTTCATGACTAAATTTGGTAATAGATAGACTAGAGCACAATTTCATATTGGTTTACCGGTAAATTGGCTTTTCTTAATTTGCGTTTACCTGGGTATGTATGTATCTGGTTATTAGTTTAGATGATTTGGCTTCTAAGAACCTCACAAGGGCCCTAAACATGGCTATCAAACAGATCCTGTTTGTTTAGATATTGTGAAGATTTAGCCTGGATTTTCATAATTCTTTGTTCTCTGTTTTCTGAATCATTTGCGTTAGAAATTGAGAAAGCGACTTAAGGTTCTGGGTCCTGGCATTTGCTTTACTAGAACTGGATAACACTGAAGGAAATTAATTGTAATGGCCGAGATCAAGAAACTGATGCCAAATGAGTCTAGCTATATTCTGCCGTGGACCCCTGGGCCTCACCGGACCACAGTGGGAGTGCTTAGGAGTTAGACACTGCAGCCCTGGCTAGGATTTATCATCAGGAATCGTTGTTGCCTATTTGAATACATCGTGATTTGCGACTAGCACACACTTGAGAAT
Organism: Norana najaformis; assembly: GCA_964023275.1. NCBI lineage: Eukaryota > Metazoa > Annelida > Clitellata > Crassiclitellata > Hormogastridae > Norana > Norana najaformis. The sequence goes on from OZ029925.1 coordinate 17,618,411, forward strand.
GGCACATGTACTTATTCGAACCACAAGTACAGGTTAAGAGGGTGAATGTTTTAAATACAGAAGGCAGAATATTATTTCTTGACTTAACCATGAAGGTCACATTTATGTATAACTCAGATCATGCATTCTGAGTGTGTTGAGGTTACAAAGAAGTGTGCAGTGAGCCAAATAAGGTGATAAGTACATGATTTTTTACATGTACAGTGCCCTTTTCTTCGGCCTCGGCTGTGCTACGGCGCTATATAAATTGTCTATTATTATTATTATTATTATTCGAACTGCTGCCTTCGGGAGGTTCAGTATTCAATCAAAGCTGCAGGTTTCATGGAGCGATGCCCAAATGACACAACAATAAGTTGTGTATTGCTTTAATGGGGCATGAATTTTAAAGACAGAACATGGACGTGTAAGATAGCGGCGCCCTGCATGCTTGAAGGACAATGCATCTAAGCCTATCAAAGCGACTATCAGCATCATATGTGACGTATGTCTTATCTTCTAGGTCATTTTGTCTGCCCTTGCAACTGCCGTCCTTAGGCAGTTGCCTAACATGGCTATGCCTAGGGATGGCCCTGACAGTTGTAACACAGCACAACATGCCCTTTGGAATCATAATCATAATTGTAAACTCGAGGATTTTACAGTGCCCAACGAAAGCTAAGTTACAGGAAACAGCTTATTGACAGGGGCTTAGTCAAAACAAAATCGATAGGCAAGAAGGGTTCGTTTCCAGGTCGAGATCCAAGAGACAGAGAGGCTGGGTGGCCGCTACGGTGGGTGGTATATGGAATTGGTATTTGGAAGGTGCAGGTTGGTCCACTAGAGCCATGCGTCCCAGAAATATCAATAGTTTGGGCATTCTGTCGATCCGTACTCAGCTTTTGGTCCATTTCTTTCCTTCATGAGTGCAAGTTTTGTTGCCGTTAGGGGGGTGGGTGGGAATCTCGTTAACTCCTTGGGCTTTATGACCTGATTCTCGCTTTCAGTGACTTACCACCTGTTCGTCTTACTGACCTGTTTCTGATGCTGCGGCTGACTGCATCCGAAGCACCTGGGCTGCAGTGTCTAGGTGAAGAATATAAAACCTGCCAAGAGGCGTATCCCTGGAATCCATGGTTAACAGCTGCTGTTCTCCTGGGAATGTAGGTGGATTTCTGGCTCCTCTTCCAGGATGCTAGAAAGTAAATATAATCTCATCCCATATCATTGCATTCCTTGTGGCCACGTCAGGTGTGGCCTTTACCGAATGTGGCCTCCTTCTATTTGGCCTCATCCCGTGTGGCCTTTTACAGTGTTGCCTCATCCGTTATATCCTTCTCCAGCATTGCCTCATACGATCTGGCCTCGTCTGATGTAGCTTCGTCCCATGTGGCCTCGTCTAGTCCGGCCTTTGGATTGAGGCCTTTTCCAAATGTGACCTCATCCATTGTGGCCTTTTTTGTGTGGCATCATCCCATGTGGTCCAGTGAGGCCTTATCCAGATATGGTCTAACACCATAGCTCATTCTTCTGGAAGAGTCAGCCTCTTTGGCTGGTTGCAATCAGTTATCTCTACATAAAGTTTCAACTCGCTTGGACTAAATCACCGTTAAGCTAGGCTTTTGAGAGGTTCCTAAAAGATGTTATAAAGGATACATACATAGTACATAGATGTTTCCCTCAGCTCATCTGGCATTGTCCTGTATGGCCCCTTCTTGGCGCATACATGGAGTCCATTCGAAGGAGTTTTCCTCTGTGTATTTATGTATTGGGGCCAGTGAATGTGAAGTAACTTTGGTTTTGGCTGTATTGCAATTAACTGCTAAGTGTTATAAAGCAACTTTGCAGAATAAAATGCTTCAATGGTTTTAATGATTTTCTTTTTGCAAGTCTGGCATGGATTTAAATTACTGTTCATCATTAAAAGGAATCTGCATTTATTTGTGGGAGTCTACATCAAAATTTTTGTTTATTCCTGTAGGAATCTGTGTTATGTATTTATCTCTACAGGAATCTATATTCATAAGTAATTAGATTATTATAGGAGTTAATTATTAGACTGATTTATACTGCATGAGGTTCAGGTAATCTGAGGATAAAGATGACCACATTATTCTGAAATCCATACACAGGTTTTCTTATACAATTCTGATGTTGAACTCTGTTGCTGCTGTCTGGACAGGGCTAACGACCCCATTATGCCCCATTTCCGCTTAATAACCAGCTTGTTATACTTATTGAACACATTGCCAAAGGTGAAGGGTAAAGCCACGAACATGGGGAGAAGTGGCTGAATTTGTGCCATGTGGACCATATCTTACAACCACTTAGGTTCCGGGAAGTTGGCGTCTCTGGATCTGACCTTCAGCCGTGACTTTGATTAAGGCCTGATCTTCAGCATTGAGCTTTATTAAAGCAAAGGTTGTCTTGGATAGTATCCAGATCCTACAATTTCCCTTTACTTGTATCCATGAGATAAGCCAATGCAACCCGTTTATCATATCCTCCCTTAGTGTCTGGTATATGTGTGTGGCTGTGTGTGTCGGTGTATTTGTGCGTTTGTGTGACTGTGTTTGTATTTGTCTGGAACATTTATATAGCACCTTGTAAGATCTTTTCAGAAGCATTGTTTGTGTTTCTTTCTTTGTTTACGGGCCGTGCCAGGAACTGAGAAGAGAGTGGAGAAAATTGTGGCAGTTTAAACCACAGTCTAGTTAAACGTCGTTCGTCAGTTTCAGCCCAAGTAATCTGTCTCATAAGTCGTTAGTTTGGCTTTGCATTACGTAGATCCGTTGGCTGTTACATGGTGGCAGAATGATGCATTTGCCTTTAACCTTTGCATCCGGGGCAGGGGTTGAATTCCTATGGATGCAAAATTGATGATTCGTTGTCAAGTGATAAGGAAAGGTTGTCCAGTTGTTGGATTGATGTTGTCGTGTTTGCACTTAAGCCAAAATGTCTTTCAGTCCCAGGGCAATGCCCTGCGGACTAAGAAGATGAAGAGCAGACCCTTGAGTTAACTGCGAGAGGCAGCCACCAGTGTGAAGTGTTGGCGCCTTTAGTTCTTAACCTCGGCACATGAGAGCGGGTAGCCAGAGCCCTATCACGGCGTCTGATCCTCCCACTAACAGTGCATAGTCAGAATACTCAGTTTAGAGCCGTGTTCCTTCGTGAAAGGTGTAACTGGAGCATAAATTTAAAAAAAATTTCTGCCCTGGTTTGGATTTGACTTGTCAGCTTCTGGGTGGCCAGTCCTGCACACTAATCACTAGACTTGTTGATGATAAATATGCGATTACTTTACCTGACCCTACATCATGATCAAACGCTGGCTCGCTGACTGTCTGCCTGCCTGACTCCTGAACCTTGACCTGGAATCGAACCCTTCATGCCTATCGATTTTGTTTTGACTGAGCGCCTGTGAATAAGCTGGTTCCCGTGACTTAGCTTTCGTTGGGCGTTGTAGAAATCTCGAGATTACGATATTGTTACCTTATCTTACATTACACGCACACACAGTGGCCCACGTTGCCTGTATAGCGACTGTTCTACATTATTCAACAAACAAGTTGCCTTTGTGCAAAGAAATCAGGCTATTAACCGTAGGACCGGATTAGTGGAGAAGCATGCGTAGCAATTTGCTGGCTTGGGGCTCAGGCGTAATTGGGTTCCGGACAAGAAATAAATAGATCCTTTGTAAATTGAGTGGGAAATCAGCGTGCTTTTAAGAGATTCGTAAGATGAGCTTTACAAATTTCCAGATGTGCGCTTATTTACAGCGTGGCTTTGAACTTTTACCTCTGTCGTTATTAGCTCCGCAGACGCGAGGCACATGTGCGAATGACGAGGGAATTTTGAAGTCGTTGAGACGAGGTTTTGAACGCGGTTTAGGCGCCATTAGCTCTCATGACCGACTGATCTAATTAGACCTGCTGAAGGTCTGTGAAGTGCTTCCTCGTGGCGTGAGCATTGGCATATCATTACAGGGATCTGTTGGGCCATCTGGAAGGCTGAGGATTGGGGAGACTCCTGCTGTGTGGGTTATTGGCTGAAAAGGGGCAGTTGTATACAGAACTGCCGCAATTATTGGCAACAGATGGGCACCCAGTTGTAGACAGGCATTTTGTAGTACGGTCCGTTCCCTTAGGCGGTGCCGATGCCCAGGCTCCGAGCGGGGTTAAATCCGAGGCTTGCCTGGGGCCGTGGGACGATGTGACGAGGTTACAGGGGAGGGAGGGAAAGGGAGGACGAAGGGAACGAGGGAGAACCGGTTTAACCTGGAGGGATAAAGAGGCCCCCATAAATAATTATAAGAACAACAGCGACAACAGCGGAAAGTTGCCGTTGGCACCAGGTAGGCTCTCCGGTAGTAGATCGGTCTTGGACAGGTGTCCGAGACTGGGTCCCGCTGCTGCTGTTGGGGTCAGTGATCTCGTTAATGGCCCGAGCGGAAGGCGAAATTCCTCGGGCAGGGAAACTTTCCCAGGCATGAAGGCGGCCTCGCCCGCGAAGAACTTCCCTTGTTTGTGCATCTGCTCTGGCGTGATCTTCAGCTTGACCCGGCGAGGCACTGGTTAAGAAGGGAACGGACGGACGTACCACCGCCGTTCAAGAGTGATGGAGTGCTCTTCCGAGTGTAGGGTGCGCCCGGTCGGAGATTTCTTCCGCGCCTCCCTCGGGTCTCTCGACTGCTGGTTTGCTTCTTTCTTCTCTCCCTTCGTCCGCCTCTCAAGTGGACTGGGAGCCAGCCCTGTAGCTCATCACCACTGCCGCGGCCGGAGGGATTAAGTGCAGCGCCCTCCCTGCTGATTTCTGGCTCCTGTTTTCTCGATATTTCGTGTTTTATCGGCGTAAGCTGCGATCGAGCGTAGTGCAGCGACTCGGTCAGGTAGGAGTCGCGTTCAAGTGGTTTCGGTTCGGTTTCTAATCGGGGGCCTGTCAGCCGAGTTCTGGGGAGATTAGCCGAATCATTCAGTTGGTTTTTTGTGAGTTAAACTGGAGCAGGACTAACTGCTCCGGGCTGTGGATTGTGTGTAGATTACTTGGCTGGGTGGAAAGGGCAGCCGTTTCAGATATATGGGTAATCAGAGTAATGCCTGTCGGGGAAGTGTGTGTATTTGTGTGTGTATGTTTTTTGTGTTTGCGCATAAGTGGTATAGTGCTTTAGTGGTAAATGGCATAGTTTGTCCCTGACAGGTAAGTTTAAGCACTTTTCATTTGCACCTAGACCTCTGTACAAGTTTTTATTATGTGTGTGGTCATCATGAATTTCAGTCTAATAATAACAATAATAATTATAATGATATTGCTATTTGTAAAATTAATAAAGCAGTAGCCTTGGTATTAGTAGTGATAGTAATTCTAATTTATTTGTATTAGTAGCAGTAATAATACTTGTAATTTATTTATATACATGTATTTTATTTATTTAAACCACATATTATTTGTGCAAAATCAATGAATTTGAATCTGAGGCACGAATGTATCTAAATCTAATAACAGTATACATATAATAACAATAGCAATAGTCTTAGTACTTGTAGTGGTAATAATAATAATATTAATAATAATAGCAGCAGTGGTAATATTGGCTGGTAATAGTACTTGTGACTAAACCATAAATCAGTTGTCTTGGTCATCTCATCATCTGGTGTGAGGAATGAGAGAAAAGAGAGACTGTTCTTCTTTCAATGTCTTTATGACACCATCCAGCACCATGATATGGCATGAACAAGGCACCCACTTTAGTCTGGACATAATTGAAGATGACTGTACATAAATCTCTTGTGTTATGCTCTATGAATCATTCAAATTGAAGATGGCTCTACTTAAGTCTCTTGTATTACGCTCTATGAACCATTCATGAGTGTGTATTTAGTGTGTGGGTAAATGTTTTAGGGAGTGCACTCTGAGGGAGACTGTCGCTGAGTCCGAGAGGCTGCTTCTGTGAATCTGGTTCCACAGATGCGTATTGATTTTCCATTGCCTCATTCCGGGTGGTGACGCACCGAATCCTGCGACGTGGTTACAGTATGCTTGGCACAGCGCTTGTGACTTAAACCGCGAGTGGCACTATAAGTGTTGCTGGAAAAACCTTGATGTTTAGAAGAAAACCGCTTATAGCAACGAAAGTTTGTTGAAAACAGTTTCTCCGTTTAATCTTGGATGCCGGACTTTCAGAGCAGCTGCGATGTTACATGTCAGTCTGAGATTGAGTCACTGACGTCAGAAAGGAGCGATTTTGAAGACTTTGCATCAAAACATTGACTGGTGCAGCAAGTGCGAGTTGCCCAGTGGAGCGGAACGCCTGCCATGTCTCTCGAGGTTCAGCGGAATTGCAAATCAACCGCGGCCAGTCGAGATGCCAGTCGATATGCCGACCTGCACAATCCGAACATGGATACGGAACTGTTTGCAAGGCTGCGTGCTCGGAGGGTGATGATGGAGGAGTGGGAATCTGGAGATGGTGAGTTGGGAGTTGATTCATTCGCTAAATTTATATAGCACCCATGCCAGATATCATCTCAGAAGTTTTCCTAGCCCACACTGGGCAAGAGAACAGTTCTCAAATGTTGATAAGAGGTCTGTGCAGTAGGGAATGGTTCCTAGTGAGAGAATGCTGTTCTAGGGGAGGTTTATTCCAAGTAAATGGCCCAGCCAACATGAAAATGAAGATGCATTGTTGAAGTGCATGTAAAGGGAACAACCAATTTGCTCTGGGTCATGGAGCAAATGAGTTGGTGATTACCTTACCTTACAGTACAATTTATGAGAAAGATGTAAAGCTTTCTCTAGGTTGTCACTGAGCTGGTAGTATATGTAGTTTAAGAAACTACATATAATTTCATGTGACAGATGGGGATTTGAACCTTGGATGCAGAGGTAAATGCAAATGCATTAGGCATGGGCGCCCGCACGTAGGGGCAAGGGTGGGCACCCCCCCCCCCCCCGGAAATTAAATCTAAATATGTAAACTTAAAAATTTTAATTTTAAATAGTGAAAATAGATTCATCCATCCATGGCACAAAAGTGCTCTTGCACACTTGACCTCTGTCTGCTATAACTTATAATCTCGCTGGCTTTTAACAGCAACTATGGCATTTGCTTTCCTGAAATACAGAGCTAATATACAGGACCAAAGAAACTCGTATCATCAATTTATCAGCAGGTGGAGGATAAAAGCATGAATGACAGCCCTTTGAAACAGCAAACCAGATGTGTTGGTATGCTCGAGGAAGGAGTCGGAGTGTCTGTCTAACACTTTGGATTTCACTCTACAGCCTTTAAACAACGCTTCTTTAACTGTGAAACTTATGATACCTAATAACAGATGTTAAGCCGTCTGCCGGAAGTGTGATAGCCAACGAGCAGTGGGTCGATTAGAGCAGTTACAGTTTGAAACAGGGCCTTTCAAAACATGAAGTGCAGTCATGAAGTGTTTATGTAATGGCATACACCCTACTAGAATGATTATACTACTAAGGGTTGTAATCGTTGTACCACAGATCGGGTGCTTTTATTTTAAAAGTATTATTTTACAGTGATATTGGATAACATAAGCTTCAGCAAAAATCAGATTGTTTAGAGACAAAATCTGTTGGTAGCTAGACAGACATATTAGCTTTGTGCTGTTACTATTGTACATCGGCTACCAGCAACGGGGAAGTAATCACGACAATTTTTATACAGCATCGTCAGTAGGAAGCTACTTCAGGAAAACTGTGTAAGGGTGAGTTGATGTCTTCTACCTGGGTACACATGTGATCTGGTATTTGTTTAGATGATTTGCCTTCTGAGAACCTAACAAGAACCCTAAATATGGCTGTCAAACAGATCCTGTTTGTTTAGATTTATTTAGATTTCATGGATTTTCATAATTCTTTGTTTTCCGTTTTCTTACACATTTGCATCAGACATTCAGAAAATGACTTAACAGTTCCGGGCAATCGCTTTGAACACTAGAACTGGGTAGCATTTAAAGAAATTATGTGCAAAGAGGTGTGGAATGAGCCAAGTAAGGTGATAAGTAGTTGATTGGAAGTGCTGTCTTTTGGAGGTTCAGTGTTCAATCAAGGCTGCAGGTTTTATGGGGTAAAGCCTAAATAACACAACAATAATAATTGGTGTGTGACTCTAGTAAGGCTTAATAAGTTATTATGTCATGCCTTATTAAAGTCGTACCAGCCAAAGAAGAATACTGTGAACTCACTTTCTGGTATGCATTAACATTGCTGTAGAATTTGGCTATTGTTATTGTTATTATTATTAATATTATTATTGTTGTTGGTTTGTTGTTGTTATTATTATTATTATTATATTATTGTTGTTGTTGTCATCGTCGTTGTCGTTGTTGTTAATAATAGTAATAATAAAAATATTATTATTATTATTGTTTTTATCATTATAATTATTGTAATTAAAATCGATAGCTTTTTGCATCCTTCCAAAAACACTGAATGCCATGTAGAAATGCAAGTGGTTGTTGTGCTACACGGTTTGCCCCTTTAAATAATTTCTCCAGGCGCCCGTGACATTAGATGTGTGAATTATGTATGACATATTACACAGACCACCTTGCCGCACCTATATGAATCCTAGGTATGCCAACCTTAGCAACAGATGGTGCAAACAACTGAACTCTCTTCAGTGAGTGAACTGCAAAAATAGATGACTTCTGGATGTTTGTTATTACGATGAGTAGTTGCTTTTGTTAACCTGAGTTCTTAATCCGGTGAATCCTGTTTTTGATCTCTAAATTCCTCCACTGGCATTTGGCCACCATCCCCTCTCCTCCAAAGATATGTAAACATATCTGTCAGTGGCATATGCTGTTTTACTGTGGCTAGGATTAGCAGCTGGTGACGAAACAGGTTGGCGTATAAATTATGAATTAAAAAATCATGTTTATTTATGCAGTTTTTGCTGATTTCGTACCTGTTGACATTAGGTAACCTTGTGGTAGTACCGAGTGGGCTGTCTCAAGGTTGACCTAGTGTTTACACATATTTTATGAGATCTACAAAGAGTGGCAATTATTAATATCTCAAGGCTCGTAGCAATAATTTATGGTAATACCAGGGCAGTCCGTGTGATTAGGACAAATGCCGGCTCTGGTTTATTTCGAAATGATGATCTGTGTGTATCAGGCTGTGGATAAGCCATAGTGGATATTTGGTGATACATTGCAATGTTGTGTAAATATGACAAGTGTTGAGCACTCTCTTTATGGTCCAGATAGAAGTCTAGTTTGTTTGCACTGGATGAGTTAGTTATGCATAGCAGTGTTGTGTTCCTGCCTAGGGCCTTGGAATTTCTTCTTCCTCACTTGCGCGCACTGATTTCTCAGTCTCACCATCATCGCCGTTGTCATCATCATCATATTACTTTATCATCATCGTCGTCGGCTTCATCATCATCATTATCATCAACAACAATTCATTGTTGTCTTCATAATTGTCTTTATCATCATCATCATCAAAAAACAATTCATCACATGATCATCACCATGGTTGTCATCATCATCATCGTCAACAACAACAATTCATTATCATCGTCTTCGTCACCAACAGCATCATCATCGTAAACTATTCAGCATCATCATTATCATCATAATTGTGGTCTTTGCAGTTTTCTCTTCGTTTAGTCGTTGGAAGATAGGATGGTGAGGGAGAGAGCAGGCCACCCGCTCTCACGTGCAGAGGTTGATAAAATGAAGTCTCTGTATAATTAGTAGCTATTTCAGGTTGCTATTTTAGCTTCAGGGAATGTACTTGTGTACTGTAGATAAGTATATGTATATTATGTATGCATGTATTTATGTACGTATGTATGTATGTATATACGCTTGATATAGCACCTTGTAAGTACCTCACAAAAGCACTGAATGATCTTGACTTTGTGCAGCTTGTTGATTTGTTGAGACAGGTGTAATCGATTTAGAGCACAGTTTTTGCCATTTTCTCATAGCAGAAAATTTGTAAACAGCTTGCCTTGAACCCCAGTGGCCGTTTGATGTTGTAAACACGACGCTGGCAGGCACTGTGAAGTTAATAGAGATCGAATCAGGTTAACCCTTGTGTGGATAACCATCCATTTAATACCACACCACCTGGCGCCCACTCAGCCCTTCATCCTTTACTGGTCCGTCAATGCCCGTCAGTGCATAATAGGAGATTTAAAACGTGTCCAGTTGATGTGGTCATGTTTATGCCACAGTCGAATGATCCTTCGACCCCAGGACCTCACTTCTGAGGAGTTTCTACAAGTATGTTATCTTGACCTTTCTTTGACCTTCTTCACTGAGAGCATGACCGTTCTGTGAAGTGCGTGGGAACCTGTGTTCTTCTGTTGAATCGCAGATGGTCTCCGTGTAAATTAGATTAGAGGTACGGAGTGTGATATGATGTTTTTATCCCTGAGCAGTATGTCCCAACCCAAATGGACGTTGATGTATTGGAGCTGAAGGGAGAGCTTTTACTATGACAGTAGAGTGATTTGGTTATGATGTCCAGCTGGCGTTCCTGATGACACAGATGATGAATACAGGAAGTGATTTGTAATTTTGTAATTTGAGATTTTTAAAGCACCTCTTAGAGGATAAACTCAACAGAGGTGATTCCGATTGTTCTGCCTGTGATCATCGTTCACCAAGGAAAGGAGGAGGAGGAGGAGGAGGAGACAGACAGATGCAGACAGATAGGCACACAGACAAGCATGAGACAGAGACAGACAGAGGTATAAGAGTGATGGTAAGGTTACAGGAAAGGAGAAGAGAGGAAAGTGAGAGTAAAGAAGAGAAGATGAGATGAGAAAAAGTGAAAGGAGAAGAGGGAGAGGAAGTGAGAGAAATGGAAAGGACAGGAGAGGAAAGGAGAGAAAGGAGAGGACAGGGTAATGATGATGATGATGGTGGTGGTGATGATGATGATGATGACGACGATGATGATGACGGTGACAGTCATGATGACCACGATGAAGTTGATGAAGATGATGATGACGACTATGATGATGATTCAACAGTGCTGAAGGATTGAAACTCTAGAAGATGAACAGATTCTGATGGAATATCAGGGTAGTATATACCCGGTACACGCATGCATGCATGCATGCATACACGCATGCATGCATACATACATACATATATACATACATACACACACATACATACATACATTTATAAATATATGCACAAATGCATCAAACATACAGACTTACTAGCAAACATATACATACATGCATACGTACATGCATACACAAATGCATGCATATTTGCATAACTTTGCACATACATACGTAGGCACATATACTAGCTGGGCTGGTCTTTTCTTAACTTCGGTGTGCTTGCCAATGTCATATCCACAGCGCTAAGCCGTCAGAACTTAATAACCTGCCTGCTCTTGCAGGATATGACAAAATGCGGTCAATTTCGATAGCGGATCGATGCAACAGTACACTGCATCACATGACATCGCGTTACATTATAATTGGACGATGTTATTTTAGTGAATAACGAATGACTGATATGTGGCGGGTCGCTCTGCTGGAGGAACACGTTTCGGGAAAGCGTTTGGCTTCGGTTTCAGTCCGGACTTCATATTGGAACAAGATATCCATCGGGGCTTTTGGTGTTTCTAACAAACAACTTCGGCGCTATTGACAGCCATACATCAGCTGTATGGATCAAGGAATATTACAGCCATTACTGTGTTAGCACAGGCTGTGGGTTGCTTAGGCTCGAGCCCGGCGACTCAGAGGCGGCAGCTGGTGTGGATGCAAGCAGACAGGCAGGCGGCCAGGCAGAAGGAAAAAGAAAATAATAAAACGAGGTAAAAGATGATGAAAAGGTCAAAAGGAGAGTCACAGGCAGAGCGAGACAGAGTAGAGAGGACCAAATAGAATAGGATAGGAGACTAGAGGAGAGAAGAGGACAGACAGACAGACAGACAGACTTCGCAGGGTTAACGTTTGACAGACAGACAGACAGACTTTGCAGGGTTAACTTTTGACAGAGACAGACAGACAGACAGACAGACAGACATTGCAGGGTTAACTTTTGACAGACAGACAGACAGACACAGACTTTGGAGGGTTAACTTTTGACAGAGATACAGACAGACACAGACTTCGCAGGGTTAACTTTTGACAGACAGACAGACGGACAGACACAGACTTTGCAGGGTTAACTTTTGACAGACAGACAGACTTTGCAGGGTTAACGTTTGACAGACAGACAGACAGACAGACAGACAGACAGAGCACTGTATTCAACCCCATAGGCGGCTGACGCAGTCGCAGTAGGTCGGTGCAGAGCGCAGCTGGTGTTGTACACAATAGCATATCGATATCTGTAAAACATTATCGAGAGCAGAGGAGGGCGGAGTAGGAGCAGAAAGCAGAGGAGGAACAGAAGAAGGAGGAAGAGCAAAAGGGAAGAAGCCGGCTGTGCATACGTGGTCTGATCTCTGCTGGCGGGCGGCCTGTTTGCTACGGGGCGTGCTGCGCCGACTTATTAAGGGAGAGTGCTTGCATGCTGGTGAGTGGTTGGATAATTACTCCGCCCCAATCGTTTCTTTCCGCCCCCATGGGGGCTTGTGTGTAGGGAGCGAGGTCAGAGTTGAAGGCCACTGTCTAGTTACGGTACTCGGTGTCGACCCAGGCTGCCCGCCGAGTGTTGTCATTTGCTTTTGAGGTCAGTAGTGGATGAGGAAGGAGCTGCGGACGTCTTTTTTTAAAACCGGAATTAGGCCTAGCTGTAAGCAGAGATTTAGGGTTATATATTGACAGAGGGAAATGAATTGTCGCCTCTCATTGATTGGGTGGGTTAGATTCAGGTTTGGGGAGTGGTATATGGTGATGTTAGTATATAGGTTTGGGGTGGAAAGCCTAGTGCTATTGGTGATAGATTATATTATGTGGGAAGGGGGGGGTCGTAGACCTTATGGTATATAGTGTCTGATGGTATATAGTGTCTGATGGTATATATAGTGCCAATTTGACCTGCTGACGTGGGAAGTGAATTGTCACCTCTGGTCGAGTGGGTGCCTTTAATTTTTATCAGAGGGGTTAATGCAGACCCTGTCCCGTTCCCTTGGGTGATGCTTGCTATGGGGGACAGTCTGTACGGAGTGACGCCGGGCCAGGGTTCATTGAGATGGCGCCGGGGCTGGCATCCTTAGCCCGCATTAGATGACAGTTTGTCGAGTGAGTGGCATAGGCGGTAGTTTACCCCGTTTCGGTGAGTAGGGGGCTCTTTTGTCCTGAGGGTAAAGCTCTCTGACCGGCCTTTCAGTTGGCATGCTATGCTGCTACGAATGGCCTCAAAGTAGGCAGATGTACTAAGCGCTTGAATGAATATACATACACATTGTATACAAGACGTATATGTCTATCTATTAATAGGTTGCATGAATATACATTATTGTACATATATAGTATATATATATTTATATATTAATATATACATGGTGTATTCATTAATGCGTTATATGAATATATGCTTTGTTATAATGATGTTTATGTATATTCATTATAATTTATCTTGCATATTTATGAGGCAGTCCGTTGTACTCTTGCTCAGAGATGTTGCATAACACGAGAACGTGGAGTTATGCTGAAGGATGATAACTCGATCACCTGGATATTTTAAGACGTGGTGAATGTGGATATTTCTATCGCGAGGAACGGGTTACTCGGTCGACTGTTTATACACAATATACGAGCGTAGTCAAATCGAGCAAGAAATCCAGTAACAGACGTGAGTGACTGCTTACGCATGGAGCTCAGACTTCATGTACGTAAAGTGCATCCTTCGTCCTTTCGGCTGAGTTGTTGGAGATTTGACTTTCGAACATTGCGCATTCAAGCCATCGATTGGATCGTCGGGCCATGATCGGGTCGAGCTGTGATTGGATCGAGTTGTGATTGGGATTGAGATGGGTGGTTGCCAGGGAAAACAGCAGTCCCCCTCCTCTGGGAAAGGTAATTTCTTGTCTTGTCTTTGAAGCTTTTATTTTCTGTGTATGTTTGGTTTGGTGGTATTTTGTCTGCAGTGGCTTCTATCATAGCTGGTGCTGTGAAGTGATGTTGATTTCTTCTGTAAAGTAACATATGCGTCTGTTGTAAAATGATGTAGATGTAAAGTGATGTTAATGCTTTCTGCTGTCAATATCGTAATTGTAATTGGAAGCTTGAGATTTCTACAGTGCCCAACGAACTTATTGGGAACCAGCTTATTCACAGACACTCAGTCAAAACAAAATCGGTAGTCGGAAAGGGTTCGATTCCAAGTCAAGATCCTAGAGTCAGGCAGGCAGACATATGTTGCTGTAATGTAGTCTGTTTGCTGTAAAGAAATGTTACTTTCTTCTGCAGAGAGATTCTGCTGTAGAGATGTAACCATCTTTGGCTGTAATGTGATCATCATCCATGTAAAACTACCAGTAAACTGAAACATGTTTAACGTTAATCTTCTCATTTGCTGTTAAGTGAGGATCATCGAAACTGTGAAGTACTCCAACCTCAAGCAATCATCTTCAGTGATTATGTGTTCATGAGCATTAAATCTTCAACAATAGTTCGGCTGGGAAAAGCCATAAAATTTTGTTTAACACCTGCAGTTTGGTTTTCAAAGCGTGAGAGAAATGCTACTAGAAGGCACTGAACTGTAAAATTGTCTCTAGGGACTTGAGTCACTTGACTTGTTGTAGACAGCCAGTGAGCATTGGGTGTAACTACTTAACATGTCACTTGACTTGGTGTAGACAGCCAGTGAGCATTGGGTGTAACTACTTAACATGTCACTTGACTTGGTGTAGACAGCCAGTGAGCATTGGGTGTAACTACTTAACATGTCACTTGACTTGGTGGAACTTGAGTCACTTGACTTGGTGTAGACAGCCAGTGAGCATTGGGTGTAACTACTTAACATTTCCCATAACTGCCTGTAGAGTATTTCTGCAAGTGTCTTGCTATGCCATAACCTTTTATATAAAAAGCTGAAACTATTTTAAGGCAATTTTTAAAAGTAGTTTGCGATTTGCAGCTAAAAATGCTATTAGTTTTTGCGTTTAATATTTGTGTGTCTGCATAGTGATGTCATCATTTCATATGTTTTTCAACCAGTTGAGATTTTTCTCCCTTTTATCATCTGCCAAATGTAATTTGCTTTCAAGTTTAGTTGTATTCCGTGTCATCTATTTCATGGGTTCTGCATGAGTGCAGAAGTCAGCAGGCGGTGACTTCTAGTTATCTGAGCCCTATTTGCCTACTGATGTACCTTTTGTTCTTAACGACTTTAACATCATTTCAGCTATGGTAGGCCGTTTTTTACGAGGTACTTAAAAGGCATTATGTTAAGTGTCTGCGTACATGCAGACATATATGCATTCATGTATAGGAATGATGTTCCAGAAGGAAAATGGACAGTGAGTGCTACCAATTAAGTGCACAGGCTTTTTTCCTGTCTTGCCTTGGATTCTGAAGCTATTTTGAAGTCACTTCGAAGAGGCAGACTTTTAAATCAGTTGCCCGTGGCACTCTTACAAGTAGTGTCTAGAAACTGGATGTTAATGCGACTGTTGCACACTTGGATATAAACTGTCTGATGTCAAAGCATATTTGTCTAGAATGGTAGAAATTACTGCAGCTAAAACGCACTTGGATATAAAATGTCTGATATCAAAGTACCTTTGAGGCCTCAGCAGGTAGAACTAACTAAGTCCTCTACATTTTGTGTTGTGTATTTGACTTAGTTGCTGCTTCTTATTTTGTGAGGCCTCATTTATTGTGGCCTGCTGCCAACAATTTTTGACCAGAGACTTTAAAAGCCACATTACTGTTTGACTGTGGAACAAAACGACTGCTTTATAATCAGACAGTTGATGTCTGCAAGCATTCGGGCGACATCAGTATCTCCTCTTTCCAGGCATAACTTTTAAGGATGTTGATGGCGAGATACCAGATCCTGCCGCATTTGCCTTTCAACTGTACCCCCGGAGTTCAATCCTGGTGGGTCATGTGAAATTGGCAATTTTCTGGCTGACCTTCTGACCTGCAAGTGAACGTCCAGTTGTCAAGTTGTCATTGTCGTGCTTTACATCAGCAAAAAGATCCTTCAAACCCGGATTCATGTCTCTGAGGACTGTTTTTTATACTTGTTGGCATTTAATTGTAATAAGTGACAGATTACCTTACCATACCTAATGTTATCTCACCTCTACCTTACCCATGCCTCACCTCTACTTTACCTTTCATTGCCTGATGTTATACCCTATGTCATACTATTACCTTATGTTACATTACATTGTACCTTATATCATGCCTTATCTTGTCTTACCTAACATTGACTTACATCATTTTTATAATACTTTATGCCATACCATAGCATTCTTTACCCTACCTTACCTTGACTTATGCTTTTTTACCATATTATACGTTACCCTTTTTGTTCTTGCCTTAAAAGCCTTGAGTTGGAGGACACTCCAAAACACTTCTTGGCCGAGAAAGGCGGATATTTTGGGGTCTGAAAAGGGTGTGGTTGATACAACTCAAACAAAAGTCTGTTTGTCTCTGTCTCTCCCTAAGGCTTTGATTAATCAGTGGCCCTCTTGTGACATCCTGAGGAAACACTGACAGGAAACGAATACTGAACAACAGGAGGTGCTGCTGTACTTGACCATTTCTGTTAAAGATCAGCGTGGGTGGATGAGGGGATGAAGATTGGGGCAGGGAGGAATTTTGAGATTAGTTTGCATGCACCGTTCTTGCCTGCTGAAGTAGGATATCATGAGCACGAAAAAGTACCGTTCAGTAGATGAAATTTCTTGACAAGAATCAAAGCAATGGTCTTTTGAAGAGCCCTACCATTGACAGGAATTGGAGTTTGATAGTCTGTGTGAGAGGTACTTAAAGAGCATTACGTCAAGTGTGCTAATGCATACGTACCTACTTGAGAATTGAGGCCAAGGCCTTTGAAGAGCCATACCACCGAACCAGTGTGGGCCTTTTACTTTTACTTTTAAATCAGTTAGTCTACTTCACCTTATCTTACCTGGCTGCATATATTACTGAACAGTTGAGCAGTTGATTGGGGACTGAACCTGTGGCTTATCTGGGAAGTTTCTTTTTTTGGAAGTCATCTAAAATGCAGCAGATGGTATAAGCAATTAGCAAAACCCGGAAGTTATCGAAAGAAAAAGAAACGATGATTGACTGAATATAATAAATGATCAGGAATGTTAAACTAAAAAACTATTTATCTTTCTAATTGGTGGATGATGCATAAGTGGCTGGCGTTCATCCTCGATTCAATTCCTGGTATCCAGTTTGGAGTAGACAATTTGTTCTTGAGCCAAACAGCCTGTAAACATAGCTTCTTCCATTGTTTGATTGTTTATACTGCTTATACCTTACTTGCTTGACCTGCCTTACCTGATCTTACCTTACCTTATCTTACCAGTAAATACTTCATCACGATTGATTACCTTGTTACCTTGTATGGTACCTTGATTGATGGTGGTATGTGATAAATGTGATGCTAAATTTGCCTACCTTGTTTTACATTTTTTCATTGACCTGAAGGTAAACATGGTAATTGAAGGTAACAGTTGATAAATGCGTTGTTACCTTCGCTTACTTTTGTTACCTTCTTCGATGAGGGATGTGCTGATGGGAGGCGTGTGGTGCTACTGAGTCTTGAGATGCTGAGAGCATCTATTGGCTGCTGCTGCTGCTGGGCTGTTGTTTCTGGTGCATCTTAGTGAGCAGATGGTTTCAGTCCAGTCAACGAGGCGTCGGCTGTGCATCGTTTGATGGTTGCGTCATCACTTTCAGGGCTCCGCTGAGCTCATGTTCTGCTCCAGCAGATGATCTTGCCCAATCTCCAACCCCATTTTAGCCGTCAGGCTCACTCCCCATCTGCCTAGAAAACTCCCCTTCCTGCAGTCCACCGAACAAACTCCCCCCGCACTTTCAGTCCACCCAATAAACTCCCACACTAACTCCTCTCTCCCTAATCCACCCAAAAAAGTTAGTTTCAGTATGACCCAACATCTCCTCATATCCACCCCAAACGCCCTCAATCCACTCAACAGCCTCCCCACAATTCACCAATCCCTCAGTAAACTTTCCTCCCTAAATCCACCCAACAAGCCGCCATCAACTGACCCAAAACTAACTGCATCAGTATGAGAGTTATGTAATGTAGTCCAGCAATGTTGTGTAATGTAATAGTGGGTTTGTTTCTATGAAATGTAATGCTATTGGATACTTATGTTGTTAAGAGGATGATGGTGGTGATGATGATGATGATGATGGTGATGATAATGGTGGTGGTGATGGTGCGGTGGTGGTGATGGTGGTGGTGATGGTGGTGGTGGTGATGATGGTGGTGGTGGTGATGATGGCGATGGTGATATTGAGGAGTAGGAGGTGAAAGTGGGGTGATGGTGTCAGTGTTTATGTTGATTGACTGGTGGTTTATGATGATGGGAGTGATCTTGTAATTTTTGGTGGTAGTGGTTTTGAGGTGGTGGTAGATGGATGGTGGCGGCAGCTGCAGGACTAATGAGGCGAGCGTGTGATGGGAATCTTTAAAAAAATAAAATGCGTAAATATTAAGACATTTCTGATTTATATCTTGCAGTCAGTCGCCATAAAAAAAGACAAAGGCTTTGGGGGAAATTATCTGCCACGTTTATGTTTTCTTATCAGCCAGATGTGCTCTGGCTGATAGCTCTAGTATTTTCAGCTTTGTCGACTTTGTCTTATTATGTAATTTGCCTTCCTACTTACCTCACCTTAACTACCCGTCCTAAACTTAAATTACCTTAAATTACCTTCGTTACCTTTCTTATGTTACTTTGCCTTTGTTATCTTACTAATTCCTTACCTTAACTTACCTTCCTTTCCTTTACATACCTTTCCTTATCTTAGCCCTACCTTTTGCCTTCCTTTCCTTACCTTACATTCTTTACCTTAATTTAACTTCATTACCGTAATGTTCCTTCCTTACTTTAACCTAAAATGCCTTCCATTACCTTACTTTACTTTCTGTATGTTATGTTACCATGCATTGTCTTCCTAACCTTACATTACCTTAACATACCTTCTTCGTGATATATTGCTTTGCCTTCCTTACCTTACCTTCCGTATTCTACTTTTCCTTCCCTTACCTTATGTTTCTTATCATACTTTACCTTACCCAACATTACCTTATCTTCGTTTCTTCATTTCCTGCCCTTATCGTGTCATTGGGTAACTAATGGTATTTAAGATAAACTCGGATAAACTCATCTGTCACTTGCAGGGGCTTTGTGTAGGAATGTTTGTGTAAATCGACTTAGAAGAAGCACAAAATGAGGCGCATTTGTTTGTTTAGTTGCGTTGGATCGGTGGGGAAAGAGCCGTGAAATCATCGCGATTGCTCATCCAAAACACCATTATTATTTCCTGTGACGTGTGGCCAGACCAATAGCAATGGAATAAAACCTGTTTATTGAAACATTAATAGAATCAGGCAGGCAGGCAGGCAGGCAGGCAGGCAGGCAGGCAGGCAGGCAGGCAGGCAGGCAGGCAGGCAGGCAGGCAGGCAGGCAGGCAGGCAGGCAGGCAGGCAGGCAGGCAGGCAATGGGAGAGTAAAGAGAGATAAACACACAGACACAGAGAGCGTCAAAGACAGAAAACAAGAGAGGGAGAGAGACAGACAAACAGATACACAGACACAGCCTATCTTAAGGTCCCTGCAAATTCAAACTCTCTCAGAGCGGCACAAAACGAAGGCTGGAGCGCAGCGCTTAAATTTCTCGGCCACATGCTAAGCGGTAATTATTTTATCGTTCAATTGCTATTTCAGGCTTATTCAGGTCGTGTTCCATCTAATCGGGCTTCATTATTAGGCCGACTTTATTGGCTAGTAGCTGTACAATGCCACCACCGGCACCACCTTATTCCCGAAGCCCCGTTTATCGAAATTGTCCCACCACGTTCTCTCGTCCAACGTGTTTATTTCGAAGCAATTATCCCCTCCAGGATGTTTTTATGGCCAGGGCAGTTTGATTAGTTTACGAGCTGTGGGGTGTTGTGTCACGGACGTCTAAATCAGTTGATCCCCGTACTTAAGTCAGCTTTAAGTTGTGTCTGCTTCCTAAATTGCTGTGACTCCTTGGTCTTGATGAGAACGTGATGGGGAGTAGTGGGATGACTGGGGGTTGGTGGGAGCTGATTCTTCCTGGGTCCTTTCCCCGCTGCCAGAAAATGTGTTCTTATTTTGTTATACTTGTATTTCAAGCAGCTGTGGTTAGGTATTTCCCCGTCAAGTAGTCTCTTGTACTGTTCTTCAGGCAACTACCCTTGGATGCTGCCCCAAAATGGTCTCTTATTATACTGTTCCTGATAACTGCCTTGGATCCATACTTTTACATAAAATAATGCTTTCTTCTGTTTTGGACCAACTTCTTGGAATTGTTTTTCTTTGCATATAAGCAGGTTTTATTCAGTTACTGTTGGTCTGGCCACACGTCACAGGAAATAATGGACATTATTGCAGCTAAAGTCTATAAAATAGACATTATTTCATAAATTATGTTACATGACAAATCATTACATTACACTTGAACGTGACAGTTAATCTGGTCACTAAAGTGTGACAGTGAGAGAGTTAACACAATTTTTATATGATGAAAGAGATCACGTGAATGTGACAGTGAATTAGGTCACTCAGTGCTGAACATGTTAAAGGAACTTATTTGAGCCCTTATGTTCTGGAGTTGAACAATAAAACCTAACCTCTGCTTCTGCCGGATTGTTTTTATAATTATCGAATGCACTGTTTGCCTCTGTCAGTGGTAACCACGTGACTAATTGCCGAACCATTGTCTGTATATTGTCTGCTTATTTGCTTCAATTATTGTTTTCATTGTTTTAATTAGTTCCGGGGAAAATGGGTTGGTTTTCACTGAATAAAAGGAACACATTACGAATTAGATTTCTGCAAAATTTTAGGGTGAAATTGTGTAGTTGGTTTGTTGGTATTTTAAAATATTTAAAAATATTTGTATTTTTATGTGTATTCCATATTATTAAATATAAGTAAAGTATCTCATATCCCACAAGTGAAATGTATGGGAGGCGTTCATTTCCTTTTCTTGGCCCTTGAGCCGGCAATGGACAAATGCCAAGGTCCTGAACATGGGGCCAGTGCATCACAGGACTTACTGTTTACTTCCCAGCATATGCCAGCACCAAATTATACTGCTTGGTGACAGAGGCATAGTGTGTGCAAACAACTTACACGGAGTCGAACCCGCAACCGCATGTTCATTGACCAAACGCGTTACCGATAGACCACCGCGCCGCACTTACCACTTATTAAATATAATTTCTAATTTAATACCTGTTAAACCTTTTCATCTGCTTTCAGTATATTTGCTTTTTATTTTTACACATGTAAACAAATTTAGAGTTTTATGGACTTTAGCTGCAATGCAAGGAGTCCAGAATAGGGTAATTAAAGCACCCAGCTGGGTATGATGAAGCCGGCTTCCTTATTCCGAGGTCTCTGTATAAACTTTAAACCCTGATATTTAATAACAGTGGAGCTAAATTGAAAAGCTCGGCCCATTCTATCTGACTCACTTAAGGCACCCGCTGTTTAATACCCCACTTAAAACCTTTGCTGTGTCCTATGGTGTCTTGTTAACTGTGAAAAGGAAGTCTATTAGAAGAGCCCCACCCCGCTGGGAACTAACCGAAGCAGGGTACCTACTGGTTAGGATCAATGCCATAATCCACACCCCTGCAGAGATTTTCCCCCAAACCCAAAATCTCACATTGGACCATTTCAGGGTTTGAAGCACAATGGGCCTGCTTAGATCGAATCTATTGGAAACGTGTCCATTATTGCCAAATGATTAACTTCTTCGGTGGGAGTTGTAGGTCTGTGGAGAAGTTTGGATGATAGTATGACTACGTAGACACTATCATAGCTTTCTAGAGGTTGCTTTGGAAGAATTGTCCTTTGACTGAACCGGGTATCTTGTCAAATGCAGTGGTTCTAAAACAGCTGAAGTGTCTTCTGAACATGTTAAGCCCATGTTATGTTATGTTATTTATTGTTACGTGTTGTTATACTTTATGTGTTGTTACGTTATGTTGTTTCATTATACTGTGTTATGTTATGCAACACTGACTTCTCTCCACTCCTACCCATAATAACAGGTGTACATTTTAGGCCGTGGGAGTTTAAGCCCAGGGCCAAATTGCAACCCTGGACCTTGGATGCCTGCCAAAACTCCAGAACTGGAGAGTAATTCTGCTCTTTGACACGGTTGAGTGGTTTCAATGACAGTGAATTCAGTGAACTGTGTCACTGGCCCATGTGGCTGCATCCTGTTACATCAACAACGACCCTGGATCAGATCCCTTTAGCACAGGAAAATGTTAGAGATATTTCTTGCCAGTGTATAAAATTCTCTGTTTGATGCCTAATTAATTTAGGGCAGCCTTGGATCTTCTTCTTGAAGGCGCCTTTCCTTGCCTTTTATGATATACCTGATCTAGCATTGCCTTATTTACGTTACCTTACTTTTACTTACCCTAATCAGTTACCTTCCTAGCCTTGCCGTTCCTTTACCTTACCAAACCATTCCTAACAGATGACATTTCTTGCCTTTCGTTTTCGTTTTCTTGTCCTTGAATTACTTTACCTAGCATTACCTTACTTTTACTTTATACCATACCCAAAACATTTACTTTCATTGCTTTTCCTTTGATTTTCCTTTGATTTTCTTTTTTTCCCTTTTCTTAACTTGCCTTAATAACTGTACCTCACAAATGACCTTCCTTAGTCCTTACCTTATCTTATCCGACCTTCTGATGATATATATAGTGAGGCCTTTTATTTTCATTTCTTGGTTCTTTTTATGTAGGAATTTAGACAGTTCAAGTATCTTTGAGCGTTGGTTAGATTGCTTCTCCTGTAGTCGGATTGTTTGGTCTTATGATCTGGTTTTATGTTTCGGCATGTTGAGATGTTCCTTCGTGTTTTGATCTAGTGTTGAATTCTGTCTGAAGCGGCCATTTTGTTCTTCCTCGCTTCTGCCTTGAACTGCGTCAGTGGGCTTGTTTGGTTGTGGTTTTTGATTTTTCATTTTCTGAATAGATTCACTAAATGCTTCATAACTGGCTTCAAATCAGATCTAACCTAACCTAATCTTATCTGGAGAGTTCTGTAGCAGCACACACACACATACACACACAGACACATACACACACATCAATTGTTGGTTGCATGACGTTTGTTTGATGGGGGCATTGTTTTTGTATGTATGTGTGTGCCTATGTGTTTGTGTGCCAGTATGTACATGCGTGTGCATGGATGAGTGTGCCTTTGTGTTTTTGTGCTTGTGAATGCCTTTGTTTTTGTGCCTGTGTGTTTGTGTGCATGTATGTGTGTGTGCCTGTATGTTTGTGTGCCTGTGTGTTTGTGTGCATGTTTGTTTGTGTGCCTGCATGTTTGTGTGTCTGCATGTGTATGTGTGTGCTTGTATATATGTGTCTTTATGTGTGTGCTTTTGTGTGCGCCTGTATATATATGTGTGTGTGTGTCTTTGTGTTCCTGTATTTGTGTGCAGCCTGGTATTTTGTTGTGTTGGTTAGTTGGGTGTGGTTGTTAATGGATTTTCTTTGTCTTGGATGCAGTCAGTTGGTGATGTTGGTTGAAGTGCAGGGAACTGTCTTCGGATGATGATGAAGATGATGCACTCCGCAACCACCTCCTCCGATAATCTTGCCAGACTTTACTTCTTGACTGGTTTATATTTCCTCACCCGGTCGCCCGTCGGACGAGTGAAGCTGTCAGTCTGTCTGGAGATGCCATCCTTTGTGGCTCTGTTCATAGGCCTCTCCCGCCCTACCTCCCTCTGTGAGTTTGTTTGTCTGCTTGGTTGTCCCTGTGGCTATGTCTGCAAGTTCATCTCTGTGCCGGTCTGTGTTTGTGTTTGTTTACATGAGTCTGGTGCCCTCTGTGGGTCTGCTGAGGGTGCCTTACTGTGTGGGTCCGTCTGTGCCTTCTTGTATGGGTCTGTCTGTCTCTGTCTGACTGTCTGTCTGTAAGTGCTTCCTTGTGTCTGTGTGTGTCTGTCTGTGTGTCTGTCTTTGTCTTCTGTCTGTCAGTGTCTGTCTGTCAGTGTGTCTGTGTGTGTGTCAGTCTGTCTGCCTGTCTGTCTGTCTGTGCCTCCCTCTGTGGCTCTTTGTGATATCCTTTTAACTTAAAGAGGAACAGCGTTTGCTTTCTATCCGTGCCATGATTATCCGCCATTTCCTGTATCTCGCATATCTTAATTGGATCCAGATGTCTTGCTCCCGGTGTCTCTCCCACCCCCATACCTCCCTCCAAAACCCCACCCCCGCCCCAATGAATCGGCGCCTAGAATAGCGACTGATGATTGAAGGCGCAGCTGTCCTTAGTTCGTCAGTGTTCCTCTTTCCCGGGTATGGCATCGGTTCAGTGCTTCAGCATCTGGACCCTCACTCGCTACCCCTGAGGGGTGGGTGAGGAGGAAGGCACTCCGGATGGACGGCCGGTGGTGGACTAATTGGATTCAGAAGATTCGGGTAAACACCCGGACCAAAGGTGTTATCCCGACTCATATGCACTCTTACAAGTCATATCTAGGTACAGCAGACATCACTGTTGTAACTTTATTAGACATCAACTGTGTGATAATAAAGTGCAGTCGCTGGGTCCTACGCTCTTTAAAAAGTAATGCCTGGGAGCAGAAAACACTACTTTAGCCTCGCATGGACATCAGTTAGTTGTCTGGTAATAAATGTAGTGCAGTCGTTGTGGCTTAAGACTACTAGAAATTAGACAAAACAGTCTGGCGACAGGCCACAATGAATACACTTTGACATTCAACATCTTGCCGGTGAGTGCTCCGAGCACACTAGTATCTGTTCTTGGCAGACATTGCACTTAGAGTGCGTAACGATGTTCAGTGGCAGAAAGAAAGCCTCACCTGGTAATCATCATTTGCTGATTGTTGGCAGCCATCGTCTAAGTCTGTGGCTGCTGCAGTCTTCTCCCGTCTGTTTTTCCACTTGGAATCGTTGCCAACGTCCATAGCTTCCTTTTTTCCCCACCGACCTGTTTTAATTGCTAAGGCCTTTCTGGAAAATGGCCGCAGCCCCTGTGGACTCATGGTTGGGCTCTTAATGGCTTGTCAGCTGAACTGAACTCTTTTGTATGTGCCTTTGAGAAGCCCGAACCTGAGGTGCTATAAAAATGTTTAGATACTTACATTGGCTGTAAGGGCATTAAGTTTTTTCAATGATTTTCATCACTACATCTGAAAGTGAAGGATAAAATGTTAAAAATTAAGTGGCAAGCCTGTTGAGGATAGCAGACAGACGGACAGACCGACGAATAGACAGACAGAAAGAAATAGTTCAGTGTTTGACTCATGAATCTGCAATTCATGGGTCAGGATACTGACCTTGCGCACACGTGCATACAGACAGACAGACACACACACACAAACAGACAGGCAGGCAGACAGACACACACAGACAGGCAATCTGTGCCTCTCAGCCTGTCTTCCAGTCTGTTTCTGCTGCCTGTCTTTGTCAGTGTGTCTTTGTATTTGTCTTCCTAAATTCTATTCATGTTTCCTTTGAGGTATCTGTTAACGGTTCATAAGAACAACCGAAGTCCTAGTTTAACTCATGAATATTCAAATATTCAACAATTCAAACCTTAAAACTGTGTTCATATGTCTGTGCCTTTACACCTTTTATCACTCTATGAATGTATCTCTCTCCCTCATTCTCTTCTATCTGTCTGTCTGTCTTTCTGCGTGACATGTAAACGGACAAATATCTCACCTTTGTGGATCTTAAATGACACCATTTTAGATCTTTAATCATATTTTTAGGATCTTAAATCATACCTTCTTAGATCTTAAATCTTATGGCTTTCTACAGTCTCTCTCTCTCTCTCTCTCTCTCTCTCTCTCTCTCTCTCTCTCTCTCTCTCTCTCTCTCTCCAGTATGTCTGTCTTTCTGTCTGACATGTAAACAGACAAAAATCTTACCTTTTTGAATCTTTAATCATATTTTTAAAGATCTTAGAACATACCTTTGTAAATCTTAAATTACACTTATCTTTAAAGCCTTTTTGGGTTAGTGCAGTCCCTACACGGGGACATTAAATGGCGTTGCGTCCATTCAAACGGATTATGGTGGTGAAGGATCACACCTGATAAATTCACTGAAAAATTAGCAGGGTCGAGGCCATAAGGTCGCTATGGAAAAACGTGTACATTTACATTTACACTGTTTCTTTTTGACGGCCATGTTGTTTGAGAGGTTTTCTCAGAGGTTGTTATGCAAACAAGAAAAGCCACAGGCATCCGTGCATCACGGGTGATGATGTAACGTGATTGAGGAGAGGGAATTAATCATAACGTGTTTTACTTTTAGTAAATACCCTCGAAATACGAAATACGTCTCCCCGGCATGGGGTCATGACCTCTGTCAGATTTGGTTTAATAGCCTGTAGTTCAGTCAGTGGGAAGCACTCCCTTGCCAGCGCCAGTAATCACCAAGGGTCTACTTACAGGTAGGCAGGTGTAGGTAGGTGTTTAGTGGGGCACCTGCCTTAGAGGAGCCCCGATGTGACAGCATAATTCGACACCTGATTGATTATTACTCTGAGTATCTGTCAACAGATGTAGGCCGTGTTCACTGCACTTAATCTGATAGTAATAATATTATTCAATAACTAACGACAGGCTGGCTGTATATAGCGTGTATATGTGTATGTATGTGTGTATGTGTGTATGTATGTGTGTATGTGTGTGTATGTATGTATTTGTGTGTATATGTGTATGTATGTGTGTATATATGCGTGTGTATGTGTGTATGTAGTGTGCGTTGGTAGGTGGGTGTATGTATGGATGTGTGTATGTGTGACATGTATGTGTGTAGCTTTGCATTTTAAATACCTGTCAAAAGGCAATAGTGGGTATGGTAAATGTGGTTCAGGTGGGTTAAGAACAAGATTATGTGTAAACAAATGATGTCCAAACTGCTTGAAAAGTCACCGCTGACAGGCTCTCGCATGCATGTAGAACCTAACCAACAGAGTGGCCTCTCTAATACATGCATCGGTTCAGTGTCTCAGCATCTGGAACTTCACTCTGTACCCTGGCGGTGGCGGGTGAGGAGGGAATGCACATACATACATATATATGTGGTGTATGGATGGATGGATGTGATGTATATGTGATGTATGGCTAAATGTATATATCATATGCATGAATGTGTGTTGTATATATGTATGTTTGTATGTATGTATGATTGTATATGTGCATGTATGCATGTATGTATCTAGACACTTTATGTAGTGCCTTTTTGCATGCAGTCGTCCCAGGTGTTAGTGATTCTTGCAACCCAAGATGAGGCTGACCCTCATAAACTGAAGGGAACAGGGCGTTTTTATCAGTCCCCGTCCCTCATCTGTGTGGATGGGGCTGGGGTAAGTGCCGCAATGATTCGTGCAGCTCAAGACTGGTTTAACCCTCACAGTGTGAAGGGAAGGAGGCGTTTTATTACTGTTCCCAACCCCCTATATATATATTATGGGTTGGGTTGTGCTTTGCGTACTTGCTGTTTGGCATACTCTGTGTGGGAAGCATTTCATTAGGATGGCCAAACAAGACCTTCATCCCGCCTACCACGATGGCGTACTGCCTGTTCCAATCTGCTCAGCTCAAAACACATTCTTGCACACGTACATGTATTGATTATTTATATCCTGTGAAGCTTTACTTAAAGCCATCTGTCTGCCTGTATGTCAGTCAGTCAGTCTCTGTCTGTCTGTGTGTGTGTGTGTGTGTCTGTCTGGTCATCTGCATCATCGTGACCGTCTGTCTGTCTGTGCATCTGTCTGTCTGTGCATCTGTCTGTCTGTGCGTCTGTCTGTGTGTCTGTCTGTCTGGTCATCTGCATCATCGTGACCGTCTGTCTGTCTGTGCGTCTGTCTGTCTGTGCATCTGTCTATCTGTGCATCTGTCTGTCTGTGTGTCTGTCTGTCTGTGTGTCTGTCTTTCTGTCTGTTCATCTGCATCATCGTGGCTGTCTGTCTGGCTGTGTTTGGATTTGTGTGTTGCTGTCTGCCACTGTCAGTCTCATGTCTTGTTGGTCTCTTGTGTTATGTTTGCTTGTTTGTGTGTGTGTGTGTTCCATTACATGCCTGTCTTTTTCAGCATATGTGCGAATCTGTATTGTGTGTGTGTGTCTTGTCTTGTCTGGTCTTTCTCCTGTTTTGCTCTCAGTCTGGCTATCTGTCCTGTTCGCTAACACTCCTCACTAACAGTGCTGCCCTGCTAAGTGTGACGCTTCGTCACTGGGGATCATTCCTTCTGGTCTCCTGCAACAGAATTGGTCTCTTAAAATTTCAGGTACCTTTTTAAAGCAAATTAGATTTGTCATAACAGAACATGAATAGCCCAGGGTATAGCTAACTCTCCAGTTCCTTTGATAATGTCTGAATCCCGAGTTGCTAGTTGCTAGTGTGGATAGACACTCATCTACATAAACTGTCTGGTGTGAAGCACATTCTGTTTTGCCTGCAGGCAACAATTTTGTTGTATTACTACAAAAGGGAAGGATAATGTCTGGCTAGAAGACCACGGTGATTGTGCCGTATTACCAGATAATTGATGTCTTTAGAATATTCTGGCAGCTTCAGTATCTGCTATATCCAGACGTTGCTTTTAAGAGTCTCCTTTCTCTGCATTTCTTTGATGATAGAACTACAGAAACATCAAGTGTACTACAACTTGCTACGGAACATGAAGTCTAGTGCAATACAAAATTCCACAAAACATGAGGACTATGTCCTACTAATTGCTACAAAAACACCAAGTGTACTAGAAAAAAGGCAAAATTCGGTCGGCAATTGATTGTTTTTAAAAGCAGAGCATGAAGTGGATTCGGTTTGTGATAATTGGATTGGTATTTTTGTTTGTCGCCGGGTCCGTTATTACTGTGGATTGATTCATTAATTTTGCAATATTTACCCAGAGAACCAGGGTTGTATTGTCGAGCATGTCAACAACCAATTGTAGCTTCAAAAAAGACTGGTCTCTTCACAGTGGCTTGTTCTCAGCGGGCAGCTGACTGGTTGGGGCTGTTCAACTTTAGACCCGAAAACATAACTGATATTTTGACTCGAGTTACCTTTATTATTTTTACCCATCAGGATTTAAAAAGATCTGGAGATTAATAATAATGATAATAATAAATAATAAAGGTAATAATAATATAATAATAATAATAATAATAGTAATAATTATAATAAAATTATTATTACTAGTATTATTACTATTATTATTATGGTTTAATATGAAATAGAATGATCGCTCAAGGATTTTTAAATATGTCTAGAGATTGTAATGTATGTAATTATTGCCCTAAGGTGCATAACAGTGTAGTGTACAATAAATAAGTGAATTAATATATGAATAAATAACTGATAATAAACTATACGTCTTATGAATTATGGTGATTTATAAATCTTCATTTTACTTAGGCTTTTCTAAACAAAAATAATCGAGACTTTCCTTTCTCTTTTTTTAAATATTAACTGTACGTTGTATGATCGCAATATCATAAGATCATAAGATCTTATTACAATTGCAGTTACAGTTACATAAAGTATCATAGCATTATAAACCACCAGCTGTATAAACTGACATTTCACATTAAAGTTATTAGTTAAAGGGGTTAACCCATCTGGAATAAACTTCCTACTGTAGAATCAGAAATGCATATCTTTGTGTGTGTGTGCCATTCTGTATGTCTGCCCTTGTGGCAGTGCATCTTTCTTTGTTTTGTTTGCTTTGCTTTGTGTTTAATTGTTTACATGTTTGTCCACACCTACAATTCTTTGCTCAGCTGATGGACATATGGCGTGTTAACAGATGCATTACTTACTTACTTACTTGCATTTGTAATGTAACTTGTTTCAGATGTGCGCCAGACGCGAACGAAGACTCCGAAGTCTTCGGTTGGTTTACTGAAGCGACCGCATCAACCAGATGTCGTCTGTAAGTCTTTGCTGAGCGAAGACTTGGTCAACGAGATCGAACGCCTCAAGGAGATCTGCGAACTGCGGACAAAGGAGCTGCATTCGATTCGATCAAAGCTAAATGAAAGGAATCTCGGATTCGAAGCGATGACGGTCCTCGTGAAATATCTCACGGAAGAGGTATGGCTGTCGGTCGGTTTGTTAGTCTGCATTATTTTTTTTCTTTTCCCCGAGGTGTATATAATCCCTCAGGATTAAAAAAATGTCCAGGGAAAATTTTTATTATTATTCTTTGTTAAAAATTTTATTATTATTATTATTATGTAATGTAATGTGTCACTGTGTGTAATGTAATGTAGATGAAGATTTTTGGTTGCCCCTTCTAATTAGCTGTCTTGCCCTTTTGGTTTTTCAAATTGCTTATCCACCTAATAATTCTAGTTATCTGAGCATTATTTACTTACAGATGAACTTTTTAAACACTACTAAGGCTGGCACAGAAGTGTTTTTGTGAGGTAGTTAAAAGGCAGATATGAATTATCTAGATAATATAATTATGTCTTGTGTTATTGTTTTAGCTGAATGCTTTTTCCTGCCCGCTTCTCGCCAGCCAGCTGCAAGAGGCCAAAGGTCAACTAGTGAATGCTAGTAAACAATTAGGTAAAGAAAAAGCTGCCCTGTCGATTTAACCGAGCTTCAGTTTTTATTTAGGCTGTTACCATAAATACCACAGCTGTCCGAATTATTACTGGACAGCATGTCTCGTGGACACTTATTTCTGACTGTGAATCATTTTGCACCACCTATAAACATTAAGAAAAATCGTGTCAGGCACAGCTTTCTAAACTTTTGGAGGAAATTTACTAGCTGGGTTATAGGTAGCCTGATATGTTTAACAGATTGCTGGTACATATGCCCTGTTGACTCCATGCTTAGGGTTGAATCCCAGTGTCTCATAGGTAATCAGTGGTTGCAGTTAATCACAGTACTAAAAGTAATGTCTGAAAACAGCAGGCACTAATGTAGCCTGGATGCTTATAAACAGATTGTCTCCAATTAAACTAAATTTCAGTGACTGGCTTTAATTTGAGACTATTTGTCTGTGAGCATCCTGGCTAATATTGTGTCTGCTGTTTGCAGACATTACTGATAATCAGACTATTGTGGTTGTTAGTAATCAGAAAAAATTGTCGGTGACATTGAATGTGATTTGACACCAGACATTTTAGTGCATGAGTGAATGAATAAACAGATGAATTGGTAAATCAATGTAAGAATCAAGTGCTTGTGGAATGAATGAATGAACGATTGAATGAATGAATGAGTGAAGTGCTTGTGGTCCTTACAGTGGCTTGAATGAACCTACACTTACTGCGTTACTAGACTTATTGCTCAAGGAATTACCCGCACGCAGTTCATAGTTCCTTAGTGATAACCATAAATGCCAAAGTGAGTTTGAAAAAACACCTGAACACAATCTTTTTTCAGACGATCTGATTCAGATGCGCAACTTTCTGATGCAAGAGAGAGAACGACTGCAAGAGAAGCACAAGAATGAACTGTTTCGTTTGCATGTCAGTCACCAGGTGGAGCAGCAGTCGCTTGAGTCTCGACTGAAAGAAGAGGCTCAGAAGAAACAAGAAGAAGGTAAACTGTGCCAGGTGAAATATAGTCAACCTCTCAAAAGGCTGAAACATGGAATGTACCAGGGTCCATTTTCCATCGTTCCCTAAGTCTTCCATGGCATTGAAATTGGGGCACCACAGACTAATACCTGTAAAGGTGATCCTTGTGATTCTGATGATTGTTGCATTGATTGAAGTGTCGTGGATTGATAGCTGTAAACGTGATCCTGGTAATTGGATTAGATTGGAGCTGGATTAAATTGCGATTGGATTCAAGTGGGATGGCATTGGAACGAGTTGATTAGTATTGTGATGTTTGATGGGATTGTTAGACCTTTAAAGATCGTACTGATGAAACCGATATTGTAATTAATTTCACTTTGTCGTTAACGATTTTGATGTGAAATTAATAAGTGAAAACTGTTTCTGTTGTAGTTTTACAACAACTTAGCTGTGAATTGAATGGCGTGCAACTAAAGCATAGTCAAGACGTAAGCGTCGACCAAATCGATTCATCTTGTTTAGTATCAGAGTCTGCTAATCAAATCAAATCGTAAAGCTTCTATAGTGCCACTGTATTATACACTGGGTTTCAATCAGTGGTCGCTTCTAAGTGAACCAGTAGGCAAGTTCACCATCTGTGATCATTTTGATTGAAATCTAGCTGAGCAATTAACAGAAATAGGAAATAGATAAGTTTAGGGTTTTGGGGGTATCTGTAACAATAGGAAAGACGAAATAAGATAATGCAGGTTTTGTGTACAAGGACTTGGAATGGATAATGTTTAGCATGTAGAAGTATACCATCCATCATCATCGTCGTCGTCGTCGTCATCGTCATCACATCATTGCTATCCACCACCAGCGTCATCATCATCACATCATCACCTCATCATCGCCACCACCACCACCATTGTCATCATCATCATCATGATCTGTGCTACTTCTATAGCGTTGCCATTTCCACAGCACGTAGCCAGCCGTCTCTATTTGGGCTCTTCTCCAGTCTATTTATAGCTTGAACTTTAGTGGGCACAGGTTGGACTCCACCACTTGTGTCCATCTGTGGACAGGGCATTTGAGTATACTGGTATTTGTTTTTTTTTTGATAAACAGCTAGGTGAACTGCGACTGCAACATGAACAAGATCTTCAGGTGAAAGAAGAGAGTCATGCTGAAGCCTTGGTGCGGCTTGACACTCAGCTGAACGAAAAAATTACTGGTGCGTCGCAGTAAGAAGCAGAAGACTGTCTTAGCTGCTTGGTTTAAAATTCCCTGACTTAACATTCAACTAGGCAGAAGATTTTACTTAGGTCTTATTACTTGTAGCGCTTGAGATTAGAAACACTGGCATACATATTCTGTGGTGCTTCAAAGGGTACCTCACTTATGGAGTTCTGACCGATTAAAAGGGGTTGGTGGCAAGAAAGTTTGTATGAGAAATCATGCATCAGTAGCAGTTTTAGCTCTAATACAAGTAAAGGCAATATGCTTGTTCACATGCCTCTGTAGAAACTCATCAGAGGCATCGTCTCAGGGTATTGTTAGCAGGGTTGAACAGTAACAGTGTAACAGTAACACATTAGTGTGTGACAGTAAATGTTTTAGTACTTTTACTTTATTTATTTTATTTTTATTTATTTAAACACTTATAACGCATGCAATGTTATTACACCTGAATCTGAGGCACAGATGTATGTTCGCTGGGGCCAAGATGTAAAAAAAAGATTTAAACAGTGGAAGTACTTTTAACGAAATAACATTTAATCTGTTTATCAGTGCTTAAACTTCATTACAGTGTAGACTTACGCACTCATTACACAGTTTTGCCATATAAATTTTCTTGAAAGCTTGAGCCACGGTCATAAGTTTACACATAACAGTAATTTTAGTTAAACGCTTGCCAAACTACTCAGACGATTCTGGTTGTAGCGAAGCATTGGTTGCAACTTGGTTTGCAGAAAATTGTTTTCTGACAATTCTAGGAGGAATCATTGATGCTTTTGAGGGTCAAAGTGGTGCTGTATAAATGTCTGGTTGCCTTACACTTGTCCTGCATTCTGTTTAGAACTGAACAGAAGCCATGAAGCGCAAGTGGAAGACTTAACGAAACAATTCGAAGATGCCAAGCTGTGCCTTTTAGTAAGTTCATACTAACTATGGGTTTGTTATTAACTTAGGCCCATGTTCAGGGCTATTCCTAAAAGACCCTGCTTTTGAGGGCTATTGGGTTAAAGACCCTGCTTTTGGGGATTGTTGCTTGGTGCACTTTACATAATATGCTCTTGCTTACTTAGTTACCCATAAGCATTTTCGTTATCCTTAACGTCTCTAAGAGGTATGTAGAGGGCGCTATATAAATGACAAGTTATATAGCACACATTACGTTATCTGGTTGGTTCTTACAGTTGAAGAAGAGCGTAGATATATTTTCTGACTCAGGTCAAGACTCATTGAGGAGTCACACTTGACTGACTGCCATCAATGGGGGAGTTACACTGAGGCGGCTTTTTGTGAAGCGACTTACTACACTTGCTGCCCTGATTGTATTTATCTTGAGTTCAAGTGCCTTGTTTTTTGTTCACTTGGGATGATCGGTTGCATACAAGAGAGATAGAGGCAGAGACAGAGAAGATTGTGGACCTGAACAGCTGAATGATGAGGTGTATCTTTATGGTCAGGTTATAGACTTCTATCTAACTCTTTTATCCTGCACTTGGACAGGAAGAGGTAGTTAACCCAGGTCTAGCACCGCAGCAGTAAACCAGAAATCTATGTTTGTACTTCTGCCCTTCTGCATACTCGTGTGGATGTATGTTTCTATCTGTGACTGTCTGTCTGTCTGTCCATCTGTCTATTCATTCATCTATTTGTCTGTCTATCTAGCTGTATAGGCCCTATCAATCCCATCAATCATCCCTCCACCTAGCCATCCATCCATCCATCCATCCGTCCGTCTATCCCTCTATATAGCCATCTATCTTTCTATGCATCTGACCATCTGTCTGTCTGGGTTTTTATATGGCACCTTGTCATAACCTGTCAAAGGCACCTGTCTGGCTGTTTGCTTGTCTGTGCTTGTAAATGTTTAGCCATCTGCTTGTGTCTGTGTAGGTCAGG
Source organism: Norana najaformis (assembly GCA_964023275.1). Classification (NCBI taxonomy): domain Eukaryota; kingdom Metazoa; phylum Annelida; class Clitellata; order Crassiclitellata; family Hormogastridae; genus Norana; species Norana najaformis. The sequence continues at coordinate 17,653,225 of OZ029925.1, forward strand.
TTGTGTCTGTCCAGTTACTTCCAGTGAAGAATTCTGTAATCATTTTAAAATTTATTTTGGTCTTGCACTCAGATTGATCGACCGATACTCGGTGCTATGACTCTGTTCTTGAGCTCATTTGGTAAATTTACACAGCACATGTTTAGATATCGCATGATTGCCTCTATCACCACTCAGTCGGAATTGGTAGCGGATTTGGCTGGGAGTCAAAGACATTCTCAGCTTCTTTAGTTGCTTACCTTTAAGAACTGTTACATAGCCATGTTTCGGCGTCTCTGTGAGGTTCTTAAAAGCGCCATATAAATGTTCAGATACATGCATACAGAAATCATTAGACTAGGCTTGGCTAGGACTCGATCTTTACTAAAGTGTTTGACGATGTTATCTGTATTTAATGTTGATCCTTATAGGAAAAAGTGACGCAACTTAAAGCAGAATGTGACGACTTACGAAGTCGAGAGAAGTCGTACAACACCACGTACCAGCAGGAGTCGGAGATAAAGATCCAGAACGCCCTGCTGCCGTATCGTTATCTGGAACAGGAGGTGGAAAGCCTACGAGTGGTAATGGATCTGCGCAATCAGGAGCTGGCACAGCTGCGCCAGAGCAACCGGGAGATGGAAAAGCAGGTGCGATTCCTGGTCACTGCATTTCAGATGAGAGACCTATTGGGATCTCTGGTTTCCTGGCAACCGGGTCTTAGTCTTCATATGGTATCAGTAGACAACCCCTCTGACTTGATGCAGCCCTGTAATTGAGCTGGTACCCTGTGCTTAGCATTTGGATAGCGCTTAAAAATGTTTTACTTTACGATACGAATTCAGTAATGGTGCAATAGGCTGGTGATTAGCGGTGGCTGCTGCCAGCCTGCATTCATTCAAAGCATTTAATAGCACCTCTTCAAGAAGAGGCACTCCGAGCTTTGGCAAAAGAGAACAGTTTTCAAGTGTATATGTAGTATCCCCAGACCAGAAGGACACTTAGATCCTGAGTGGGACTATTCCAGCATGATGCATGCATTAGAAGTCTGAACTGCCACCATGGGAGAAAGCATCCCTAAAAACTATGTAAGCAATTTTAATTTTTTAGAAAATTATAATTGCCCCTAATCATGCCATCAGTTGGCAGTGATAAGACAATTCAGTTGTGACTTGTGCGTGTGACAAATTTGCACGGTAATGATAATAATAACAACATGATGATAATGATATTTCAACTGATTGATTTTATATCATCACCGGATGCTTAACACCACCTTAGGGTAAAAAATAAATAACAATAATATTAGTAATAGTCTTGTTTGTTGTACGTGTGACAGCTGGAAGAGATTCCAGTGGCTCGAGAGACCATTAACAAATTACAGCAGAAGATAGAAAATCTCGAAGCAATCATCAACATTAAAGTTGATTATGAAAGGTACCAGAAGTTTTTAGAAAATCACTTTAGACTTTTCAGTTATTGTTCTGATTAAGACTTTTGCTCTTTTTTGTTTTCAATACAGTCCGTTTAATATCGCAGTATCATTATTTGGTTCCTTAAACTACAATGTTTGTGCCTTTGAGGCTGTTGTACCCGCCTTTGAGGCTGTTGTACGCGCCTTTGAGACTGTTGCTAATTGTGAACATTATAAATGTCTGTTTTAATAATAATAATTAATAGTAATAATAATGTGTCAACTAAATTCGAGATGAAGAAAAGATCTAGACAGTTGGAGACCAAGACAGAGACTGTGGGGTATCAAGACACATACTTGAGACCAAGATGCAAGGTCTAAGACAGTCAGACAAAGACCTTTTTAAGCAACCATCAGCCTATATTATTTGCTTTATTGAGATTTAAATATTTTAAGCAGAAAAACTGCTGCTAATCTTTGTTTGCAACTGTAACTTTTCAGCCATGTTTAGGCAACCCAGAGAAGGTGCTACATAAATGATCAAATGTTATGTGTATGGGTATAAGTTCTGCAAATTTTGTTTTTCTGTTACCAGAGAACTGGCCGAGAAACATCATGTCCTACTGCGCAAGTATGACCGTGAGGCGAAAGCAAAGAAGCGCCTGTCGATGGACAACGAGGAGCTCGTTTGGCGACTGAGCCAAAGCGAGGCTGGTTCCACACCGGATGTCTTTCGAATGTCCCTCAGCCAGCTGCCAACGATCCCCTCGGGGGGCCAGAGAGACGCGCACGAACCCCGACAACGACCCAAATCGATGGTGTTGCTTTCGCCCCCAACTACGCCATCTGGCGGTGGCACGGACAAGCCCCCACTTTACAGGGCTTCACAGTCGACGGGTGGAGTGAAGCTCCGAAGGCCTCGAATGTTCGGAAGTGCGGATCATAATCTAGCGAACGATATGAAGCTCAGCGAAATTAAACAGTCAGACGTTTAGCCTGTTGCATGGGAGACAGTGGTTTTATGCTGAATCTGGCAAAATACGAGATAAAATTAATGCGGTGGAACAGTCTAGACCATAGACAAACGTACGGAGTACAAGAGCATCAGGGAGCCAGTCTATCTTGCATAGTTGAGAAGTTCAACAGGTTCAGTTAAACATCGACAGAATCTGCATTTTCATTTCTGGTTAAGACTGCAGGTTTGGGCGATGGCTATATACAAGATGGCATGTTGGCCAAGCGATATGGCGTGGCCTTTCACCATTGTATCTAGATTCTTCCCATGGCAAATTTACAGCTTGTTGTTGAATAATGTCATAAAACTGGTAAGAAGTCATTCTGTTGACAGATTAGGATTGTGCAGTTTAAGCAGATAATTGTGCCTTTGAGAGGTTTGCAAATGGCGCTATATAAATATCCAGATACATACATATGCATGTCTTCCAAATGCAAAAGCAGAAAATATTCTAGATGAAGTTTATCTTGGTCTGTGAGGTTCAGTTAGTTCTGTTGTTTTCACATTTGGTACTCCTTTTAATGGTCTGTCTTTGATAATGTAGAAATCTGATATTTTCAATGATCTGCTGACTGTATGCATGACGGAAAGTTGATATTTTTCAGATGAGTATTTGATTGAAGACATGAATGGGAACAGTATTTTAAATTTTGTTATTTTAATGACAAATGATTCCACTACTGAAGAGATGGTTTCTGTTTTAATTATGCTGTCTTGTCACATAGATTAGAAGTTCAGAGCTTTTAATTAGTGAAGCTTCCATTGATTTGGGCCAATTCCGATTTGTGTTTTAATATTTTCAGGTGAATTTGTAGTGAAGATCTGTGAATAGTTTACCAATAAAATTTGACTAGTTTTCTTGTGTTTCTTTCTGCATTTGGCCATAAAATATCCAAGAAAAGTTGAATAGCACTAGCAGCTTTTACACCAAGTGCCACCAAGCCATGTATCCTCCTGGTGGGGAAATTTTACCAAGATAAGTGCATTTACCTCCAGAGAGAGGCTGTGTTACCTAACGACGCATCAAGAAACTTATCAGATGATAAAGAAATGCATGCAGTAATACAAATACATTATTAAATATGGGAAGTGCACCACTATGAATAAATTCATTTATTAAAGAGCAGTACTACAAATAAAATTCACAAGACCATTTATTTGTTACCGTGTAAAACCAGCAGCATGCACAATTTTCGTGGCCATCTCAAAATGATTATTCTGACAGAGGATTTGTGTAAATAGAAGATAAAATCTTCCAGTAAAATAATGGATTGTCGGCTCACGTTCGTTTCAGTCAAGAACACATAAAAGAATCTTTTGGCAAGGAATGTAAATGTAAAGTAATCCGAAAGCTACTTAGGACCACTTTATGGAGGAAAATTCCTCAGCAGCGCTCAGACATAGATAAGTTGAAACCCTGGGATGGATTTAAATTTTCTCGGCACTAGCTGTAAACTAACCACAGTTACTCTAAAACCTTAAGTTACACAATTACATCAGCTGTACACATCAAACAATTAAAAAAACACCTCGGCATGGGACCACGGAATTAGTCGACGTTGCAAGCTCCGCAGATTTTAGATTCCACTAAAGATGGTGAAAACCAAGCATAATTATCTGGGCTAGTTCCATCTAGGTCATCAGTAACCACTTCTTATTCCACTCTGTTGGAAAAAGAAGTGGTGAAAAAATGTTTGCTGAAAAATCGGGATCAAATCCACCAGGACAAGACCAAAACCACTGGGCAAGATAAAATCCTCCAAGAAAGTGTTTGCCTGATTGGAAAGAAGTCCAATCTATTAAAGTCCATGTAAACTGCATTTCCTAAATGTGTAGGGAACTGATAAAATCAGTAAAGGAATTCATGGTATAATAAGGTAAACTAATAGAAATGGGTAAGGAAAGAACTTGTGGTAAAGAAATCAAAGTGGTGAAAGAGTTGACAACTGGTTGAAAGAATTGAAACAAAGTGGTAAAAAGGTAGGAATCTATGAATCTATGATAAAGAGGCTGACAGAAAAGGGTAAGGGAACTCGTAAATCTGGTATAGATAACAGTTTTCTCCATTTCTTATTCCTCCCTCTAGTGTTTCAGAGTTGTGGTGAGCAAAGCTCCACTAGAGCGTGCTCGAGTCTGAATGCTTGATGGCGATTGTCCGTTCATCAGGTGATCGGATGCGGTGTCTCAGGGATTCTAGGGCAACTGAAACGTGGACTTTGATCTCCATCAGATGGTTGTAGATCTGGCTCAGATCTGTACTCTGCTGGCACACTGCTAGGTATCCTTGACAACCACAAAACAAAGAAACTTACGTGGAGGGACACTTTAATTCAATCAGGTCTCAATGTGTGTAATTATAGACCGTATGATCACAGCATCTCACAAACTTCTAAGTCACACATCTAAGTTATATATTTAAAGTCTATGTTCAAGTTCTACTTAATGCCATGGCTGAGCATATAAATTTCTGCGCTCTTAGGCTCTGATCACAAATCCAAGTCCTTCACAGATCCTGTACCCACAAGACTCAAAATCTAGCAAAAAGTAAACACTACTCACATAAAACTGAAAAAATTCAACTATAAATCATATTACCAAAATATAACGCAACTACATTAATTGATACTTTACATTACAGTAAACTGACGAATAGTTAGCTAAGTTACAGTCCTTATCGTTACAAGTACTATTATTTCTGTGGCAATCAGATATTCAATTTAATGATAAGGTGTGGGCAATGATGCAAGTTTCAAAGTTACTTTTAATGTAAAGAAATGTAAAGAAGCCAAAATATGTAGCACATTTCAAGAGCACAGAACTTTCAACGAAAATGAAAAATCTTCAAAATTTTCCTATACTAGATTTTCAAGGGTGCTTTACAGATTCATGAAAATCAAAGCATATGTTGGCTATCATGAGCTTTGTGAAAACAGAAAGTCTTCCAAAGACCTTTGATCTGAAGTAATGTGAATGAAGATTTTAAGAGCAAGAAAAGAGAAGGCACAGATACTGACCGTTTTTGGACTCCGTCAGGTGTTTACTGTATAGATACAGAACTGTTTCGAGATCCCCAAAAGGCTGAGTTACACCGAGCTCTTGATGTAACAGTCGACTGCAGGAAACATGACATTGCTATATTAGTGACAACTGGACCCTTTCAAGATGTACATATGTATGAATCAGGAGAATATAGTGCATTTAAGTATCTCCCAAAAGTGCTGCACACATGGCTATCTCTAACTGATCTAAACAAGAGCAGTTTAAGACAGTTTTAAAATGTTTGCTGAAAAGAGTCAAATGCAACAGTAAAAGTAATGCAATGGCAGACGATTCTCCTATTCCAGGCGGATGGTCCAATACATAAGAAGGTATGATGGCTCGGGCTGAAGTGCTGTACCTGCATATCTAAGGTAAACCCCTCAAACGCACAGTAACAGGGTTTTGAGGATATTCTGGCAACCACAACCACAGCACACCTTGTTTAACCTATTGACTGGGATGAATAGCAGGCTGAGTTGGCCAAAATTTCCATGAATGCTCATCCATCCAAGTACTAACCGAACTTGAAATCACTTAACTTCGTTGTGCTTACCAGCATCATATTCACAGTGGCAACCTGTCTTAAGATTAAGTTACTGGTAACTTTCACATAACAAGTTTCAATGGTTGCTGTTAGCCTAAGAGGAACAAAAAACACTGGGAAAGAATTCGGCATGAACTAAAATTAAGACTCACCAAATGTAACATTTAGCAAAGTTTTGTTAAAACAGCCTTAGCTATGTTATAGTAATAAATAATAATAGTAATCCTTGGAGGACCAGCATCATACAGTGTTATGGAGTAATTACACTGTTGTTGATTATTCAATAAATGGCTTTGAACTGAATGGAATTTAAGTTTAAAATAAAATCTAACATCAAAGACACCTTTTTCATCTGACTGATAGCCATATACACAGTGCCTCTGAGAAACTTTTACAATGACAGTTTAATTACAATTACAGTTACAATAACAAAGCAGGGTCTGTTCATAGAAATTCAAAGCCCAACCTGTACTGCCTGGCATGCATCAGAGCTTTTGAATACTGGTGAGCGGCTAAGCAGCTGATGACAGCGTGCTCGAGCTCAGCTGTTGACTGCATTCTGGAAGCAGGAGCGTACAGGAAGTGCTCGCTCTCTTGCTCGTCTGCAGTCACCTGCACCAGCTCAGCTCGCACTACGTTGAGTTCCTTTGTAAAATCCACGACATGCTGGTAAAAGAAAACAACTGAGTTCAGAGCAAATAAACATTTTTAAACCAAATGCCAATGTCCGTTCAATTGGGATCAGTTTGAGTCATGATTTATGAGAACATGATCTGTGCAGGGAGCAATCTGTAAGAGCACAGGAATGCATGCATGTATTTATGCATATGTATGTAACTATCAGCAGATACAGACCTCGGATGACTTTGCCGACTGTACGAAAATGTTGACTAGCTTTGAAAAGCTGTCGAAAAGCTGAAGCAACTGGAAGTGAAGTCGATACAGACTGGCCACCAGGTTGAGCCTCTGCGCATAAAACAAACATCAGTCACAACTAAATATCATTAAACAAGACAGTCTCCAGCTCCCAAACATATCTACATAGTTATATAGCGCCCTTTAGGAATCTCTCAAAGGTGCTGAAGCACGGCTAGCGTCCGGCTACCGAACATATCTAGTTATAGAGGGCCTTTTAGGAACCTCTCAGAGACACTGAAGCATGGCTATCTCACAGATCTAGACAGATGCGACTTATGATAAACTAAACACGTTTCCTGAGTTATCTCTACTGCAGAAGTTCAAATTTTTCTTGGGAGATCATTCCGAAAAGATGGTCTAGTACACAAGAATACATGATGTCATAAGTGAGCATGGGATCAACAGATCCCCAAGGGCTGCAGAGCACAGCAGTCATTGCAGTAAGCAGCACCTAAGATGGGGCTTGAACCCCACAGCATTCTAGCGTCCTAAGTACCTGACCAGACTAAAGAATTTCAAGGCTGACTTATAAATCGTCTTATAATCCTGATCTGATGACTTTTATCGAAGAAGTGGTAGGTCGACTGATTTAAGAGTAACTGGCCTATTCCACGATTATGCACAAAGGCTCATCTGGTATCCAAGAAGACAAATGAGTGGGTCCTGGAGACTGTGGGAGTAGAGAGGAGCCCTCTCAGTTTTAATCAAGCAGAGGGAGCTTCAATATTTTGGGCATGTTCTATGAAAGAGTGTAAACTGCCTACAAAAGCAGGCACAACTCCTGGATCCAGAGTTCGAGAAGACCTAAGATGACATGGACTGACAACATCAAATCATGGCCTGACTTCCCCGTTCAGCCAGTTATTCGAAGAGACTAGGGACAGAAGCAGATGGAACAAAATTGCCTGTTGTGAAGTTAATCGTCAGCACAAAGATGGTTAAAGGCAAGATAAGCCTATTCTAAGAAGCACTTCTACTCACTAGTTTCTGGGGAAAACAGTCTGTGGCTTCCCATTAGCCACAACCTTTGTAGTTACCATATTATTTGCAAGTTTCCTCTTCTAACTTACTGAATATTATAGACCACACACCTGCATCTAAGTCTATTACCATATACACGTGTAGATACCTGTTCGGTGCTTGATGTCTCGTTTGGACTGTTGCTAGGTGACGTAAGTTTGCTCACGGATCGGATCTGCTCGAGTGAATCGATCGCTTGATCCTGTCTCATCACGTATGTTTCATAGCACTCGTTTATCTCGAGCAGGAGAAATCTGTGACGTTCATTTAGCTTACAGGTAACCATCTGAACAAAGACAGAACAACGATTACCAATGAACACTAAATAATGCATAATTGTTGTTATTATTACAAGTATTTTATAAAATTTTTAAAGCGAACAAAGTCACACAGAAATGCGAATCTGAGGCACAGTTAGTCAGTTAGGCTACATTACGAAATAAAACATCAAAATATGCTCAAATAAATAAAGTGAGCAACTTACTGCATCGGCATCAGCAAAAACAAGAGGACACTCCAACTCATTCATCATTGTTTGCAGTAACGCTAATACAGCTCATTAAGAAATCTAACCAGAGAAGTCCAAAATTACTGCAACATTAAAACCAGCCGAGGAAAACATATCAAACTTTATAAAGTAGCTTATAAATTAATTTATAATTAACTTAATAATTAACTCACAAATGTTGCTTCTAACAACAAGAGAAAAAATTAAGTGCATCTGCTATGAACAGTTTGCTCTCAACAAGGTGACCTATATGAAGAATCGAAGAAATGCATCTTCCAGCTTCTATGACTTTCTAGATATATGTACAAATGTCTGAACAACTGCGCACCACGCTATCTTGCAGACAGCATCAGGCCACTATCTGATGACCCCAACCGACAGCGACTGTGATCATCAAAGTCCGCCAATGTATTTGTACCAGCAACTAAGACTAGAATGGGTGATCGGGCCTTTCGGGTTGCTGGTCCGCGCGCCTGGAACAGTCTTCCGGCATCCATTCCGGAGTCCAAAAGTGTCAACCTCTTTAAAAAGCAGCTGAAATTGCTGCATAACTCTTAGTTCTTGGGCCGACTTTTGACTTTGTAAAGCACCCTAGAAGTAGCGTGCTACTTACGATGCTATATAAATTGTCGTCATTACATTACATATATGTTCCACCCACCCACCCACTCAGAGCATCTAAAAATTACCCCTTCAAGACACAGGTATAAAACATCTCAAGGATACTGAGCTGTGAAGCGAGATCTTTGAATGAATTCATTTTCAAATAGGAGTAAATCTCAAGGCCCAGGGAACACAGACTTGACTTTGTTTCCTGCAAACACACGAATTCAATTTCATTCAGTAACTGTGCTGCAAAGTGATGCATGTTAACCGCAGCAGTATCCCTAAGCTAACAGAATGCCGCAGAATTTCTGGGCTTTTTTGTACAAATACAACATGGAAGAAGATGAAGATACCAAGAACTAAGACCTGTACAACAAAAAATGTATTAACATATGTACTAAGGTTTCTATGAGTACAGTGAGATCTGTAAGAAGATGCACGTACTAAGGTCGGTGAAAAGATACTAAGGTCTGCTAGAAGATACTAAGGCCTGTAAGAAGATACCAAGATCTGTAAGAAGATACTAAGGTCTGTAAGAAGATGCTAAGGTCCTATAAGAAGATACCAAGATCTGTAAGAAGATACTAAGGTCTGTAAGAAGATGCTAAGGTCCTATAAGAAGATACCAAGATCTGTAAGAAGATACTAAGGCCTGTAAGAAGATGCTAAGGTCCTATAAGAAGATACCAAGATCTGTAAGAAGATACTAAGGTCTGTAAGAATATCTTAAGGTCTGTAATTTAAGGTTTGAAATGTGCACAATTAAAATACAATCCGAGAGGTGCATGCAACAACCTCAAAATACTATGAACAGTGAAAAGATCGTTGAACCACACGCCAAAGTGCCAATCAAAATGAAGATATTACGAAGACGTACGTTGAAGAGCCGGTAGAAGAGGATGAACGTGTTAACGGAGCTTGTGCTGTTGAACTCAGCGATGACGTGGTTGACATGTTTTCTCCAGGCCTGGACAATGTCGTCCTGTAGGAAGGGAACAGCGGTGATGAAGGACGAGGGAGAGACGGCGCTTGGACTGTATTCATTTATGTCGACAACCATCGTATCAATGTCTATGCCTGTGCTGTGGATGCTCTGGCTGAAGACATAACAATATACACAAACACTCTAATCTCACGATTTCTTCTTAAAGCAGTCTTTAAGATTTGATTCTAATATAATGATGAAAATAATAATAATAATTTAATTTAATTTAATAATAATAATAATATAATAATAATAATAATAATAACAGTAATAACAATAAAGATTTGATTCTAATATAATAATAATAACCTTTGAGTCTAATGCAATGATGATGATGATGATGATGATGATGATGACGATGATATTAATAATATCAACATAGAAAACAGGAAAGAAATACCCTAAGGTGTACTTAAAAAAACAAAAAAGAAAGAAAAAAAGAAAGAGATCATTCGTTTCAAATACTTTGATCCACAGATGGAGTTCTTGGTGCTTGTTGTGTCAAGTGGTAAGTGACTTCGGTGAGGTAAGTTCGGTCCAGACGGTAGCTCCGGGTGCAGCTCCTCCACTGGGCTGGTACTCTGCGTCTGGAAAGCACAACATCCATCACCATTACGAAGTAAGTAATTAAGTAAGTAAGAATAAGAAGAGGAAGAGCACTCCCTTGAGCAAACCCCAAAAGGCAGCCATGCACAGGAAGTATTAGTGACTTCATTTTCTTAGCATGGCACATAAGGGCAAGTGGCAGTCCCCTCCCTCCCTCGCTGTCTGATCTTCCCACCAACAGTGTAAAAACACTATAAAACACTAAGAAACTTCTGTCCTGGGCGGGGGATTCAGATGCCTGTTTCACAGCACACTGAATTTAAGATTCTGACGTGGGTCTGGTGATGCTTACTTGCACCAGTGTAGCTGCTCTTATTAAAAGCAATGTTGCACCTTTCCAGTGGTTGGGCCATCTGCCCGGAATGTGCTCTCTCTGGATTGTTGTGTCGGCTCAGTATAAATCCACAATCAGCTTTAGATTCAACATCAGTCAATTTATGTACGTGTGAGAACACTTAATACAGCACTTTTTAAATACCTCTCCAAATCTCTGCACACATATATGTAATGTAACAAGCATTTATATAGTGCCTTTCAAGCATCTCTCAAAAGCACTGGACCACATGCATGTATGTGTCCCGTTATTTTACAGTTCCTTTTAGAACCTTTTAGCAAATGGCTATCTAACAGATCTGAAAATCTGCGACTTAAGATACATCAAAAATGTTTCCTGACTATTTAACTGATCAAAATGAATGATTTTTATGGTAGTTTGAAAATGTATGCTGAACAGAGTCAAGTGCAACAGTACATAAATACAATGGAAGAACCGATATCTCAGAAGTACCTCATTGTCACAGTTCATTAAGGGGTGAGTAAAATTCAAGTGTTGGCTCAAATGTAAGTCCATTATCCAGTAACACTTACGTTCAATTGAATATCAGTCGTGAGTACCTCATCATCAGAGCTTTCCTTGTGTTCCTCTTGGTTGCCTGGTTCCTCTTCATCGTCGAGACTGTGCGAGTGCCTTGGGTTGACCCCCCAGTACTCACATCCAGTGTCCGGTTCCTCAAGAAAGTCAAACACGGACTGGATCTGACGCTCAACGCTTCCATTGTCCTCGATCTGCATCTCACCTGAACCACAAAAGAAATACAATGTAATGTCAGGTAAGTAGGGCAAGGTAAGAAAAGCAAGGCCATGTAAGTAAGATAAAGTATGGTAAATAAGGTAAAGTAAGGCAAGGCAACGAAGGAAAGTAAACGAAGGTAAGTACCTCTCAAAAGCACAATAATCTAAACAGATTCAACTCTGGCAGATCAATATTATCACTGACTCTCTTTCTTACCTGAAATTCCTCCATCGATAGTGGAAGTCTCATCACTACTTGTGCCTGGAGTAATGCTTGAAGCCCGCTCCAGAGTTCCAGCTGGCGACTGTTGATCAAACACAACCTGGCCACAAATGGAAACAATATCTACATTAAAATGTGTCAAAGCCTCTCCAGCACACACATAAAACATTTTCATTCTTTGGTCACGAGGTTCGAGTCAAATTCAGTACAAGTGAAATTTGACAATGAAGCACATGAGAAATGTGCTCTAAATCTTCTTCATTTCTTGGCAGATGTCTTGGGTTTCAACTGGATCTTCCATACAACCATCGACAAAGATTATGTTAATGTGCTAAGAAGTCTCCAGATTAGATCAGAGAGGGGTATACAGACCTCAGATCCAATCATTCATTTTTTTCATTTGGCAAATTTATATAGCACATTTTCCAGTTATCTACTCGTTAGTGCAACCAGTTCAATCTCTCAAAACAGCTCTTATTAACAGTATCAGATTGGTAGAAATGAAATATTGACTTGGCTGCCAAGTTGCGTTTTCCCAAGGAAATTTCAAAGCTCATTTGCATCTTCTAAAATCGTTTTTCAGGCCCATTGACTTGCTGGAATTGAAATGATCAATCCATTGCTCTAAATTTAGATTAGCCATAATCAATTATTTCATTCACAGCATTCATGTAAGCATTCATATATGCACCTAATGTCATATCACAGCCTTCACAGGTACTCCAACCTTACACCAACGAGTTGGAACAGCTTTTTAGTGTTGGTGAAAAGTGCATGTGGTGTCCCTGGCCAGAAGAACATGCCTTTCCATAACTCAGTGGTAAATGGGTGTCTAGGCTCCACACTCACATTTAATGGCTCAGCACATGTAACAAGTAGCTCACATAAATAAACCACTATTGTCCAGCTTAATTACACAGTTCCAAAGTTCTCTTAACTAGCAGTATAGGGCAAGCACTCAACATATCAGATACATTTTTACCTGTAGAAGTATTAAAATCACTATTAATATCAACAAAAATGACCAGTATTATTAATTTTGATAATGCGCCTTAATACTAAAACATTCTTAAAACACTGCTAATGTAAACAGAATGAGAAAACAGCCGTTAACAAGCATCAATTTTTATTTCACTTGAGTCCACTTAAAAACTCAGGAAGTTCTTTTTCCGCGATTTTTAGAAATCATAAGAATTTTTAGATATTAACAGAGACTTTTAGAAATTATTAGCTGGTATATTGTAAACAAAATTTAAATACTTTTCAAAGCAAAATCTAATGAGACAAAAAGCCAACGGCAGCAGCAGCAGCAACAGAACTAAAGCGTTAAAGGCATCACCTAAGAAAGCAGTGTTAACGCTACCCCAAGGAGGCTGACAAGGGGTTGGGCTGGGAAGGAAGGTCAGCCATGTGGAGGGAGGGATTTTCTCAGCTAAACAAAAGTGAAGTAGGGCGTGGAAGTACACCCCAACTGCATGAGGGGTAGGGTGGTTAATTTGAGGCAAGACAACCAGAAGGAATGAGCAGACTTGTTGGATGAGTTCTTGAGGGGACTTCTTGGGGATTTCTTGGGAAAGCATACATGAGGAGAGGAAAGACATAATGCATTGTTTGTGAATTCAAAACAATGGAAGGAGGCATGTAGTAGGGGCGACTTCAGATTAGGAAGCAAAGCATCTAAGTACTGGCAGCTTAAGTACAGGTAGTTTAAGCACAGGTAGTTTGTTGTACTGAGGTGCTCATCTCATTTTCCTAGGCCTGGAGCTGGCAAAGGATGAATTCCAGAGCGCTAACTCACAAATCTTTCTGCTGCTTCCCACGTGATGCTGGCTGGTACCAACCTAGAGCATGGTGTGACAGATGCAACTGCACACAGCTTAGCTACGGTTGTTTACTATCTCCCCAGATTTCGACCGGACTTGTCAAACAGATAACGATTGTGAACTGTGAAATGTCCCTCGACTGATGCATTATAACAACAAGAGCTACAGAAGTGCTAACATTAGATTAGGTTTAAAAAACATAGCAGGCGACAGAGTTGTGCTTCCGGCCGAGTAAATAAGTAGGTAACCGAAGAAAAATGAGACCAAAGCAACACTATCAGACTCAAAACAAATAACCTAGAAAACAGAGACAGTCAAAGCATAATAAACATCTGTGAACTGCATAACTTGTCTTAAGACTGATCTCATTTAGTTTATTCATACTATTTATTATTATTACTATTATTACCATCATTTAATAAGAATAATAACATTATCATTATCATTATTATTATTTGTAACCACCAAAGCACCAATACTGTATACTGACAGAATCACTTGATGCTTTCAAATCATGACAAGATATTTTGATCATTATTTTTTACAGAAAAATGGCTATATGTCCCACGGTGAGATGAAAAAATTGTTAGAGTTTACTATCATTATCTTTATTACTATTATTATTATTACTATTACTACTACTGCTGCTGTTGCTGCTGCTACTACAACTATTATTATTAATTTTCAATAAACAAAGGTGAGTGTAACCCTCAGAGGAGAAAATATTAACTGCAGATTGTTAATAACATCTGGAATGGCTGTCTCATTAAATTATGATTATTATATTATTACTATAATTATTATTATTATTATAAATTTATTATTATTATTATATTAGTATTATTATTATTATTGTTATTATAATTATTATTATTATAAATTTTTTATTATTATTATTATGATGATGATCATCATCATCTTTTCAAAAAGGTAGAATTATCTTTCAGGAACAAAAAAATTAGGTCAGGAGTAGAAAATGAATGATCTCTGGAAAACCAGGCCCAGTTCTATTATTCTGATCATCATCATTACTTCACTGAACCACAGCAATAGCCAACTGGAAGCTCTGCTTTTAGCAACAAACTAAAGAAAACCGTGACCACGCAGTAGCTTTATGAGAAACAAACGGAAAAGAAATCCTTCTATCATAGGCAACAAATAATCGATCAATGCCGGCCGCAAAAAACAAAACAAAGGAGAAAGCGGTAAATTTTAACGGAAAATCACTGTGAAATCTCCAACAAAGTAAACCAGTTAACCAGTCAGGAAAAGATGATCTAATTTACCTTGTGCAGCAGAGTGTCCTATTTTGTAAAAAAAGGGAATAAATAAACAAACGCTATAGCAAAGATTTTCAAATATCTAAAATTTAAGTTACGAAAAGCAAGCATATTTTAAAACATTTTACATTCAAGTTACCTGAAGCCAGCACAATACGCTAAAATATTTTAAACTTAAGTTACCAGAAGCCAAAAACGTTTTAAAATTAAGCCAATGAACGCTAGAAGACAATTTTTATCTACCACAGCTTTTAGGTACCACAAACCGGCCAAATTTGCATATGTTTTCAGCAAATTTGCCAGAAGCCAGAATAAAATTTCGACATTTTATCCAAATATATACATGTGGAGAAACTGTGAGATGGAAGCCAGTCAAAATGAAGCAGCCTAAGAATGACTAGCGAAAGAGGTCCATATACGAACCACATCATAACTGCTGCTTGCAAAGTTCTGAAACAGTTGGCAAATACGGTTAAATGAGAAGAAACGCGAGGGCTGATCAGCGTATAAGAGTGCTAAAAATCATCAATCCGATGAAATTAAAGGAATTGGATAAAACAGTCAGCTGTATACAGCATCCAAAATTTGTGTGGAACTTTGCTTGGCTGATGAAAGGAAACAGCTTGACTGATTAGAATGAAAGGAAGCTCAGTGCTATGCAGTAGGATAACTTAACTGGATAGCTATGATTTTATCGAAACAAGTGATGCATTGCAAAGAAGCAAATCAAAGATTTCAACTGACTGCTTTATCCTCTTTCCGTATACAGTTTTACATTGGTCAGTTCTTTGCACTAATTTCTTCTAGGTTGTATAGCAGTATCCTGATGTTTCTTCTTAAAGGAATTTCTGTCACAACTTCAGAAAACTAGTCCAACTCTGGGTTGTTGGTCATGCAAAATAATTTCTGTGGGTTGTTCTACATGACTTCAAGCTGGTGCATAGTCTTTCATCTGAGTCTTTCTGAGTGGTCCATATCTGCTTCAACCTTTGGTTTGAACCTGGAAGATTTCTTTAAACATATTTCAACTTGATCCTCAAGGCAATTACTGCATAGCACCCATCTTAAAGATCCCAGGGCGGTAGGCAAACAGCCGGATCCTGTTTTCCAAACCTTGGACTTCTGGTTTATTGCTTCTCGAATTTTCCAGCACGGATACCTGTGGACGATTCTGTATTTTCAGTGGTTGAGTTGCTGTCCTTTACCTAAATGGTTCTCACAAAGCCCCAAACTACCATCAAAGTCTGAACAAAGAATTTATAAGTATGTACCAGAAGTGCATAGATCTGTAGCTAAGTAAGTATGGTATTCTTACCGAAGGACTTTTTGGTATGACTCTAGGACCATAGCAGTTGAGCAAGTTCACCAGGCGCTCACGAGTACGAGCCTTTAGAGGAAAACATTGACAAAAACAACTCAGTAAAATAAGACGAAATAGATGAAATCTTTTGCTTTCACTTTTTTATACACAAGAAACAATCATGAAGGTATTGATTTAATCATCTTATAAACTCATTCTACTCCATCCACTCTGCAAACTCACTTTATTGAATTTATACGTTAGTTACAACAAATACATAAGTAAACAAATAAATAAATAAATAAACAGTTAAAGAAAATAAATAACCTTTCCCTTGCAATAAACCAAAAATACACAAACCAACATCAAGCCTGGCTCTCAGTTTCACTTGGCAACAACTATCGATTGATTCTGGGCGTACTACTACAATGGCATAAGAGAATTTTAAGAATAGATTAGATTAGGTATCAGTATGAATACACAAAGTCCACGTCTGATTACAAGTCAAAAGCAAAAGTCCTGGAAAATTGAAATCTCCATTTGCCAGAAGTGAAGCAATTCAATGCATTCGTTCATTTAGTACATGCCCCAATCAACATTAGTCATTCGAGGCATGGTTCTAGGGTTAAAAGAAAGTGCAAACAGCAATCCAACAGTTGGGACAACCTTTCCTTATGGGCAGCAACGCTAGACAACAAGCTGTCAATTTCATATGACACTTCGGTAAGCTTAACTGCAATGAAATCAGTCATTTCCAACTGCATATTTGACGATTTTGTAGGACATCCTGATAAGCTCACCTGTGATGAGACCGGCCGTTTCCAGCTGGATATTGGACCTTCGATGCTTGAAGTTCCAGTGCTCATGGACCCAGTTCCGTCGGTCGTCAGAGGGTGTCGTCCGAGGCTGCTGGCCACTCCTCCTGCGCCGCCCAAACGATCCTTGTCCATCTGTTCAATGCTACCGCTCTGCAGACTGTGGATGTCCCAGTACTTGGCACCAATGATCGGAATCTGACTGTGGTCAAACTTAAAGTCCATTGTGCGACCTACAGAAGGAAATCATAAGAAAACAGAATCCTCACATTACTTCATTTGGTACATTTATATAGCACCTCTTTAAGATATCTCTTCAGCAGCTCAAAATGACTTCCTCTTCAAAATATCTTCTTAAGACGACCTCCTGTGGTGCCTGAAAGATGACCTCATGTTCGCCTCTGTCCTCTTTTACGCTCATCGAACTGACCCGCAACTGACCTCACGGCAAAAAGGCTCACCATAAATTGGTATCTTGTATGTATGAATGTTTGTACGTGTGCACACACTTAAATACATACAAATGCATTTATTGTATTATTCATGCAAGTAATCACACAAAATTTCACAAATTCACAAGCTGCTTCAAGACGTTTGGAAATTTCATTGAAAATGGATAAAAAAGACAGATCCCTCTCTGATTGTGCAAAGATGCAGCCTATGGTTACCATCTGGAAGATGATGCAAGCATGCTACAAAATGTCTTAAAAATTACACAGGGTAAGATGAGAATGGAGGAAAAAAGAAAAGACACATACCAGGTAGAGCCTGTTTTACTTCAGCTTGCGGAAACTGGGTTGGTAAACCAAGAACTGAAATGTCGAGGACAGAGCTTCTCACAAGGTTTGGAGGAGCAGCCACTAGTGTAGACGATCTTGTCACACACAATTTGATTATTTTCAGCGCCTCTTTCCAGTGATGCGGATTCTGAAAGGATCAAAATCAACTAATCAGCCTATCTGTAATCATCTTAATAATTTTAAACAATGTTTCAATCAGTTAACTTTTGTAATTATATAATTCCCAGACATCAATTCAGTCAGTTAATTTATTATTTGTTTAACAACGCAACGTTCTGCTTTCTCAGTGGTTGGTCCATCGACATGGATAGCCTCCCTTTGAGTCTATTTGTCCTTCTGGCCAGGGCTGCTCAAGTACCTTTCATCAACACTTGAAAACTGTTCTCTTTTGCCTGGGATCAGCAGGAAGTGCCTCTGTGTTTACATCTTGAAGGGGCATGATTAGACTGGATTAGGTTTAAAAAACATAGCAGGCGACAGAGTTGTGCTTCCGGCCGAGTAAATAAGTAGGTAACCGAAGAAAAATGAGACCAAAGCAACACTATCAGAATGATCAATCAGCACAAATGATCAGAACGAATGAAGATTCAAATCCGTGACTGGTGGTAGTTCACAAAACTTTACCATATTGTTATCCATGTGCTTTCCCGATTTCTTTGTAAAACTACGGAATAATTCTGAGCAATACACGAAAACTACTCGTCTGGCCTAGATTCATGCAGCACAGTCTTGACATTTTTCATGAAATCCCATTTATTGCTCTTGCTACTTGCGGAGACAACTAACAATGTAAAGCTGCTTGCTATTTAAGATGCTCAATAAATCATCGTTTTTATAACTACAGCTATGGTGCAATACTATGGATGTAGCTCAGTGGGACTGACCTCAACATATCGAGCAACAACTCGCAGCAGATCGGCATTGATGGCCTGTGTTGAAGCCTGAGTGATGTCAATGTAGTGAACGAGGCAGTGGAGGATCTGCAGAACAGCCCCCTGGCTGCAAGTCGGACCTTTGTCCAAAATCTACACACAATTCCAACAGCATGGACTAGGCCACAAGTCAAGTGCAATGGAGACTTGTTATAACAGCCTTCATCATAGCATGAATTATGATATAACACAGTCCGGACATGGTTCTCATAATTAATTCAACTATAGAAAATAAACACATCACAAAAAGGCCTCGTAATAAGGCGGTTCTTTATATTACTCTCAACCACAGCATTTTCATTAGTTCCCGTTGTAGTTCACAAGAAATCTTGCAAAAAGATAATTGCCATAAAATGTTCAGTAAATTTGAATCAAGCAAATTAACACACAGCGAAACTAAACTGTAAATAGACAGACATGGATTACCTTATGATAAAAAAAAAATGGAACAATGAATACAATGCAGTTTAATTAGCTTACAAAACAGTCAGTAACAGTGACACAGTGATCAACTGGATGAGGTGACAGCACCTATGAGAAGTTCTTAAACACTGCTGCCTAATACCTAGGTAGATACATTTACGCAAACAGGTTTGAGCCTCCCTAAGACAGTCAGGACCTTGGACAAGTCCTTCATGAAGGATTGCTGGATTGCTTAATGCCATTAGGTGATGCCTTGTCATTGACTGTAATGTAACATGCATATTATGTAATACAACTGAACATTTTTATGGCACACTACCACCTCTCAAAGGCACTCACTGCTACCCTAAACGATTCTGGAGTTCAATCAGAGCAACAAATTTATCTAATATGGCACATAATGCTCAAATAACACGAGCAGTCAACATCTGCTGGCTCTTGTGCACACGCAGTACCCCAGCAACAAACTCCCATCCAGGACTGACAGATATTTTTATTACAAAATAACAATAACAATGATTAAAAAGAAGAGACAGTGTTCTTACTTCGACGAGAAAAGCAATCATGCTGTCGCTGAGGAAAGCGTAGACATCGTAGAGGTATTTGACAACGCATTTTGTCCACTGAAAACAGTCCTTCGTAAATGTTCCCTGGCTGTACTGCATCATCACAGTCGCAAGATTATCAAGTCGTGAAGGCTGCTGCGAACATATCTGAAACACAAACAAATTCAGTTGTTGAGGGTCTGTCATGTACTGTGCAGTATGTAACCTTAAGTATGTACAAGTAGGTAGGTATGAATCTCAACATTTACATAGCACCGTAGAGGGACTGAAAAAGCACAGAGACAGTCGTGGTGCAGTGATCTTGAGCGACACAGACTAGTCGAATGGTGGTACGTCTGAACCCCATCCAAAACACTCACAAATGACAGTAAAAGAGAAATAACTCCAAGAATGCAGAGCTGATCACATTAGAAGTCCAAGCAAACAAGAATTATCGAGCAAACTCTGCAAGTGACCAACTATCTGATCAAAAACCACACACTATATAATGTCTAAAGTATAATAAGAAAACATTTAAAGAAATTTCTCTAAAACTGAAGCAAATTCCATAATAATAAAACACTGATAGTAAACGCATTTACTTCCTTAATAACCAACTAATAATAGTAAATTAAAAAAATCCGATGTCTCGGCTTACTTCGGCGATATTGTTGGCTGCATCAATGCACATTTTTGAACGATCTTCATAATGTTCGACAAGGTGAGGAAGAAGTGCGATTACATTCATTGGAAATCCAATCCCTTTAAAACCTTTTGGAAGGCCTATTACCGGAAACAAGCAAGTTACAAAAACTACATCAACTGGTCAGTGAACTTACAAAACAAACTCTAAGTTAAAAAGGCCGGTGCTCAAGAAACAAAATTAACTACTTAAAGTTGAAAAATAGTTAAATCAAATACCAGTTAACGAACTTACCAAAACAAATTCTGTGCTACAAAAAGTGAATGCCTACTAAACGAAATTAACTAACAAATAGTTGCAAAAAACAACAAAAATGAACATGGTTGATGAACTTACCACAACGTTGTTGAATCTAAAAAAGGAAAAGACATTTCTAAAATGCATTTACCTATAAATTTGTTCCATTACACTGCATCACACATGTTACCTTCATTGCTTGGCTGATCAATGACTGGAGCCGAGATGCAGTTGGTCAACTTGGACAGTAGATTCCACGTGGCATCTGACGTCAGTGGTGACGTCAGACCTTTAAGCAGCAGGGCATGGACGCCAGGAAAGTCATGCCAGCAGATCAACTGCAGAATCTTGTCCAGTTTCTCACGACACTCTGGCCGATCTGGCTGCAAATGCTTTAGTACCTGTGTTCAGAAAAAAACAGTACAAACTGACAGTTTAAAGAAGCTCAGGAAAAAGGTTCCACTGCAGCCTACGAAACAAAAGTTCCTTGAAAAAAGAATTTCAGGTATGGGCCATGGCATGGAGTTGAAATTCATGCCTGGACTTTGCATGCTTAGTAAGTGCTTTAGATAAGTGCACTAAATAAATACATAGATGCTGCAATCCAGGCGTCCGTGCCCTTCTGCTTAAAGGTCTGATGCCTAACAAAGTTTCGATACTTAAAAACGTATCAAATGCTGACCTGACTCCACGTAAGAAATTGTTTGTGCACAACTGTCTTGCACCTCAGATTCAGATTTACAGACCTCGCACACATAACAAGTGCAATAAATATCCTGATTGTGCTACAGAAGTCATAAGTTTGGATAAGACGTTGTTGCAAACTGACCTTGTCGAGCAGGCGAATGGCCAAGAGGAATTCATACTCAAAGTCTGACTCCATCATCGAAACCGATATCCAGAACATCTGAGCAAGGATCGTCAGTCGATCATCAAAACCAGTGGGATCTTGAGCGTGTTTGAGCGACTGAGTGCTACGCGATCGCAACAGATTGCTTGTCGGCTTTGCCTCAAGATCTCCAGAAAGATGGCGATGCGCCTGGGACTCTGGAACAAAGATACACAAATATTAAATAACATAAGAATAAACATAAATAAAATAAAAGTAACCATAAAGAAATATAATCATAAAATAAGAATAAATATAGATTAAATAAGAATGGACATACCCAGTCTCTGCTGCAACGCTTTTTCTTCTTTGTTGTCATAGTATTCACCACAAAGCATCAGCACTTCTTTAAGCATACAGCCAGACAATGTGTGAATGTAAGCATCTAAGACTATCATTATTTGCATTAAATAAGAATAAAAACAAAATTAAGCAATAACAAACATAATTTATCAGCAACACTTTATTGTGCATCAGTTGATCCTTCTTAATCTCACTCTGTTTACATTTCCAGTAATCCGTCTCAGCCGCAGTTCAAAATTGCAACTCAAAAGTCACCACAGCTTAAGTCACAGCTCAAAGTCATCACAGCGTAAGTTGCATCTCAAAGTTACAGCTCAGTCACCATAGCTTAAGTCACACCTCAAAGTCACACCTCAAAGTGGCAAAGCAGAGTATGCTTACTATCTGTAACACAGAACTGGAAAAATTTCACCTTACCAGTTTCAAATATCTCCCACTGAGATTAAAATTTCCCCATGAAGATTAATTTTCTTCATAGAGAATAATTTTTCTCCATAGAGATTAATTATCACCACTTATTCATGTTTTTCTTTCCCCCATCCTAATGCTTCCAACCCCAATGCTGACCTTTGTTCTCCATGATTGGGGGAGAAGAGACAATGGCTTTTCGGGCAGCAATGGTCGACTGGTTGCAGCTGCTGCTGCGGTACGGTGGACCAAGATAGCGGAGAGGCGCTTTGACAGTCATCTTGCGTGCCTCCGCTGTCAACTCTTTGGCCAGATTCGGAGTCGATAGGCACAGCTCCTTCAGCAACGGACGCAGGTCAACGTCTAGGCTGTCAACTGTTGCCTCCAGGGTCAACATTATCTCGGTCACATAACCCTACAACATGTTCATGTGTAAGATCAGATCTACTCTAATTTGGAAAATTCTACAGAGATGTTATCATAATCCACAACTCATCAATCAATGGTCACTTTTAGGCAAAACACATCCCAGATGGAGGAATGGATTCGATTCAAGATCCTCCTGCTTGGCAGATCAGTGCTGGTCAGATGCGAGCATTGGCACGCATCAGAGAGCTGCATGTTCCAGCTTTGAGTTGACCTGGCTACTTATCACTAAGCTCTTCTGCCCAATGCAGGTTTTCAGGTTCATGGCTTCTGCACATCAGTACGAGTTCATCGGGCTTTTTGTGCATCACACTTTCCTCTTTAGACAACCTTCTGTTAAATATAAGTACTGTGTGAACTGACTGAGCTCGATACACATTTTCTGTTTACCTAAAGTCACACTTGTATAGATCGGTTAGATAGCCATGCAAGCGGTGCTTTTAGAAAGTGCTTGAAAGGTGCTATGTAAGTGTTTTGTTACATTACATTACATTACATACAACTACACACAGCAACCAAACATACAATTACACATACAACTACACATACAATCATGCTTCTGAGGCATTTCTCTTGAAGTGGCACTATATAAATTTGTGATTACAAATTGGAATTTTACAATTACGTACCTGCATGTCCTCACCCTGCTCTGCAACTGTCTCCACGAGTCGTGAAAGAATATCACTGAGGTCACTTGGGTTCAACGGCCCACGAAGGGCACGGAATACCTATGAAAAGAAAACAGCTTTCAAACAACACATGTTTGAGACATGAACTTCCTCTTGACCTTTATCTGACTCTATTTCATCAGCAGCTGAAAACAATGGCGTTTGATCATGATTTATCTTGTCCCTGCAACTGGTGCTACAAAAGTATGCAATTACAATTACAACAGCATGTAACATGGATACCTGAACTCACGGATAGCCAGCCTATTCACACCATAATTCATCATTACACAATCATTATGCAATCATTACACAATCACTACACAACTATTACACAATCATTACACAGTACTGCCATGCAACCTGTGAATCAGCTTCTTGTCCTTTCTCTGCCTTTGTTTTGCATGTGGTTGAAGATTCACAGCGTCTGCCAGAATTAAGTCAACAAAAGCAAGTGCCTCCCATAAACCATGAGATGTAAATGTACCTGGAAAGACCTTCCAGCACAATGGCGCGAGGAACACGAAAGTGCCATGTGAATTGACTCCTGAGCCCAGCGCTGCTCGATATGAGCCAAAGGAAGCGTGTCTCGGAACAAACGCAGAACATAACGGAGCAGATGCTCGAGGTTTTCAGCGCTTTTGATCCGATGGACTTTTGATGTTATGTCTTCGTATGCCCACAGGGGCCGACACTTTCTGTACAAATCATTTCAACAACAAATCCTAATGTAATGCACGACTGAGGTCTGTTTTCGCTTGGTCTGCAATCCAACGTTTGCAAGTTCGCACTTAATGAGCAAACTCTGTGAACAAGGGCACTAAATCTCTTTACGGACTTCCGCTATCATTTCGTGCAAAGGTCACTGTTGGTCATAGAGATCAGTCAGCTCGTTATTTAAAGACGTTCTTATTTCCCCAGGGTTCTCATGCTGGAAGTGCCTCTGATTAGTTTGTTCTGTAAGAAGCGCTATATAAGTTATCAAATACAATACAATGCAAATCTCGCACCTCAGAGTCAGATGTACACACTCTGCACACATAATAAGTGCGATAAATAAATAATAAAAATAATCACGAGTTTAAACTGCTACAGTACTAGCACATATAGTTACAAGGCTCCAGAAACTTATACCACATGAAACAAAAACCTACTAGAATACAGTTGGAACGAAAGGTCTCCCAATTACATCACCTGGTGATTCGCACAGCTTTAGAAATGACCTCATTATCAAAAATTAACAAATGACCTCATTAACAAAAATCACTTCTTGATATGGCTCCCAAATTTAGTCTTAAAGGATGTTCCAGCGTATATGTATGGGCACTTGCCTTGTGAGAATGAACTCAATGAGAGCTTTTGCCACCTGCTCTGACGTCTGGAATGACTCCACTGGAAGCAGGCATTCCATGCTGTCTGTTGTCAGGTTGTCGACATGATCTACAACGGGCAGACGCTTCATACTGGACGTCGACTCATTGAGTTCATCTACAAAAATTCAACGCATAACTACAGTCATAATGTAATCAGTCAGGCTATTATGACAGGTTCCATTGGATAGACAACATACACAAAGACACAGTGAGATTCAGATTATTATTAATAACTAAACTAAATTAATAACACAAATTAGTAATAACTCAAACTAAACCAATTAATAATTAAATCCGAAATCATGGAAGACTCTTATCATTATTCAACCAGGTTGTACAATTGCCTTTCTCGAGTGATGCCTAATCCTAGAACTGTTCTTGGTGAACAAGCTTTCTCGGAGGTTGGACCTAGATTTTGGAAATCTCTTCCTGTATCTGTTCGTTCTGTTCAGTTGCTTGTGTTATTTCATTCTCAACTTAAGACTTACCTTCTTCCCTTTGTTTATCCACCATAGACTGCTTCTCTGTCATAGCAGACTAATCTTCTGTGTGTAGACCTGACTGCAGGTTGGTTTTGGTGTGCCAATGGTTGATGTCTTGAGCATTATACCCTGGCACCATAGAAGTTACTAATTAAAACTATTACCAGTAATAATAATAACAGAAGACAATCTGCCAGTCCACCTGAGTAGGCGTGATCATGGCCAACGACCATTCGTGGAAGCATAAGGAAGCTCTCTTCATTCAGCATTCGATTTCCAATGATCATTTTTGCGACACAGAAATGATCGTTATGGATCGGAAAGACAAGAAGTAGGCTGAGCAACAGTTTCTTGCAGTGCTCATGAACCAAAGGACGATTGTTATCGAGACCTAAACATGTCAACAACAAAAATAAACAATCACTTTATGATGCACTATAGTTGAACACAGTTATCGAGAATTAAGATGTCAAACGTCAAAGAGACATTTAGAGGTAAATACGGAACAGGTATGTACAAAGAAGTGCATGTATGAATATATGTATGTATTTATGTATCTGGAAATTTACATAGCGCCTTTTAGTGCTGTACATATGTCCAGTTACACGAATTTCAATGGATTTAAAGGATTTTGAGGTATATATATCACAGGCAAAAACATAGGATATAGGTTTGCACAACTCAGTTCGAAATATGTTTTCAGTGCATTCTAAGCCAAAGCTTATTAGATCAGTCAGATGTCCATATGTATCAACACAATTAATACAGCATTTTAAGAGATTCCTAAAGGTGCAGTGTATTTGTCTTGATACTTGTAAGTATACGATCTTTTATAAAAAAAATACATGGCCTCCCCAATCTAAAAAGGTGTTACTTCAGCTAAAAACTTTAAATGTCCATAAACACACACACACATGCACACATGCATGCACATGAACAGGTGAAATGCAAGGAAAGAGATGATAAAGTCTTAAGTGACTATACATGCATCACAAGCCAACTTACTTTGACATATTAGGTATGTTTCATCCTACCTAGGGAGCACAAGTGGATAATCATTATTATTATTACTGTACAGGGACATCATACCTAGGAAGAGCATGTGTAACATGAGAGGCAGATGAATCGTCCATTCAATACGCAGGGTGCTGTCAAGCACAAGGTCTGACAACAGCATCACAGCCAGGTTCGATCTAAAGCACAACCACAAAGTAATAACTACCATGTCAAGATTAATTAGCATAATCTGAAGGGAATATCAGTCTATAAAGAACCAGACTGATAACAGTAATTGACACCATGCAACTAGTGGTAATGTGAAACTCCCAAACAATGCCTCCTTGCGAGAAACTCACAAAAATGCTACATTCATGCAAGAAAAAGTCCACACTTGGTCAAGATAAGCAGATAAACAAATGCAGAGCAGCTCAATAATTTTAGCAACAACACTACAGCAACAATTACAAATTTAACATATGAATTAACAGAAATGGAACAAACTGTTTGATAAATATTGTCAAATGCCTGAAATAATGTTAAATGTTAAACTGAGTACTGTAATTGCAATTGTAATTTGAGATTTATAAAGCGCCCTTTAGAGCAGAAACTCAACTGAGGCACTCCCGATCTGAACAAGTATTATCACTGTTAAACAGTACAGTCTTCAGGCGCCTACAGAACACTGAGAGGGGGAGAGAAAGGAGCTCAAGTCGCAATTCTCGAGGGAGACGATTTCAGCAAGTGGGACCAACGTAGGCAAAGCTTCTGGACTGGGCCGCAGCAGTTCACATGCAAGGGACAAACAGGAGATCCTGAGTGGCAAAGAGGAGGGTACTACAGCCCAGCAATGAGGAGACCAAAGTAGCTGGTTAACTTGAGTAAAATGCCTTCAGTGATCCATAATGTAACACGAATAATGTAAACTGATAACCTGAGTAATGTTAAATATTTAGCTAGAGCACTGCTGAATGTTAGCTAAAGTAATGTCGAATGTTAAAGTGAGTAATGTAACTTTTTAACTTCAGTAACAACTTGAGTCACCAATAATGCAATTTGAGTAATATAACTTGCTAACCTGAGTAATGCTAACTGTTAGCTTAAGTAATGTTAAATGTTAGCTTGAGTAACATTACCTGTGATAAGGGGGAATGGGTAGGCTTCCGGCAGGCAGGAGCTCTGACAGTGGGGCATAGTAGCCGCCATATGCAGGCATTGGTAGAGGGTGCGGTTGAGGGCCACGCAGGCAGCGCGGTTCGCTTGAATCCTGATGCATACTCGTGTCTGCGTACAGAACATGGGAAAATCATAGATGAAATAAATATAGAATTACAGAATCCCTGAATTTCAAGTCACATTTTGGGTAGAGTCTGTTAAGTTTCAGCCATACTTTTCAAATTTACATTTGCAATTATGAGAAAGAACAATTCTGAATATTCATGTTGTTGTTGTCTCCTTTCTTGTTCCATGAGTTTTTTTATTATTATTACAATTAATAATATTATTGTTACAATTAATATTATTATTGTTTGCAATATCTTGCTAATCGTGTTGTTAAAAACATTAGAAATATTTAAATATTTTCCATGACTAAAATGTCATAAGCATTTAGCACCTCAATTTACATAATTGTACGTATGTGGACATGTACTGAAATATGTATATGTATGTATGTATGTATCTGGCTCTTCTATAGCACCTTTTTAGAACCTTAAAGGTATTATACAGTACTTGGTTTATGAGCAAAAACACTGAAATCAAGGTGATGCTCCTACCTTCTTGAATGGATTTGGATGTTGACATGCTGGGCGAGTTCATGTGCAGTCTCGAACTAGAAGCTGAGGAACTGCCAAGGACCATTCTGTCAAAGAAAACCATCCACAATCACCGTTTACCATTTCAGACTTTTTCTACCAAAATCACAGCAAATGAAGACAGCACAAACACATGCGCTGCTGCATCCATCAAAAATACCGATCTGAAGAAGCTAGACAGATTAAAAATAGTTGCATGTATACACATATGTGCATATGCAAGGATGTATCTATGTATGTTAAACTACCCCAGTATGTGTGTATGTATGTAAACTGATGTCACCACTAACGTATGCCTTCAGCATCATTACAGTGGCACTACAGAAGTTCTTGGATTATAACTA
The DNA here is from genome assembly GCA_964023275.1 of Norana najaformis. NCBI lineage: Eukaryota > Metazoa > Annelida > Clitellata > Crassiclitellata > Hormogastridae > Norana > Norana najaformis. Next base: position 17,681,714 of record OZ029925.1, read on the forward strand.
CCAACATGCATGCATGTACAGAACATACGTATACATGTATGTATGTATGCATGAATATACCGGTACACACGTAAGTAATGCTATGTATGTATATATATAAAATACCGATATGTATGCATCTGTGTAAATACAAATGTACCAGTATGATATATTTGGACATTTAGCACCTTTAAAAGTCTCTATGGTCCTGAAATATTTTGCATGGAACAAACGCTTACAGTTCTGTTCCGATGTTGACAAGTTTTCCGGGATCCTCCGCACTGTGTCGTTTCGTGTGGATCTGGCCTTTGTCCAAGTGCTGGCTATCTCGATTTTCACCTTCATCGTCGTTTATCGATGTTATTGTCATCTGTCGTTTGCAAACTCTATAGAAAGGAGGAGTCTCCATCCGCTCCACGTTGAAAGGTAACGGCTCAGCTGTCTGAAAAAACAGTTACAACATTAAATGGCAATCAGCAAGCTAACAAAAGGGTTACGCTGTTAAACGGCAATGGTTCTGCAGCCTAGTAACACAGAGTTAAACCCAGTCTAAAAACAGTTCAGCCGTCTAACAGCACATGGTCAAATCCTAATGGCAATGGTTCAACAATGTAATAGCATTTGGAATTAACAACTTCTATGGTGCCAGCGTCTTGTGCACAAGGCAGACAAGATCATTGAAACAAATAGATATGCAGTTGAGACAAGTCTTACCCTCAGTTCGTTAATAAGTTCGTCAACAAGGCGATCGGGCTTTGCATGGGCAAGATAAATGATCACTTTCTTTGCCTGTAAACAGAAACCAAACCAAATCAAACAAATTCCACAACGACACTAACCACATTTTCACTTTAACTGTTTCACTTTAAGTGCTATCGTAACGCGCAGGACATCAACTGATGCCTTGTGCATCATGATAATGATATCATCAGAAGTAATCAGACGTGAATTTCCTAAAAGCCAGCCATATGGTCACTTCTTGGATGCATATGTGTTGCTTGGCATGCTACAGTAATTTAACATAAGCATAATTTAATTAAAGTATTAAATGTAATGTAAAATGTGACTGCAACATAAATGTCACATGACATACACAAAGTGCAAAAAATTACTGTAACATTAAATAAATCCAGTGCAACATAAATGCATGGTAACATAGCCAGATATAACAGAATTTAAAATGTGGTGTCAACTTACGAGCTTCTCGCATTTTGGCACCTTTTGTAATTGTAATCAGAAGCTTGTAAAGTGCCGCTTCAGGGTAGCCCGATCAGAGGCACTCCCAGCCCAATGTTCCAGAACTGGGGAATGCACCTACATGTTGGATGCACCAGCTGGCATGTTTATACTCCCTGCAGCTACCTTGTGCATTTTTCCATTTACATACTGTTTCATCTATTCAGCAAAAATTTTCTGGCTACTGTACCTTCAACACAATTGTTTCAATTAGTTACAATCTACGTCTGCAGCGCTTTTGTGAGGTAAAGCACTATATACATACTTTCTCAAAATGAGCTATATAAATGCTTCCGTAGATGACATTAGAATCAAACAGACAAACTCACACAGGGCAGCAGAACTTGAGGATACATTCCAATGGTTATGATGACATAACGAACGATGACAGAGAGATTTTGCGGCCAGAAGGTCACCAGCTGCACCCAGAGATTTTCAATTTCACGAGGCTGATCGTCACCCAACTGGAAATAAAATTCCAGCTATACAGCATAACACAAAGCTTGTCTGCATGTCTGTATGTGTGTCCGTCTGGGTGTCTGCCCATTTGTCTGTGTTTCTGTCTGGTTGTGTCTGTCTGTCTGTCTTTCAAGCTCATTTGTTCATCAGAACCATATTACACATAAATAAATACAACTATTAATTTAATAAATGTACATGCATGCCACATATCTATCTGTATAACTTTAATAGTGCATTTTAAGAACCTCTCAAGAACCGCTAAAGGTATGAAACTAATATAAAAACACTGAGTTAAAGTTCCTACAGTAACTGCAGAAGATGGTCCCCATATTCTGCAATCTAAACCCATAAAAGATAACCGAATCTGTTCCATCTTATACCCCATTTTGTAACCTGTTTCCTGACTCTGTAAAAGATAATTTAATCCACTCCTGTTAAAACCCATTTTGTAATCTTACTATCTGTAGTCATTTAATTTTCCCCCTCTTAGACACCACCCGACTTTATCGAAGACAACCGAATCTGCTCACTCTCAGATCTTTGTTATAATCTGTTTCTTTACTGTACAAAAGATAACAGGATCTGTACCCTCTTAGAGCCTATTCAGTCACCTGTACCTATTGAAGGTAACAGAATCTGCATCTCACTGTTAGAGTGACATAGAAGAGGTTGTTCAGAATCATGTTCGTGGCCTCTGGTGAGCCCCAACCACGGCCTTTGAGTGGCCTCTTCTGCGGTTCTTGGTTGGGATCCTTCAGGCTCGTCAGGTTGTCCATGGGGTTCGTCAGTGTGATGTTTGGATCAACGAGTTCCATGTTGTGCAGCCAAGGCACGAGGTACTGCAGCAGGTTCTGACGAATGGACGGCTGAGCCGTCACGAGTCGATGCATGATTTCTAAAAAACGTTGCAGCTTTTGTTATGATCACTCACTATATCATCCTCCTTAGGCTTCATCATCAGTGTAATTGCTTCCATTTTTATTTCTTATCTTTATTTTATTTATATAGTTTAATTATAACTTACGGCAGTTACGCATGCAAGGCCAGTAAATCTGAAACTGCGGTGCAAAAAGATTTGTTTGTGTGCACCACATTCTGATGACATTCGGCAGCATGCTGGGTAAGTAAGTAATTCAACGACTGTAGGTTTGAGCTTGCTGAGCATACTCACTTGGCTAGCACCTCAGATTCAGATTTAATCATCTTTCATGCTTAATAAATAAAGAGTAAATAAATAAATATTCATATAGAATCAGCATCTAACGACAAGCATCAACTGACGCTGCCAAGCAAATGTGCCATAAAGTACAGAAGCCGGCTTTTCAATTTTATTTAAATTTTAATAGCAGGCTAATCAGCAACAGTTCATTTTCTGCTTAAGAGAAAACAGAAAGCTCACAGGCATGGCCCTGGGTGCAATAGAAATATCCCAATACATGCACATATACACAGGTGCTATAGAAATATCCACCTATATGGTCTACTGAGTGACATACGATGATTTGAAGTTAGGCTTAAGGACAAAATGCAGCATGGTAGTCTGGTAATGTGCTTAGTATACAATGTAACAATTGCAGGTTGCATCTGCTGAGCGAACTCCATATTAACAACCCAGGACAAGTTGTTTGTGCATACAGACACTAGATTCAGATTAATGAACTTGAGAATGTGAAAAGTGCAATAAAGAAATAAATACTTAAATAAACAAACATACATTAGCATTACAGAAATATCCAAATACATACACACATACACAGCTACACATATACACAACCATATATGTATATCTTACCTGAAAACATCGGCATTGTCTGGTCAGGATGAAGGGCAGCCAATATAGTAGAGAAGCGCATTTGGGAACAGCTTGAAGGGCCGGCAAAGAGACCTTCCTTGAGGATCTTCTTTTCCTCGAGGAATATACTGTCTCGATCGTCCTCTCGATCAGTTGGCATCGTATGATCGGTCACAACAACGTCGTCCATGAAGAAGCGCTTGTAGAGGAGACGGAGCAGTTGAACAGCCAGTTCTTGGATGCCGATCCGAGGACAACCGGTGTTGAGCAGCGCCAAGTTCAGGATGGCAACCTGGTCGCAAGGATACTCCCTAGGAAAAAGACAGCTTCTGTTGAGGCTCTGGACCAGGGTGCAATTTATCCATTTATAGAAGAAAGCAGTGGGAAGCAGAGCTATGGGATGGAATGACGAGTCTTGGGGAAAACGAACACGCAGTGCGAGAGTTTGAGCCAGCAGAAGGAAAGACCCGTGGGATGGAGCAAAATGTATGGGGATAATCTATCTTCAAATGGGGATAACCTGAACCAATGGCAGGGAAATATCTATTAATCGATGAAAATGTATCTTCAGGGAAAGATCTATTAATTGACGGTGCTAAGCAAACGTCCAGTAAGGACTTGTTATGAGCATCCTTGACAGTTTCCTATAAGGTGCTGTACAAAGACCCAGACACACATGCATCCTCAAAGTCCCTGCATTGGAATGGAGAATCAAACCTGCGTTCTCTGCATTACAAGGCAGGCATGCAACCATTCAGATGCCCTGTCACACATCCATTACAATAATAACAACAAAACAACTTAATGACAACAACTACAAGAATTAAAAGCATACATTCATCTGTGCCTCAGATTCAAATTTAAGAACTTTGCCCATGTAATAAATGCTTTAAACAAATAAATAAATGCAAGAAAACTGGAGAATGCCTAGGAAATGCAGAAGACATCTGATCTAATCTCACGACTTCTAGAGCATCATTATCATAACGCACGAGACATCAATCGATGGTTGCTTCAAGTTAAGTCGTAAAAATTTTAATATATGAGGGGAACCCTGAATGAAATTCAATGGCTCAGAGAAATCAGAAGTTAAGACAAACCTGCTGTTGAAGACCATGGCTATAGCCGTAAAGCAGCCATCGGCTATTTCGTGGCTACCGGTGTAACATCGGTCAATGACCCACTCCAGCAGTGTCTGAGCATCATGGTTGAACTCGAGCAACAGAACAATCGTCTCCTGCACCAGTTTGTAGATCTAAAATGCAAGAGGCAGATATTTACATAACACCCTTACAAGAGGCACGTTCCATATTTGCTCTGAGCGACTGAGGAACATAGGACACGCATAATAACACCACTCGGAGCATACTTAGAAGCACAGATGCAATGAAATGAGGAATTAATGTATTTCTATAACTCACAAAGTAGTGACTATCCCCCACCTCAGATTCACAATTCTGTGCGACTTTGTGTCCTTTACAAATTTCATTAAGTAATAGTAATAAAAATAATAATAACTCCTTATTTACTAAAAATACAGCATTGCTGCTGAAGTCTGACACCCACAAGCAAAGCCTGTAATTTGAGGGTAAGAAATGTAGAGTAAATGTTAAATCTTTGTACAGACATTTCTCTGCAAACTGGCATTGTATTATCTAGCCTAATTTTGCTAAGAGCTGCAAATAGCAACAACAACAGAACTGGATCACCTTTTCACATTTACAACACAGGTCAAACAGGCCTGTCAGCAGGAAACCAGAGGCCCAGGTTCCCACCCAAAGGGTGGAATCCAGGCATGAATGCATATACCCGAAACCCGAACAATTAAGCATACTGATTATTTTAAGTAGAATGCAGAACTAGTCATGGTCACAGGCGTACGGCTTAATAAAGCACTGAAACCTTGGGGTGGAAGGTATTGAGTTGCAGTTACCAATCAGCGAAGAGAAGTAGAATAACAAAGTGCTGTAGTCCCTAGGAGTCAACAAGAATTATGATAACATGCACTGATGGGCTGAAAGATACCGTGGCATCATGACTGCTTAACTCTCCCCTCCAGTCAACACCACTTCAAGTGAATGGATTGGCTCACTGGATGAAATGCCTGCCAGTCATAACTGACCCGCAAGCCATGGATGGCTAACTCTGAAATAGGCACAAGTGCATACAACAACTCACATGTCGCTTGTGAGTGACAGGTAGTCGAGTACCTGCTGAGAATGGACAAGAGTACCCAAGCCGTATTCTATCAAAATTTTGACACTTATAGTCAAAATTATTATTTAAAAAAAATTTATTAAATGCAATTGACTGAAAGCATCTATTGAGGGTGCTAAGCACGTGAATGTTGAGGACTTGTTAGGATCCCTATAAAGGTAACATTTTGGGAAGGTTCAAACCCATATAACAAGGCAAGCACTTAACCACCTGGCTAAAATTCCACATCGACTGCTTCAGACACTGTTGTGATGAAGCAGAAACATATAAATTAAAAAGCCATAAATTGTTGAAACCAAGAAAACCAAGGAAAAAATCTGTTCTACGTAAGAACTGCAATTTACGAAGCCAACGCCAAGCATCCAAAATGCAAGCAACAAATGCAGACACTGTACACTCTTAACAGCAAAACCTGGAAACAGCAGACATTAATGTAGCTAGAACATTAATGTAGCCGGAGTTCAACAGGACAAACTCACAACCTTTTGACTACAGACCCAGCAGGCTACCAAACAAGTCAACATGTCACACAGTTGTCTATTCGGTAATGTGTCCTTTTGTAGCAATTAGACAAAAACCTCTGATTTCCTGTGCATGTCTGCAGAGAAAATGGCTGTTAGTTTTGTATATATCATTTCATTTGCATACAAACATACATGTAGGCTAAATGTTCTGTAACACCAGAAAGTTTGTGTTTGTGAGCATTCTAGCCACACTAGTGTCTGCTATTTTCATAAATGTCTTTTAAAAGCATCAAAAATATGAGGGAAAAAATGAGAAACACAGTCATATAAACTTGGCATTCAGACTTTAAATCTTTTTATTTGTTGCAAAAATCGAAGTATTTTATTAGATTGAACAGTAAAACAACTGGAGGCTATTAGCTGCATAAAGATAATCTGAGTCTATTAACCAGAAGGGTCTTCTCAAAATCTATTCAATTGCTTCAGCTTAAAAAATGAGGTCGTTAGCCAATTAATCAGGGACTTTAAACGAGATCAAGATATCAACCACTGCATCTGGAGCTTAAAAGTGCTTCATTTTCAAAAAGTTCTTAACCTTTTCTTCAAGTTTCTTTATCCAGGGTGGAAATGATCCCTCAAGATTTAATAAAAATGTCCAAAGAATATAAAAACTTACAATTCTTGAAGTTTTTAGAAATAACGTTAAAATTGCAACGTGCCATTACAGTCATGCAATTTTATGACTGCTGAATGTATTGTCAGACCTGCATAATGCAACTAAATTTAATTAAACTTTTACCAATGGCTTCAAATTTATTTAGAAAGTTACCAATTGATTTGATTTGAAATAGAAGTTCAGCAGTGGATTTGAATTTAAATAGAAATTTTCCAATGGATTCAAATTTTTAAAAAAATTTACCACTGGCTTTTAATTCAATTAGAAATTCAGTAAGCATGCAACAGCAAATGGACGCTATTACAAGATAAACAAGATAAGCAAAAAAGAGTTTGTCCGGCACTTTCATACAGTGTTAAAAAACTGTTTACAGACCCAATAAATGTGGCTATTGTGGCCTTTGATCAGTGTCTGATTTTGCAGCTACAATGATTTGTACTATTAGCAGAAAATTTATGGATACATGTGCTTTGACTAAAAAGTTACTATGCTTAAAGAAATTCCAAAAAGAAATGTTTGTGTTGCAGGTGAATCGAAAGAAGCAATACGAACAATGGTTCCTTACACTAAAGAACTTCAAAGAAGCTTGCCACCAGGTCATTGGTAACAGTTACAAAAACGGCCCATGCTAAATGGTAGAGCTAGTACGATCCAAGCCAGGCGGCAAAGTTAATGTATAACATTGACTCAAGCTAGGTGGAAGAATTAGCACTTGTAAGGGATTTCAGGTAGGTGGTAGGGTTAGTGTAACAATCCACGCCATGTAGCCGAGTTAACATCTAATGACCAAAGCTGCACAGTAGAGTCTGTACAACAATCAAGCAAAGTGGCAAAAAGTTAAAATAACAACCCACGTCGGTTCTGCCGCACCACTAGCTAGGAAGAAGCCAACTATACGAAGAGATCTATCATGCAAAAATGTAATCTATGATTACAGAAAAGGGAAAGCAATGCAAAGTGAAAAGCAAGAAGCCACTCATTTGATAACTTACCCGTAATCTGATCTAGTTACCCGATACAAGACAATAAAATGATAATCTCAGAAAAAGGCAAAAAGATACATATTTAGACTTAAAAGTACTGTTTTTAGCACAAAAGATCACAGAACAATGGGATTTTGCACAGGAAAACGTTTCTTGTTACAATTTTTTTGTCATTAAAATCAATGCTTTCAAAACAATGGAACAACATTTAAAATCATAATCTATTTAAGTGATTTCAAAGCTACAATATGAGATGATTACAAAATTCATTAATGTTTTAGAATTGTATCTTCAAGACAGTTGTGACCCAAAATAAACAGCAATGCAACACTTTCCAATAACCCTAATTAGAATGGAGTTCAACTGAAATTTCAATGGGAATTAACAAAAAATATAGTGCAACTTAAATCTGAATGAAATTCAGTTACATAAGTAATATAACACAAACAGAATTTGAATTGGACTCAAATGCACAAAGAATGTAGCTTAACTACTACTCACAGAAGGTAGCTCAACTGGAATTTGAATCAGGCTAAACTACACACAGAATTTAGCTCAACTGGAATTTGAAAGTGGACTCAACTATACAAAGGACAAAGCTCAAATCAGGCTCAACTACACACACAAGACAACTCAGATTCACAAAGTCACTCAATTTTATGACTCAACTCTCGCAAAGAAAGCATTTGAAGGCAGTCCTATGCTAATCAGGTTGTCAGTAAAAAGGAAATAAGCCTGATTGCAATACATGCAAAATTTGCTACAAACACCAAAATACAAGAATTGACTGTCACACGGATTATTACTTTAAGCAAAGTCGTAAAGTACAAGATAATGTAACTAAATACATCATAAAGGCACTAACTAGACAGATGCTACACACTTCAGAAACAACGGCCACAATTTGTCAACAGCAGCAGGCAGAATGGAAGAAAAGCCACAAGGTTCTAAAGAGGACAACCGTTTCCACCTCTGACCCAGAGACCAACAAGGCAACAGATTTGCAACAACAATAACTGGAAAAGACACAGTGCTAACGGATGATACCAAAAAGAAATTCATAAACAATTCTGTACCAGGTACAGTACCTATCATACAGATTTGCGCTTTAAATCCTTGCACTGGCTTCATACTCAGCAAAGAATCAGTTTCAATTAGAGCTTGTAATTGAATATTATAATTATTATTATCATTAAAATGATTATTATTATTATTTAGGAACTTGTACAGTACCAGTGTCTAATGCACGATGGTGTTCCAAAACCAAACTGCAAACAGGTCAATATCCAGAAGGTCAGTCAACAGAGATGGAAACACAGACTATTGTGGATAAGCAGTCTGAGAAAGGTAAGTAAATTCCACCGAAATATGACAGTGTGTTTCTTGCCTACCTTTTCATCATGTGTGGCAAGCAGTTTGTTCAGCCAGACATAGATGTAGCCATCCTCATTCAGCCCAGCCGGGTCATAGACCGTGCCACAGCAGAGTGAAGCTGCACACGCCTGAAGAGCTGAAATCTCCAATTCCGAGTAACAGTCACTTTTCTTGCTGTGTTTACTACGGAACAACAAGAACAACCATTGCTCGAAAGACAACAGATAAACACAACTTCTGTTCTAATCTTAAGTGCCCTTACCATAATGCACAAGACATCAATCAATGTTGCTCCGATTGAAATCGTAGTAAAAAACTGCAATCCACTAGAGAACCCTGGTGGAAAGCTGAGAGACCAGGGAGCAACTCTGATGAGTTTCCTTGCAGTGGTGCTTAAAAAATATTCACTTACAAATTACAAATATTGAATGTATCGTACAGGTACATAGCATCTTTTAAGTAACTCATACCCATTATCACTAAACTGCTAAATCTAAATAAAATGAAATCAACAGAAACCACTGAACAACAGATTAAGAAAACAGACAATATGTGATATAAAGGACAGTCAAGTATGGCAGCCTGACCTTCGGTCGCCAGAGAAAAAAGGCTGCCCAAATTTTCCGCTCCAAGTTGCAAATAGCGTACAAAGACCAGCTCTCAGGTCTTGCGACAGCAGCTTGTGCCTTCGATTCACTAGAATTACAGTACAACTGTTGAATTCAAACCAAGAGCTTAAGAATCAACGGCCAATGTCTTACAGCAGACAGCACACTACTCCAGAAATGCTCTGAATGAATGAATGCATGAATAAATGAATGAAAGATGTCAGAGAACCAATGATAGAACAGTGAAATGCAGTGTTTACACTTCAAACTGAATATACACAGAGGCACTAGATGACAATATGTTGGTCATACAGTCATTCTGTAAGCCAGTAAAACCATTCAACACACTGAACGCATTAATCTTTAAATGTGACATAATCCATTAATCAAAAACAGCAAATATGATAACGAATAAATCATTACAATGACACAAGAAGAGCAGTTGGAAAATTTACACCAAACATACGGAGCAGAAAAGCCGACTTTTACCAATCCACCTAAACGAGAATACAACAGACCGGGTGTATTGAGGATGAGGTGGTGGATGAATTTGCTGAAGTGCAGTCGAATGAGGCTGAGCGTCGGGATTTCCTTGTCCGCTTCCAGTTCAAAGAACAACCGCGACCCATCGATATATTCAATGAAAATGCTGTTCAGCGACTCTGTGTGCGGGTTTATCACATCTGCCGAACTAAAGCCACACGACAACAGGCTAAGTACTGCATCATCATTATTATATATCAGATATGTGGACTTCATACTGAGAAGAGAGTTACCAAAACAATGATTTGGGTTACAAGGATTTGAGCTAAGAAGAACAGCTGAAAAGATGTGGGCTGACAACAGTAGAGAGAAGGAGAAGCAGAGGAGACCTAACTGAAGCTCATACGATCATCACAAGAAAGAAGGCAGTGCAGAGGCAGATTTAAATTATCTAAGAAACTGAAAAGAAACAATAGGGCACAAATTCTGCAGTGCAGGAGTTGCGGACTCGTGGAATAGTCTGGATGATAGTACTGTCACAGTGGACTCTATTACAGCTTTTAAGAAGAAGCTAGGAAGGACTGGCTGTTAAATATTCCTGGTTTAATACCATACGGTAATACCATAAATTTATACATACTGAACAAACTACCCACAGTGATACTCATTTACCAGATAATTATATAATTATACAGCACCTTTGAAACTTTTTCATTTGTGGCTAGGAGGCTTTAGATGAAAATTAAGATCCAATTGAGCAAAAATGTTAGATAATTACAGAAAGCAACTGCATGCACTCTAACCAGTGCGTGAAGATGGCATTCTCTGCCATGAGTCGGAAAATGTGTATCAGGGAAAGACGGATCATGTCCCGTCTTTTCTTCTTCCGGTTGTCCAGTTTTCGGTCGATTGCTTCTCGGATCATAGGAATCAGTTCTTCAAGAAGGTCTCTGATGAAACAGACATTTAATTTGTATGGTACTGCCTGATCTATTATTTATAACGACATTACAGACATTCTTAGATTTGATGTGATTAGACAGCACCTTTCATAAACAGCAATATAACTTGCTTTTACCCTAATGCATGGATCTGGACATTTCCAAAAGGACATTTTAGTAACCTCCTTTCAAAGGCACAGATTGCCTTTTATGGGTATCAGTGTAATGTAGTAGAACGTAAGATTTATATAATGCAAGCAGCACTTTTGTGAGGTACTTAAAGGGTGCTGTATTAAGTGTTTGGATAACTATTAACTTCCTGAAAGTTTATTAAAAGCGTGGTGAAACAATCTGAAAGCAGGTTATGAATCACTCAAAATGCAGCGTGTAAATGACCCAAAAAGCTGGATGTAAATGACCCAAAAATCAGGGTACGAATGATCCAGGAAGTTGGGTATAAATGACCACATGACAGATTGTAAATGACCCAAAAAGCAAGGTAAAAGTGCCCCAAACGCATGGTGCCCAAAAGCAAAGCACACAGCCTAGGCAAAACTGCCACCCACAAATGGTGCCCAAACGCAGGGCGCAAATGATCTAAAACCAGTGTGTAAACAGCTCAAATTATTGAATGCTGCATGTGAATGACCTTGGGCCAGGACTTCCATGATGCAGCAACTGTCTTTCACAGCGTTAGGTCCATCGCTTTGGAACAGTCTTCCACTTACTGTAATATTCGAACTTAGTTGGCTGTGGGAAGTTGGGCTGTTGCAATTCATTGCCTGAGACATACATTTCCTCTGGGCTCGCATGCCATTAGTTTGTTTTAAAAGTGGCACAATACAAATTTGACAAATACAGGACAATAGTACTCACCTAAAAACTGGTGGGTTGATGTGCCCCATCCCAACAACCGTCGTCTCCCTCATCTCCGTCACTTCGCACTTAATGTACGTCGTCAGACTCTTGAAGAGCTCACGAGCAGTCATTCCCGGACTCACAGGACGCGAAACAAGATCGAAATGGTCTGGAGTATCCGGAGATGAAGCGCTAAGAAACAGATGAGCACCAAAATAATATGTACATATCTGAGCATTTATATAGCGCCTTTAAGATCTCTGACAGATCATCTAAACAGGTGACTTAGGCAGGACAACATACTTTCACTGTCTGCAGCAAGTAAAACCTACTAATTAATGGAATTATTATTACTTCTGCATTTAATAAATGCCACTATTTAATAACTAAGCATCAATCAATGGTGCTGAGCAATTGCGAGTGTAGGACTTACTCAAGATCCCCAAACAGTAACCGTCTCAGGGGAGACTCGAACCCATACTCTCCACGTTACTGAGTGCTCTAACCAATCAACTACCATGCCCCACAAAACGGAATAAGACTGAATAGCTCATTTAATATCAACTCCACCATTCCATCATTTACTACTCAAACTTCTGCACAAAACCAGAAAAAACGCAATTAAAATGACACTCTCCATATTTTTGCTCACAGACCAACTGACCTCGTTGGATCGGGAGAGGCTGAGTGATGTTCGATAGGATGGCTAGGGGGCGCTATACAACAACCCATGACGACGTAGTTCTTCCACAGACTGAGATGCATGTCGCGCTCGCTCGTCACCTTCTTACTACGCAGTAGTGATGATGACCGCTCACTCATGATCACCCTATCACCATAGAAACAGATCAAGATCAATCCCTTTCTCAAATCACAAGGCACAAATGTACAGTAATGTAATGTAACATATAAATCCATACATGTACACATCATATATTACAAACATACATACATTTACATACAAACATACATACATTTACATACATTATACAGCATATATACATTCATACATACCTGTATACACAGACATACTCATGCATGCATACATACGTATATGCATGCATACATGTGCACATGCTTGCATAGATAAATACTGGTACACACATACATATTAAAACATATGAGGCAGAGAGGAAGACCAGAAATGAAATGGATACAGAGGATATTTGGCATTATTATTTTATAGGGATGATTATCTGATGTAGAGTCCACTTCCAACAGTAACAACTTACATCGGATCGACCAGTGGAACAACAGTTTGCAGTCGTGTGAAGAGGAATGGCCATGCGAACTGAACCGCAGTTGTGCAGTGGCCAACAACGAAGTCCGGATGAAGGAAGATTGTCATCGATTGAATCCATGAATCGAACGGAGATAAGGAGGCTGAATCGAAGGCAGGTGTCGATGCGTTGTTGTTCTCGTTGGTGTCCATTGACGATGGCATCTGGTAGATGTTGCCCGACGTCCAGATGATGGAGGTTCTTTCTGTCAACCACTGGAAGTCAACGGGAGAGGCTGACAGTGCTGCCACCTACGTCCAGATAAAACAGAACCCAATTTGTAGTGGCTTCGTAATTTAAACTATGGCAGCACTCATTGTTAAATGACCTCTCAGTCTAGTATCTTCTTAAGCAGCACTTTTCCTGATTTCCTCTCTAGTAGTAGCCTTATACCTTCTTCTGTATCATCTTCTAATTGCATCTTAGAACTTGTCTTATAACATCTTCTTTGGCAGCATTTTTTCTCTCCAAAAAACCACAAATGGACTTTTACGAGACTTAATTCAAAATAACTGCATGGTTCATTACAGACCATTCATAAGTATTCAATTTATCTTTTCTGGTCCTGGCAAGACTGGTATTAAACCAAGACTGGTATTAAACCAAGACTGGTATTAAACCAAGACTGGTATTAAACCAAGACTGGTATTAAACCAAGACTGGTATTAAACCAAGACTGGTATTAAACCAAGACTGGTATTAAACCAAGACTGGTATTAAACCAAGACTGGTATTAAACCAAGACTGGTATTAAACCAAGACTGGTATTAAACCAAGACTGGTATTAAACCAAGACTGGTATTAAACCAAGACTGGTATTAAACCAAGACTGGTATTAAACCAAGACTGGTATTAAACCAAGACTGGTATTAAACCAAGACTGGTATTAAACCAAGACTGGTATTAAACTCTCTACTCATTTGCTCAGTGGATATGTAATCCAACAATTGAAGGATTGAGCCGTCTGAGCATACTCTTTGAAACAACCCCAGACTGGTATTAAACTTACCTTTTCTGGTCCTGGCAAGTGTGGCAAGACTTTCTCAATGATTACAGGACATGCTCTGTCCATCATGTCAAGAACACAGAGATCTCCATCTTGCTGTAGTAACAGAAGAAAGAAGTAAAGCCAACATCAGATCATAGAATATATATATATACGTAATAAATTATATATATATATATGTACATAAGTAGGTTTACGGATTAAAAACTCGTCCTGTATTGGGATTGCTGCTGTTATGCTTGTGGCTCAGCCAGATGATCCTTTGACACTGGGATCATGCTTTTAAGAAGCTTCAGAGTTAGTGAAAACACAATAAACAAGCTACAAGAGCTTTCTTCCTCAAGCTGTGCACTGCTAGGAGTGCCACTGAAAAGATACCTTAGAGAGGTACTACGCAAATCATCAATACTTACGTTACAGTTGGAGGAAGGGTTTTTTACTGCTGAGGCCACCTTCTGAACCTTTACAGGACAAACAATTTTAAGGTGGCATGGCTATAAATCCACACACAAATCACCACAGATCCTTGTGCAGTCTCAAATGCACATGTTCATATGAACACTTGTACAGCGCCTTTCATGAAACTCATAAAGGCACTGAAACATGGCCACCTAACAGATCTAATAAGGTGCATCTTAAGATATGCTGAAAGTGTTTCCTGAGCTATTTCTGTCAGTAAAGTTCTACTTCTGAGTGGGGGACAGTTCCAGAAGGACGGTCTGTTGCACGAGAAAGCACAATGTGTCTGAATCATTGTATGGCAGCACAGAACCAAAACAAGCACAACAAATTAGTTATTTGTCTAAAATTTCAATGTAGCGCCTTTAAGTACCTCACAAAGTGCTGCCTGTTCTAGCCTAGATGGAGTCAAAGTTCATTTGAGGCAGTAAACAACATGAACAACAACCTTTGGAATGGTCAGAGCACCGAAGACGTTTCGCACTTCCTTGAGCACGATGACCGCCTGTTTCCGGATGACTGGTTTGCAGCTACATAGCATCACGAGTGCAAGACTCTCGACAAGATGCAGCGTAGACCGGTTGCGGTCTCTCTCGGGAGTCATGAGACGCTGGTGAGTCTGCTGACCACGCGTCACCAGCTCTGTGTTGAGTTCGTTCTTCTCCCTCTTGTCCTTCTCAGCTTTATCCTGCCACAAACAACAGACATCTGCTCATCTAATCTCGTAAGTTGTACGTTATGGTGGTCTACTCATCTGCGCGGTGGACGTGTAATCCAATTATTGCAGGTTCGAGTCTGCTAAGCAGACTCTGTGAAATGAACCCAGACAAGTAATTGTTCGTGTAAACTTGTGTTGTGCCTCATATTCAGAGTTACTAATTTTGATCATGTATGAAGTGCAATCAATAATTAATTCATTAATTCTCACGACTTCTACAGAGCCATATCATAAGGCATAAGGTATCAAGCAATGGTTAATCTAACTGAACCATAGTTACAAAACATTATCCACTGGAGAGGTCAATCAAAGTCTGATAGGTTATGATGATAATGGTACATATCACGAATACTGACGACATAAGAAAACATAATGGCAAAAATGATGTAACGTCAAAAATGATATCACAAACAAAATGATTTACAGAGAATTTTAAAAAACTATGCTACCCACATAAATATGAAACCACTATAATCTATTATACAGTGAATTTAAAGCCTGAAATATAACTTCTTAAAAGATGCAAAAGTCTGTCAATTTGTATCCATATTAGGTACTATTTGCTTGAATGCAGAGTGAGTTGGTGAACCTTGAAACCAACAGGTGGTACAAAATCCTGTTATTTAAGCTCCAGGGTAGTTTTGATTACCTTGGCAGCTTGATTGGCCTGAACAATGGTCTTCCACTGTGTCAAGAGCATTATGAGACGCCTGTTGCACTGTTCGAGCAACTGCGGAAACGCATCAGTCACCTCTCTCAGAATGAAATGCACAAAACCTAAACAACAAGCCAAGTCATGTAATGTTATATGTCATACAATATTATGTAATGTAACTAGGTATTCACACAGCATAAATTACCAGTTTATATAGTGTAAATGAATAAGCTTATTTTACATATATGTCAAACACATGAATAAGTTTTAGATTTTAATGCAAAATGCAACAGTTTACTTCATGTAAATTAGAATAATGCAATAATTTATACAGAGCCCACTTTAAGGCATCTACTCAAAGTAAGCAAGTGACAACTAAACTGATTGTGATTGTGTTAGGTTGCTTTCCTCCCTGTCTGTCTGTGTCTGTGATTTAATCTGTACAAGTACCTGCCATTCTGTTAGTTTGTGAGTCAATCTACAAATATTTCTGTATGTCTGTCTGTGTCTGTCTGCACGTCTGTCAGTCATTAAGCCAATCTAAACGCGTCTGTCTGTTTCTGTCTGTCTGTGAGTCAGTTTACACATGTGTGTCATTGTCACATTTTCTGCCTGTTCTACTTGCCGTTAAGAACATCATTTCTCCATTCTGGCAGATCAAGTGGAATGTTCTGCAGTGACTGAAATGCCAGCCTGTGCACAAAATGAAACAGTCAAAAATTTTAATTTGCTGGAGAAGCTTGGTCAAAATCCAGGAGGTCAGGGAAACCAAGCAAGGCAAGGGTAAGCAAGTTGTCAGTGTATGGGGAGTGCAAAATGACCAGATCACCCCGCTTTTGCACGACAATGTCATGATCCACTCAACAGTTAGAGAGGAAACAGGAATGCAGAGCACACTGATCTGGTCCGAAGCAGCACTAGTCATGGAAACACAAGAAGCATTACGAACTTGCAGCATAAGTATGTGTGTGTGTGTGTGTGTGTGTGTGTGTACCTAAACACTTAACACAGCACCTTTGAAGTACCTCACAAAAGTGCTGCCTGTGCTAACCTAAGTGGTGTTAAATTTAAATACGCACAGCACGTTCGTCAGTAAACAAACAGTACTCAGATAACTAGAAGTCACCGTTGGGGGCTCACGCACACATGCAGAGCCCAACCAACAAATTTCTATCCAGATTTGATGGTTACATACATAAAATACGTCCAATATATGACAAAGTTTAATGACCCTGGGCAATGTTTGCGCATGAATGCCTCTGTTGCCAAGCAGACTACTGGGTAATTTGGTACCAGTGGAAGCTGGGAAGTAAACAGCAAGTCGTGTTGCACTGCCCCTGTTTCCAAGACCTTTGGATTCGTCTATTGCCAGCTCAGGGGCTGAAGAGCCGAAAATGAGCATCTTCTTATGTTCCACTAGGGATGTGGGAGCTTTACATTTTTTAATATGTTACTGGAAACCAGTGAATAATTCTTGAAAACACGCAAAGCATTCATTTCCATTCTACTTACTTGCCAAGTTCATCGTCCATGTGGACTGTGAGGCGAGACAGCATCTCAATCAGTTCCTGCTGAGACAGACCATCTGGCAAGAGCCGAGGCAAGGCCGCGATGCAGTAACGAAACAGATCAATCTTGGGTTTTCTGTCTCCGCTACATTCGCACAGCAACAGCATTTCTCATAGATATTTTACTGGAATTACTAGCATGCTCTTCAAACATCATTTTCACCTTCCTTTCACAATCATTTGCATCATCACTTCTGTTGGCACTACGGCCATCAACATCATCCTCTTCAGTGTCATCGTCATCTGGCTGTGCTTCGGATTCAAGTTTGACATCTGATTAGTTAATCTCTTTTTATCATCATCAACATCATCACCATCATCATCACCATCACCATCAACACCATCATCTCACCATCATCACCATCATCATCTTCTTCATCATCGTCATCATGAAAATCACCGCCACCGCCACTATCGTCTTCGTCATCATGGTCATTATCATCATTACCATCGTTTTCTGTTCGAATGAAAATCAATTTAAAATAAGTCATAGGAAATACTGACGTAATGATGTCATCAGCTGCTCTGTTGAGGTTTTCCGTTCTGATGAGCAGCATCGGTCGACCGACTTGAGCGTCGAGTGTCCTCAGCATAGAATCAAATGCCTTGCGGACATGTGCATAGTAGCCGGACAGTCCGATGTTGCGAGCAGTCTGGTCGGTCAGGAACTTGTTGATGAAGGTCTTTTTGAAGCGCAGTGTGCTGCCCGATGGAAGGACGCCCATTGTTTGAGGCATTGGAGGTTCACCCTCGCTCTGCTGTCGACCGTCGGCGATCACAAGAAATGCACGAAGTCCTATGCACATGCGCTGTCAGCGTAAAACAGTTCAAAGGTTCATCACTGTCATCATTTTCTTGTTGTCATCATCGTCATCATCATCGCTACTGTCATTATCATTAATCATGTAAACCCTGGACATTATCATCATCAATCATCATCATCATCAGCCTCAAGATTGTAGTCATCACTGTCATCTTCATCATCATCTTCATAATCATTATAATCATCGTCATCGTCATCATGTTCCTGAAACCAGACATTTGGTGGCAGTGGGTGCAAATTAATGATCCCCATTCTTACTGTCATTCATCAAGTCCAATGTTTTTCTCGTGTTTAGTCCAAGACACGTAACGTCTTTGTTAATGTTCTTCTATTCAGCTCAAAGATTATGACAAAAAACGGACACTTGTCTTATATACATGCACTAAAACATTCCTTTTCAACATGTATTCATCTGTTGTATTGTAATGTAAAATAACTAGACAGCTGCTAATTTATGCGACAGAAGTCTGTTTGTACCTCTGGGTAAACTGGTCTGCCATGTTTTCCAACCCCCAGAAGATCGAAGATGATTTCTTTCATGGCAAAATCAAGCCTTTCCTGTAACAATTACAATCAATTTATTTTATTTTATCTAATTATTGCACCTATTGTGCACACCAGGTTGGTAACTCTGAACCTGAGGCGCAAGACAACTGTGCACAAACAACTTGTCCAGACTTATTACACAGAATTCGCTCAGCATGCACGAACCCACAATCGTCGGATTACAGACCCAGCATGCTAAATCATCATGCCCCACAACAGACCATCATCATAATCAACATTAATTGGAAACAGAATACACAGAACCATTTAATTAATATTAATTAGTTAAAATTAAAATACACTTTATTAATATTAATTCAGGACTCTTGCAACTACTTTGCAACATTTAGGACTTTCAATCCAAACAGTTTTCCATTTCACTCAAAAAAAACCTCCAAGACAATCGTCACAAAAAAACACAGAATTTCAACAAAATTTTAAGCTACTTAATGAACATGGCATGGTGGTCAGTTTGGTAGCATCCTACGTTCATAATCCAATGATTGCAGCTTTGAGCCTGCTGAGTGGACTCCATGTAACAATCATGCACAAGCTGTTCGTGCGCACTAGTCTCACACCTGAGATTCACATTATAACAAGTGCAATAAATAAATAAATAGAAACAAGGACAATAAATAAGTAAATAAAAACAACTGCAATAAATAAGTAAATAAAAAAAAAGTGTAAAAATAAATAAGTAAATAAATAAAAACAAGTGCAATAAATAAGTAAATAAACCAATAAATAAGCTGTCATTTACCAGCTGGTAAATCGCTCCATATACACTTGTTTATTACCCCCATCCGTGTAATAAACTGGATGATTTTGACAAAGATGCTGAGAGGAACGACCTCTGGCACGACAATTAAACTGTTATTTAACGGTAGGTACATTGCTCTAAATAAACTTGTAATGCTGCAGTCACCTGTGCAATAAACTGAATGATTTTGACGAAGATGTTGAGAGGCGCATCCTTTGGTACGATGACCTTTGTACCCTTCGGAAAGAGACTGATGACAATGCTCTGCAGTCGGCTGGTGGTCGTCGTGTTGCTCTCACACTTCACTCGAATCATGTAAACCCTGGGCACATTTCGACAACCATCACACAACAGACCAGAACCTCAACATAATATATGCATTATTAAATCTTCAAAATTATATTGAAACTGTCAAAATAGCTTGAAACAATCATACAATCCTGTAAGCACACTGAACTACCATCTCCATTAAGGTTACTTAGCTCAGATGTGAACAAGAGAAAATTACTCAACTATTAGATGTGAACAAGAGAAAATGACTCAACTATTAGAAGTGAACAAGAGAAAATGACTCAACTATTAGATGTGAACAAGAGAAAATGACTCAACTATTAGAAGTGAACAAGAGAAAATGACAACTATTAGATGTGAACAAGAGAAAATGACTCAACTATTAGACCTGAACAAGAGAAAATGACTCAACTATTAGATGTGTACAAGAGAAAATGACTCAACTATTCATTATATGAAAAATAATTTATCTGCTAAATCAGTTCTGTTTTATCAAACACAGTGCAGAGCAGTGGTATGTTAGTAGCACGCTGGGTCTGTCATCCAATGACTGCAGGTTTGTGCCTGCTGAGGAGACTCTGCGTAACAATCCTGTACAAGTTCTTTGCACACACTTGTCTTGTGCCTCAGGTTAACAATCACTGTCTTGAGCACGTAACAACTGGAATCAATAAATAAAAATAAATAAATAAATAAGCAACGAGTGCATGGATGAGCAGTCAATACCAGAGGAGTCGATAAAGAGATTCTAGTGCAACACGGGCCGTCGTTGAATCCCGGTCCTTGAGTTTGAGCAGACACTGAGTGAGGAACGAAGGCCAGTTGCTGAGGAAGAACTGCTTCTGACTCACACACAGCAGACACGTCACCATTGGAAACAACGCCTACATCAACAAAAAAAACAAGAAAAATGAAATACCCTGGACACTGAATAAACTAATTTATATATTATAATAAATATATTAATATAATTTATATATTATAATAAAATAATTTGTCTTCATTTGTGTGACATGGTAGGGAGCAGAGTCTGTGATCCAACACCTGTTGGTTCAAGCCTGCTCGGCAGACTCTGCATAAAGACCCTCGACAAGTTGTTTTTGCAGACTCATCTTGTATCTCAGATTCAGATTTATGACCTTGAGTGATAAATTTATGCAATAAAGAAATAAAAGCAAATAATGCCACATGAAATAGCATCCCCAAGGTACCTTTTACTCTGGTTTAACTTACATGTCGTTTTATCTAAACCCAGAGGTACTAATGGTACTTAACCATTGGAACATCTCATTATTAATACAATTTTTATTAACAAAATTTGTAACATATGCAAAGTCATACAAAAATGCGAATCTGTGACCCAGACAACAGGTACTTAACCCTGTAGTACTTAAAGTCCAGTATTTAACCAGGTGGTACTCAATTCAGGAGTACTTACTAGGGTGTGCCTTCGTTTGACAGCCAGATCGAGTGTTGGCACATACATTAAGTCGACAAAACTCTTCAAAACAGGAACATTGACTTCGTTCTTGGCGACCTGAACCAGACAAAATGCACCATATTTAAGTATGCATGTGGACATTTATATCTAATTCAAAACCTGAAAACTTTTGTAGCGCAGTTATCATAACATGAAAGGCATCACTGATCATCTCATTTAAGTAGAACCACATAAATTTTCATTTTCACAGTCAGTTGTTGACAGTTGACACCACATTCAGAGTCATCCTCCTCCTCAAACGAATAGTACAAAATAAGCCAGATGCAGAGATGACATCACACAGCTTACAGCGGCAACTGGCAGAAGGATCTCAACGAAGAGTCCGGCCAAGGCATGTTTGATCTCCTTGTCCTTTTCCTTCAACTCCAGAAAGTAGTTTCCACATTCCTGCAGGAACTGGACGCATGCCTGGAACTCTTCGATTGGATGCATCTTTCAACAAACAACACAAATAAAATCATTAACAGCTAAGGATTTACACCTTTGAGACATTCTCAAAAGGTGTTATAAAACAGCCAGATTGTAATTGCTATGGAATATCTGTATAGTTGCTCTTAAGAACCTCTCATAGGTTCTCTGTCCATGTCTATCAGTCAGATGGAAAAGTGTTTGTTAATACAAAGTAACGTCAGAGAACTGAACATTTTTTTCATCTTGAGAAACTGTAAATGATTTGCACTAAGTGGAGATGGAGTGAATTTAAAAGGGAAGAGTGCTCCCGAAAATGTCCATACATACATACACGCACATTGTATCGCACAGCTAAACAAAGTGACAAATGTAAACTGACCTTGACCCGGAAGAACTTCATGCCCATGAGAAGACTGATGATGCAGTGTGTTGTATGTTGTGTCTGCTCTTTGTTACGCAGCTCCTTCAACTCGTGCATAAATCGCTTCTTCACTGCAGCAAATCTAAAAGTAATTGACCTTTTGTGTTCACAGTTTAGTTGATCTTATGTGGCACTTGCTCTATAATTCTCATATGTTTGCGACTTGAGCTCCTTTCTCTCCCCCTCTCAATGTTCCGCAGGCACCTGAAGACTGTACTATTTAACAGCGATGTTACTTTTTCAGGTTGGAAGCACCTCTGTTGAGTTCATCCTCTAAGAGGCGCTTTATAAATCTCAAATTACAATTACAATTCTGCATTGTTTGGATGATAACATGTCGCATTTGACTGCAGCACGATTGTTAATTCAGAACGGTCCATCTATGCAAGTTGGACAGGTCAAGCTTCACAGCTATGTAATTGTTATTGTAATCTGACATTTATAAAGTGCCACTTCAATAATAGACTCATCAGAGACGCTCCTGACCCGTTAAAAAAAAAGACCATTGTCAAATCATACAGACTTCAGGCGCTTGCAAAACTGCGGAAGGGACAAACTGAGGAATGCAAGCCGGAGCCCTCGGGAAAAGCGATTCCAGCTATTAGGTCCAACATTGGCAAAGCTTCTAGACTGTGCTGTAGCTGTGCGCATACGAGGGACAGTCAGAAGTCCAAGGGAGGTCGACCGGAGAGTGCTACGGCCTGGAACCAAGGAGACTGGAATGCAGAAGTCCCTAAGATATGATGGAGCAGAGCCAAAGAGACAATTATGCATAAGCGTTAGGATATGTATACCATATGCAACCGGGATCTTGGATTTGGTGAAGGAATGGCAAAGAAAATCTGGAGTGGAGTCAACCATCAGTCATGGAGAGGTTTCACGACCAATTGTCTGCCTGTCAATGAAGAGCTGCCCTACACAGATCCAGTGGTTTGAGAGATATGTCGATGCTTCATTTTCTGTCATCAGTGTGAGATTGCTCGACTGAGATACATTATGATAATGGTGCTACAGAATTTCTAAGAGTAGATTAGATTAGATTTACGTTCAGTAACTTACCGAGACTGAGCCAAGACTCCAATCACCTCAGCATATAGATCAGCGACAATGTTGACATTGGAAGAGTTTGGATTGGATTGACCTCTGAAAAAGAAAACAGAACGCTAGTATTGCAACTCACCAAATTACACTTTCATCTGGTAGCTGCTTGGTTAAGTTGATACAATACTGGCAGGCAAAGTGAATTACGTCGTTTAGTATTTGGACTGGGCAATCATCCATGGAATACTAAGCCACCTGGCGCCCACTCAGCTTTCCATCCTTTACCTGGTAGGTAAATTAGTTCCAACACAGGTAAACAAGGTGTCCTGTCACTGAATTGCTTTGATTGTGTTTGCACCTATGTCAAATGAAGCATTTCTGAGGAGTTTCTACAAAGACATGCAAACAGCAAGTCTGCTACCTTTACCTTTATGTTTCTGAGCAGTTTCTGTAGAGGCATGTAGACAAGTGTGTTACCTTTACCTTTACGCTTCTGAAGAGTTTTATAAAGGTATGTAAACAAATATGTTACCTTCACCGTAACCTTTTAAAATTCATTCACTAACAATGTTATACTAACCTATCACAAGAGCATCTGATTAAAAAATCTTAATTATCAGCTGATGATCCAAATCAATGATGTGACATGCTTTTGGTCACTATAGGTGTAAGTAGTCCGTTTACAAACAAACAGACATGAACGATTAACTAAGCCTTCTCCCTAAGCTGTCATACTGCAAGAGTAACTCACTGATCTTAGCCGGTTACATGGCTGACTTGCAAAACTATGACTGTAGTAACCAGCATTTCTTGCCATGCTGTCTTACTGCTAGACAATCTGACTAACCCTTCTCGATATCTGAAATGTCGAAAAGCAAGACTGATGATGTGTGTAACTAGGTCGTCATGACCTGGATGATACGGCAGCTGAAAAAGATGGCAGACCACAGTTGCTTACACCTACCATCTTTCAATTAGGAGCAACAATTTCCCAGTTATCAAATTTAGCACTGTACTACGAAATCTGACCAGCATCACTCCAGTGCGCTACCAGGTAGATAAATCACGTTTTTGTTTTCACATTACATGCAAATCTAGAGAGATCAGTTTAAATCAATTTATAAATTTGGATCTCTTTATGGCCATACATTCTTAAACTTAAAACAGTACTGGTACTTCAGCTGTGAAGTACTGGGCACCAACAGGCAAGACATTAAGTTACAATACAATACAACAGCTGCTACATAAGGTATAAAATGACGGAGTTAAAAAAAAACAATATTTATGTCTTATTAAATCATCTGGTAAATAAAGTATCAAACGATGGAGCTCCAAAACAAAAACATATAAATGTCTCATTATATCAGATGACTTGAACGTTAGCTCAGTGTAACAATGACAAAAATCTTTTAAAAGGCTGGTATATCAATCTTACTTTAAGTAAAAAGATCTTGGTAACTAAGTCCTAAGTAATTAGGCTTTACACACCTCAAGCCCTTTGGCCACAAATCAGATTGTTCCTAATGGGGCTTAAGTTCCCACAAGTTTCTGAGAGTACACAGGTTTTTCAAGAAACTAGTCTTGCAATTCAAACAGGAAAAACAGTATGTAGGCACATGTATGCATGTATGTATCTATCTATCTGGCTATTTATATAGCACCTTTTACAAAACTATCTCACTAACCTGTTTTAAGATTTCTATTAAAACGAGGCAGTAGATGAAATCAACGGCCAGCTGCAAACCACAACAAAAAATAATACAATACAACAACATGAGCATTGAAGCGCTTCTAAGTAGTTTGTTCTGCAAGAGACGCTATATAAGTTAGCAAATACGATACGATACCATCCAATACACTGGTAACTGAGCAGATACATAGCCTTCCCACCATTAGTCAGAGCTCTACTGAAACAGAGTTTTCAGAAACTTCATCCTGCATCTGCCTATTCACTAAATGAATATTTCCAAGTCTCCAGATACAAGAATTCTTTAAAAGCTGATGGATTAATGCACAAAAAAATAGATGAACTCGGAAATCTACACCACAGGAAAACTGCATAACTGACACAAATCATTAAAAACTGGAAAAAATTCTGCATCCTCAAGAGAACAATGAAATCGCTGCAGTAAACACATGAACATATCTGAGCATTATATAGGGCCTTTAGGTGCCTCTCAAATGTTCAGTACCATTTGGTCAATGCTGGTAAAAGCTGCCATCCTGAGGGTAATCCATTTGAATTGTATGCATACAAGGTAATGCATGTATATATGTATCCATATACATGTACATGTACATGTATGTAAATATATTTTATGTTCGTACATAATTATGTATGTATGTATGTATGTATGTATAAATGCATCAAAGCAATTATATAGTGCACCACAAACACAGATAGCAGTTATCTGGGAAGACTACAAAATTATCTATGCTTTCTACTGCTTACAGACAGCACTGAAGATGACTTAATATAGAATTTGATGTCACTTCTCAAAAGTATTACAAATTCTGACAGTAGTTTTACTTGAGGCAATCGTAGAGGCACTTTGACATCAGATTGTAATTGTAATCTTAAGTGTACATTCATAAAGTGCCACTTTAGGAAAACTGCTCAGAGATCCTCACAATGGTCTTCAACCGCTGACAAAAGCTCATGTCCCAGGTTGCATTGCAGCCTGTTCTGCAATGAAAGGCCAGCCATGGATTGTTGTTTATGTCTGCAAGTGTTCCAGCCACATTAGTAGTTGCTTTTAGCAGACATTAATTCCAAAAAGTGTAACAAATA
Source organism: Norana najaformis (assembly GCA_964023275.1). NCBI lineage: Eukaryota > Metazoa > Annelida > Clitellata > Crassiclitellata > Hormogastridae > Norana > Norana najaformis. Next base: position 17,708,058 of record OZ029925.1, read on the forward strand.
GTAAAGAGGAAAGAAACAAAACTTACATCTCTCTTCTCACAAAGCAATTCCTTTTCCCTGCAACACAGCAGAAATAATAAAGTATTATGAATCACAAACCCAAGGGGATCAGATTTACATCCCATCCAGTCACGCTAAAGAAGCAAATAGTCTTCGACATCACAATGCAGAGTGAATAAGAAGATAAAGAAAAAGGAGGGAAAGAAGGAAGAGAAGGACGAAGAGAAGAGAAGGAGGAGGAGGAGCAAAAAGAGTAGAAAAAGCAAAAGTGCTCAGTCAAACTATCTTTATCTTACCTTACCTTATCTTACCCTGCCTTACCTTACACGCTTACCTTACCTTATCTTGCCTTACTTTGCCTTACCTTACATGCTTACCTTACCTTATCTTGCCTTACTTTGCCTTACCTAACATGCTTACCTTACCTTACTTTATCTTGCATTATCTTACTTTAATGCATACAAAAGAGATGACTATCATCATGGAATAAAAATAATAAATAACAACGGGCTCAATATCAAGTACAACAGTAGCCTTTCTGAACAAAATCAGCATCAGTAAATCACTTAAAAGTCATCAGATCATATTAGTTTTAGCACTAATTTAAAAAATAATGGCATCACAGATGCACGAAAAGGCTTAATTGATTTCCGGAGAGCCTTCGGCACGTAAACACCAGTCTCTCTCAGTTTTCTGAATTTATTCTTCAAACATCTAATCTACTCTAATTACTTTTATAGCATCGTTATTACATTTCTCAAGGCATCAGTCAATGATCACATCGTGAAACAAGTGAAAACTGCAGTACGTCTAAGTCCGGTCAATATATCTCAAGGGATTTCAGTCATCGGCCCAAAGAACGTTCAAGGCCTACTTGTCAGGGGTTGGGCCATTCACCTGGGAAAGATTTCTTCTAGAGCCGTGTCTTGTGATTAGGGAACATTCCATGTTCCCTTAATCAATGCCTGAAAACTGCTCTCCTTCGTTGGGACTGGGCTCACAATGTGCACACAGTGCTTCTGAGTAAACACTTCTCCAAGAGGTGCTATACAAATTTACTGAATGAACAGATGAACGTACAAATGGACAAACAAAGAACGAGTGATTGAACGAATTAAAAAATTATTTATTGAACAACAGACTGAATGACAGTGACTGAACTAATGAACGAAAGAATGAAAAAACAAAATAATAAATGAATGAACAAATTAATGAATAAGTGAAGGAATGAATAAACAAACAAAAGGATTAACAAAAAAATGAATGAATGGATTTTTACCCCTTGTTCTTGTTTGTCCGCCGATAGAGACAGTTTCCGGCTTCGTCCATTGGGTTCTGGCGATCATACCAGTCGAACAGAGTCCTCAGCAGAGATGGTAAGCAGTTCTCACTTACACTATTCAGGGCACTAAGCAGCTGCCAAACACAACACAACACCACTGCTGGAACGTTCTGGAACAGTCTCCCTTTAAACATTCGTACTTTTCCACTTAGTTTAACTCAATATTCATTCTCTGTTAACTTGAAAACGCACTTGTTTAGATCGGTAGGATAGCCGTGTCATCAGCGCTTTTGAGAGGTACTTGAAGAGCGCTATATAAGTGTTTGTTACATTACATTACTGCATTAACTATACTCAATCCCAAAGCCACTATTTCAACTTAACTGTCTTAACGTACTTCTCACCTTTTTCAACGTGCAGTAGATCTGTTTCAGTGTCCCACTTACCTGTTTCAATGTGTTTCTTACTAGTTCAGTGTGCTATTATCCTGTTAAAATGTGCCTCTTACCAGTAAATGTTTCAATATCCTGCTTACCTGCAACATTCTATTTGGCATACCAAATGTGCAACTTAACCATTGCAATGTGCTATATACCTGCTTCAGCATGCTGTTTTAGCTCTTTCAACATTCTTACTCTCTTTAGGCAGCCTCTTGATTAATGCATTACCACCACCACAACCATCACTATTATTATTATTATTATGACTATTGTTATTGTTACTAGTTCACCCCTTCAAGATACTTGCTCAGGAGCAATCCCAGCCCAGCCCCATTGAAAGAGAACAGTTTGCACGTGTTGATGAAAGGTTCACGTAGCACACCTGGTCAAATGGACACACAGATTCAAAGGTAGGTGCCCCAACCACTGAAACACATGATGTTGCACTATCGAAATACAAACAAAAGGACAAAGCCTTCATGCCCTTGATAACCCATCTGCTTATAGTCAAGCAATGAGTACTCCAGACTTCTGTAGCCACGAACGAACTGGACATTGTCGCCGAACACTAACTATAAACCGCACATTCTAATAAATGCACATGTAAGAAAGCAAATAAGCACAAGTTCACACGCCAAATGTCCATCGGCTGAACGAGGAATTGTAGGAATTGTTGGATCACTTGGTCAATCAACAAAAGACGAGATCAGAACAGAATGGGATTTTGGACTACAAACCTGATCAAAGTTTGGGTCTTCTCCTCTCTGCAGCAGCTTTGAAAGTGGCTTTTCTTTGTTCTGCAATATACAAGTAAATTTCCCTGACTCACATGGTTTGTTTACCATCCCTTCAAGTTTCTTAAACAGAATCTTTACAAACCGTTTCAAACAGTCTCAAAATTAGTATTTATGAAATGTAAACGTCTTGTAGTGGTACCATATGAATCTTCTCTAATGTAAAACACAGTTTCACTTTAAGTGACCATCAGCTGATACCTTGTACATTACGATAATGGCAGTGTAGAAGTCATTAGTCAATCTTATTTATTATAAACAAATCTGTTGAATCTGCTATTAAACAAGTTGTCCATTGATGATCACTTCAAAAAGTGAAGTCAACAAGTCACTACTGACATTTCAGACCCATTGCTGCCCCTTGGGCTTAGCTAAAGGGACTGCCCGACTCTTCTTCATGTAGTTTTGCAACTAACTCTCACAGGTGTTCCATTTTGGTTGCCTGCATCTTAGAAGAAATTGTTTATTCATTCAACGTATTCTGTGACCAAGGGCCTTAAGGAAGCTGTGTTGGATAGTTGTGTAATTTTGGCTGAGGCACCGGTAGCTTACATCAATCCCACCACAGGATGAACTTCTCGGTTTTTCAGAAAAGAACTGTTGAGTTCTTGAAAGCACAATGACAGTTCGTTACTACAGTCTTGATCCGCCAACAAATCAATCTCACTGAAGATCTTGAAAAGATAAATTTCAATGAAACACTGGGAGATAAGAGCCGCACGCTTAAAATAACATCAGGAAACAGCAGGTCTGCACTAATGTAGCCAGAATGCTCAAAAACAAAATGGTTTGGTGATATAGCACAAGCCAATGTGTTTTACAGCCAAACAATTATGAGTCTTCTTATAGCAATTACACAAAATTATCTAGCAGTAGGTGAGACTCAGGGTACCGTGACATTCTTCTCTTAAGCTAATCATGAGAGGCAGCCATGGAAATGAAACATAAGCAACTTCATTTTTCTTAACCTCGGCATATGAGGGTAATTCTCTTCTTCAGCGTCTGATCTTCCCACCGGTGGGGATTTGAACACCAACCCATGACTTGACAGTCCAGCACACTAACCACTAGTCTACTGTGCACCCCAACATTGTCAGACAATAGATGTGCACAAACTTTTTAGCCACACTAGAGTCTGCTGTCAGCAGATATTATTTTGAAGCGGTGTTTGTCCATCAGTTAAGTAAGTCAAGTACTGTAAACACAGGAAGAAATGCTTTTAGACAACTACAAAAACCATTCATCCACTAAAGTGGGGCGGCAACTCAGTGCATGAACACAGGTCTCTGGAATACAACAAACAACGTCAACAGATAAAGGTAACATGCTGCTGCGTCGATATCATAAAGAGGTGCTACACAAAAGCTCTAAATGTACAGTAAGTAAGTTAAGGTCGTGCAATCCACAGAGACATAAGCGTGGTGCTCATTTCCTTTGCTACGGCCCTTGAACCAGTGACAGTGAACAAATCACATGGTCCTGGGTGCAAGGCCAGTGCATTGCAGGACTTCCTGTTCATTTCATAGCTTGTGCAGGTTCCAAACCATACTGCTTGGTCTTCTTCTTCTTCTTCTGGTTCTCTGCCCTCAGGCAGGTTCAAACGTCAGATGATGCCACTCCTCTCGGTGCTCAGCTTCTTCTTTCCACCTGCTGTATCCGTCCGTCATCATCCGATCCAGCAGAATCTGTCTGGGTCTTCCTCTTGTCCTCCTCCCGTCCATTCTGCCCTCAATTAGTTTCTCAAGAGTTAATCCCCTCCAATCCATTTTCGCTGTTGCCTCTTTATTGTAGTCTTTCTTCCCCAACTCTTTTCAGCATCTCCTCGTTTGTTATGTGCTCCATCCAACTAACTTTTTCCATCCTGCGGTGAATCCACGCTTCGAAGGCCTGCAATTTCTTGATGTCCTCCTTTCTCATGGTCCATGTTTTGGATCCATACAACTGCTTGGTGACAGGGACAAATGAGCACAAACAGCTTACAAGGAGTCTGTTCAACAGGCTCAAACCTGCAACAGGGCATGCTAACTAGACAGACCACCGGGTCACACAGAATGAGCGAATGAATGCATAAATGAACGAATGAAATGACACTCTGTATAACTGTCAACAGCAAGCAGTGCAGTTTCACTAGAATTAAGTTTTACAAAGTCATCTAAAGAATTCTGTGCTCTCTGAAGAACAGCATAGGTAGGGAATTGGTTGAGAAGTGTGGACCTTGGATCTACACCTAATGTTAAGGTCTGATGCATCAGCAACGTGTAGACTTTCCTAGTACAAGTTTTGTACATGATCCGCAACAATGCGTGTACATACACTAGTGTATGTCTTCACTTTACAGCAAAAACATCCACTTTGGCGCATGAAAATCGGCTCAATAAAAGGCACAGACAAAGTGGCCTATACTCTTTTAAAAATAGTTTGTAGAAGCATTATAAGAATACACAAGGCATCAGTCGAGAAGCTCTTTACAGTGAGCAGCAGTCCATAACCTGTAATCATAACCCAGTTTTCAACAGATGCTGTTGAGATCCAAGCGATCAAATGATCAAAGAGACGAGAAGACGGGACACGTGATGAGCAAACAGAAACAGACGCCCTTTGACTCAGGATATAATGACAGGAGAATTAGAGTGCAGACAGAACTAGACTGTGAACTCCTGAACTTTACAAAACCCACCAGGATGATACAGTGACTCATTGAGTGCTCACCTTATAATGTACAGAGAATGATCACCAAGCACCTTAAGATCACATGAAAAAGACAACCACAAGGAATAATGACCATAAAAATCACAAGTATGACAATGACAGCCATGACAATAACCATGACATTAGTAACCATGACAACCATACTCATGTGAACGAACAGCCCTGACAGCTAAGACTGCGAGAATGACAATCATTCAGGGTTATTTGCAAATAGGAAAAATCTGTACACACTACAAACAAACATGAGCACAAGAGCATTATTAACCAGCTATCAAGAAAAAGCAAGCAAGAGCAAGCAGAGGCGCAAGCCAAGACTGAGCAGAAACCTAGCAGAAGAGCAACCAGAAGAGCAACCAGAAGAGTGACCAGAAGAGTGACCAGAAGAGTGACCAGAAGAGTGACCAGAAGAGCAACCAGAAGAGCGACCAGAAGAGCGACCAGAAGAGCGACCAGAAGAGTGACCAGAAGAGTGACCAGAAGAGTGACCAGAAGAGCAACCAGAAGAGCGACCAGAAGAGTGACCAGAAGAGTGACCAGAAGAGTGACCAGAAGAGTGACCAGAAGAGTGACCAGAAGAGTGACCAGAAGAGTGACCAGAAGAGTGACCAGAAGAGTGACCAGAAGAGTGACCAGAAGAGTGACCAGAAGAGACAACAAATGAAAATAGACAGAAGACTAAGTAGAAGAACTAGCATGACAGAACAAGCAAAAGAGTGAGCAGAAGAACTAGCAAAAAAAGAGCAGAAGAGTGAGCACAAGCACAAACAGAAGAGCAAACAGACGAGTTAACAGAACAGTGAGCTGTCGTACTCACCGGGGGCTCAAGAACCTGTTCAATCTTCTTTTCGGCCAAGACGGCGAACTCAGCGAAAAGAGTTTGAAGGACGAACTCGCCTGGTTTGGCACTCGTACTGATGTGCACTGATTCTGGGAAGCATACACGCTCCCTGACGACGCCCCATGGCAGACGGATCGGATTCGTCAGGGGCTCTGGTTCCACTTCGCTCTTCAGAGTACCAGCCTCTGCACAACACCAACAACCAGAGACCAGGAAAATTCAAGAATTATGCATGTAACTATGCACTGGTATGTATATGTATATGTATGTATGTATGTATGTAAGTAAGCATGTACCTATGTACTGGTATGTGTGTATGCACATATGTATGTATGCCGGTACATATGTTTGTTTGCTTTGTATCTGGATATTTGTATACAGTAACTTAACAAAACCTTCTGAAATAGTGCAAGTAATTGCAACTGTAACAGAAACATTCATGTAATGCTTCTTTCCGCCAGAGATTCTTCTTTGTACAGCTCCATGTAACCTACGGGGACATCTTACCTTTAACACCACACATCATTGTATGTATGCTTGTATGTATGTATGTATGTAGGTATCAAGACACTTAATGTAGCACCTTTCATCCATCCCGCTGATGCAATCATTCATTTGGTTTCTGATCCGTGGTTTTTGTCGGTTTCCTTTGGGTTGTGGTTTGCAATGATTATTGTATCAATGTGACCAAGTGGTGATAAAGACTGGACTCATTGTGATCTTCATGGAGACTGTGCACTCTTTGATTACAATCAGACAGACATGGCTGGCTGTATGCCACAGCGTCTGCGTTTGACATATACGCACGCATACTCTGTGTGCCTCTACCTTTGTGTTTATGTGCCATTCTGTCTGTCTGTCTGTCTGTCTTTGTATTTGTGGCTGAGTGTCATTCTGTATGTCTGCTTTTGTGCCTGTGCTGATCTAAACAAATGCTTTTTAACGTAGTCTGAAATTCTTTGCTAAACAGAGTCAAAGGCATCAGTATGTATATAGGCCACCAGTATTGATACAATGATTGACTTACTGACTCATCAACATACCATTAAATCAATAGCGATTTCCAAAAATCAAGAATCAAATGCACAGACTTCTATGCAGAGATGAACTGGTCAACCAAAACTGCACCACTGGGCTTCACCGGCATATTTTTATACGTGGCAACTCTATGAGATGATTTAATTTTACACTTACGGAAAATCAGAGCATTATAAAAATCATTTAAAAAATAGAAATGCAATGCAAAAATAACACTGCCCTAAACCAAGTGTTCATTATCAAAGCAGCCCAATAAAAAAACTATTACAACTGATTGCATACATATTAGTACATATTAAGCAGATAATTTTTTTATTTTAATTTTGAACTGACTGATGCTTAGTGTATTTATAAAATCAGCGTGAAGATCATTAGTTGGAACAATGGCAGCAAAAAGCACGAAATTTTCAAACAGTTGTTGCCAGATGTTGCCAAGGTCACGGGCAAAAATCAGCAACACCGATGGACAGAGGGCACACAACCACTTCTGTCCACTTGGCGAGTACCGTCCAAAAAGATAACAGAATGAACTAAATCCAAATCCAGTGTCAACGCTTATCAAAATGATGTGATAAATTTGTACATCGACTATCGCAATGCATGTGAAGTATGGACCCAATAAGCAGAAATGGAGCTAACTTTAATACCAATGTGTTTCTGTTAATTTCTGGTCCCTGTATGTATGTGCGTATGTATGCATGTACTTAACGATGTATGTATGTATATATGCATAAATGTATGCATGTACTTAACGATGTATGTATATATGCATAAATGTATGCATGTACTTAACGATGTATGTATGTATATATGCATATATGTATGCATGTACATATGTATGTGTGCAAGTATGTATATATATATATATATGTACATATGAATGTATGTACGTATGTACATATGTATGTAAGTATTATGTATCTGAACACTTATAAAGTGCCTTTTAAGCGCCTCCCACAAGCAATTTAAATACTGTAGCCAACTGTCTAAGGGAGGTCACATGCTGCAAAGATTGGCCATACTTAGAGACCTGTCCCAAGGGCCGATCACCTTAAAAAGACATCTTGTACACGGATGACATGCAAATCAAGTGAACAATAAATGTAATTATTAATTTCGGTATCTCGGACATCAATCCTGGACACAGATAAGTAAACTGGGATTGTTGCTTGACATCAGTAGCCCAGTTACATCGGTAAATACGTAGGCCAGGGAGCTTCCATGCGTGAGGATCCCCGGTCTGCATTCCCGATAGTGGCTTATTTCAGAGACTTAAACCTCGGGCTAGAATGGTCCGTGCACGGGGACCTTAAATGGCATGGCGCCCATTCAAACGGGCAGCGGTGGTGAAGGATCTTACCCGATATATTCATTGAAAAATGAGCACGGTCACGGCCATACGGTCGCTATATAAAACCGTGTACATTTACATTTTACATTTAACCCAGGGTCCGATCTCTCACATACTGAGACATGGAGAATTTTCCTTTCCAAACGCATACAACGGCTCAAACGAGTAGACGCAACTGAACCCGTTTCAAAACCGGTTTTGCCAGGTTTACAACACGGCCCAATATCCAAACTAGGAGGCAGGTTAACCCCTCCCCGGTGAAGTGGCCCATGGAGTCGGGTAGTAGGCCCTTGTGCAAGGTAGTCTGGGTATGTAGTTATCTAGCCCTCTTTGTCCTGGGGCTGATGGATCGCCAGGTCGTGGTACATACGTCCCAGCGATCTGGCCCATTATTTGTTGACAACAAAAGCCAATATTGGGAGGGGAATTTGGAGCAGAAGCAGCTGTTGTTCTGTCTGCGAACGAGTGAGCTCAACAACACCGACAACAATACCATCCCTCAAACACATTTTAAACGATTGTGTTGCAGGTTGAATTATCCCAGACTTAAAACACTTAGCACAAGTAATTTTTTTTCTTTTTCATTTCGTTTTTTCGTTTAGAAGAAGATCCGTGACGTCGCTAACACCAAGAGACAGCCTTGGGAATGAACTATCAGTATCCAAGATTTCATTTTCTTAGTCTTGGCATATATGGGTGTGGGTGGCCTACTCATCTTCCCACAGGCAATGTATGCACTCATTTTACAGCCACGCCAAGTTTACACCAGAAATCTTGAAACATCTCTGTCCTGGTGAGGATTTGAACCCCGATCTCCTCGTAGTCAGTAGAGTGTGCTACCACTGAACTACCACGCGCCTTATTTTTTCATGCATTTAATTTACGTGAATCTGAAGACTTCTATCGGGGGCTGTAGAAGTCTCTAGGTTATGTTAGCTCAGATAACAATGTTGTTACAAAACAACTGTTGCCACAGTAACACTGCGATCCTTATTACAAAACTATCACCATAACTCTGCTGTCACAATAACCAGTTCAGGTGTCAGGGTGACCTCAAAAGGAACTAACTGTCTCTAAGAGAACGAACTGAGCTGAAGTTAACTGTGAACAACACGGCCAGGAGCACATTTTGGCATGCAAATCAGTCATCCAACGTATGCTACCAGTTACAAAAGCTCTTATGTTTGGAACGACAGACACTACTGTAGCCAGAATTCTCTTAACTATCAATTGTCAGGTACCAAGACAGTCACTGTAGCCTACAGCCAGGGACACTACATATACCTTTCACCAGCACTTAACAGCTGTTCTCTTTTGCAGGAGCTGGACTGGAAGCACCTCTGACTAAGCATCTTCAAGGGGGCTATATAAATGCTCCGAATGAATAAAAGAATGAATGAATGATTTAATAAAGTACTGCTGCCCTCTGAAGTAATCAGAAAAAAATTGTCTGGCAGCAAGTAACAATGAATGTTTATATTAGCGTTTAATCTAATCTAATCTTAGAACCACTGTAGTGGAACTACGTGTATAATAATTCACAAGACAGTGACAATCAATGGCATACAAAAGTCTACTTTATAAATGTTCGTTTACAATTACAATTACAATTACAAAGTACTTTTGACACCATGCAGTTTGTCTGCAAGCATTCTAGCCACAGTAATGTTTGCTCTTATGCTGACATGAATTAGGAGTGCAGGTTGCAATCTTAAATTGCAGGCTGAAGTCTTCAGGAAAAACCCAGACTGACATGGATCGATAACATGGAGTTGTGGACTGAATTATCACTCGACCAGTTATTACAAGAGACGAGGGACAGGAGGCAGAAGCAGATGGAACAAATTGTCCGTGGTGCAGCCAATCCTCAGCTCGAGGACGGTTGAAAACAAGACAAGACAACTTTGTCTGCAAGCATTCTAGCCACAGTAATGTCTGCTTTTATGTGACATACCTTTTAAGAGTGCAGATTGCAGTCTAGCGGTGACATTACAGTTAAGAGCAGTACACAGTGTACAAAAAACAGCAAATTCATACACCAAAAACACAGTTAAAAAAATGCACATGATGCCAAACACTTGAAATCATCAGGTATTAGCTCAAACAGACCTCCCAAGACAATGACATCATAAAGTGCTATGAATATGCATGAACTCCTGCCATCTCGTGAAACCTAATAAGCAGGGCTACTTAAATCGGAAACATTGACCAAACATAAACAGGGCCAAGTGGTCATGGTTAATACCACGGCAACGCCAAAACAACATCAAGATTCAGAAACAAGTTTCAGTCGAGCACCCTGTTCTTAAATCCACATGCCTTTGAGAGTGACACTACAGCCTCCTTATGACACGTTTCATTACGACACAAATTCTGATATAACACTGTCATCCCAGATTTAATTCACCTTCAGAAAGCGATCTCGATGTAACACAACCTCGTTATGACATGAAATTCTGACATGACATCGCATCTGTCTTAAGATTTTGGTGTGTGTTTGGCAAAGCCAACTGGGTAACACACCTGCTTACTTACAGGAACTTTGTCACCCTTAAGTTTGCATAAAAATCTTCAACCATAAAATGTTAGCAGCTACCAGTTTAAGAGTGTAATTAAAACTTTATTAGACCAATATGCCAAACTTAGTCTCTGATTATGTCAATTTGGACTTGGTAAGCATGCTCTTGCTTACAAGTGTGTATAAATAATAGAGATTATTCTTGATATTTTTAAACAACTCGTAACACTCCTTTTACCGGCTGCTTAATAAAGTAGTTAAGATCAAAGGCACAGCTACTTCTGGAGGGTTGCAATATCACACAACCCACACCCACAATGTAAGTCAACCACTGGAGGGGGATACTGGATTGCCAACGCATTTCAAACTTTAACTGCAATTGTAACCGTAATTGCAAATTCAAATAGTGCCACTTCAAGAAACTCTTCAGATGCGCTCCTGACCTGGCAACAGGTAACCATGAAGAAACACAATGGTTTTCAAGCACTTACAGAAAAGAGAAAACAAAGGCCAAGAACCTCTGGTTTCAGGTAGCTCGGTGGCTTTTTCCAAAAATATGGGCCGACCACAGAGAGGTTACTACGACAAAAATGAGCGACAAATGCTGCAGTATTTCATTATGTAAATGTCTAATCCGTGTACTTTTAAGATAAATACCTGCTAAGGTTCGTATCATATTCACAATACTGTGTGACTCTGAGCAATACAAATTCCATAACAATAAATTTTCATAATTTTCTGTAATTTTCTCATAATTTTGTATATCCATAACAGCTCCAATGTATCAGGAAACTTATACAGCACCTTATAAGAACTTAACAAAGGTGCTGATTCTACTGCTTGGTAACAAACAACATGCCGAGGTCGTTACATGCAGCCGCTCAGAAGGCTGGAACACACAATCGTAGAATTACAGATCAAGAATTCGTACAGATTACAGATTACAATTAAAGACCAAGCGTGCAACCGAACGGACCCCAGCAGGCACACTATTGTAAATAGACATTTATACTCTGCTGAGCTGTGTCATCAGAGCAAGTGCAATAGTCCAGAGGTCTCTCTGAGGTCCTGATTGGTCAAAATCAAGGCCTCATTTCTCTACTGATCCAAGGCTGTTATTTAGGGCCTTCTGAATGACAATGACAGCTAAGTGTCCTAATAAACAATGTTCTGTTTTATAGCTTTTTAACCCCTATCACTATAAACAAAATTTACCAATCAAAGCACCTAAAGCCTGCTCATCTTTCAGGTCTCAACAGGTGCAACTATATAGGTTTTCTAAACCATTGTCATCAAGGAAAGATCTCAGCTTTAATTAAGGAACCCACAACAACTGTTTGTATTGTTCAAGTGTCTCTCCAAAGAACAATATAAACGCATACATGCTGCATCACCTTCACCTAGAAAAGATCATCGAAACCAAGTTACCCAACATCCACTGCTGCTGGTTCAAGTGCCTTCCAGATGTTTTACAACGGTGCTATATAAGTGTCCAGAGTCATATATCTTCTTTGAGATCACAATATTGTACCCTTTATACTGTTTTCCTGTTCCAAGAGCCCCCACCCTCATATGTCAAGGCTAAGAAAATGAAGTTGCTTGCACTTCATACCCATGGAAGCCTCCTGTGGTTGGTTTCAAGACTCTTCCACAGCACTCCAAGAATACTGCACAACACAAACCCAGATTAGAAATATCCATGCAAATAGGAATATTGTGCTGTTATGATCATCAAATGTTTCAATCACTCAACACCAGATTCCAGCAGAACAGCCAATATTACTGTGTATCACTGAATCACAAGTCCTGGCTTTTGCCTGACCTGCTGCAAAGTCAGTAGATTTCATCCCATGCCAAAGTCAAACCTGTGGGTTGAAACGGAAACTTGAAAGTCATTTGTTTCAAGGCAGTCTGTATTTCTTGCCAATGCTTACACTGGTCTCATATTCTAAATAACAACTTAATTAAATAATTAAACACAATCAATTTTTTACTCAAGGTCAGTGGCCATTGGTGACCATCATCTTGCAATCAGTGGCCATCTTTCTTGCCACCCATTGCCATTTTCTTACCATTGGCGGCCATCATCTTATGATTAAAGGCCATCTTCTTGCTACTGGTGGCCATTTTCTTGCCAACAGTTACTATTTATTTTCTTATCATCGAGTTTTTACATGGCAAATGACACCTACTTGGCAAAATGCCAAAAGTCAACAACTAAGGACAACAGAAAGGGCAAAGGTCATTCACATGTTTCAACCTGGGTCAAATTTAATCAATACCAAAAGCCAGAACTGGTACTCAGGTGGAGGTGGTGCAGCTGGGGCAGCCTCATTTCAGCCATGTAATCCTTAGACAAATGTCTTCAATTCACCATTCAACACCATTGTAATAGGCTTTGCTTGCATTCTTACAACTACTGTCTAGAAACAGCAAACACTAAATGTAGCCTAGAACGCCCATGGACATCAACTGTCTCACAATAAAGCTGAGTCACAGTGGCCTAGATTCTCAAAAGCAATGTCTGGAAACAGCAGACACTGATGAAGCCAGAAAGCTCATAAACACTGACTATCTTGAAAACAAGCACAATCACTGTGGCCTTACAGCCATGTACCTTGGACTTTTACAGTGATTAGACAAAATGAGGCACAGAAAGTTGTTGACACCAGACAGTTTCAGCCCGCTGTTATATAAGGTATTACTTTAAAGTGTGTTTATGCGTTTGCATGGTCTGTCTGTCCATATCTTATGTGTCTGTGATTGTCTGCGCCTGTGTTAATGTGGGACTATGTCTGTCTGCGTATGTCTATGTCTGTACCTGCACGTGTATGTCTGTACGCATATGTTGCAGTGTGTCTATGAATGTCTACTCCTGCGTTGCATGTGACCATGTCTGTATGTCTCTATGAATGTCTGTGTCTGTGTGTGTGTTGGTCCATGTCTGTCTGTATCTCTGTTTGTCTGTGAATGTGAGTTCCTGCAGGTCAGGGTCTGACTTTGTGGCGTGTGTTTGCCATGCTTCGTGTGTCTGCAGGCAGATAGACAATGTAAGTAAACATAAAAAAGTCTCACACTAAGTACCCGTTAAGTACCTACTAAGTACCTGAATTTACAGGAAACCAAAATGAAAACACGTGCCTCCTCATTATGATCATCACTGTGCACACCCAAGCTTTTATAAACACACACACACACACACACAAACATACACACCTACACAAACATACCTACACACATACATACATAAATATTGTACACAAATACATGCATATACAATTATACATACATATATACATACACACATATACACACGTACACACATACATACACACATGCATACACACATATACACATAAGGTAATCCATACATATATACATACAAACATACATGCATATAAACATACACACATAAACACACGATCCTCGGCATACTAATTGTCTGGTAATACCATACAGGCACTGTGGCCTATACCACAACAATGAAGAAGCCTTTTATAGTGCATAAATTTCTCTGGTAGTGGTCAACATTGTATGTGTTTTGACACCAGACATTATGCTTATGAGCTTTTAACTCACACTGGTATGTCCTGTTAGCGGACTGAAGACTGTGGACACTTACTAGACAACTGATGCCCATAAATGCTCTCATGAAGTCAGTGTCTTTTGGTGGGGTAGTAAAAATCATATTATTTTTTTACATAATATACCTTTCCTAATGCAATATAATTTATCATATAATTTACATAATATACCTTCGTAATAAAAAAGGTTCACTATTATAGAGTTGCTGCAATCATGTTTGTGCCTCAGTCAAAAGACCCTTCAACCCCAGGAGGCTCTTCTGAGGAGTTTCAATCGAGGCACGTAAACACTTGTTCTACCTTTACCCCTTCTGCCTTGTTTACCTCTAACTTTTCTACCTAGTTTACATTTACCTTTCCTACCTTGTTTACCTTTACCTTTTCTACCTTGTTTACCTTTACCTTTTCTACCTTGTTTACCTTTACCTTTCCTACCTTGTTTACCTTTACCTTTTCTACCTTGTTTACCTTAATGTTACCTTGCGTAATAAGCAGGTACGAGGATAACACAAAGGCATTATACCTGACTCTTCTGGTATGTCAACACCACTGAGTCGCTGCCTCATCTTTTGCTTTCTCGACAGTCTGTTTCGTAGCCATGAAAGAGCGGGGCTTAACATCGGTCGACAGACGAGCCACCGAGCGCCTCCAGCTCGGCCAAATGCTCAGCCCTGCTCAGCCGAATCTAATCCAATCAATTGTCTTCTACAGTAAAGTAATCCAATCCAATCCAATCTGAATGAAGCCTTCTATTGAGAAAAGATCCGTTCAGCTCATCTGACTTGAAAATGTAATCCAATTCAATCTGAAGCTTTCAGCAGCTGAGCAATCCAATCTGCTCCAATGCAAAGCCTTCTACAGCAAAGTAATCCAATCTAATCCAATCTGAATTAAGCCTTCTATGGAGCAATGATCCGTTCCGCTCACTCGACTTGAAAATCTAATCTAATCCTATTTGAAGCCTTCCACAGCAAAGTAATCCGATCCAAAGCTTTTTAGAGCACTGTACACTGTAATCCAATCTCACAACTTCTATTGCAAAATGATCTGCAATGCTCGGCTCACTTTAATCCAAAGTGTTCTACTGCACTGTAATCCAGTCCGAAGCCTTCTACAGTGAAATGATCCACTATTCTCACCGACATGAAAATCTAATCCAATCTAAAACTTTTTACAGCACTGCAATCCAATCAAATCTGAAGCTTTCCAGAGCACTGTAATCCACTCCAGTCCAATGCAAAGCCTTCTCTGCTCATCCGACTTTCAAATCTAATCCAGTCTGAAGTCTTCTAAAATAGAGTAATCACAGCACGAGCGGCACATAACACATGATCTAAGCGAAACCGCAATCGCGCTCATAATCCAGCCGGTCAGTAAGTCAGATACTGGAACAGTTAATCCGATGTTTGAACAGGCAACACTCCGAACCCTGGCAAGGTCAAGCCGAACGCTTCTTGCACGTATATACAAACACACACACACACACCGACCAGTGACTTCCGATAACCGATATTCCAACTGACGACAAATGCGTTGCTAACATCGACTCCTCGGGAACACGCAGACCGATCTGCTGATCACTCCGGCGCGACCCACTGCTCTGCGGACCACCGTGTTTACCGTTCAGACATATCGTCCGCGCAATAAAACACAACGGCCAACTCTGAAATTCTCTGTAACTGTTATTTAAGAAGCAACAGGCCCGCGCGCCCGCCCGCCAGCCAGCCAACCAATAAACTCAACGCCAACTGACGACGACTATGGTCCGCGCTTGCTTCGCTACAAGCGTTTCGAGATAAGGCCAAGATGTCGACGGTCGTATTGCGATCCGTTAGGCGGCCATCGGTCATTTCACGTCAGGCTTCGATACGCTACGTTGAATTCGTCGGCGCTGTTCTACTTCCTCTTTGAGAAAGACGAATCACCCGTGAGCTCAGGCTGCTCTCGGATGTCACGTACTGACGTTTAGGCCACCACCGTCATTACCACCACCACCATTATCGCCGCCTTCCGGGCGGATCGAGCCGGTACAACATACATTTAGGGCGTTGGTTAGTCATTCCACTGGATTGAAAGCCGTATCAATGTGCTGACTGTAACAATACAGTCTTACAATGTCTTACAACACAAGTGGCATGAGCTTCTTATGCCTTTTATTCTGCAAATACAGAATTTAATTCAGCTCAACATTACATATACATGTGTATTGGTAGACTGTAAAAGCATATTACTATTCTGCAAAATTTGAACTGAAAAGCACACTGCACACCTGGATGAGTATGGCACTGCACACCTGGACTAGTACAGCATTGCAAACCTTGACAAGAATAGTGCATCACACCTGGATGAGTGGAACTTGCACACCTGGATGAGTATTGCATATGAAGAATATTAACTTCAAATTGAATGTCAGAGCATGGGTGTGTGTACAGCAGAAGAAGAATTTTAACTGAAAATAACATGATGCATGTGTGAAAAACAGCATATGATGTGCACAGGAAAAGTGACACATATAACTAAAAACATCAAACTTCCACAACCTCAACAAGCGGCAGAATTTGTCAAGAATGTCAGTCCAGATGCAGAGAGCAATTTGTATTATGCACTGGCTTCACTTCCAGGATTTTAGATGTTGCCAGCCCAAAACCATGGCAAAAGAAACCAGTGCATTCCTATGGGTGGCAGAATACTGTTCAGTGTTAACACTTCAAAGTGTTTAGGGTTCCAATACTAGTACATCATGTGAAACTGGCAATTCCTTGTTGACTTGTGCTACGTCTTGTTCTTCACTTGCTGATGTGCTTCAGGAAAAAAGATCCCTCGACTTCAGGAACACATCTCTAAGAAATGTTATTGCCTTTAATAATGATCTGGCACAGGACCTTATCTTACCTTTCTCTAAGCTATGGTAAAGTAACTTCCCTTAGCTCAACTTAACTAAACCTTAAGGTAATGGAACTTACCTTAACTTCTCTAAGCAAAGGTAAGGTAATTTACCTAAGCTTTATCTAAGCTATGGTAAGATAACTTACTTTAACTTTCTCTAAAAGAAAGAAAATGGGAACTTCCACACTGTCCCAGTATAAGATTTTAAGCAAACTGGTAATCACCTAAAACCTGTTGCTGCAGGTTTGATAGAATGGCAATCAAATCTCATACTTAATAATGAGAAATGTTCCGTTTGCATTCTGTGATATGTAAGAAACTGCATGAGAAAAATGTTAACAAGAATTGTGCAGGGAACAATGGCAGTTTACACTTAAACCAATACATAGCTAAAGACTCCTTAGTTTAAAACTCAAGATAAGCCTGTAGGATGGTATTAACAATTAAAAACTTGTCTTTCTTAATTAACAGACTCTCCAACACCATTTGGGTTAGCCAGGAACATATTTAGGAGTTTTTTAAAAGGTATTACATCAATATCCAGTGACAAAATACATATGCACTTAGGTAACTAAATACACACACACATACAAACATACATGCACATAAACAACAATACAATTCAGTTCCTAGGTGTATATGCAGACCCAAACCTGGCCTTAAGCAAACAAAAGAAACACAGTTCATAGCTTTTAGAACAGGGTGTGTCCCCCCAGTCACAATAAACAATCCAGTAATGCCAAATAATTGTGTATGATAAAATCATACTCACAGAAAAGAAAGAGAGCAGTCCCTTAGGCTAACCTCTGCAGGCAGCCATAGTTATTTATTAAGTGTTTGTTACTTCATTTTATACAAAGCCTTTGTGAAGTTCTTAAAAGACATGATACAAGTGGTCAGATACATACATACATACGTACATACATACATACATACATACATACATACATACATACACAGACATACATACATACACAGACATACATACATACACAGACATACATACATACATACATGCATGCATATATACATACATACATACAAAGACATACATATATACATACTCAAGCTCCTAGCACCTACATTCGTGCCACCACCTCTTCCTTCCTCCTCCTCCTCCTCCTCCTCCTCCTCCTCCTCCTCCTCCTCCTCCTCCTCCTCCTCCTCCTTTTCCTGCTCAGTTCAGGAATTCAATGCCAGGGTAAGGGCAAAAAGGTAAAGGTAACATGCTTGTTTACAAGCAACTTCGGAAATGCCTCAGAGGCATTTTCTTGAGGTTCAAGGATCATTGGCCGAGGACAAAAACAGGACACAGTAACACAACGACAGGACACCATTTTTAACCTTCCAGCTGGTGTTCGCACTCTTTCACTGACCCTAAGAGAACGGGGCCAGAGTTCTATGAATCAACCAAGCACTAACCACAGTCGTACTCCAGCATTAACTTAACTGGATCCTAATGCAGCACATCAACACAGCCACCCAAAACACTAACAGGCAAAAAATGGCCGAATTAAACAATTCTATCCCTTAAACCTCAGCTTCGAGCACAGCTTAAAGCTACTGGTAAGTCACAGTTCTGTCTCACTGGAATTGGTAGATATCTTGAATGTGTCCTACATAAATGCTCTGAATGAATGAATGAATGCATAGAACTTTGAAAGGGTGCTATATAAATGCTCTGAATGAATGACGGAATGACTGACAGACTGACTAACTGAATTACTAGAACATATCTTTGTGACAGAGTCCTTCAAAGTCCCTTAGACCGTCTCACTAAAGGAATCTATGGACACAAACAAAATATGTCAAAACACTCAAGTCAATGAACCATCTGACCTTATTGCCAATCTGTTTAACAGCTTCAGCCAAGCACTGATTACCAATCACCCAAAGAACACACACAGATACTGTACTAATATATACATAACATATATTACATATACATAATATATATTTATATGTAGCATATATATGCAGTAGGCCCTACATATTCCTCTAAGTGCTTAGGCTAAATTCAATTAAGTATAAGCATATTTATACTCTACATATGGAATCAAATTCGGCACAAGGCACACAGATGCCCCACAATCTTTCTGCACAGTAGCAAATTTCCAGAAATACTCCCTCCATACTGAACTAAATCTTTAAAAACTTCTACATCCACAGCCATTCCGAAACTTAGACGATGTCCCCAGTGTTGTAACTCGGCCTAAAATTGCCAACTACTGCATCGAGCAACATGATCCAGCAGATAAAATGATAATCCTCTCAACCCTTACTCAGCCAAAGCACTTGAACTACGAACAAATGTGAAACCACTAGTGTAACTTAACGAAAGCAGTCACCATAAAACATGTTGAGTAGCGATGACAGCATTGCGTACTACTTCGCACTGAACTCCAATTTCACGTAGCTGTCGTAGGATGAGCAAAATGCATAAAAAGATAAAACATAAGATACCACAGACAATCAGATTCACAAAGGACAAAGAACAAATTCTTTATTGATTCGATCAGCAGAAAATAACGCGTGCGTTTGCTTGTGTGCAACCGAGTATATGCATGTGCACATCTGTGTGTACAACTGTACATCAGTGTATCCATGCATGGCTATGACAATGGCCTAACCCCTGACATGCTGGGTCAGTAATCCAATGATTGCAGGTTCAAGCCAGCTGAGTGGACTCCACGTAGCAACCCTGGACAAGTCTTGTCTCAACCTCAGATTCAGATTTACTTATCTTGCAGGCCTGTATATATTTATACGTAGTATATATATATATATATATATACACACACACACATACACACACACACACAGCAAGCCCTACATATTCCTCCAAGTGCTTAGGCTAAATTCAATGTAAGTATAAGCATATTTATCTCTATGTATGGAATGAAATTCAGCACAAGGCACACAAATGCCCCACAATCTTTTTCTTGCAGGTGAAATAAATGCTGAAAATAAATATTTAAATAAATAAAATAGTCACGACAGCTTTTTGTCTTTTGTACAGGACAGTTAACTTATGCAGTAATCTGCTCATGGACCTCCATATCAGAGGAAACCCACAGAAAATTCTGGATTTTAGGTTCATCGTATATAGCAAGGGCAAACCAGATCACACCATGACACGGATCCCAAATTTAATTCAGTTTCAGAACACAACTTCATCATAATTTGATCTCATTATAATTTGACCTCATTCTAATTTGACCTCATTATAATGCAGAACTCTGACACTGCTCCAAAAGTCGGTAATATAAAAGATGCTCCTGTGTAATATTACATGTAGTCAGCTATCGTCAAATAGCTAGTTACATTACAATACACTGCAGTACATCACATTATAATGTAACGCCCAAAACACAGGTAATTTTTGAGGCGGTGTAGAGGTGGTTAACAGTCAGATGAAAGGTAAGACTGTCTTTGGCGGTGTCAGTGCTGCCTGCGTAGCGTCAAGCAGAACAAAACAAACAGAACATGAGGGTGTTTTTAAGCAGATCAAAACAGACAGAACAAAACAAACAGAACACGATGGTGTTTTTCAAGCAGATCAAAACAGACTGAAGTTCAATTACCGACCCACCTCTATACACACAAAGCTTTACTCAGGCCATTAACTCAGCGGCAGGAGTATTGACCGAAAACTTACAAGTGCTGTTAAGTTTAGAAATAAAAATTCTGTCAAGTTCGTTGAAACATCAGACTTTAGTTCAGTCATGTCCACTAGAGAGTACACTCCTTTAAGTAAGCAACTTGCCTGCAGATTGTAGCTTATCTTCTGGTTTCCTTGAATTAATGGAATACTAGTGAAGTTTTAGTCATCCATTCAGTTTTAATTATAGTTATTACATATTTTTACATCATGAGTTTTAATTATAGTTAGTTATTGCTATTGCTTCAGTTTTTGTTTCATTTATTGCTAAAAATAATTAAAACCTTTGACTTTTAGTTATTATATTCTGAGCTTTAGTTAGTTTTAGTCATAGTTGTTCATGTATTTTCTTTGGGTGTTTTTAAAATAGCATCAAATTCCTTTAAAGAATGTTTTCATTTTGAGGGTTTCCAAAGCACACCTACGTTTCAATGATAATATTACCGGTAATCATAAACTCCTCAAAAAAGTTAAATCATGGGAACCAGCTTATTCACATGTGCTCCATCAAAACCAAAATCGGCGATGCACATAGATAGGGTCAGGTCAAGGTCCAAAATTAAAAGTTGTCTCTTGACACCGAGTGTTCTTGAAAATGCTTGCAGCCAAAGTGTCGCCAGCAAGAAGACTATCAACATAGGTCCAATGGTCCAACATCTAAACTAACACTATCAGAGCTTTTAAAACACAAACACCAAATTTATATTTATACAAAAATAATTATACTGATGTAATATGAACTGGAAAGATCAGATTTTTATGCATAAGTTCAAGATTTTAAACATGTCTTTCAAAATTGCAGAACCATTTCATGTTGAGAAAAGCCAAAACTGAGGTGACCATATCTGCCACTCATAAGCACATTCCTGAACAAGTGCTCTGTGCTGCCTGAACAGGACTTTGGGTTGAAGTTAGGACCATAAGCCAAAAGGCATAAACATTTAACAGGTGCTCAGCGTTGTTCGGTGTTGTTCGAACAAGACTGTGCGTTTAAGTTAGGACCATAAGTCAAAAGGCATAAACATTTAACAGGTGCTCGGTGATGTTGGTGATGTTGCGTTGAAGTTTAGACCACAAAGCCAAAACAGCATAAACATTAAACAGATGCTCTGTGTTGTTTCGAAAAAGACTGTGTACTGAAGTTTAGACCACAAAGCCAAAATGCATAAACCATTAACAGGTGCTCTGCATTGTTCGAAAAAGACGGTGTGTTGAAGTTTAGACCACAAAACCA
Source organism: Norana najaformis (assembly GCA_964023275.1). NCBI lineage: Eukaryota > Metazoa > Annelida > Clitellata > Crassiclitellata > Hormogastridae > Norana > Norana najaformis. The sequence goes on from OZ029925.1 coordinate 17,730,393, forward strand.
AAAAGCAGAAACATTTAACAGATGCTCCGTGTTTGAACAAGATGAAGTTTGTTCCATAAAGCCAAAAGGCAAGAACATTTTCCAGGCTTAATTTAAGATGACTTCCTAGTACATCAGTGGCATTTTTATACCATTCTTTAACGCTTTTTCTCATTCTTGAGAGCATTGGGTGGCACATGTCTGCTTTACTCAAGCACTGATCTGCCAAGCAGATTTCTCAAACTGAGAGTTGCCAAGTCAAATTCTCAAAAATATATTTGCTCGTATCTGCTTGATTTATATTTGAAATATTTCCCAAAATCACATGTCCTAAGTCTACCTCAAAATTTAATTTACACCAGTGACACCAGGCAAAATTAAGCCACCTGATAGGATGGTAAACATATGCAAAGATATGATATAAGACTACTACCAAATTGCAAAGTATGACAAGTTGTTGACCAACTAAGTGAACATCATGATCAGGCATGAGTTTTTATTGTTTGTCTTTGTTGTGGTCTTCGTTATGTATTTAAGTTAATATTAATACAGTGAGTTGTCATATAATATATTTCATATATTAGCTCTAGTTATAGTTTTGCTTCTCGAGTTTTAGTTGTAACTTCGTTATCATTATTGCCCGCATTTTAACAACAGTTACTTAAGGTTTTCATCTAATGGTGCTATAGAAGTCTAATAGCACCATAACCATAATGCATAAGGCATCACTTCAGTGATTGCTCCAATTGGTGTGCTTGCGCCGGCCTTGGCCAGCACATCAAACCCAGGATCGGGGAGCATCGATCCACCACAAGCCTTGAGGGAGTGGGCATTGACCAAAGTGGCTTTCGAACTGTGGCTGTTGGCGGCTCCACTAGAGGTGGGACAAGAAGGCAGAAGACACAAGGTGATTTCAAATCTTCATTTTATATAGACTAGAGAACTGACAAAATGCACAGAACTGGGCACTGAATTCCAAAGATCAGCCACTGAATGCCCAAGAACAGAACACTGTTCTGACATCAGCAAAGTATCCACTGACTGAGTGCATTATTTGCTGGCATGAGGGATGAGCAAGGAGCACAGATAGTCTGCCGATTTAAATGTAATGCTTTGTGAACTGCTAAAAAATACACATTTAGTAGAAATGTCAGCTAAAAGCAGACACTGTTTGCACCAGAACAGCACTGTACTCCAATCCAGTCCAAAACAAAGTCTTCTTTGCTCAACCGACTTGCATAGTCTAAACCAATCTGAAGCCTTCTATAATAGAGTCATCAAAACATGCGAGGCACATAACACACGACTGAAGTGATACCGCAATCCACACTCATAATCTGGGTGGTCATCAAGGTCAGAAAATGGAACATCCATGAGCATTCATTCAGGCTACATCGCTGACTATTGTTTCAGGACTGTAACTGTCATTATTAACATGCCATGTGTCCATCGACTGAGCAAGGAAGTGTTCAGCCCTCAGCCCAGGGAAAACCAGTTGGCATACTGTGAATGCTTCATTCGGCTGCCATCATTCCTCATCCTCCATACAGCATGGACCAAAAACTCTGAACCTCTCACCAGTCAGTTGTGGTCAAGAATCTACTGGCTTAGTTCTACATACATACGTACAAGAGCCCTCTGTGTTTCATTTGCGTTTGGACTTCATTCTTGCTGAGCTAAAATATCATTCAGTCTGTGAAGAGCCTTCAAGAGGTTCTTCAAAATGTCCAGGTATATGCATACGTGTACACGCTTATATACATAGAATGATTCTTAGAAAAGTAAAAAAGTAAACAAAATAACGATATCACAGGAACCTCTTACTTTATGATCCGACAAAGACGACGAACAGATGCGTGTAATAAAACAGCACAACACCTGGGGTTTGATGTCATTTTTGCATACCGGTAATGTCACATGACTATCTACTGTAAACACAAGAATTTTTCTTCACATCAAATCCATCAACCAACCTGTTTCTGGGCCTCTTGCTGCCTCCGCCATGGCCAGCGAATTCTGAGCGATTCTTGTTTAGCAATCTGTAAAAAATATGGTTAGAAATATGGTTAGCTACTAAATACTGATATACATACAAATACATATAAATGGAATGCCTATAATTATATATATATATAATTATTATCCATATATTCCTATTCCTATTCCTATTCCAATAAATAGTGTACATATTTGCCCTTTGATACAGAATAAAATAAATTCAGCTAAAGAAGTAATAAAGTGAAGGATTATGGCAGCAGGTATAAGCTCTTTGTCATCTAAAAATGTAATGATTTACATACACGTGTAAACATATACACATATATATATACTTATATGCACAGAAGATTTATACAGATAAAGATATAAATACATATATATATATATAAATCAATATCATTTATACAGACAGTGATATATATACATATATGGGACATATATATATATATATATATACATAGATATATATATTTACAAAGATATATGTATCTTTGTAAATAAGCAGCTCATACCAAAGCATCGATAATTAATGTTTGCAAATGCAGTGGTCTAGATTAAACTTCCTAAAATTGATGGAAGGAAGCTGAACCAAGTTCAAAATAACATGCCATGCCAGTCTGTTGAGCCGAACTTACACCATAAATGACTCATGGGGTCACTTGCAGAATGAACACATGATTTCATACTTGGCAGAGCAATGCAGCATGGGACTTCATTCTAGTTATGGCACAACCAGCAGGGATCCCATACATCATGAGCCCCTGAATAAAACCTACAGCCATCTTAGCATATGACTGTCTCACTTACGTTCAAATAAACCACGGTAAGACAGCGAGGTCACAAGTCGCCAATGCAAAGATATATGTCTTTCACAGCCTAGGTTTGACTCCTGAGCACATCATGTATGCGTGTATCCGATCATTTACATAGCGCCAATTAGAACCTCTACATAGATTGCTAATGAATGTAGAATCAATACAGACAGCACTACTTAATTGTGAAGGCCACATGAATTCAGAACATAAAATAATACACACTGAAGCCTCTTTATATTTATTTCTTTCGTTAATTTATTGCACGTATTATGCACAAAGGGTCAGTAAATCTAAATCTGAGATGCAAGATAGTTCTGCACAAACAACTTGTCCAGGGTTACTACGTGAAGTCATCACTGCAGAGTCATCTCAGCAGGCTCATTCTCGCAATTGTCATTTTACAGACCCATTGTGCTACTGAACAGACCACCCTGTCATATAAATCAAGTACTATGTTACATAAAGATGCTGCATTATACCAAGTTTGTGTCCTACCACCAATTAAATTGTGATCCATGTCCTCAACCACACTAGATCTAATCTAACCTGATGACTTCTGAAGCACCAGTGTCACAAAGTACAAGGCATCAATTGATGGTCGCTTCCAGTTCTAACACTGATTTAAATTTGTGAACCATACCCCAACTGCACTAATCTAATATCCGATGACTTCTATAGCATCGTTATCACTGCGCATGTGGCATCAACTGGCCACTTCAAGTTTCAATGCTAATTTCAGTTTGAGATCAATGTTCCCAACTGCACTATAATCTAACCTAATCTGACAACTTCTATAGCACCCTTGTCAGAAACCACAGTCAAGCTGAGATATCAGAATTCAATCAGAAGCATGATATAAGGAGGACAGCAAAGGTGGCACACTGGCCTTCTGTACATGAATCTTGGAGCTGACCCCCCCAGGAAGGTCATCTAAAATCTATGCAGATTGCATAGTTAAATTGTGTGAAACCCTGTTATTTCCTTAAATCCTATACACATGATTGTATGATAGCTTATTAGCCATGTACCAATACTTTTAAGAGGTCTACAAGGTGCTATGTATAAATATTCAGATACATACATACAAGGAAGCAAAACTTGGTCACAAAGTTCCCAGTGACTGCAAGAGGTTCTTAAATAGGGGATCTACAAATATTCAAATACACGTGAGGTTCTATTACACCCATTTTTATTTCATGCTGTTAGTTCCGATTGATATCTACTGAATATTTCTATAGAACCTTAGAGATTACCTCAAAAGCCTGTATGATGAATATTAGCTATCTAACAGGTCTAAAGCAGTGCATCTTCAGATAAACTGAACATGTTTCTTTAGTAGCAATAGGCTGAACATTTTGGATTTTCAGGGGGGAAATGCTCTAAAAGTCTAATGGAACAGAAGCACATCATGCTTGAGCTGCCCTGCAGAAGCATGAAAAAAGCAGGCCCTTCAAGTTACCTCTGTTCCGACTTCTAATGGAAGCGGGCAAAGCAAGTAGATTGTATGCACACTGGTGACTATGTTTACATTGTGACAGGTAACTTTCATGGCCCTTCACATGGATGGTTCAATTTATTACCAAACGGCCTGTTCAAAAGGCACTTGGAGACCTAGGTAACAACCCGAAGGGTCACACCCATGCCATAAAACCCAGCCAAAGAAGCATAATGATTATTTCATTATGATTGCAACTGCAATATAAGTCAAAGGCACACAGCTTGCTAATGTGCAGTTCTCTGTCATCTCTGAAGCCTATCTAACTGACTCTGAATTTAGCCTTAGTGCTAAGAATTTAGACTCACATGTGATCTGTTAGACGATTATTTTATTATCCGATAATGGAATGATGGGCAGTCGAGTGCTCATGCAGAATGGAATCGAGTACCCGACTGTATTTTACCAAAATTTTGATACCCCTAATTACCAATGTGAAATTTGCTTTTCTTTGACAAATATGATGCACTTTGTGTTGTGTTCCTTTTCAAATCTGCATCATGATAAAATGAACGTGTGCACTGTGCCCTCCAATATAAATATAGTAAAACTGCTTCTGTCTGCCATGAAACGTTTACATTGTACACAAACTCTGCATTCTAAGACCTTGAGATCTTCTTATTCTATCTATATCCGTTCCGGGTGCTGAACGATGCCCTACTCCGAGCAGACGTGGAACATACACTAACTATATGTCCTGTTTTAAAAGTCAAAAGCATGCGATTTCATACTGGCATCTGGCGAATAAAATAGATTAAACGCGTCATATAATACCAAGGAAATAAGCACATAAAGAAGGAAATAAATATATTTCTCAACAGATATACAGTCTTAAACTAACTGGAAGTTACAGGTTTTCTATTTAACAACATGTTTTTGGTATGTACAGTAAATAAAATCACATACTACAGCAAAGAACTCTGATAGAGGCGATACAACTGTTTCACACTCGCGCTCCACCTCAGTTAAAAGGCTCCCGTAGCAGCAGATGCTATTGACTCGACACTTTAGACAATATGTATCAGTTTCTTTGGAAATATTACTTTAGGTGATATTTAATTTCATTTGTTTAGTTCATACATTATAAATTCCAATAAATAGAAACAAGGGTAAACACTCGTTTCTATTCCTACAGTTAAGCACAATTTATGGTGCGCATTTCAGTGTGGCCCCCTTATTGAACGGGCACAAATTTCATCAGATAATAGCATTCGTACAGTATGATTAAAGATTATATAAGATTTAATGTAGTGTAAGAACACCGAAGTTGCATAGTGCTTTGGAGCGTACGAACGGTGTTATAATCGTAATCGTAAAAATTTTAAGCATTCTTGAGCTTATTCGTGAACGCTTCGTCAAGGCACCATGTGAAGAACAGTCCTATTAGTCGAAGACCAGAAATAGAAGGGGACAGACCAGTTGTAACAGTGGGTTGTGTTTAGGCTGAGAGAAATGGAAAGGCAGCGGATTGGATGGATCAGGGTAAGATTTCTTGATAAACTGGAACATTAGTAGGCCTACAAGTTTGAATGAAATACCTAAGGAGTTATAGATCAAGGGACTTCAGACAGATTATAGTGAGCGAACAACGGAAGGGGTAGAGGAACGGTTAATTTGTGAAATACAGAAAGGAGATCTTTCCAGAGTTGAAGCGCTGTGTGGTATATGGATCGGTTAGAAGCTTAAGCTGCGTAGAAGGTGAACTAAATCTGCATCAGTTGGGCTAACCCAGCCATCGATCAGCATCTAGAGCGAGTCAGAATGAAATATTACTCCAAGAAGTCAGTCAGCTAACCAAGCAACGAATCTAGGTTGCATGCCAATGTGGAAGGAAAAAACTTAGAAATACCCGAGTTTCTATTGCTATTACTTTATATTTATATTGCGCCAACATAGATAATTACGTCTCAATCAATTACGCTAAGCAATTGCGCTTGGCTTGCGATCAAGTAATTAGTTTCTTGGACGCTGAAGAAATAACAAAGATCTTTACAATTATGATTCCATGTACAACCAACGATCACATTTTGTATCTACAGAAATCACTGCCTGTAAAGGAAGGATTCTGCAAAAGTGCATAATAACAACTAAAAGTTCATGGTCGCTACACACTGACTGTTTCAGAGCAGAGTCAAACCCTGCACAACCCAAACACACACTGACATAAGCCGCATCTGTGTCATGAATTCTAAATTAGTTAAATCAATTATTCAAGACTGAAAGAATACTGCCGTCTATCGGCACTGAAGAATCTTTCTGAACTGAGCATTTGATTTGTAGCAGTATGCTATCAAAATGGCTAGTGCAAGAGCAATACCTCTGAAAAAACAAAAGGGTTATAAGCAGCCAACCAAAATTATAGAAGACAATTAGGAAAAGCCAACTTTTTTTATTCAAAAGCAATCACAATAATTACAAAAATAAGAAAAACATTTATGTAAATATTAAAAAACCAGATGATTTCTGTTACTTACGGTGCAATAAAGTATAGAACCAAACTGTTCAGTTGAAAACAATAATTTTCAATAAATACGTACTTGATGGCCACAGAATTTGCAAAAAAGTCACAAATATTTCAAAATTTCACTTTATATATTTATATACACACACATATATATTTGAATATGCATATATATATATATATATATAAAACATCTGTACTAAACATGCGACAATATGTTTGACATAAAAAAATCAGCTCTTGATCCCAGTGAAAAACAATGAGTGAGAATTGCAAGCGAGAATGCCAAGCGTGGACAATCTGCTCTTGGAATCATTCTAGATCTTTCCACAAGCTGGACACAAGATGTCGTTGCCATTGGTAAGGAAGCCTTTGCCAACAAGATTTTTGTTGCATTTCTGACAGTTGAAGCAGTCGCTGTGCCAGTTTCGCTCCTCGAAAGCAATGTACTTCGTTCCACCAATGCCTGAAATCCAGAACGAAAATACCACCCAACATTATTTCATAACCTATTCTTATCTACTGACTTCAATAGCACCATTATCATAATGCACAAGGTAAAAATCGATGTTCATTTCAAGTGAAATCATAGTAAAAATTGTGATCTGTTGGAAAATCCAGGTTGAAATCCAACAGGATCTTGAACTCTGTTATGCTCCAAGAAGTTCAAACACACTTACCCCATGTTCCTAAGTCACTCAGACTACAGTGTACTCAGACCATACTTCAACCAGCTTAAATACAGCCACATGTTCCTGAGTTGCTAGAGAAGTATGCTCAGTGTGTACTCAGGAAGGAATTGGAATACAATACAACACCATACAACTATAATTTAATAATGCCCTCCTTACAAAGTTCAGAAGTGCGCACTGAAGCCGAGAAACAGTAGACATTAAGAGAATGCACCCTGATACTGCCACCACACGTGCGAACCTGTTATTGGTCTCTCGCATTTGCAGCACTTCTTGGCAAAGAGCGCTCCAAAGCAGTCGATGCAGTACGGTTTCTCCTCCCTCATCGTGTACTTCTCGGCAGCGAGGGGTTTGTTGCAATTTGTGCAGCAGAAACACTCCTTGTGAAATGGAGTATCTTTGCACTTGAGACCTCCCTTGTTGATCACCTGCAGTCAAAGACAGTTACTGTAAGGTAAGGTTTGATAGAAAGAAGAGCCAACTCCTATGAGCTTAACATGGAGTAGTGGCTGTATTAATGCCTACCCCAACAGCAACGTCATATGTAGGACATATGAGACCATAGTACTAATATTCCATGTGAGCTTTGTATGTCCTACCATACGGGATCATAATATTAAAATTTACATATGAGCTTCGTATGCCCTACCATCCGGACTATAAATGTAAATGCAAAGGTACACGTTTTTCTATAGTGATCGTATGGCCTCAACCATGCCCATTTTTCAACGAATTTATCGGGTGAGATCCTTCACCACCACTGTCTGTTTGAAAGGGTGCCACCCCATTTGAGAACCTCGTGTTTGAACCATGCTAGCCTGAGAGACTATGATTGATATTCCCATATGTGCTTCATATGTCCTACTGTTTGGAACAACATGGTAGGAATATAAGAATACTTTCTTATGGGCTTTATATGTAGGCTTGCTACATATGATATTGCTGCTGGAGTAATGTCATCTAATCTAATGTAATCTAAGCTAATGGAATGTAATATAATGGACCTCAATGAACAAGATGGTAGTTGTTTTTACCTACAATTTCATCTTGATCGATTAGTTTGTCATATGCAGAATTTGCTCGATATCTGAGCATTGTACTTATGGATGAACTTGCTTCTTACAGAACTTTAATATCACGAAGGCTAGCATAGGCAAGACTTTTTTGAGGTACTTAAAAGGTAATTTATTTACTGTCTAGATACATACTTAATGTCATTTACTGCAGCCGAAATCTAATCTTATCTGACCTAATGTAATGGTAGGTCTGTAATCTAATGATTGCAGGTTTGATCCCGCTAAGTTGAATCTGTGTGAATACCCTTGACAAGTCGTTTGCACATGCTTATCTCACAATTCAAATTGACTCAGCTCACGTGCATGACAAGTGCAATAAATAAATAATCACTAAAAATATAACATAGATAAACAAATCAACGAACAATTGATTGTAGGCAATTACTGACTTACGCCTTTGCACTTTGTGCACCGAAGTGCATACTTGTTTTCATAGCAAGGCACGCACACCGGGTGGTCGTCTTGCAGGATGAAGTTGTTACTGCCGATGAAGATGTGGCATTCCCAGCACTTGAAGCACTCCTCGTGCCACTGTTTGCCACTGTACTCGTACTTCTTCATACCTGACAGACGAAGACATAGCATCTCTGATTAGTTTCTCTTGGAGGCGCTATACAAATTTTTAATTACAAATACAGCCAATTCCAAGGCAATCAGTGGCAGAAAAGTCAGAAGAGCATATGCCCTCAGTATTATTATTTTTCATTTTCCAAGGTTCATTATTTTAAAAAATCTGGAGATTAGGAACCACATCTGGAATGGCAGCTCTTCATCTAGTTAGTCTTAATGTTTTAATCTGAGGCAAAAAGGATCCTCTAAGGTATTTTGAAAAAAGCTATGGAGATTTATTTTGGAATGGCCAATTACCATTATTGTTATTAATTGTGATTATTTCACCCAAGGTAGAAATTCTTCTAGCGAATGCAATTCATGCCCAGCCAGTTACAAGAGTAAATATCAGAGAGATGAAGAGCCAATAATCCGAAATAGGCAGAAACGAGCCACCAGGAACAAAAATATTCAGTTAGGAATAGAAAATGATTGATCTGTGAAAAATCAGTCCCCGTCCCAGGGTTCACATCCATATGAAAATATCCCTCTAAACAATGGCATGGTGGTGCTGGACACAGATGGATTTATTATTAATACAATAATTATTTTTTTATATTGAGAAGCTCTGTCATGTTACGTTTTTATGTTACGTTATATTACATGACTTTGCATAATACATTACATTACATATGTAAATTTTTAAATTTGAATTCCTGTACCGGCTTTGAAGATCTTTAGACAGCCGTCGCACTTTGTTGCATTGTACTTCTCGTGACAGTCGGAGCAGTAAATCTTGTCGTCCTTGAATGCGAACGGCTTATCCACGAGCGACGTCTTGCAAATGCAGCAGAAGAAACACCTGTCGTGCCAATGCCTGTCTTTGTATGCCAGATCCTACATCAGTGCAGAATCAAAGCTCTTGTATGTATATATATGCATGTATGTATGTATGTATGTATATGTTTGTATGTATCTATGTATATATATGCATGTATGTATGTATCAGGCTATTAATAAAGCGCTATTTAAGGACCTCACAGTATTCTAAATTCACTCGTTGGAGCAGCACGGAACATAGACCCTGGGCAGTAGCAAAATGTATGGTGAAAATTTCTCCCAAAACACGATAGTCAGAACCAGTTGGTGAAGCCCTTGTAAATCACTCAATTTCATTCATTCATTCATTTAATTTATTTCTGTTCCCAAAAAACAGACCCAGAAGGGATGAGGTCCAACATACTAGGGTCGCCTGCACAATATCAAATCACTCTGAAATTATGACTGAAATAAAAACAAGGATAGCAATGGGAAAAGATGCTTTTATGAAAAGGAAAGAATTAATTAGAGGAGGACTGAACAGGAATCTAAAGAAAAGAATGGTCAAAACATTGACATGGAGTGTGATCTTATATGGATCGAAAACAAGGACCATCAGAAAAGAAGACATCAGACGACTGGAGGTTTTTGAGTTATGGGTATGGTGCAGGATAGAGAAGGTAAGCTGGACAGAACACAAAACAAACAGAGATACTTCAACGGGTGGAAAAGAGAAGATCTCTGATGGCTACAATAAGAACGGGACAGAGGAAATGGATTGGACACATACTGAGAGGTGATTCCCTTCTGAGAAGTATCACAAATGGAAGAATGGAAGAAAAGAAAAGAAGAGGAAGACCTAGACATGTGCTACTAGACTGGATGAGGGAGGACGGATACAGTAAACCGAAGGAGGAGGCCCAACAACATCAGGAATAGCGCCATTGGACGTCCAAACCTGCCCAGGGCAGAGAACTTGAAGACAAAGAAAGAAGTGACTTTAACACCAACAGAACCAAAATAAACAGAACCTAAAACTTAACTACCACCAGCAATTGTCATATTATAAAATTAATTCATATTTATACACTTAATTATTTTGTCCACTGAACTTGATTTATTTGCCTGCTGTTACTTTACTATTACCAAAACTGCCTGCTGGTATTACCTTACAGTCTGTGCCGATGATGGTGTGGCAAGCTTCACACTTGTTAGAAAAGTTACTTTCGTAGCAGAGAACACAGTATGGTTTGGACTCGTGCAGCACATAACGCAGTCCGGCCAGGTTCTTTTTGCACATCTGGCACAGCATCTGAACATCGCCAATCTCCGTCATCGTGTTCATTGCACTCAAGAAGAAATTCTCAACTGAAAAGCTGTCACAGTAGGAATTGTAAATTCAAACAACAGAAACAGAATGATTCTAATTTGCTTAACACTTTAGGGTAGATTCAAGGACATTTTGGAGAGAAACTTAATGAATTGGGAAAATACATCCCAACGGAAGCTAGTGATGCCTCTAAAAATCCCTGTATGCTATGGTGCGTAATTGCACATACCCAATGGCAGGTTGAGAGTGGTTCATAGTTTGCTACTGTTGCTTGCGTTTCAAACTGACACTGATAAACGTTTGTGGGTTATGACGTCCATAAATTAGATTAGATTAGATCAGATCAGATAAGAATTCCTTTCACTGGTTGAGACTATCCCCACTGGGGTTCGATTCTTAGGGGCAAAAGGGGAAACTTCCCACCCCACTGCTTCAGACTATCGTCCACTGAATATACAATTTCCCCATACATTTTGTTCATACCCATAGTTCTTTCCCCCACTGATTCCAACCACATAGGCACCCAAGCCTGTGCCCCAATAGCATGTACTCTTCATATACAGGCTCATTTCACATCTATAGGTTATAACCAGAAACCGCATACTGTGCATTAGCTGAATGTCATACTATAAGTATCCGAATTCATGATTTCATTATTAGGGCCTATAATCATCATCATCATCATCAACAACAACAATAATAATAATAGTAAATGTAAACGCACACGGTTTTACATAGCTACCGTATGACCTTGACCCTGCTTATATTTTAATGAATTTATCGGGTGAGATTCTTCACCAATGCTGCCCGTTTAAATGGACGCCACGCCATTTAAGGTCCCCGTTGCGGACCGCTCTAGGCCGAGATTTAAATCGCAGAAATATAGCTACTATCGGTATGCGATCCGGCGTTCTCCCGCAGAGGCGCTTTGACGTACGCTTTAACCAATGAGCTAACCGGTACAGCGTTAGCTTTCGCTGAGGCAGCGAAATGAGAAATCTAATTTAAATCTTGAAAAGCTATTGAAAACGTATCCGTAAAAATTATTCGTCGACATACAAATAAGTTGGATTAATCGTACAACGCATCGAATGTTTAGAAATATCGAACTCTTCACGCCAAGTTTTTAAAGGCCGCACACGAACCCGCTTCTTTCGACTCAATTGTTAGGTCACAAATACCACACGAAATCATCAGGGTTTTCTAGCGCCTATTCATATATTTATATAGCGTCGCAACAATAATAATTACTAATATAATTAATAATTAGAAACATCTAGTAAGCCGGTGTCTAATGCACAATAACGTCTTAAATAGCCCATATATTACATATTATTCTATTATATTTTACGTGGCGTCTTATAGTAAAATAGTCAAAAACCTGGGCCTGTGCGCCGTAAACTCCCAGCATGCTCGGTGTATACTCGTAGCATACATGGACAGGCCTTTAGTGAAGATGAATTACCTAGGCAAGTTGCCACATTCACAAGATAGAGTTAATTCTTAAGCTGGGTATCACTAACTTGCCATAACACTTTCAGGTTTCCCTTACATTCAGTTACTAAATCCTTTATGACCATATTTATTGTGTAAGTTTTGAACAGTTACTGACTTACTGGTAATAAAAGCAGGATTGTTTATTATATTTGTTGCTTATTGCTACTGTTTTTTTATAATGCACTTTATTAACTGGTTAAAATTGGTCACATGCAAGTCTGTGGGTAAGTAGGCCATGCACTTGTTTCCCTTACTTACCTTTTAACTTAGCTTTTAAACTAGGTGTTAGAAAGAACAGGCAGTTGAGTGTATCTTGCAGTGATTCTACCACAGATGAAATGACTTCAAAACCACTTAATGCTCAAATTGTATTAATTGAAAAGTTGGAGTTTCATTTCAGCGCTCTTTCACAGCCGTTGAATTTATACCTTTCCGAGAAATAAAAGCTGTCCTATGAGGCAGTGAATGACGCTGAAATGGAACAAACCTCTTCTTATTTTCTGAGTCGATGTACACTCGCCTTTGGGATGTACACTCGCCTTTGATGAAGGCTTATGTGATCACCTAGTTTGTCTTGTCAGAACCAACCCATTCAGATCTTCAGAGATACATATGCACATTTGCAATTGCTTTCCTTCAGTTCTGGAGTTAAAATTTGACTGCCTTTCCAACCGACTCATCTACTACTAAAATCTTATGACTCTTGGATTTCAACTCAACATGTCCAGTGGTTTATGACTGAGGTTCAGTGGTTGGGTCATCTCTCTGGAACAGTCTTCCCATTAACATTCATAACGACGTTCCTATTAATTCTCAGCAGGCAATATTCTCTTCGCTTGTTAAGACTCGTTTATATTAATTCCTGTGGGCAGCCATGTTCCCAGCACTTTTGAGGGATTTCTAAAATGTGCCTTATAAAAGCACAGATTATACATACATTCATAAAATATCCTCCTCTAGAGCTGCATGTTCTTCACACCAGTGATGCTGCATCAACACTTGAAAACTTCCCTTTTGCCTGGGCTGTGCTGGGAGCGCTTCTGAACAGACATCTTTAAGAGGCACTATATAAATGCTCTGAATGAATGAATGAGGTTTCACTTCAAAGAGCCCATTGATGCTTAGATTTTAGTTTTCATTCTGAATAAAGGCAGGCTTTACAGTTAACTATTATTTCATCCAATGATATTTAAACAGCAAACTTAAATACTAAAATGCATACTATCTGTTCATTCTGATCAAATGTCAACAGAACTTCATTATCAACATCAAAGTATATGATACAATTATCATAATTTGGCTTCCAAATAATGATATTCAGAAGTTAAGAAGGAAGCTTAGGGGCAAAATCATGCTATTGTCTGGCGAAATGTTAGTCTGCATGAAATAAAAATCTAGTCTTTCCTGCAAAGAACTAGATTGCCAAAATTTCCCTTCTGGAGAAAATCCCTTCCTGTTTCTCCCTCTCCACTCCCCTCCCTTCCCTCTCTTACATTTATAATATCCCCTCTTACTCTTTCTTAGCTATGGGTCATGAATGCAGCTGCCAAAAATTCTCATTATATGCCAGATAGCTCCAGTGGAGGACCATACACGTGTGCACGTGTCCAAGCCTTTTATTATATAGGCTGAAGGAAGCAACTGGATTTTGGGTGGCAAGGACAAGGTCTCTGAAGTTTGAATCTGAGGTTCGCAATGCCTCGGTATCTTTTTTCTTCTCCGAGCCTAATTTTTTCTTCCAAAGTTTTCTGGGCAGTGCATGGGAGGGAAAGTGAGAAGGGAAATGATTAAGTGTACAGTCGATGGATGACAAAGATGATGATGATGACACATATTGGATGGATAAAACCAGATGGTCACACAAGTGCAGGTGTGTGATTGACACCAACAGGCAGCAAGCTCATGGACTAAAGGAAGGAAGGAAAGCTTTTTAGATCAACATTTTGCAAAATGCTTTATCACCGTGCTTCAACCCCACCATTAACTTCAAACCCTGGATCCACCATTGTAACAGCATAACTCTAGGCACAGAAACAGCTGCACTAAAAATGACACAAATGTCCACAAACAAACTAACAAGAAAACCAGAAACTGTTTTACCTAGTTATGCAAAAATTACAATTATTGACAGTTATAAATTCGGTTTTGTCATGACTGAGCACATGTGAATAAGCTGGTCCCCATGACATGGTGCTTGTTGGGCACTGTAGAAATCTCGGGGTTACGATAAACACAACTCCTACAAGATTAGTTTAAATTGAGATTAGTTCTGTCAAAAATGAATAAACACACTTACAATAATTATGCATTCAGCAGGAATGTCTGTAAGCTTCTAAACTTCTGTTCCAACAGTACCTAATTCAA
Source organism: Norana najaformis (assembly GCA_964023275.1). Taxonomy (NCBI): domain Eukaryota; kingdom Metazoa; phylum Annelida; class Clitellata; order Crassiclitellata; family Hormogastridae; genus Norana; species Norana najaformis. Next base: position 17,745,468 of record OZ029925.1, read on the forward strand.
AAGGCATTCCAAGGCCATATACTTGAGACAAGATCACACAGATTATGCAAATTAAGCTTCTGTCTGAAAATTCACGCCAGGGTGCGATTTTTCATTGCGATAGTAGCAATGGGTTGAAACACCCATGACCAGAATGTAAACATACAATCCGGGGATGGAGCAAGCCGTTGAGAAGCAAAATGTTCTTACTTCACCTACAAATCACACTGAACCATTTGCATATTGGTTTTACAAATATTTACAGCACATAAGCCAAAAAAATTACAGTTCACCACATCCAGTCAACAGAAAATCAAAAATCTAAGCAGTTCATCTACAGATGAAGTAAAGAGCAGTCACAGGGTTCATGTTCCGAAATAAAATAGAAATGACATTATCTTGATCACTTTCTAGACCAGCTGTCAATCTCAGCAGTGATCCAGCTGAGCTACTTCTTGAGGAGATGCCAGGCAAAACAGATGGTAGAGACCAACAGAATTACAAGACCAATGTAGCCGAACGCACCCTGATTACGCTTCTCTGGGTCTGAAATCAATGTAACAATGCAACAATGTAACATAACAATGCAATGCAACAATGCACAGTAACAAAGCAATTCAACAATGTAACTTCGGTAATACATCGATGTAACGTAATAAAGCAAAGCAACAATGTAATGTACTAATTCAAACCTATGAAAGAAGATCAATCCCTGAGGAACCAAGTATTACAAGACTTTGTTTTCTTAGCCTTAGCATGTGTGGGCAGCCACAATCTAATCTAACTGCTCTTGCTCAATCTAATCTAATCTCAGTCTAATGTTGCCATAGGTGATGTATTCAAACTGATGTTTGCTACTGGACACAAAAGGAAAAATCTTGAAATCTTTCTGTTCTGGTAGGAATTTGAACTTATATTAAAATAGCAGTAATGTAGCGATTAAGCAGTGACCAAGTGTAGTTAGGTAAGTATGTAGTTCTTTACCTCCAGTATAATATCCCTTGGCATAGACTATACGACTCACAATCCAGATCAAACCAGCGGCAGAGCACAGACACTGAAACAGACAATTTGTAAATCTATACCTTGCATTTCTGTTATGTATGCATACGCATAAGTATGAACACTTATACAGTGCCTTTAAGTAACCTAACAAAGGCACTAAAAAATGGCTATCCCACATATTTAAAAGACATACCTTAGAAAGCTGAAAATGTTTCTTGAACTACCTGTGGTGGTAAAGTCCTAATATTGAGTCAAAGACTGTAAAGTACTATTTGAGTGAGTTAATTATCCAGAAATTTGATAAAAAGTGCCTTTAAGTACCTCACAAAAATGCTGCCCATGCTAATCTAAACGAAGTTAATGTCATTAAGAACGGAAAGTACGCCAGCAAGCAAAAAAGGACAGACGAGAAGAATGGCTGGCTTACGCAGACATGTGAAGCCCAACCACAAGATGCCTATCCAGAATTGACAGATGGCACAATATTCAGAGTTCTTGGACCAAGTTGAGTCAGTGGTGCTGCACAATTAAATAGTGCTGGTTAAGATCCTCTCAGACACTAAAATAGCAATATTAGGCAGATGCCTAAAGGAGCCACCTGACAAGTCTCCATACAGCCTTGCTCTACCTCTGCCACATCGATTCATCAGTCACAAATTAATTTGGTAACTCACTGGGTACTGGAGACCTCCGAAAATCAGCAAAATAAGAAAGATCGGATATCCTTCGAGCCTTTGAATTAAAACAAGAAAACATATTTAGTGACGTATATAAACTACTTCTAGAACAAGAGAACTGAAGTCAACAATTATATCTAAACTTAACCAAGTAACATCAAACTTCCACTAACTACTTAAAAGATACTCCAACAAATCTCAGCTATGGCTTACCTAAAAACAAAGTAAACCTCATGGTGTGATCTCTTGATTTGGGGTTCAGAAAATGCAAGCTACTGTATCTAATAAATAAGGAGTGGCAATTAATGCACAAGACATAGGTACATGTGCACGTATCCGATGAATAAGGTATCGCACCTATAGAATAAGGTATGGCACCTAATAAATAAGGTATACTATGTAATGAACAATATATGCTTTTGTAAGGTAATTGAATGGCTCTATAAAATTCCCAGAAACATACATACATATCCGTGGAGTCATACAACTGGAGTTGACAGAAAATCTGCATCAACTACCTTTACTCACGTGTTCTGATGTGCTCGCTGAATGCAGTTGAACACTGGCTCCTTATCACTGTACATGGTCGGATACTAAGCAAAAAACCAGGCAATTAAATGCAAAAATGTAACTTAACTATGCAGCCTAGCGCTCGTCCATTCATCCAATTCTAAACCATCTTAATTTATCTTTCAACATTCTAGTCCATCTGCGTCCAAGTTCCGAATCCTTATTTCTCATGTGAAAAATTTACAACAAATTTAACACTAGGTACTCGTCATTTGGCGTGTCAGTAGTAACAATATCTGTAAGTACTGGTCACTCTGTGTATCACAGTAGTAACAGTATGTATAAGTACTCATCCACTGGCGTATCACAGTAGTTCTCTGGGACCCAAGTACGAATTCCAGACCCATCATGTGAATTGTCAATAGTCGACCTGTACGTATCCCTTGAGGCCATCACATTCGATATGAGTGCCTCGTTAAAATCCAAAAGTATCACAGTAGTAACAGCATGTAAGGGTACGCTTATTATTGCTTATAACTACCACAGAACACTGTTGTCATTCGGTTAAATTACTGGCTCACAGACTAAGCAATGACGCTTCAAAATCCTGCTTTTAAAATGAACATGAAAGGCGGGCATCTACCTTAACACCGTACTTTTTTCGAGCCAGTCCAACTTTTATTCCGAGCCCATAAACAAGAAAAGCGGATGCAACTGCAACTAAAACGACATATCCGAACTCTGCTGGCACAACACCGGCTACCATGCTTGCTTTTTATGCTTAAAATGAAATTTAATAATCCTCAAATATTGCAAAATGGCCTAACTGATTTCCACACAGCAACGGGAGATTTGTGTGTAGATAGATTCAACGTGCCACTATACGTCATATTGCTGTCATCTTTATTGCACGTTATATAGAGAATCTGTCTCGTTGTTTGTCTGTTCTATGCTACAATGAAAAACCAATATTTCTAAAACTTGCCTTTGATATTTGATGCTTAAATTTTATTGCAAAAATTTTAATTTATGAAACATTCATAGATAGTATAGTAGTTTGATATAAGCAACAAGTGGCGCTGTGAGCTTGTTTTTATAATGTATCGTGAGTGACATTGGTTTATAAATATGTAATCTGTGTATCGCTTATCAATCGAAAAACAGGTGTCCAATTTTTAACCCCCAGGTCAAATTCTAATCCTAATTCTAGTCACTTAGTTGATCCTAATTTCAAGCCATAACAAATTGCATGCCAATATCTTGCGTAAATTTTGATTGTTACTACGCCATACAACCTAAACAGATTTCTCTTGTCCATAAACATAATTTTCTGGGGTCATGGGATACCTGTACCCCCACTTACTTGACATCACCACTGAAAGAACATTTCGTATCCCATGTAATAATCTCTTATGTAATGTGCATGTAGCCTATGTAATCGTAATATCGAGATTCTACAGCGCCTAACGAAAGTCACGTCACGGGGACCAGCTTTTTCATAGGCTCTTAGTCAAATCCAATAGATACTTTATGTGATGTGGGTTATGACTCCGAGCCAGAGATCCTGTTGGCTTGTATTCGCTAGAACTTCTTTGGCCCATATGGCAACATCTCTTCTGAATTCAGGATGAACTTAGAATTCCTACACATTTTGGAAAGATTATCAAAAAAATGGCCCAGGAAACAAAATTCTTCGCAGTAAGCTCAGTACTGCTGGTGTTGCGACTTCCTTCTCTTCGCATTTCCTCACTGTCCAGCATTGACGCATAACCATAATGGAACCCTAAGCTGTTTGAGTGTATTATCGAGCAGAAGCCATCGTTATTGGCACCATTATTTCCTTTGTTATTAGGCCTACCAAATCGAGTACAAAGTCCTATCACTTACATACAACACACTTCAATCTTCCCAACCCTCCAATCTTCGTCAGTTATTTACAATACAACCGCTCCTCCAGTCACCTCATCCTTAAAATTTGGTAATCGCTCCATAGCCATAGCTGCCCCACCACTCTGAAATAAACTCCCCCCAGAACTGCGACAGTTTTCGGACCCATCATACAAACTCACCGATGCTCCACCGCTTGCAATTTCTGCTTCGGCCTTTCACTCAAAACTGAAAACATTCCTCTTCCACAGATCCTATCCTGACATCCCTTCTTCTTATCTGCCTCTGCTCTCCAGCCCCAAACATTACCCACCGTAGCTGCCACGCTGTCTCTCTGCCTGACTCGTGGATCTTGACCCGGAACCGAACCCTTTTGCCTATCGATTTTGTTTTTGACTGAGCGCCTGTGAATAAACTGGTCCCCGCGGCGCGGCTTCCGTTGGGCGCTGTAGAAATCTTGAGATTACGATTACGATTATGATAACATCCACAAGCAGAGACCACTTTGCATCTCCAGGCTTCGTATTAAGTGTCTGCTTTTGGATATATAAAATATTGAAGTAAAGAATGGATTGCATTACATGCATTAAATATCCTATCGAAATGCTTGCGAAGTTCATCCAGTTCTCCTTTGTAAGCCATCACTATTTCTATCAGCAGCAGACATATTGCTCCTAAAGACCTAAACAGAAGAGGAACTAAAATAGATCGAAGCTGCTAAGCCGCTCGCATTCCAGACTCGAGCAGCCAACTGCTCTGCGCATGCGCGTGACAAGCGGAAGTGGCGGAAATTACACTGACCTTTTAGTATAAGAGAGATGGTTTTTGCTATTTTTTTGACGTTTTCGCAAATATTTATTGTTAAAAGTTAGATTTAACGACAGCTGACCGACAATTTGTTGTAATGGTCGATTCGAGTTTACCCAGTAATAAACTAGGGTTAATGATGGACCTCCTGCGAAGTGACGTATTCAATGCGGCCCGAGAGGGTCGGCTTGACAATCTGACTTCGCAGTTGGGTGGATTTTCTGGTGAAGAGATTAAAGCCCTGATTCACGCAAAAACCGACGGAGCCACACCACTTATTGTTGCCTGTCGTAATGGTCACAGATTAGTGGTGGAATATCTCGTAGAAAAATGCCATGCGGATATTGAACAAGTGGGCTCCGTCAACTTCGACGGAGAGTTGATTGATGGAGCGCCTCCTTTGTGGTGTGCAGCGGCGGCAGGTCACGTCGACATTGTTCGATATCTGACGAAGGCTGGAGCACAGGTCAACAAGACAACTTATACAAACTCGACACCACTAAGAGCAGCATGTTTCGATGGACATTTCGATATTGTGCAGTTTCTTGTAGAGCACAATGCTGACTTAGAAATAGCTAACAGGCATGGCCACACATGTTTAATGATTTCATGCTATAAAGGTCATCACAGGATAGTTCGGTATCTGCTAGAAAAGGGGGCCGACGTGAATCGGAGAAGCCTTAAAGGTAAATGTGGGACAGAGGGAGAAACTGTGAATTTATTTCAAATGCTAATTACAAGTTACTAATTAATTAATTAATTAATTATTACTTCCTGATTCAACTTTTTTAATCAGATGTCAGATTTGTATAGCACCACTTCTGTCCCCTCTCCTTGACTTCTTTGTAACCCCGTCTTCTTCCTTTATGCATCATCCTGTCCAACAGCATATTCCTTGGTCTTCCCAGAACTTTCTGCCCCTGAATTCTTTCTTCAGTCACTGTCTTCAGGAGAGAATCATATAGTATCCAGTTCGTTTGTCTTGTCCTTCCTTTAATGACCGGTGTCCTTTCCTCCGATACCAAGTGCAACACCTCTTCTTTTGTTTTATAATCCTTCCAACTGATTTTGACGAGTCTTCTCCATATTCGCATTTCAGATGCCTCTAGTTTTTCAGTCTCTGCCTTTCCAATAATCGATGTCTCAGAACCATACAGTGTTACCAAGTTTATCGACTGAATTCTTTGGTTGCCCAGCATTTCAGACGTTCAGATGTCTGCCCTACAGTCGTTTTTCTATTTGTCTTGGATTTTGTGGTATTTCAGGTGAAACACCATCAGTTTGATCTGACTAAAACAAAAGATTTCTAGTTAGAGGCTGTCTTCAGATCATCTGGAGACCTGCACATTGTGGGTTCTATGGGCAGCATTAACTGCCACCTATGAATGATTTTCACTTTTACTCGCTCCGTTTTAACACAAATTTGCATGCTGAAGTGATCGCCAGGTAGAGATTCACTCGATCACAAACCTGCTGAACGTACTTGAAAAGTGAGATATAAGTGTTTGGAGACATACTTGAGCTTCTTGGAAGCTATGTAAAGATGCTATTAAATGACCTGATAATGAAAAGTAAGTAAGTAAGTCATGATATAGTTAACACATGACAAAAACGTATACTTGTAAACAAGTTACACAGTTCTTGAAAGGTGCTACATAAATTTGAACAGGTACTTGTGCTGTGGCACTTTATAAATTGTCATTTATTATTATTATTATTATTAATGAGGAAGTAATTCTAACATGACAAATGCATATACATTCAAGTTACATACACATAGGATTAGATCAATCAAAGAGTAATGGAAAAGTTCTGTATTTACTTTTGTTGTTTATAATGCCATTGGTTATGTTGTCCATAAAGACATTCCTTAAGGAGGGGTCACCAAAATGCAGACGGGTTTGTGCCCAGTGCAGACATCCACATCTAATTTGGTACTAATAGTTATTTTGTTCACAGCCTGTATCTTAAGCACCAAATTCATTCAGACAGCAAACTGTCTATACTGTGTGTGATCTAATTAGATTCCTTTTGCTGGACGCCACCGTATCACAGTACCCCACCCTGTAGCACCTTTAGCCCTGCAAGATCAACAGAGTGGCATAATCTAGATCTTATTACTCCATTGTAGTGCGGACGTTCACAGAGGGATGAGGAGGGTAATGCCGAATGTGGACAAGGGTAGGGAGGGGTCGAAAGTAGGTAATTTTTTGCAGATGTCCTTTGTGGACAACCCTTATGAATATGTACTCATTCACTTGGACATTCTTGTGCAGGCGGATTTAACAGTTGAATGCAGTACTCTCATTCCATCTCTATTCTTCCTCTTCCGCAACTTCCAGTGATAAACTCCAGCTGCAATTCCCATGCACCTGCTTTAACTATGACTGAGCATTTTATTTTCCAAAACATTCATCTACATTATGCTGGTTTGCAATGCACTTATTTTATTAAACAGGAGTGAATTATCAGGACATTTTTATAGTTCCGTTAAGAACCCCTTGGATATGCTGCTTATTATGTACACTACATGATACTAGACTTTCTGAGGATCAGTGAGAAGTTAGAACAATGAAAAGTTACATGGTAAAGTTCTTCCATAAGCTTAAAGATGATGATAATGATAGGACTTGTTACAAACCTAACTATGATGGATTTGTTCCCTTTTGGCATTTGCTAATCTGTATAGAGCTTTATTTGCATCTGATGCAAGTGTTCATATCCTGTTTGACCTGGCTAAACAAAACTGAAGTGGTAAGCAAACCAGCTTTCCTAATGGCTCACCCTCTGAAATAACTACTTTCAAATGTGAAGAACTCTTGTGAGATTGGTCTCCATCTGATGAAAGAGAGGATGTGTGATTGAACTGCATGGCCCTTACAAGAGCAAAGGTAACGAGACAAATTCACGTGTGGGGCAATATTGTTTCATACTGCTAACAGGCAGCACAGCACTGCTTGATGGTAATTTGTGTCTAACCGGACAATGCTATTTTGGTAATGCTAACATGCACAACAGTTTACTTGGTAATGGTCATTTGTATAATTTATGTCATACAAAATGTGTCTAGTGTTTTTGTTGATTTCAGGCAACACAGCATTACATGACTGTGCTGAATCCGGAAGCCTGGAGATTATGAAACTGCTATTCAGCTACAATGCCCAGCTGCAAAAAGATTCATATGGAATGACGCCACTCCTGGCTGCTGCCGTTACAGGAAATACAAAAGTGGTGGAATACCTTATCGAGAGGCCTGACAGTACCCGGCCCGAGAAGATCGACGCTCTCGAACTGCTTGGGGCAACGTTTGTCGATAAGAAACGGGACTTGCTTGGAGCGATCAAGTTCTGGAAATGTGCAATGTTGGAACGTTATCGAGACAAGAACGATATTTTAATGAAACCGAAAGGCACGGGTTGTGTCAAGGCTTACAACAACACCGAGGAAGTGCGGACTATGGAAGACCTGGATGAGCTGGTGGCCGAGCCAGATGAGATGCGAATGCAGGCTCTGCTGATTCGGGAGCGAATCCTTGGCCCTGCTCACCCAGACACTTCGTATTATATTCGTTACCGGGGTGCAGTGTATGCTGACATGGGGGATTTTGATTGGTGCATCAAGCTGTGGATGTATGCTCTCGACATGCAGCAGAAACATCTGGAGCCGCTCAACCCGATGACACAGAGCAGTTTCCTGTCATTTGCCGAGCTTTTTTCCTTCATGATGACGGAGAGCCGGCAGCGGCGTTGCCAGGTAGTGCCGTTCAAAGACATGATGATCATTTTTGACAAATCAGTTCAGGAACTCGAGAAAGGCATGACTCAGATAAGCAAGATGCCCGTGTCCGACCGAGACCTAACAAACTTCAATCGATATCTGGTAATCATTGTGCATCTCATTTCGCTAATCGGTCGGCTGTCGTTGACCCTGAGTGAGCAGGATCTGCACCACTTCAAGCGTAACGTCTATCGCCTGGTCCACATGAACCCGAGGGGTAATCACGGCCTCACACCTCTGCACCTCGCTAGTTCTAAAGACACGACAAATGTCGGCCGATACCCAGTTTGCTCGTTCCCGGATCTGACCGTCGTGAAGCTGCTTCTGGAAGTGGGTGCATCCATAAATGCCGTCGATCATGCACAGAATACTCCACTGCATATTGCCGCCAAGAACGAACCCTGTCAGCCTGATGTGATTACCGTCCTTCTAAACCACGGCGCGCATCTTGACGCTTGCAACATCGAAAACAAAAATCCGATGCAGCTCCTGCAGGGCATTTCAATTCATGAAATCGTGCCTCCCCTCAAGTTTATTACACTGCAGTGTCTGGCGGCAAAAACAATCATGCGCCATGGAATCGTTTTCCACGGACAAGTGCCGCAGAAGTTGGAAGCATTTATAAGGATGCATTAAATATGTTTACCGTCTGATGTGCTTAGCTGAAGAAGTGTGTAAATTCTTTATGCAGTTTGTTATTGCTTTCTAACCAAGCTGAAAATGTTGATGAATGAAACCTGTTTATTTCCTTTTATCCCCTGCAACATTTACACAGTTCGTGCCTTATCTGTTGCTACTCCAAACTTGTTTCTGTGCTTTGTTTGCTAACAGCTTTGGAAATGTGGAAACTGCAAAGAAGTTGCTAACTTATGATTTGTTTGCACTGTTGGCAACCAGTTGCTGTTTAGATTACAGGCAAGTTTCAGACCATTTAGGGGTAGATTTTTGTTTAGTACCTGGTATTGCACCGGTATGTGAATCAAAGAACTGGAACATGACACAGCACAGCAGTTATAGCAGTTACTGCAATTGTTATAGCAGCTTTTAATAGCCGTGTTGTTGATTCTTTTAGTCTAATGATGGGTTTTGCCAACTGCAATGGTAAAATTCTGAAATCAAATCTCAGGACCAACACCAACCGTTTGTTAGGCTGTAAAGTTTGCTTTCCTATAAGAAGAGGTTGAAGTGAAGGATTAAACGAATTTTCAGTTTTAGCCCTTCAGGACATTTGCTCATGCTAATAGCATTTTGAAAATTGATCAAAATATAAGAAAATGCTCGTTTCAGTAGCACGCTTTGTGATTTTTGTCCAGATTAATTTATTCAGTAGCTACAGGTTAGTGATTGGTGATAGGGCTAGCAAACTTGTCATTTTACTGCAACAAAATGCTAAAAATTGACCAGTGTTGAGTTGAATAGCACTTCATGTGACATACGAACAATAAATGAATTGAATAGTTGTACAAAATGCTCCTGTTATATATAGTCAAGTATTTTCCACCCATTTTAGCTTCTCCTTCGTTATTTGTAACCGTAGTCCCTGGGTACTTGGTCTTCAGGTTACTGTTATTTTGGCTAAAGCACGGCATTCAAACAATGGAACATGCGGTCAACTTTCAACTCTGGATGGAAATGGATTGGTTAATATTGTGTAGGTCATGGGTCATTAGTATGTGGCATTGTGTTACGACCTGTGCAACACTTTGCGAACATGGCATTTCCCAGTTGACAGCTTATTGACCTCTGGCACCATAGTTGTAAGTAGTGCATAAATAATTGCTGTATTAAGTAATGCACACAATTTTTCTAGATTAATAAAATATGTCTTTAATTTTAGTACTTAGTATTTGAGCCATCTTGTTTACATTAACACCCAGACCTGCTGAATAACTCTGGAAAATAAAAATCTATAGTTTTTGTTTTCTTGGCTAAATGAACTCAAAGAATTTCTTATGTCAGGGGCTAATTGAAACAGATCATGTCCAAAAACAGCAGAATGGTAGTTTCGAAGTAGTGAATTAATTAATTTTAGGGCTGGCAAAATGTAAGTACTAATTAGATCTGGCATAAGCTTGACCACTGAGAAGCATTGCATTTAAAGCCATGTCTTAACTTGCGAAACACTGCTTCCAATTTGAGGGTCACGTGAAGGTTAATGTGATTTGAGGATATGGTAGTTGGCACATGTGCCAGCTATGAGCTGTGGAGGCTTACTGTGCTAATTGTCTAAAGCTGGGTGGACTTCTTTCACGTGCCATGGCAGAAACTTGGAAATATGAAGTAGTAGTATGCATTCACATTTGCTACGTTTGTCTTCTTTAATCCTGGTTTCTGTGTTGTAGCTGTAGCGTGAAAAATTGGGCAGTAGATAAACATCATGCTTTGGACACCTTTGGGTTACTCAGATGTGATTTTTAATACTTAATCAGGCTCTGAGCATTGTCCTGCTTTGGCCGATTTGATCTTGCAGTATAGGGGGCTTACAGTCAGGCCACTAATATTGGAAGAACTTGTATTTACAGTAAGTGCTATGTCATTATGATGTCAAACCTCTTCAAAAACAGTATTTGCTGTTATTTTAACTTACACCACAAACCTCAACAGTTTGTAACAGCTTTCCCAGTTATACCAGAGTCTTGTGGTTGCCATAAGAAAAAATCCATGAGGATTTCTTGAAGTATTTTATCAGATGCCCATTACCTCAACTAACTGCTTCTGTGCAAATATTATAATACCCTGTTAGGAAAAGTCAAAGATAATTTAACAATTACCAATTTTTAATGGACAAGCTTGACAACCAAGTATTTGCTTAGATGCACACGAAAAGCCTGAGAGCCTTATTTTTACTAACGTGAATTTCATCAGTAAGAAATAATCAAATTCCACATTTTACTGAAACGTTAAAGATATTTGTCCATAGATCCAGTCCTTCGGATATCTAGGGTCCAACAATGGAAAGCGCCCCCCAGGTGATAGGCATTGCGCATGTCTACTTCGATAGGCTTCAGTCCGAGGTCACAGAACAGTTTGCGTAGCGGTTCTTCTCCCTTCTGGATGAACACCCGCTCGGTGTCAAGGCTGAGAACGTTCATGTGGACCCACTTTGACACATAGACCATGTCTGAAGACAAAATCAGAAATTTAAGCAAGCAGGCACAGTTGTGGGGAAGTATAATTTGGCTTAAGCCTCATCTGATGTGAGGTCCAGAGGCTGAAGGATATATTGGCTTAACTGCAAACACCCGTATCTGGCTATTTCTATTGCACATTCATGAGGTGCTGAAAAATGCCATATAAATAGCAAGATACACGCACATACATACATACATACACAACTAAATCAATGGTCCAGGGGTTGGAGGATATTTTGGCTCAAGTGCAGATACAACGACAACAATCCTACAATCAGGCAGCATTTATTTCTGTGGTTCATTGTCAGTTTCACGCGAGGCAACGGGATTTGAATGCCAGCCACAGAGCTGAAAGGTAAATCTATTATCAATCTGCTGCCAGATTGTTGTGGTGTATGTATACATGTATGCATAGGCATAAGTACTGGTATGTATGTATCTAGAGTCTTGGTACAGCACCTTTTAAGTACCTCTTAAGTCATGTGCTTACTAGCTTATATGTTGTTATAGTTCGTTAAAAAGGGACAGGTTCATCTGTAACCTAACAATGCTCTGATAACTGGAAAAGTCACCACAACACATGCAGGGCCCAACAAATGGAATCCCATCCAGAGCTGAACGAGTTTCTGGTCCATGTTGCAGTGAGGATGAGGAATGACAACAGTCGAACGAAATCCATAGCAAACAACTGCGCCTACTGACTGGCATTCCCTCGCAGATGTCATTCAAGAAAGCCTTTTACTCGGCCCATCAAATCTTCAACTCTGCCACTGATCACCTAGGAGAGGCTGTCATACAGTCTCTAACAGTTGTCAACCTTGAACAAATTTTTACTACACAAATTCAGGCTCTGTGCAGTCTTCCAAGTAACAAAAAAGCTTTGTACAAAATAATCTGGTAAATTTAAACAGTACTTACTATCAATGGTCGTTGGTGGTGGTGCCTCCACAACGTCCCACCCTCGCTTACTGAAATATTCCCAGCCAACTGGCTCATCATTAATCTTCAGACACGGTCGAACGGGATTAACTAACAGCAAACCTGGTCCTAAAATAAGAAAAGTGATTCCGCTCGTTACATCGAAGAACTCAAAGTATCCAGTAAAAAAATGAAAAAAACATTTTCACTACAGCTGCCTTAGTAGGAATGTTTCCTTGCTTAACACCAGCAGGTTCCTTCTTTCTCTTGTTTCATTTTGCAAACAACTGATGACTTCTCTTCTTCCAGCTACTTGCATTTTGAGGTAAATTCATAAATTAGCACGATTTGAATATCCAATTAATAATCCTGCCTTTCAGTCATGGTCTTTATCTTGGCTTCCACCTCATACTGCATCTAGACATACTTCTGCCTCAAACTGAAAACTGTTTTCTTTTGCTAGAACCGGGTGGAGAGTGCTTTTAAGCTTTTGCAGCGGCTCTATATAAATTATATTTTACTACATTACATAACATACCACTACATAACATAAACTCGAGATCATAGGGCTCTTTCTTTTGCCGTACCAAGGTTCTGCACACATTTTCACAATCTGTTTGCACTGCTCTGAGTCTGTGGCGTCTTTCTCTTTCTGATTCAACACGTTCTTGTTGCAGCATGCTTATGCTCCTAAAGCTGCATTTCTGTCTTCTTGGACTGACCATTGGAATTGAGTCAGTTGTTTGCATTATGGATCTGTTCTCAGATGGTAGACCAACCGTGTTTCAGTAAACTGTAATGATCTACGTATCTGTGTCAAAACAGTCTTAAAAAGAAAGTGGAAACTTCACTTACGAAGTGGCATGAAAGTTGCATCTGCATGGCAGTTCTGGGTTCCTTTGAATATGAGAGAGTGGACGTTAATCCCCTGAGGTTTCAAGTGTCTACGCAACCACTCAACGCCACTGCGATTGGTGGCCTATAAAAGAAAATCATGACTTACACTCAGTAAAAGCCTGTTTAAGGTTAGAAATGCTTGAGTTAGTTATTTCTATATACATCTCTATATATAAACACTTAATATAGCACCTTTAAGTACCTCTCAAAAGTGCTGTGCTTGCCATCCTAAGTGGTGTTCAAGTTCATCTGCAAGTGGTGCTCAGGTAACTGAAAAGTCACCACTGGTGGGCTCTCGCACAGACATGGAAGCTAATCAAAGGAGTCCCATCTGGAGTTGACAGTTAATACCATGCCAAGAGTTCCTGTTATAGTTATATGCATTTGGTAGCTCATTCTTTAAAAAAAACTAAAATATGAACATGCAAAAGCTGCCTTTTCTTTCTCCCTATCCTGTATTGTATTCGCAACACATACATTTACAAATATTGAAATTTTATTTCACTGTTTTTTTTGTGGTGTCATATTTAAGCAATCCAAACTGATCAAACTGTTTGTCTTCGTCATTTACCAATCACTATGAGAAAGAAAATTACAGTTTAGAAGTACTTTGGAAAGTAGTGTTAAATACCACTCTGTTGTTTTGCATAATATAAGCTTCATAAAGCCCAAAGCATGTCACATACATGACTCAGTGTGACAAATATGTCGCGTCCGAATCGCAAAGCGTCAGCCCCATCAAAAGCGATCTCGGATTCGGTAAGTATGAACTGTCCATTGTAAACCATCTCCAGTCGTTTCTCTGTGTCCTCAAACGGAAAATCCTACCAACAAAAGCAAATTCGGACATTTATGTAGCGCCAATTAAAGAAAACTCCTAAGTGGCACTCTATTAAAAGTGATTTTATTTATTTATTTCAAACACTTATTATGTGTGCAAAATCAGTAAATCTGAATCTGAGGCATGGGAGAATGCTCATTAGAGGACAAGATGGAGTCAGACACAGGCCAGGGTGAAATACTGATTCCTGACAAGTGATTTAAAAAATGATGATAGCGAGTTGGCAAGTTGGGCCTTTTGTAACAGATGATTCCACAAAATTAAAGCAGCTGAAAGTACAAGATCCCACAATTGTACTGAACCCAGGGTTCTATAGAAACGAATCAGAAGAACGCAATAGTTCAGGAGAGCAAGTTGGCATTAGCAGTGCAAGAAGATATGATGCAATGCATGTAATTTTAAAGATAATGTACCATTCAACAGGAATGCAGTGAAGCTGATAAAGGCAGTTTAATGTATTTGATAATGAAGAACATGTGACAACCACAGCAGACACTAAAGTACCTAGAGAGCTCACACACAGCAACTATCTATCTCTACATGTTCTATAGCCAGACGTTCTTGTGGTCTTAAGTAACTAGACAAACTGTCTGGGGCAGGCAACAATGAATGCACTCTGACATTCAACAGTTGATAGTTGGAAGCTTTTTAAGAGTAATCATTATTTTGTCACCTGTTTTACCATAACGAGAACTGATGCACAAAAGTGGGCACAGTACATATGGTTGTACGGGGAGCAATTCAACCAGCTTTGAAACAAAATCACATTCCACCTGCACATACATTACATTACACCATTACATATACTTTGGGAAGTGGTAGCATACCTTGACGAAGAGATCATCATCCATGGCTGGTCTAGGTGCAGCAGACCACTTGGCTCCTCGGTGGAAGTATTCGTTCATCATCTTCTTGTATGGATAGAATTCAAACACTCTTGACCGCCAGGCCATAGAAGCCTCAATGACCTCATCAGCAACCACCATCAGCCCATCCCGAGGACAAGCATTCATGTAACCTAAACAGGTAACGTAGGGTAAAGTATAAATAAATATAAATAAATAAATAAAGAGTAAGGTTATCATCGATCGATTGAGCCGTTTATTGAATAATCAACAGAAGTAAATTTATTGAATCACCAACAGAAGTAAATTACAAACGTTTTAATTTATACAAATGAAACTAATATGGTATTATCGGGGTGTCAATAGGACAAACATAAAAGGTCGTTACACCACCATAATCCAAGGTTGCCCTTGTAACATTGATTATTACATTACATGCATCTTGCTTAATTTGCAAGCTTATCTTATCTTGCTGTATCAAGTTGAGCAAGGTACAGTGCAGTAAGAATTTTGTAATATAGGAAACAAACTCATAATCACAAAAACAAGACAAGGCATGGTAAGATTATTATCGCAACTGCACCTTTTCCGATCAGTCAGATAGCAAAGTTTCAATGCGTGACAGAAATTCTTGAAAGGTGTTATAAATATATAAAATGTAAAACTCCCTTTATAAATATATAAAAAGCAAAACTCCCATGCCCCTAGCTGAATGTAGTGGAGGTGCTCATTTCCATCCTTCTTCAAAAGCAGGAATGAAATATAAATGGAAATCAATATTCAAATACTGTCATATATACACATAGGGTTATAGAGGATTAATTGCATCAATAGTATTTACTGTATGTGTGTAGTCTTAGATTATTAGGACTTTTACAGAAGCAGAGATTTAATAATACGCAACATTCCTAGTTTGAACTGAAAGGATATGGAGAAGGACTTCAGTACTTATTGGCAAACTCACATTAAATCAATCAAAATAAAACCTTAACTTTTAATAATGTCTGACTGAAGCTGCACAGTACATTTAACGTGTACCTCCTTCATCAAAGTAAGGCGTTCGGAACGTTCCCAGTTCATCCCACCTCATCAGTTCCGGTCGTTTGACAACCACCCCTTCCAGTTCCAGAATTCGGCAGAACTCCTCCACCTCTTTGACTGCTTTCTGCACAACCACTGGATCGTGTGGCTTTCCGGCGTTCTCTTCGATCCACTTCCAGGCCGCTGGACCAGTCTTAGCCTAAAATGAATCCAACAACACTTTGCCATTAACTGCTTCAGTATACCATTCTCTTTTACCAGTGCTGTGCTGGAAGTGCCTCTGAAGAGGCGCTATATAAATGTTAGGAATTAATGAATGAATAAACAAAATAAGTAGTACTGTCAGTGCAAAAAAATTAAGCAAAATCATCTGCAAAAAGGCCAAAATTAGACAAGTGTATTATTCTGAGGGGCCTCTGTTCTAGATGTTTTATTGATTTCATTCATATTGCTGCATCAAGCAGTCATGCATGAAAAGACTTGCTCAAGGTCTCATCAACTGACAGTCTTGGGGAACTCAAACCTCAAACTCACACACCCCCATTACAAGTCCAGCTTTGGACCAGGTTTTAGACCTGGACACCAGCTGAACAACAACCAAGTCCAAAAAGAAGATAATGTTTCTCACAGATTCACGGGTCAATGCCCACTGCATTCAATCCACTTGATCCCAAGCAGCTACGTTCACTGGGCCCGTAACTGGCCCACATGTACCACTGAAATCAACCGGTGGCTAGCCATAGGCCGAATGGGGGTTCAATCAACAGGCATGGCTGTCAGGGATGGACCTTCAGATTTTGAATGTCACATAAGAGTATTTAACCCCTTAACCCCTGTTTACTATTTACCATGTCCCCTTGGTCTCTGATGACTCATTAACTAGTAAAGCCACAAATGTGGCCACCAAGGGATTAATAACTGCAGTTGAAGCCATACAAGCAGCCACTCGGAAATAACAATTAACTTTCAGACTTCATCTGCAGAAAGTCCTGTCAAACCTTTAGATCCGGATAAAGCATCGGAACTCTCTGTCCCTCTGCTCTTCCGACCACAATCTCCTTCAGAGGATCCCACTCATTGCAAGACCAAACTGGAAGAGACTCATGCTCGTCGCTGCTTGTCGAAGTTGCAAGAGCTCTGCAACCACCCAGGTGAATCTTAGTGGTGGCAGCTTGCAACTGACGTTGACACGACAACTGAACTAGTGTCCGATGACCAGCTAGCCTCAAGACTTTGCTAAGAACTCCGGTCATTATTCTCTAATCAAGATACCTGTCAAAATAAAATGCAAAAACAGTTTCTTCAAACTGTTACAGTAATAATTGCACCCATCATTCACTCATTCATTCACTTCATATAGCACCCATTCAAGATACTCACCCAAAAGTGAAAAGTGCTAGGCCGGGAGCCAAAAGGCTCCCGGCCTAGCACCTCCAATAGAAGAGAGCTTTCAAGTGTTGGTAAACGATATGTGTAACGTACCTAGCCAGAAGATTAAGGATGCCCCGTATACAGCACTGTAAACAAAAGCAGTACATCACACGGTGGTCTAGTCAGCAACACATTTCGTTGTTTAATCACCGTTGTTTAATCAGCCAAAGCTGACTGCACAAAGATTTTAATTTAAAATAACATTCGATAGATGGCGAAAGAATTACTTCTCGTTCCGAGAAACTGCAACTCCATCACTGGCCCGTGTATACGCGTGAAAATGTTCTAAGCAATCTCCCTAAACAGAATCAAATTCCTAATGGTCTTCGCTGTCTCTCCCTCTCTTTTAAAAAGCAAAAGACACTAAATTTAATACGAGAATTCAGCTAAATTCTGACACGCGTGGATAGCCACGTTTTCCTAGAAATTGATTCGCGTAAATGCGCACAAATTAATCGCTCCAATGGTCACCTGCAATAAATTTAACAGTTGTCGTTCTCGGTGTCGATTTAGATATTCAAATTAGTTTATGCACCCGAATTCAAGTGGAATTCAATTAAAACGCAAACGTACCTCATTCGCAAACGTAGTAAATCTGAGATATCCGGCCTTCCTGCAACTGGTTCAGGGACGAGACCAGATCATAAACTGAGCAGACGATTGGTTGCTGCGCAGGATGCTAAACGGACCGAGCTATGATTAGAACGACCGCCAAGGCCCCTCCCCAGCACCACCAGCTCCACCGTCTCAGACGAGCACCTGCACTAAATTCCCGGCCGCTGCGCGTTTAAACATACCTACATTCATACATACACATTATATCCCTTCTGGGATCAATAAAAAGATAAAAAAACGAGTTAATAAATTATATATATACAGGCCTATACTGTATATATATATATATATATATATACAGTATAGGCCTTAGGCAGGTCCAAGAATCCAATGATGCCACTCTTCTCTGTTCTGTGCCCTTTCCTTAGCTTCTTTGTAGACCCTTCTTCTTTCTTTATCCATCTTCCATTCCAACACCATATTCCTTGGTCTTCTTGGAACTACGTATGTATATATATATATATATATATATATATATATATATATATATATATATATATATATATATATATATATATATATATATATATATATATATATATATATATATATATATATATATATATATATACACATACACACACACACATGCACACACACAAAAACACACATAAATGCGCATGGCTCTCGGTAGGTGTGCCTGTTTTGTTGGTGGTAACACTCAATTGCGAAGTCCCTCAAGGATCTGTTCTTGGCCCCTTACTTTTTCCTTGTACACCACTTAAGCATTTTACTGAGTTAAAATGATCTGAAGCATCACCTTCATGCTGACGATACTCAACTCTACATTTCCTTCGATAATCCCTCTTCCTCCAGCTCTCTCTCTATTGACTGACATCTTTAACCAAGTTCAGTCTTGGATGGCAGAAAATGGCTGCTCTTAAACCCATCCAAAATTGAGTTTCTTCTTTTGGGAACTTCACAGCAAAAAGTAAATAATATGCAAGCTGTGTTCAGATAACTAGAAGTCACCTCTATATCAAAATTCAGTTAATAAACATGTTCAAAGCGCAGTTAAGAATTGCATAAGCTAACAAAAACTTGTAAGCATATTGCCACTTCATAAATAAGAGAATCTGACTATGTCACATGGATTTGCTGTGCAAGATGGCTTGAGAAGAAGAAGCTGTCCTGTGCCTACCAATGTAAAGGCATCAACTGCATTACAAAATCGAATCTGAAATTTATACAGCCCCATCATCATAATACACGAGTCACCAATCAATGGTAGCTTCTTAGCATAACTGCATTCTGCAGGCAGAATCAGTCGAAAGCCGAGGCCACAGACGAGCTATGGAGGATGTGAAATCTGAAAAAGATGAGATTAATATCAAAATCTGCCTGTAGCAGTCAGATGCATACTTGACATGTTTTGGAAAGCACTTCAAATGCGCTTGCAACTTGAATTTGCATTATAAATTATGCCACAGGACCTGAAATTAAATTTAGAATGAGCCGAAAAATTTGATTCAGTTCTTTTACTTTCAACTTTCTGTCAGAAAGGCTGGGTAGTGGGAAGTGCCATCGACAGAAACATAGAGGGCGCCATATAAATGTCAAGCTACATATGCACATACTTACAATTCTGCATAATTAAGACAAGTTTAGGTTTAGCGAAATCAAGAGAAAATGGTTACTCATCTTAAGTTTTATAGTTTTATTCGAGAAAACATCATCATGTCTCTCATCATAAATGTAATTTTAGCAAATAATAAACACTAATATTAATTTTTTTTAATATACAGAATCACAGCAACCATCTTTAAACATTTCAGACAAAAGGTTCGAGTTAAATGCTAACAAATTATGCATAACTGTGAAGGCAACAGTCCAATGAAACTATTACAAGCATTTTTAAATAACAAACTATATAATTTAAACTCCGCAATCCCTCCGAAATTGTAGCAAATGAGAATCTTTTCAGAAGGCGAACAGTTTCTTAGCTTTTTCATTCATATTGGTGGCACAACTTCAGAAAGTTTTTGGAAATTACAAATATGTAACTGAAAGTTAGCAATTCCTGAAAACATGCACAAACCAGAGAAGAGTTTTGCAAAGTTTTGCTCCATATCAATGAAACAGCTGACAGAAATGGTTCAATTCAGTTGCTAGTTGATGAAAACGATGAAGCACTTAATGCAAAGAAACACACTTGTGGAACTAAATGCTGAAGTGTTTACACTGATCAGTAGTTACAATACAGACAAGTCAAGTATTACAAATCGGTTTAGGTAATTAGGTCCACAACTTTGCTGGACGTCATGTTCCTTGTTCACCTCTTACATCTGACATCAGCACATCGCAAAAGATCGAACTGTAAATTGACTATTGCACGGGGTTCGGTAAAGGATTCACTCAATAAAATCAATCAAAGTCAGGAGCAGATAGTTGTTCATTTTAGCAAAGAATGTCAAGGCAGAAAAGCAAATGGGTCAAGTCAGAAGAGCAAATAGGTCAAATCAGAAGGGAAAATAGGTCAAGTCAGAAGGACTACCAGGACAAGCATTATGCAACCCAGTGTACAGAATGGTAACTGGCAACAGGTGAGAACAGGATGACAGAATTAAATGCACAGGTCAAACCTCAAAATTATCTTGTTAAAACAGACATATCACTTTGTTGAGGTGATCAACAGCTGACGACTGTTGTCCTCAAACCAACCAGTTTGTGACCAAAACAGCAAAACCGCAGGAATGCGAGATCATGATTGGGAAACTTTTATTGCACACCTCAGTTGAATAGCTCACAAAAGCATTTATAACATTAACATTAATACGAATCGATATGTATATTTTAATAATTCAACATTAATAAACAATAACTGTTATAATTATATACACTGTAACTAAATTAACTAAACTAAAAACAACCACCCAAATCAATACCAGTTACTATAAAATTTCAAACCATTATCACACAAGTTGGAATATTTGAAACAAGAGGTAATGGCAACAATGGGCATGTGGCCAGCTTTTACCCTCATCAGTTTACCCGTACCCCATTCCAACAAAACAACTGAACAAATGCTCTCATTCAAGTCAAACAGCACACTGCTTTTGAGTTGGCATTATGGCTGAGCAGGTAATATGTCGGCCTTTCACTCCTACGACTCTGGTTTGAATCCTAGGCCAGTCATGTAAAATCGACATATACAGCATTTTAGAAACTGCTCGAAACCTTGGAAGCCACCATCTTCTACACAAGTGCCTCCTTAATTCCAATACATACACAAGCCAACTACTGAGCCAGGCACATTCATTGGACCCACAGCTGGCCCACGTTTGTGCCTTGGTGACACGTGTAAATGGTGGTCAGCTGTGCTGCCCAGTGTGGACCCCATGAACATGGTTGCCAGGGCTAGGAACAAAGTTGGAAGAGTTCTTAAATACCTTTCTCCTGCAGCAGGGCTTTGAACTGAAACTTTCAACTGGAGGTCAGTCTCCCAACTAAACCCTTCAGTTACAGAAGATGTTTACCCAGAAGCTGCTCTGTAACCCAACTACATAGAACATGTAAACCACACAACATGGCTTCAAGATAATTACCACCAATTAAAATGCAAAAGTTACATGCTTTCTTGAAAAAAGCTCTTGAAACACAAGGCATGAAAACTACTCAATTGCTTGTACCTTTAACAACAACTGTCTTCAGAGAAACGACACTGAAGTTTGAGGATTTTCAACACAGAGTGATGTCGAGCTCTGTAAACAAAGATGTAAACAGGGGCGATCCTAGTAGCAGATCATTATT
The DNA here is from genome assembly GCA_964023275.1 of Norana najaformis. Classification (NCBI taxonomy): domain Eukaryota; kingdom Metazoa; phylum Annelida; class Clitellata; order Crassiclitellata; family Hormogastridae; genus Norana; species Norana najaformis. The sequence continues at coordinate 17,767,579 of OZ029925.1, forward strand.
ATTCCTTTTCAGTTTACCCATTGCCATGTGACTGTTTGGAAATGTGTTACGCTTCATTGGTGATCAATAAGGGATCTGAAATCTGAACAGAAATTCAACCAGAACTGCAGCAATTTGGCAATGGTACAACCCTTACACTGTTCAACAACAAATACTCTATTCCAGATTCAAATAAAAGGCAAGAGGAATAATAATGTCCAACCAGAATATAAGTCAAAAATGAATATACCTGCATGGAAAGGCAACAGAATATTCAAAAATGGCTCTTTTTGAAGCCAATTAGCCTACAACTACAGACTCATACATAAACAGCAATCTGCCGAAACATGATATCGCGCCCATCAGCACCCGTAACAGTCAGTTTAAGACAACGCGTTTTCCGGCCCCAAAGCAATTTCGAGACGCCAGCAATCTCTGCCGTCCCATTTGTGACGTCGCCAATTCGAACAAAATCAGCACAAGTCACAACATTCCTCGATGCATCCATTTTCAACACTTTTGGACTTGCTTCGAAAACCCCGCGCAAAAGCACAGCCTCCCTGTGTTTTGGAATTTCTAGTGACTCCTGCCCAGTCTTGATTTTGACTCTCTGGAGGTCAATATCGTCATCAAAAACAATGACAATCCAATCACCAACCTGAGGCATAAGTGCTTTGAAATACCCCAATTTCGAGCCATAGACAAGTGCTGAAATGTGATTATCAATGGGATTCATATTCGTCATGACAATTCCTGGTGGATCGTCAGCAAGCCATCGAATGTCGTCGTTATCTTCAACATGATCTGAGGTTTTTGACCATGCTGAAATTACTGACACCTTTTCAAAAACTTCAGGCGTGCGAAAGAGACGCGACTTTTGTGAAAGAAGTCGCCGAAAGAGGTCAAAAGCCTGGTCTTCCGTCACAGTCGAAATTTCAACAGTTGCAAAGAACTGGACAAATTTGATGATGTCGCGACTTCGCATCATGTTCCCAACAAAGGCATACTTCGAAAACTCCAGAATGCCCCAATTTCTGGAATTAAGTTTCTGAATCCTGATAAACTCTCGGACAGCTCCAACAAAGTTAAAGGTGGCTGCAATGCTGTTGTCTATATGGAGGTAGTTTTCGGAAAGACTTTCAGCATACGGCCACACTTTAAACATTGACTCCAACTGCAAACATGGCTCCACAACCAATTCCTTTTCCTCCCCAATTCTCTGCATTGTAGTCCTATACTTCACATCCTCTGTACTGCTAAAATTACATTTCGACCCTGGAATTAATACGTTTACATTTAAAACCGGTGCGGGTTGAACTATGTGAAGAAAACCAATGTTAATTTCGTACAGAAATTTTCTCACAATGGCACTGACTAACACATGTTCAGTTTCCTCCTTCAGCTGACTGGGAAGTATAACAATGATGACATTGTGCAGCTTTTCGTAGGTGGAAGTTTTGTTGATAAGTGATTCCAGAGTTTGTTCTACGGCCATGCTTCCATTTTGATCACCTTCCGGATGAAAGTCGTGAACAGCAACACCAATGGACAGGTAGTCTAAACAAGAAAAAGGGAATTCACTTGAACATGTACTCTAAAATTCTGCCATTGCCATGTCTGGGTCGTGCCAGTCCAAAGCTGGGATAGAGGAGAACAGCGAAGCTAATCATCTTCATTATAACACAGCATCGTCAAACAGTTATTACACACATTCTAAATCAACAGGTAATCTTTATAAAGAAATTGCCTGCATGAACAGGCATGAACTGCTATACAAACAGGTAGTCTTTATAAAGAAATTTCTAAACAAACAGGTAATCTTTAAATAGATATTGCTTGCTCAGAAGAAGAATCTAAATACTCAAAAATAATGAACAAGTAAAATAAACTGGTTCAGTTGGAAATGTAAAAATAAATTTTGCTAACACTGCCTCATTTATTTCAGGTACTATTTTGTGTACAAAATCGTGAAATCTGAATCTGAATGCTAGAATATCTGACTGGGCTTCACACTTGCATTTTATTCTCCTTCTATTGGAGAGAAGGCGCCCAATGGACTTTGGCATGGACATCCATTCACGCAGTAATTGTCCTTCTGTTTTAGGCAGCTGTACACAAAACACCAAAGGGAATAATTTAACTGCAAAAGCATCTAATTACTCGAGATCACAAAACAAATTCCTAAAACTGAATAATAATAATTTGTATCTCAATGCTTAATGTAGGTACCACATTAAGTATCAAGCTATAACATGATGAGGGCAATATGTTGCCATCATCCAACCTGTTATGAACAAAACGTGTTCGATCGAGTTTGCAAATTTATTTTAACATCTTTCGATATATACACTTTACATAAGCTTCAAATAGCAACTTTACAACTGCTCTTTCATCACCGTCTTTTCCTCCTAGTTCTCTCTCATCCACTCTGTTTATAGCCTCTGCACACCTTTTACCACTTCCTTCTTCCTTCAAGAACTTTCTCGCTTAAGGCCTGTTCACACTGTTCAAAATCATACATGACTTCGTGACAGTCTTTTGTGACACAACCATACTCAATTAAATCCTATTATTTTGATGTTTAGTTTATTATGTCTAGCCAGTGTGCATACCTGTGAAGTTGCATTTGAGAAAAAAATGGCAACATTTGAATGGCAGTAAATGTCATCCTCCAGAGAATCTGAAAACAAAAGTGAACTGGCTGACCTGTGTTCTTAAGCATTACACTAATAATGGATCTGACCTCATGTAGTCCTGCTTACCATGACTACTGTATCCAAGACGACAGTGACTTGACTCAGCACTTCTGAATAAGCTGAAGAATAAACCTCTGGATGCCCTGTGCTTAGCTTTTAAGAAGTGCTTACAAATTAATTTACAATTATTATCTAAACTGTAAACCTCTATATCTCCACAGTAATAATACATAAGGCAACAACTGATAGTCACTTGAAATACAACATTTTATGACATAACTGACTAAACCATAGCTTGTTCAAAGCAGGTAATAACAAATACCTGAGCAAAGTAACAAAATGGGTTATCGCCATGTAATTACTGCAATGTTATGTATTCAGGCATATATAAACATACAAAACAAACGTCCACAACTTGACCATGGCACCACGTGACAGATAAGTGTGCAGGCAAATGATTAATCTGCAATGGACAACTCAAGGCTTTCAACCCATGGATAATGATGATGATGATGATGATAATAACATATGCATTATTTTGCACAAAAAGAAAACACAGAAATACAAAATAACTTAGAAGAAAACTGAAAACATCTCTCCAGTGGAGATTAAGTTCTACTGAGATGCATTTGAAGGGTGTACTATCTCTCTCGCACACATGCCAATTCTCTTCTATTCACTAAACAATTATACTCATTCCTCTGATTACACACCAACTCAAGCATATTAAGAGTGACAAAGTTAACATGACTTTAAAAAGTTAAGCAGAGCAACATCTCTTTTGAACATGAAGTCCACACTGCCTAAACCTGCTCTTAATAACTTCCATAAATAAAATCCAAACACTTCATGGTAATGTTAATACAATACAACAACCCATAACGTAAAGTGGAGATTTACATAGCACCAGTATAGAAGATTCTACAGTGTTCACAAGACTCGCCTCTGTCTGAGTAGAACACCGCAAACCATTGGATGTGAAACGTAAGCGTGCAGCCGAGAATCAGAACCAGAATCCACGTCCGGTAATTTCGACCCATACCTCAGACAGTTGCAGTGCGGTCACCATACAAACCAATGCCAGTGCTGTCCTATCACATCTTCAGAACCCGCACAAATGTCAACCTAAACGTAGACAGAACACTGGATCACTGTTTTCATCACCTGTTTCCTTATTGCTAAGTACAGCTCAACTCCAATGCTACAGTGCTGGTTAAAACTGTCACCTCTGTTTTGATTTCTTACAAAGTGCTTTGTCATACTAGCACGGTCCGTGTACGAGGACCTTAAATGGCGCGTGGCGGAGGTGAAGGATCTCCTCAATAGGGTCGAAGCCATATGGTCACTATAGAAAAATGTGTAAAATTTAAAATTTTTACAAATCACTGGCTTTCAGTTTCATTTTCCGTACCATAACTTTGTCCTCTCCAGCCATAACACCTTTCGACCTCCCCTCTGAGCCACCAGAAAAGCCCAGTTTTCCAAAATCTTGATAAGGTTTTCAGCATCCCGATGGGCTGAGTACAAAATTTAACCTAACATATTTAAGTTAATAGAAATTAAACATTTATTTGCAAATGAGCAATACTTACACTTGACTTTCCATTCACCAAGATGAAATAAGCATGGATGGCTGAAGGAAGTAAAAGATGGCAAAACGTCATAACGCATGAAACTTCCAGAGACTTGTGCAACCTCCAAATATTCTCAGATTAATCGTAATCTCGAGATTTCTACAGCGCCCAACGAAAGCCAAGTCGCGGGAACCAGCTTATTCACAGGCGCTCAGTCAAAACAAAATCGATAGGCAAAAGGGTTCGGTTCCAGGTCAAGATCCAGGAGTCAGGCAGTCAGACGGCTACTGTCGATGGTGTTTGAAGTCGAAGCGAGGAAAGAGATAAGGGGAATAGGAAGAATCAAGATAAGATTTTTGGAAAATAAATGTTTTCAGTCTTGACTGAAAGACCAGCGCAGAAACTGACAGAGGTGAAGTGTTGGTAATTAAGATCAAATTGTACTCAATTTATTATTTTATTTAATGGGCTCATTTAGCACTTTCAGTATAAAAAAACTTAAACTTTACTCTTTCCCATAATACGCGTGGACCATCCCAATCAACACTGATCTATAAAGTGGCAACATTAACTAAAACAAAATCGGTTAGGTTATAATTATATAAACCAAAATATTCTGTTTCTACAGCATAAAGTTTGTGAGGATTTAACCAGCGTGTTTGATAACCTACGCCCATACAGCCTCACAAAATGTGAAGAGTTTAATTTTTATATCAAAACTGTAATTTTTATGAGTACCTAAACGCCTTGCTTCTTGGCCCTCCTAGGACCTAGAAGAGGCCAGTCGGACGACTAAGACACACGGACCTGGATGGTCGAGGCGGATCTTCGGCCTTTGAATCTTGGGCTGCATACAGCCTGGAGGCGAGCCCAGGACATGATGGTTGGCAAAGAATTGTGGAAACGGCAATCCTCCAGAGAGGGGCATGCTATTGATGATGACCTAACAGCAAATTGCCAAGGAGTAGATGGAGTTGCGGTCTGTAGTTTCTACAATGCTGTATTATTTTAAACTTTGCATAGTTAATTAGAGCAGCACAATTACTAGCAAAAGAGTAGCGAAGACAAGCGTCGTTGCCTTAACATTGTACATGTACGTCGCTTCATCCTTTTTTGTTTTCGGATCTGTGTTGGCATATTGAAGTCTTCCGGTTGATTATAGCCAGAAATACGAGCTGTTACTAAAAATTAATTTTAAAAATGTCTGCTAGCATAGCCAAGGTCAGTAGCGATTAAATTGCAGTAACTATGGGGATTTGTAATTTAGAAAACTGAAAGTTCTTTTTAGTGCAGGTTGTCTACAATGTGATGATTGGCGTGGACGATAATATATGGTAAATGTTAAATGGTTACCATAGCATGATGGACTGTACGTGCCTAATTTGACACATCGTTTTCGGAACTCGAGACGATGGCACGTATGGCTGACAGTTGCTCTGGGAGAACTGAAGGTGGATTCGAATAGCAGTAAATGCGTGAGAGCTAACCTATCTCTACTTCCTTGACGGTCCTCAATGACAGGAACGAGCATGTGAATTAACGATGCTGATTTAAACCTATTTAGTCCTGTTTACTGCTGTTTGAGCCTGGACGTTTGACAGAGTCTGAAAACTTGGTGATTTTCTTTGCTGCATTTTTCTTGCAATTTTCACTTTGATTTCCCATGCATGTGGCTCCCAATGTGATGTCAAAATCGGTAACATGTACATAAAAGGTTATTTTTTTAGAACTCGACTGGTGTTGTGTTTGGGAGAAATGGAAGGCCGGTGCATCAAAAATCTTATATATAAATTTTGAGATACATACATACATACAAAGGCCTACATACCTAGACCTACATACATACATACATTTAATGCAGTATGCATGCAGTCAAAGCTGCCATAAAGTTCCTTTTGATCTTCTGCAAGTAAGTGGCATATTAATACTTGTTTTTCTTACTCGTTTTGATGCATAGGACAGTGAGGTGCATGTCACCTATGAAGACCAACAGCAGATCAATCAGTTTGCACGTACAAATGCACGAATGCAAGACATGAAGGAAGAACTTGAACAGAAGAAGGTAATGCTGTCTTACAACTTTGAAACATGTCCTGTACTCTGTTCAGTTTCTTATATAAATTGACTGTACTATTCATTCATTCATTCTTTCACTCATTCAGAGCATTTGTATAGCGCCCCTTCAAGCTATGTAACCAGAGGTGCACCCCATCCAGTCCTGGCAAAAGAGAGATGTTTCCAACTGTTGCTGAAAGGTGTATCTAACTTCCCTAGCCAGAAGGACATGCAGATCAAGAGGGAGGCCATTATACATAGGGGCCCAGTCACTGGAAATTCTTGATGTTGCATTGTTGAAGTGCGTGAAAAATGAACAGCAATTTCACCTCAGGCCGTGAAGTGAGGATTTCCACATCCAGCGAAACCCAAAACGGGACAACAAAGCTCATGGAGGTAGGAAGGTGCATCCCCCAGTTGGCACTGCCAGACCCACGTTGAAATCTTAAATTTGATGTTCTGTGAAACCGGTAGTTAATGGGGTACATCACGCATATAATGTGATACATGGTCAAACCTGGAAATGCCACCAACAATGCGTTCAAGCTGCCCAGTGTGCCCCAAAGGCAGCCCCGCATAGATGGCACTACAGTTGCTGCCTTAAATAATTATAATTTATCTCATCAGGAATTAACTTTATATAACTTGTATAACTTTAATAGGAATTTAATGTCTAATCAGTATAGGCCTGCCATGAGCAGTACATTAATAAGCATTACTTAATTATATTTAAGAAGCTACAGGGTATGAGTCAGTGCATAATTCCTGAATGGATCTTCGTTTAAAAATCTGTACAATGTTTTGTTTGCCTCGACTGATTTCAGAAAGACATAGAGAACTTGGATGATGCGGAAAATGAGCTGATGATGCTGGATGATGACGATGCAGGTTTCCTGGTTCCGTATCCTTTTGTTTCAGATGTTGATGAATAATGCATGATTTTGAAATACATGATTTGGAAGACACCATGAATGCAATTTCACTTAGTTTTGAAAAACAAAGGTTTGGTGTTTATTTATGTTTAGTGCTGCAAAAAGTGCCTGGAGCAGCTGGTCCAGCTGACAACATGTACCAGGATGATTTTTGCCGACTCCTTCTCTAAATTCTTTTGATCTGCTTTTTAAGTTCCAGTTTTGATATTCATAAATATTCTTAACACATCCTAACAGCAATTTGATTGGGGAAGTTTTCGTAAACTGTACAAAGGAAGTCACTTTGGAACTACTTGGGAAACGGAAAGTGGAACTGAAATCAGAAATTGTGCAAATCGAAAAAAGCTGTAATGATTGCAAGGACATCCTCGGCAACCTCAAAGTCAAGCTGTATGCCAAGTTTGGCACCAATATCAACCTGGAAAATGAAGACGAATGACAGCATCAGTTTCTTTAGATGGTTTTGAGAAGTTCAAGTAGATTTGCTTACTTTTATTTTAAATTTTGTTGGCATAAAAGAAGGACTCATTTAAAAGGTGTCATATTTGTTTATTGCAGATCTGCACTAATAAAGTTAGGAAAACCTTGAAACAAAGTTAGTTGTGTTGAATGTGGTCTGAAAACTTTATCAGGAACTCACACATATATATGTAGTTTAAACTCATAGGCTATAATTAGAATTAACATAATCTAAGCATACACACATTTCGGCTGATGGCTGAAAACATTAATGCATAAATTTGGACTTGGGCCAAGTTCATGGCTTGCTCCAAACTCAGATGGGTGCACTGCCAGATTGGTCCTCTGGATCTACCCTTGGCGTCTTTTGACACGAGAATAAAGGTTGTTAGAGTTTGTTTCATGATGTGATCTTAGAGCACAGAGAATTCTGAAATTATCACATAATTATATGATTTTATTAGCTAAGAACAGATGCTAATTTGATATCTATGCTCTAGTAAAATAGAGAAGACGCTTGCTGTAAAATATTCCTGTTCTGTCCATATTTTACTCGTGATTAAATTAAATTTTTGTGTTGCCAACTCTTCACCTATGTAGACCTCTGTCCTCTTTCCAGCCGTCTCCGCATCTGTTGGTCGTCGTCAATTCATGACTGATAAAAATACTGGCAATGTACATGCTATGCTCTATCATTCAACCATATCCAACAGACTCGGATATGGTGCAGGGAAGAAGAATGTGTAAGAGAATTCAAAACCAACATCTTAATTGTAGACTTTAAAATTTCAAAAACACTACTTAATAGCCAAGCACAGGGCACCAGTTTATTCATGAGTGTTGTGTCAAGTCAGAGGGGTTGGCCAGAGATAATGTGTGAAGAACAAGATTCTGTTGCCGGGAGACAGAGGAGCTCCCACTGTGTTTAGGTTGAGAGAAATGGAAGGCATCGGTGGGATGGATCAGGGTAAGTTTTCTTTCTGAGGTGGGCCGTATTGAGTGGAATGCTTAGAAATGAAAGAGTAGCTTGAGACATATGGTGCGAGGTGAACGACAAGAGGAGGGGAGAATTTATGGCATTCAGGTGAGAGATAAGATTGTCGTACATTTGTACTGTAGATGTTTTCTTTGTCCAGATCTGCAGTTTTCAAAAGGAGAGTGACCAGAGAAAACTTAAAAGCTAATTAGCCAGAGGAAAGTAATCATGGCGTAGAAGTTGATTATAGATTGGTGACAATGGGAACGAAAACAGAGGCACACGTTTTAAATGAAAACAGAAATATGAACTACTTCGCATTAGTTGTCAAGCTTATTTAGAAGGCTTGATACTTCAGCTTCAGAACCCAGAGAGCCACGTCCATTGGGCTCACATCGTGCAACGGTCCGCAGCTGGTGGCCAGCTATGAGCCCAGCGTAGGCTTACGTGATTGTCAAGGAGGATGGAAAGGAAAGTTGGAGAGGGGACTGAAGAGGAAGGGAGTAGGATTGCGAGGGGTGTACTGAATTGGTGTTTGTGGAAGAGACAGAATTCGGGAGGTCAAGCCGAGGAGACAGCGTGAGAAGAGAATGTGTGAAAGAAATTGTGATAACGATAGAAGCAGAGAAAGATTACCGATGAAAAGAATACGAGAAGAATGTAGGGAATGAAAACATGAGGACTGGACGCCAACGCAGCAGAAAGCTGGATTCTATATTTCGATTAAAGTACGTGCACAGCACAGTGAAAATAAAGACTCGCGCTACAGCAATCTCAACCTACATCCGCCACCTTGCGTTCATCTGCGATGCTGATACAACGAAATATAGAAATACGACCTCTGAAAATAATATAAAATACTTGTTATAATAGAGTTAAACACGATTAAAATTATAGTTGGATTTTCTAGTTTTCTGCTGTTTCATCATCGTTTATGTTTAGAATATTATGGTCGGCGTCTTATTATTAAATAGCCGAAGCAGCTAGTGTCGTATACAGACAGAGTTGTCTTGCCTACACATTTTGCTTCCGAAATGTTTTTTCGATGTGCGTAATGGAGTTTCGGATTGCCTGAGAATATTTGCTCCAAAGTTTCTTGGTGACTAATCGTTTTTGACAACTCATGATTACCTACTAGAAATACTGTCGTCATTCATACACACCTGCGTTTTAGTCGTGTTTACTAATCCAGTGTAATGGTGTTTTGGATTGTGACCATTTCTTACTCCAGTCCGTGAGTTTGTGTCATAGGTGACTTGTATCGTTCGCCAGGATGAAACGGCCATCGGGCGATCACGAGAGGTGTTGTGATGTCTTTTGTCATTTTCTGCTTAGTCCAGGATGGACGTGGTTGGCGCTTGTAGTGGCCAGCATTTCAGTTGTTGGAGTGGCCAACGGTGGACGCGATTGCAGTGGTTATGACATTAAATGCTTAAATGGCCAGTGCGTTGATGAAAGTCAGACAAGGTCAAAATCAAACGAAAGCAAGTCAAACGACCAGAATAAAACGCCCAAGGTTGTCTGCCAGTGTGATCGGTGGTGGTCAGGTCCAAGCTGTGATATATTCTCATGTAACGGCCGAATGCAGTGAGTATTTTTCAGTTTTTGCATTGAAGTATGTATGTATGTTTTTATTTATGTACATATCAAGATGCTATAGCACCTTTTGAGTACTTACACAACAGCGCTATATTTAGCAGTTTATTGCCTAAGGTTTGAGCAGTCATCTTGTAACATGGAGTATGGAGGTTTGAGCCTTCCTTGAAACTGTTGCTATGGCAACCTACTGTAAGCAAGTCTTTCATGCCCAGTTGCTCATTGCCATAGAATAATGCTTTGTCAGCATATAGTGGTGCTTAAAAAATACAGAAATAACAGTTTTATCTGAGTGGCATGTAATTAATGAAAAGACAAGGTAGAGCTCAGATTCTTTTAGGTGTTATAAGAGGCAAGCCATTTATGTAGATGCTGTATAAATGTTTAGGTTCATACATACACACATTCAAGCATTCCTACACAAACTGTTAACACACTCATCGAAGCAGTGTGATTTGAAACATGGTGGGGTGTCCGCTTGGTGCTGTATACATGACACTGGCAAGCACAAGGAAGTTATGCAACATTAGTGCTTTGATGGTTGGCTGTCTGTGGAATGCAAGGCTGTCTGGTTAAGCTTGCCATTCGTTGTGTCAGGGTACGTAAGTACCAAGGCATTTTGAGAGGTTAAAAAGGTGTCCTGTTGTTGGATTGTTGTCTGTGTGTTTGTGCTTTAGCCGAAATATCTTTAAAGTGCCTGTGCATTATGATACCAGCTCTATAGAAGTTTCTGGATTAGACTAGATGACACTGTTAGCAGGTACTACGATGGAGACAGAAATCCTGAGACTAGATAGAGCTGTGAGGAGTTTCTAAAGTGGGTTGTAAACAAGTGTGCTACCTCTGTCTTTTTACCGTCAAGTGATTCTGTCTGAGATTCAAATCTAGTGTGAAGCAAATACTATTACCAGTTTATCCTTATAAGTCATGTGATTATATATATCTGGACATAGCACCTTTCTTAGAAATCCACAATGCTGTTTGAAAGTGTGCTATATGACCGTAGTGCCTGCCAAGAGTGGTTGGTTTACAATTGGGTGATGCTTTCAAGGGTCATACTAGCTAGTGAAAACCCTAAACATTTAGCAATCCAGGCTTATCTAATGGCTTTGTAGCAGTTTTGAGCATATCGTTTAAATACAGTTTGTTTATGTACACATTCTTTATGTAGAATTACTGATGTAATCCCAGCAATGTTGGACTGTTGTTGCCAAAATCAGTGTGGAAGTAGGCTGAATATCAAGGCCTATGATGGTGTGCAAATTTCATAGGGTATGATCTAATCTAATCTAATGATGTCTATAGCACCGTTATTGTTAGACCCAAGGCATCAGTCGATGATAGCTTCAGGTGAAATAGTAATCAAAATCATAATCCACTGCAGAAGCCAGGTCAAATTTTGATAAGTCAGAGAAACCAGAAGTTAGACTACAGTGGATAAGCAAGTTGAAATAGATGCGTCTTAAGTTTAGACCTGAATGACATCAAAGAACTGACAGAGCAAACAGAACGTTTAAGAACGCAACACAGTCCGGGTATGAGGCACAATGAGAGACTCGTAGTGTTCATTGATCAAATGTTGAGTTGTATTGAATATCTGTTGGTATGACGGTTGAGTGTTGAGCAGAGATAGTTGAAAGTAGTATTTTGTGAACTATGCAGCTTTTAACCTGGATTCTTTTGCTCTGTGGGCAACCGTATATTGCAATATTGGTGTAATATGCTGATACTTAAGTGTTTTTGTTATGGCTGTGGCCAGAGAGAGTTTTTAACCATTTGTGGTTTGTGCAAGATCTCTCCTTGTGATGCCAATAAGAAGTGAGTTACAGTAGTCAAGTCTGCTGGAAACCATTGCATTGACTATTTGGATTAAGACAGTATGAGGCAAAAGAGATCTATCCTGTATGTGAAATTGAGCTGATTTGCATATGGCACCAACATGATTAGAAAATGAAACAATGGAGTCAGATATTATGCCTAGGGTGCTTGTGCATTCAGCACGATTGACAAGCAAGCCATCAAACTGAACAGACGTAAAGCAATCAGATTTACAGAGCTGTTGGCTTGTGTCTAGAAGGAGGACTCAGTTTATGAAGGATTCATAAGTTTATTACTAGCCATCTCCAAGACTGAACATCACCAAAAACCATAGCTAGTAGTTGGAGAGCAGGATAAGATGTGCAACTGTAGAATGAGAGGAATATCTTCGTATCATCAGTGTACAAGTGGTAGTCAAGAGCTATCTGTAGGAGTGAACCAAATAGTCCTGTAGAATGTAGAATGTAGACAGGAGCAGGTTATGATACTATTTGTGATATTTTTTCCTTGTGAAACATGTACATCAATGTGTGATTAGCTGCTGGTTTTGTAATAAAGAATATACTTACTTACCTTCTCTAACAATTTTAAAACCCCAGCCAATCTCTTCATACCAAAAGCAGCAAAATGGAAAGAGGCTAAATGTAAAATCTTTATGATGCTGAGACAAATTTATGGGAGAAATTTAGTGGGTGAACAACCTTTACAGACCTGTAAAGGATGTTCACCTTCTCTAACCTTGACATACAGTATAGCATATTGCCAGGCCCTAACATCTTTTTTTATTCCTTTTTTATCCCTTTCACTCATGGCATTGTTTAACGATAATGACATTAAATCGGGTAATTTTGATACGCTTTTATCTAAAAGTACTGGAAGTGCAGATTGAATCAAAAACGATAAAACTTATAGTTTCTGTTGAGGCAGATGCATGGTATGAGATTCAGTCGAGCAACCCACTGGACATTAATGTTTCATGTACTTGGCCAGCCATACACCATTTGTGTATGCTTCTTTGGCTTCCTGTGTGGTCCAGTGGAACACATTTCACATGAACCTGGACAAATTCCATGAGGGTGCAGATCAATAACTTTATGTCTGCTTGGAATCGGTGATAGAACAGAAATTGTTGAGGGACCAATCTGCTTACAAAATGTGAAATAGCCAATCAGTTCAACATGAAACTGTAGTTGCTTCTTTGGTCAATACACCATTGGCAGACGAACGTTTGTCCGATAACAGTGTTGGTACAGTGTGTATGAACTGATAAACACACAAGTCAAGCCTGTGCAAAACAGACAAAACCACCATCTTGTTGATTTGCAATTGTAGCTGCAGTAGCATTTCAGCTGATCGAACAGATCAACGCCTCCAGTGTTCTTGTTATATTCTGTTATATTGGACAGCTGACTTGTGCAACGTGGCCATCTGGAGATTCGTTCGCCTGACATTGGTCGCAGCTGGCATATGTGCGTTAATCACTAATATACTGGCGTCTTATCCATCAATACTAAAGCAATGATGTTACCTTTGAAAGTCATCAGTGAGTTGCGTCTTTGCAACTGTTTCAAGTTGGTTTTGTCAGTGAGGTTATGAGGGAAGCATGATTGGTTCGACATGTTCTGCATGCCATAATTCCTTTCTCCACCAGCTCCTTGAGCAGTGGAAACAATGGAAAGAAGTTGTTCATGTAAATGACTTAGTTATTGTTGCAAAATGGGGGAATGACCAGATTGAAAACAACACAGTGAGCCACATTGCATTCTTGTCCAAGCCCTTTACCAGTGTGTGTTTGAAACTTCTTCAGATACCCAGAGCAGGTCCATGATGCACACCAAACACTGATACCCCGTTTGCTAGGCTTCATTGGTAAATATTGCTTCATAGGAGATCTACCAAACAAACCACTGAAACACTGAAACAAATCATTGCTCTGAACTGCTTGAGTAGACTGACTGGAATGTAGCTCCCCAACAGAGTACACTACCGGTAGTATTACCACTGTCGTCAATTTCAAGGTCACTGCTTGCTTTCTGCACTGGAACTACTTGATTCACTACTCAGTTCATCATTGCAGCGTTCTTTGCCATCACCAGAACGTTCAGTTTCAGCACCTCCTATATCATTAGTATTACCATTCTCAGATAGATCATGCGACACTATAAAATGTATGTGGCTTGTATATGATGAGCTGTGCATTCCAGAAAAGCTATGCACATTCACACCTAATAAATGCTACAAATAGACTTCTTTTGCTAGGTATTAACTTATACTCCAGCTGCGACTTGGTAAATTTAAACCAGCTCTGATCTTTGTTTACTGGTGTAAACAGAGCTACGCCATAATAAACTTATGGTCCATCTAATACACAGTCGATGCGAGTAGGTATCTAGTACGTACCTAATAAGTCTTGTGCAGGGATGGGTGTACCCATGCTTGGGACACAAATGTTATCTGAAACTGATTGTTCATCTGCGCTTGAGAATCAAAGGGTTAACTTCAGCGGGATCCGCCCCCACGGTGTATGCACCAAATTTCTTATCGCAGACATTCCTGAGGTCTGTTTGTTGCAGACCGAGAAGTAAGCCTCTTAGTCGGAAAGGCACGGCTAGTAATCTCGTCATAGCTCTGTTTCCTTAGTTATACAGACATTTTGAAAACTGTTCATTTGCCATATTTCTGAATTCTGAACCAGATTTGCTTTCTGTCAGTTTTACTGATTTAATTTTAAAATAGGTTCAAATAGGTGCTTTTTGTCAGTTTTGAGCCACTAGATGGATGCCTGCAGATGAGTGAATGTTCCTACATGAACTGGTATATTTGTGTAATGTTATATGATGCTTCTGTTCCTTCAGTGTCTGGACGTTACTGTAGCACCTTTAGATAGAACCGAGAAAGCTGATTCCCTCTTCCTTATCATAAGGCAAAACAGAGAAGCACAAAAGCATCATATAAATACACGCACACACAAACACACGCAGAGAAACATATATATGTGGGCACAAGGAGGTGACATATGCTTTCACAATTTGTAGGGGCTTTGTTATTCAATGTCCAATTGCTATTGTGTAAACAGGATGGGGAAGTAAATGACAGATGACAGTGAAATGAGTAGAAGTTGATAACAAACTTGTTGAATTTGTCTACAATACTGGATAAGTTATGTTGTTCATGCATAGTTTATTATTTGTGACATGGTGGCTGTTTAGCAGAGTGCCTGCCTTGTAGTGCAGTGTTCAGGTTCAAGCCTTCCCATGAATCAGTGAAGGGGCCCTGAGCTAGTTCTTAATGCATTATGCGTTAATGATAAAAGTAACACACTTTTTACACACCTGTATAGCAACTTCTTGGAAGCATAAAGGTAAAGGTAACACACTTGTTTACATGCCAGTATAAAAACTCCTCAGAAGAATAAAGGTTGCTAGCGACAGGTAACACTTGTTTGTGCTTCCTTATGGAAACTTTTCAGGGCCTGTATGCATGAGCAGGGCTTAAGTTAGTTGCTGACTAGCACCTATCCCAGACTAGGTAGTCTCTGACTAGCCACCTTCAACAAATGGTTTGCACGAGACTGACTTAGGTGACAGACTAAAAAGTAGGTGACTGCAACACATGAGCTAAGTTTTATGCATGGATTTTACTCAAATTAACTTGGTTTTGTTGATAGTGGATGTGCCAACGGTGTTTGTTGAGACAACGTGAATGTATTCATGTTCTCTATATTAATATATTAATGTCATGAAGTCTATGAGGTGGTCTTTTCAAACACGAATGATATTTCTTGATTGTATTTTTAGTTAAATTAGGTCTAGAAAAGTATTTACATTTTGAGTTTTAATGTTGATATTATGGTTGTTTACAATTTGCGAGTGAACTCACAATTGAGAAAGAGTAGTGTGTTCCAACAGTCCATAAACACCCATTGTTATCAGAAACTTCTTCAAACTGACAAATTATGACAGCCGTCATTTTATTATTTTCATTCTCCTAGGAGTGGTCCATTTATGCCCGGTTGCTTGGTGGGCTAATGTTAGTGTGGGCATAACATGCTAAGACTTCGTCATGCTTACCAATTTTATCCATTAGTTTTACGTAAATCAAAGGTAGTCAGTATTGGTACTCGTTCTTTGACCTGTAAAGGATGGAGGGCTGAGTGGGCGTCAAATGGCTTGGTATTCCTTGGATGGTCAAGCATTCAGGTACTAACCCACTAACATGAATTTTCTTAATTTTACTGTCCTACCATCATAATGTCAATAGCGCCAAGTGGTCACTTGGCCAGCACAATTGCTGAATGCCATCTATAGATAGGGGGCTTTGTTGATATGAGAAATGAATAAATTATGCTTATTAGGTTTGTTTTATTTGTTGTCATTGTGAATTTGCTGCTGGGATAACTGGATTTGTTGTGCATTTGGGCTGAGTTTGTCTTCTTCAAGTGTCATGCTAAACTGGAAGTTTGTCTTAAAAGCGAAATTGGAAGTAGATTGTCCAGCAATGCACCCCAAGCGGATAATTGGTACAGTCGTTTCATTTGATTATGTGTTTCTTGTGAAAGGTCCTTTAACACTGAGGGGGTGGCACATTGGTGGACAACAACTATTGCTTATACCTTGTTTCTCAGCATCTGGGATTCAAATCCCAGTGCTTGATGTGAAAGAAAAAATTAATTTCATTGTCATAAGTCCATAACCTGCAAAAATTGGTAGTTCTAGTTTAGGCGCTTTTTGCTTTTTGCTTTTAACCCCCCCCCCCCCCCCCCCCAAAGGGCCACCTTGTGAGGACTGATGTTGAGAGAACTGCAGTTCCCTGAGCTAATTCCAAGAGATGGTCTTGGGTATTAACTATTAGTGACTTCATTTTCTTAGCCTTGGCATATCCTGAACCTCGCTGCCACATCTTCCCACCTACAGTGCATAGTTGTTGTACTCATTTAATAGCTGGGTTTGCTAGGGGGTGCTAGCTGAGCAGAAATCTTGCAGATATCTTTCTGCCCTGGCAAGGATTTGAATCCTGAGCTATGAGGTGACAGTTCAGAGATGCTGACCACTAGACCAGTGCACAGTCTTGTTGACAGAACCATGTAACAAATAAACACTAGGCTGGTATTGTTTACTTGGCTCTTGAGAACAGCTGGTGGTGGACAGTTGTGATATAATTATCGGCCGCATTTATTGAGATTTTCATAGGCCTCAATATTATGTCTGTTTATGATGCCCGTTCTTGGCAACAAGTCTTTGATATGAACTTCCATACAACGTGAAATGGGTTTTCAAGAGTTCCTTTATTGAAGTTCAACAACACTATGTGCAAAAATGTTTACATGCATTACATGTCCAGAATTCCTATTTTAAGAACGTTTGCACCTTATGCAGAAATTTGTTAGAGTCATTAAAATTCTCAGCAAACGTAGTGTAGAAATGTACTATCCAGCTTTGCATAAGTTAATATTTAAAAAAATTCCAGTAACAGCATTCTCTATATGCGGTAGAGGTGCTTGATAGTCCAGCGGTTGGAGCGCTTGAGTGTAAAAAAAGATGGTTTCAAATGCCTTCCAAGACAGGAAGAGATTTCAAAACTGTGTTTTGCTAGCACTTTATAGTGAACTTGCTGTATGTTTGAGAAGTACTCTCTAACAAACAAATTGATTATGATTAGGGTGACCTTGAGGCACAGTTGAGAGCAAGTACCTTTAGAAGTTCTAATTAAACGATCAGATACATACAAATGTTGTGGATGTATCTGTTTCATTTGCAGTATGCAGTCACCAGATGGCGTGATAACAGATGGTACCGGAAACTACACCATTGACAACAAGTGCACGTGGCTGATAGACGGAAGAGGATTAGACTTACCTGTACGACTTAAATTTGACGATTTTGCCACGGAGTGTGGATGGGATCACCTGTACATATTTGATGGAACGTCTGTCGCCGCTCCACTTATTGGAGTTCTCAGGTAAACTTTCCTGGTTTTTTGTATCAAGAGTTACAAAACACTGAATGTATCCAGGCCCCAGGGAGGTTGCATTCCAGCCATGCTTCTCCACATGAGCTTGAGAGGGGGTCAAATCACAGAGTTTGTCCGAAATTGGATTAGGTGAGGGTTGCTTATTAAACTTATAAACTCAGAATGAAGAAGAGAAGAGCAGTTCCTTAACCCAATTCCTGAGAGACAACCATGTTTATGAAATATTAGCGACTTCATTTTTCTTAACCTCGATATATCAGGGAGGTAGCCAGTCTTCTTCCTCGCTGCCTGATCTTCCCATCAACCATGACCCTCACTTTAACCCATTTTATAGTGAAGTTCCCTACGAAGGACAAGTGGAGAAGAAATTTGGAAACATCTTTCTTTCCCGGCTGAGATTTGAACCTCGAACCTCAGGGTTAACATCTAGCACACTAACCACAAGTCTGTTGCACAACCAAAAGGCCATAAAAATCTGGGAAGCTAAAATGGGAAAGACAAGTTTTTCTGCTTAAAAAATTAAAAACCGCAAAATGTGTAATCGGTGGAGTTAAGTGGCCACCTTTGTAAACTTATGGATAAGCCACGACTGCTACAGCTTTCACTAGTAAATAAGGTAAGGCAATTTCTTTATATTATTTATTACTCTTCCGTATCCTTTGATGCCAAAAGCTGCCATCTTATCAGCTCAGATCTAAGTGCTACCATTTAAAATCCACAGTAATAGCAAGCAAACAGTCTGCTTCCCTTTGCCCATAAAATAGAGGAAGATAAGACCAGTACCAGGCAGGCAGGCAAACAGGCAGGCAGGCAGGCAGGCAGGCAGGCAATGTAACATTCATAAATATGTACATGTAAGCATTTATGGGCGTTACAGATTTACTTACAATGCACATAATGATATGCAATACAATGTACTTAATATAGCCTCATATGTATATAGCGTGCCATAAAGGAGCCCCTCAGGGGCATCCTGTTTGCTGAGACATTCATTTTCCATTTTGAATTATCCATCTTATTTGCAGTCAGTACAGCATCAGTCCTCCTATGCAATATACATGTCCCATCTAACTGTACATGTAACAAAACGCTGGGCTCTCCTTACAGCACATGCTACTGATATGATGTGGTCGGGGCATGATTCTGAGATTTAATTATGGCCAGCTTTAGAAGATGACTGTTATAAAACACAACCTCATTATAGCTGATACTTGATACAACTACCAAATGTAGCTTTATATGGAGGTACCATTGCCTTGAAACAGGACCCTCTTTAAACTCAGCTGAACAAAACTAATCTCCTTACAGCACATGCTACTGATACGATGTGTTTGGGGCATGATTCTGAGATTTAATTATAGCAAGCTTTAGAAGATGACTTTGTTATAAAATGCAGCATGATACTTGATACTGTTACCAAATGTAGCTTTATATGGAGGTTCCACTGCCTTCAAACAGGACCCTCTTTAAACTCAACTCTAGCATATTTTGTCAAAAACCACCGCATTGTAATTTCATTCAAGATTTTACAGTCAAGGGGTGAAATCCAGAAAAGACAAGTTGTCCCACTAATAGGGCCTCCAGTTACTAATGTAAAATTCTATTTTGATGACTGGTAACAGTTTTACTCTACTACAAGTATTACTGTAATTGTAATCAAAGATTTATATAGCACCTCTTCAGGACAGAAAACCAGGATGGAGGACATTTTAATCAAACAGAATTAATGTTATACTGTCTTGCTACCTTTCTGAAGTTCGTAAAAGGCACGATATAATTAGCCAGATATGTTGTGATAACATTAAAACATGAATTATAATACCATTATAGCATGAATCCTGATATTATAATGTCAAAGACATGTATCCCAGGTTTATTTTAGCTTTAAAACTAACTATAGGGCAAGCTCATTATTATGTGGTTCTTGATTTAATGAGGGTCCATTGTATAATGTGTAGACGTTTTAATAGTTTGTGCTTGACATTTGACAGTGGTCTGATAGTGCCGCAGAATTCTCCAAACAACGTGATACCTGAGTTGACGGCGTCGTCTGGGTCAGCCTACCTCTACTTCTACAGCGATGCTGCTTACAACATGTCCGGATTTACAATTAATTACAAGTAGGAACACTCATTCCACTGGCAAACTGGCTGCTTTGTTCCAGCTTCTTATGAATGATGATGATGATGGTGATTGCTGATGATAGTGATGATTGTTGATGATGATGATTATTATTATTATTATTATTGTTGATGATGATTGATGATGATGATGACGACGATGATGGTGATGATGATTAATGATGATGATAATTAATTATTATTACTGATAATCATTTATTATGACTGATGATGATTTTTGATAATGTTGATGATAGTGCTGATTAATAGTGATTATTGGTAGTATTGATGATGACAGCAATGATGGTGGTGAAGGTTATGATCATGATCGTGGTGGTGATCATGATATTGATAATAATCATGATGATTGTTGATGATTATGATCATAGTGATGATGACTGATGATCTTGATGATGACTGTGATGGTCATACAAGTGAATGTGATTACTGTTTTCAAAACAGATGATGACAATGTTGGTGATGATAAAGAAAATTATGATGATGGTTGATAGTGTGATGGCGATGATGGTTTTAATTTCGATGATGGTTTTAATTTCACTGATTATTCATCAGAATCAGTCACGGTAATCCAGTTAGAGACTGCTCAAATACAGTGCTTGTCATTTATGTCTTTGCCAATTAACTGTTCTTCTCAGGCATGCCTTGTGTTCAGAGGACTGTTCTGGTCGTGGGGAGTGTCTCAGCAATGGCACGTGTGACTGTTTTGACGGTTGGACAGGCATCGGATGTGATGTGTCCGTCTGTCCCAGCAACTGCAGTTCACCAAATGGCACATGCACCCAAAATGGCTGCCTGTGCAATTCTGGCTACAGAGGTAAGGCTTTTTAAACAGCAGAATTCTATAGCAGTCATAATCATAAAATCAACAGTTTTTAAAGCATCACTTAAAAGCCAAGCACAGGGCACCAGCCTATTTGCAAGTGCTGAGTCAAGTCAACGGGTTGTCCACAGATACTGTGCGAAGAACAAGGTCCGGTTACCAGGAAACCATAGAGAGAAGGAGAAAGTGGTGGCATTTGATGGTGTCAGTATCATCTCAAGTGCAGTGGTCATGTCCCCTATGAGCTTGCTTAGCTACCTGTTCGAATATTTGTCACCTGTTGAGCTGGAGGAGAATCTGTTGATGAAATTCTGTTTTGTGAAAGCCTGCCAATGGAGGCTTTGACAGGTGTTTGATCATCATTCCTCTATGGATGAACTTGTCATTCTTAGTAAACCCTAACCTCATATATAGGCTGGTGGTGAGTGACTTAGAAGGTGCTGTATGAATGCCTAGTTACATTACATTAATTGCTTAACATTACATTACACAATGTTACATAACATTACATAAGTATTCAGTTTGTTGTGGAGTCATGTGACCTGTATGGAAAAGTTGTCATGTTGTTTAATTCTTCTGTTTCCACTGCAACTAAAAGGTCCTTAAACCTATGGACCATCTTGAAAACCACGAGAACTCGGCTGGGAGTGCTTCTGAATAGATATTGTGTCTATCATTTCTGAGTGGGTTTAGTCACAGGGTACCATATGGCCCAATATTCCAGCCTAAAGGGTGCTATATAATTGCTCTATAATACTTACGATAACATTTTTGCACTTTTGAGAGATACTTAAAAGGTGCTACAAAAATGTTCAATTACGTTATGTTACTGGTACATTGCGTGTTACAGGTGTGGACTGTAGTGTGCCTGCCAACAAAGGCGTCTGGACGAAGGTGAATACCTCAAGTTCAGTGGATAGCATTCCTCGAGGTGTGGCATCGCATAGCAGTTTCATTTTTCAGAAGCACCTGTGGATTGTTGGAGGATACAGTTTTCAGTTACCTAGCACAGTGCTGAAAATGTTCCGGTGAGTCTTCTACTCAAAGCACAATTAGTCTGATTGTTTCTACTGTAGTATCTCTGTAGTATAATGCACACTTAATCCCTTGGTTGGAAAAAGCTCAAGAAACGTTTTCAGCTTATCTTAACATACATGTTTTTAGATCTGTCAAGACAACCATGTTTCAGTGCCAGTGTGAGGTTCCTAAAAGGCCCTGTATAAATTAAATGTTCAGCTACTCATGTACTTGTTCGAATTTAATCTTGGAACTTGTATAATGCTGCTGTAGAATGCATCAGGCATCAGTTGATGTTTGCTGCTAAATGAAACTGATTGCACAAACTACAAAAAGTCAGTCTTCTCACTGAGTTTTTACAGTCATTGTATTCACTGGTTGAATTCTCTAGGGGCAAGAGTGCAGCAGATATCTTGACGTATCTTTCTGATGTGAAAAGTGTATTGTACTTCAACTTATGTTGAAGACAGAAAGGCTGGAGAGCAGTTTTTATTTGCCTTGGGGCTTTAGCCTGACCTGTGCGTACCTCAGAATATCGAAAAAAGTTTGTATGTACATATAATGTACATTTTCCACATCTCTGACTTTGGTTTTGCAGCTTTAGCTTTGACAGGAATACATGGGTTGACGTCAACATGAATTCAGTCACAGGTTCTGATGTTCCAGCTGAACGCTACGGTCATTCAACGGTCGTCTATCAAGTAAGACACAGACACATCTCCACGTTTCTGTTGCTTCTCCTTTGGTTGCTACCGAATGAGTTTAATGTTCTGTCTCTTTGCTTGATCACTTCAGTAACATCTTAGGCCTGTCACTTAGGCAAACCAGTAGGTTTTCATTCGCACAAATCTCTACGATAATTCACTTAGATGCAAGTATGTCCAGCAGGGATGCTATCTGGCTATTGGCCGGATACTGGCCACCTGAACATTTAAAGAAATGCTGGCTCTCAAGTGAGTAACATGAGCAAGGAGAGGGTGTGACAGAAACAGCAACAAAGGTGGGCACACACATACGTCTGTAGGCTACCCATGCAGGCTATTCTGTAGGCTATTTGTATCTGGTGAATAAGTGAGAGAGAGAGAGAGAGAGAGAGAGAGAGAGAGAGAGAGAGAGAGAGAGAGAGAGAGAAAGGAAAGAGAGAGGGAGAAACAAGGAGCAGCAGATGAGACATATTGCTGAACTAGCGCCCAGATGCATTAGTATTATGCTAATAACGATTAACTGATTCAATCTAGAAATATGATGAATCAGGCTCTGGTCCTGGTCGCTTCACCTTTGATAGCAGTGGCGTACATGTACATGATAAACTGAAACCTTCCAGTAACACACAATGTTATTTTTACACGAGTTCTGACAAAGTGAACCTGGATTTTGTGAATCTCATTCAGATTTAGAACTTATCTTGTTATATAGCAGCCTTGTTCTACTGTATTCCAGTATGTACTGTATTTATATATGTGTTTATGTACATATGCATTCATGTATTTATTTCTATATATGTTTGTATCTAGACACTTAATATAGCTAGTTTTGAGTACCTGTCAGAGGCACTGTGCTTGCTAGCCTAAGTGGTGTTAAAGTTCATTAAGAACAGCAAGTTCATCTTTAAGCAAACACTGCTCAGATAACTGGAAATGTCCCCACTGATGGGCTGTTGCACACATGTAGAGCATAAGCAACAGTCCTATCCAGGCTTGACAGTTGAAACCATGTTCAGAGTTCCTGTTCAATTCTTGTTGTGGCTGCTAAATGTAGCATTGAGGTTCCTATGTATTACGTTACATGGACATTACTCTTCTTTGTCCAGAGCACCATGTACATGTTTGGAGGTATCATCAACAGTGTCGTGACTGGCGAATTGTGGCAGCTGAAACTAGAGACTAATGTCTGGAACAAAGTGTCCGTTCTTGGGACAACTGAGGTATTGGCTGCCGTTGGCCACACCGCTCAGATCGTTGATGGCTTCATGTTCGTTTTCTTCGGTTACAACCCGACCTACGGATTTCTCAATACTGTGCAGTACTTCTCAGCTGGTTTGTTTCAGTGACAGAAATCCAATCTGAAGCTTTTGAAGAATTCTATAGCATCGTTATCGTAATGTACAAAGCATCAGTTGATGTAAAATGGTTTATCATTATTCAACGTAAAATGGTTTATCATTATTATGATTCTTTGGACAGATTAAGTCAAGATATAATACGTGATGATTCCTATCTAATCTACATAATGACTTCTAAGGCGCTGTTTTTGCTAAAATGCTTGGTTGATTAAAGTGAAACCACAGAAAAATCTGAATCCACTGATAAAATCCCGCATTTTGTCTCACTGCTTGTATTTTGGCAGATTTGTTCATAAGCTTTGGCATATTTTTGACATTAGTATCCTGGTTTAAAGATAACTCAGATGTACATACATATCTGAGCACCTTTCAAGTATGCTGGGTCATGGCTGTCCGAAAAGGCAGCAATGCAGCTGAATGCTAGCTAGCATGTCTGTGTTGCACATGTGAATACTGGCATCTCTATGTTTTGTTGTTGAGCCATCTGTATGACCTGTAAGGAAATGTTGTTTTGTTGTTGGTTTGTTGCATCCAGTTGGACTTTTGGTTGCATAGCATGGTTGTCTGTTGTGCAGCACAGTGGTCTTTTGTGTGGCACAGTCATCTGTTTTATGGCATGGTGGTCTGTTGAATAGAGTGCTGGGTTTGTATTGCAACAATTGTGGGGTGTCCTGTCTTCTGAGCAGACTCCATGTGATGATCCTGGACATTGTTTGTGCACACTTGTCTCACACCCCGATTCAAATTTTCTGAACTTACCTGTGCAATAAATAAATAAAGTAAACCTAGATGTGAGTTCTACTTGAATAGTTGTTTCAGTGTGTTTTACTGGAATTTTGTTTGTTGATAGAAAACCAGACGTGGAGAATACTGAATACTACTGGTGCAATTGTCAAGGGTGGATATGGTGCATCAAGCGTCTATGACAGCATCAGTCGAACGATTCTGATCCATGGAGGATACCAGTCAGAAAGCATTTCCATTTATGCTTTGACGGATGTCCTTTATGCCTTTGACCCAGTCAACCATTCTTGGTGATTCTATTAGCAAATTATCATTTCAGATCATATCTCTGCTTGCTCTCTGTTGTCTTTGACCCTGTCAATTCTTGGTGAACCTATTCACAATTTATCATTTTAATATGAAATTTAGCTTATTGTGTGTGCCATGGTGAACGTTTTTGGTAGTGCACTGGGCCGGTAATACAGCGATTACTATTTTGAGCCTGCTGAGGGGATTCCATGTAACCACCGTGGACACTTGTCTCGTGCCTCAGATTCAGATTTTCTAACCTTGCATGCGTTGAAACAAAAATTAATATGCAATGGCAAATGGGACAAAATTGTTGCATCTTGAGCTCGAGACTCTCTTTTAACAGTTTGTGTTTATTTCTAAAAATCTTTGTTCAGCCGCAGCTGAAGCGGGAAAGGGACTTCGCTCATTTTAAGACAACAGAATGCTGAAATATTTTTTTACCTGATAGACGGCTACCAATTGATTTTTCATTTGTAGTCGTGCATAAATTTTTTGAAGTTGTGGAATTTATGGTTATGCATCGTAGCATCTAGGGGAGGTTCTGAAAATGTGCTACGTAAACGTTCAAATACATACGGTTTAAGAGTCAGAGCAAACTTTATGTGGTAATACCATTATGTGGATCGCTACTGTCCTAACTCTGAAGACCAAATGTCTATAAGACCAATTACCATTAATACATAACTAACTGCTACTGTAAATAACTTTTGCAGTATGATAATGGAGCTGTAGAAGTTTCCAGATTAAATTAGATTAGATTAGATGCCTTCAGTTAGTGGCAATAACAAAATTAAAACTGATGTATATTTTCTTTTTAGGAGAATTCTACGCAGCAGTGGACAGTTCAAGTATTTGCATTCGGCAGCCATTTTAGGACGGTTTATGTTTGTTTTTGGTGGCAACACGCACAATGATACCTCGGTCAGCCAGGGGGCCAAGTGCTATTCGCTCGACTTCATGGCCTACGACATAGGTGTGTATGCGTGTGTGTGTGCATGTGTGCGATTCTGAAGAATTAGGCTTTTTGGGATCGGGGTAAGGATTGTGAGCTCAAATGTGTGATATGATTAAATAAGTTATTACAGTTTTAACAAAAATTTATTGTAATTTTTGTGATTTCACTTGAAGTGACCATTGGCCTTGGGCATTATGATAGTGGCACTTAAGAAGTCTTTAGATTAGATAAAGGAAACTTCTGAAGTCAGTTGTGTGTTATGTATTTTGTATCGGTTTACAAGCATAAGGAAGAAAACCACCCAGTAAAATTCTCCATACTCTGATGTGCTATTTTGAGAGATTTTGTTTGAATTAGGTAAGGATTTTTGAGGGAATGAGGTCAGGACTTTAAGAAGAATTTTGAGGGAATTTACAGACTGATGTCTCTGTCTTTTTTGTTTTGATGTTTTGTTCACAGACTGTGATAAGTGGTTTGTACTTGACCAACTCTCACTCATTCCCAGTGCAGCTCGATTTGGACACTCGGCAGATGTCTTCAATGGTGATATGTATGTGTTTGGCGGTTTCAATGGACTCCTTCTTTCCGACTTGTTGGTCTATCAGACCGGTAGGTTTATTGTTAAGATATTATATATTCAAAACAGTATGTCTGTGTGTATCGAGACATAAATGTCTAATAGCATCTTTTAAATATGTTGCAGAAGCGCTGCCTGCATTAGCCTAAATGGTGTTGGAGTTCATTCAAGATAAAAGGTTCCTTTTTAAACTAATGCTGAGAAAATCAACAATGGTGGGCTGCTGCTATTAGTAGCTATAGTGATAGTAGTAATGGTAATAATATCATCAAGTTTGATAATTTTCATCACCCGTCAGTGCTTATAAGCTTATGGTGTATGTAAAATGATAATTGACCTTATAGAATTTTCCCAGTTATTATCAAAGGATTTCGTAATTTAGAATTCTCACTTTGTGAATGTCAAGTCCGGTTGGCTGATTCAAAAAGAATGACTCGTAAGTCTTTCAATTTCTGATCAAGCGTGCTAACGAATAGACCACTCTTAATCAAATTAATTAATTTAATTACATTAAAGTTACATTAAAATACATTAAACACTAATTTCGGCTGCCCTAATTAAAATGGTCAATGGTCTACGATTGACAGGTCAGTGTAGCAGCTTTTCAAAGGAAGAGTGTCTTTCTTCGAAGAAGGAAGGCCTTTCATGTGTCCTTGTTGATGAACGCGAATGTTCAACACCAGACACAGCGGAGCAGAGACTGACCTTCAAGAACATTGCAAAGATAGACCGTGCTGTCTGCGGGGCACCGCCACAAGGTATCTGTTTGCATCTGTTAATTACTTGGCTAACATACGTTTACTATTTGCAAAGTATTGCATGTACTGCCAGTGGTTACATAACCGAAGAAGAAGTAAGGAGTACACCGCTACAATTCAATATGATGCAGTTAATACTGGGATGTGGGAGCATAGGATGACTTACTTGAAAGAGTGAATGACTAATATTTTCGGTAGCTTTTGCCCTTCACGACATGACAGCCAACCAAGAATGTTGTGTGTTTTCACCTCTTTATCTTTGGTTTAATTCCTGGTTCATCTCTTTTGAATTTGACAATTGATTTTAAGCCAGATAATTTGTTTTGTTAGTGCAGTGGTGTTAATACGCTTTGGCAAAAGATCGTTTTTTGGTGTTTCAGCAACTTGCGAGAAGGACAAGCATAAGACGTGTCCAAGTTGTGTGGTCAACTCACAGAAGTGTGTGTGGTGTGGCACTGATTGTCACTCAAATCGGAGTAGTTGTTCCACGTCTCAGGTAATGACTTCACGTGTGTGTCTGAACTTTTATGTAGAGCCTTCATTGAACCTCAGAGAAGCATTGGCTGACTTATAATTATAGAATTTGTGTTCGTAAGATGTGCCAGGTCTGAGGTAAGTAATTGCATTTTAATCAGACATTTATGTTCCTAATTTTGTTGATGTCCACATCGTTGTAAGTTTACATATTTCGGATATCCCCAAGTTAAACTTCGTTTGAGTGCAGCAATATTATGGCATTATGCACTGGTGTCTTTTTCAGCAAAGATTTCTTTTATTACCCACTCAATCCACTTTGTTCACTGAAAACTATCTTGCTGTATGGTCGTGAGGAGTGTCCTTGAAGTCGGAGTATGAATGCATGAGTAAATTGACTATGCTGCCCCTGCTGTAAGTAGTTGGTCATACTTCATCATATCTTTTCTTTAGTGATATCTTGTTTGATCTATCATATAGCTTTGCTTCAGTGCCTTTGAGAGGTTCTTAAAGGGTACTAAACAAATTTCAGGTTACTTCAATACGTAAATGCTTGTTTCTGTATCTTCTGCAAGGACAATGCAACAAGCGAGGAGCAGTGCTATGCATACTTCAGTCAGAGTTCACAGCAGTGTGTCAACTTACACAACTGCCACGCCTGCAGCATGGACCCTGGATGCACGTGGGGCATTCACGAAGGCGTCTATAAGTGTAGGCTTATTTGGTCTTACCTCATCTAATGACTTCTTCAGTCTTGTTGTCATAGCACTTAAGGCATCGATCAGTGGTCACTTCAAAATCATAATCAGTTGGAGAAGCATGGTTGAAATCCAATAGATCAGAGAAACCAGAAGTCAAGCTGTGGTGGGTAAGAAAGTCGAAGCAGCAACTATCTTTTTCGTGAATCATTTCGCTTGCTCATAATTGGTATCTGTTGTTTTCAAAAGCTTCTTCTTATGGACCCTACAGGTGTTCAAAAGAATTATTGTGACAGTAGGATGAATACTGTTGTGTTACGGAGACTAAAGATCTTGATTGATTTTTTCTGGAAACTTCTGTAGCACAGTTATATAAGGTGACAGTCAATGGTCACTTCTGAGCTAACCGCAGTCTGAAATCACAATCATTTGCACATAACCACTCGAAGTCCACGTAGCTTTCACAGTTGTGGGTTTGTTACTTTGGAACAGTCTTCCACTTATACTATTCGAGCGCCTGTGACTGGGAGGTAGAATGGTTGCAACTTGTTGCCTTAAGACTCGCCTAATTCTTCTGGGGCTCTCATGCCAGGAGTGCTCCTGAGTAGTTTGTTCTTGATGAGGTGCTATATAAATTGACAAATACAGACAAGACATTAATAAACATGCATTATTACGAAACTTAATTAAATTTGGAATGCATGCACATTATATCAGAATTTATTTTGTAATGATGCAAGTTGTGATGCGGTTTCAATGTACATCGATGGTGCATTTTAAACAGCTGTGTTGCCACTGATGTTACCATTAAGCAGTTGTTTTTCAGGTGAAGTTCTGCGATCCGGTCAGGTGCCATCAAACAAGACCTGCGATGCTCCGTGCTTCAGCCATTCCACTTGCGAAAACTGCACCAGAGCTTCGTGCATGTGGTGCGGAAACCAGTTGCAGTGTGTTGAGTCAAATGCCTACGTGTCATCCTTTCCGTACGGCCAGTGCATGGAGTGGACTACGATGTCTTCCAAATGTGCAGGTCAGTGCTGCTTGGAACAACGATGATCCTTGTGTACGATTGACAGAATCAGTATTCTTGTTTTTGATCTCTAGCATCTCATTATCTGGATTGTAGCCTGTTCTTGTGTATGTTCTCTGGTCCAAACCTTAATATTGTTTATGTTCTCTAGGAACAGATTGCTTGAACTTTAACCTGTTCTTGTTTATTTTATTTGCTGGGCCTTAACCTGCTTGTGTTCTTGTTCTCTAGTCACCATTTGTCTGGGCTTTAACATGTTCTTGTTTATGTCTCTCTAGCAACACGCTGTGCAGACCTAAGGACGTGTGACCAGTGTCAGCACAACCCTTCATGTGGCTGGTGTGATGATGGAACGAACACGGGACTTGGCCTGTGCATGGATGGAGGTCTTGAGGGACCAGTCGCATCCCTAAGAAACCACTGTGCCAACAGCGATTGGCATTTCACATCATGTCCACGTACGTATCTGGTGGCTTGGGCATTTCACTTCATGTACATGTATGTATCTGGTGGTTTGGGCATTTCACATAATGTCCGCATGCATATCTGATGGCTTGGGCATTTCACATCATGTCCACATGTGTAAATGGCATTGGCACTTTACATCTAGTCCACTTAAGATCTGGCTGTGACATTTTATTGTTATTTATCATTATTGAGATACTGAGTAAATGCAAGCTGTTGAAAGCAAAGCATGTTTAATGAACAATAGTTTTCCCATTGGCTAAAGATTAATTTTCCTGCTGTCTGTTCCAGTCTGCCAGTGCAACGGTCACAGCAACTGCAGCCAAAACTCCTCCGTTTGTCTGTCTTGCAACGACATGACTACAGGTGAGTGATCATTGGGAGGTTTTTCAGAAGGCATGATATTGATGTCTAGATACATGCAGGTGTAAATACATATATATATATATATATATATATATTATATATATATATATATATATATATATATATATATATATATATATATATATATATATATATATATATATATATATATATATACCCTATTACTTACATACACATACACACATTCATACATACAGATTATTTCTGGTATTATTGTTATTACTTTTTTTGAAATACTGAATTTGAAATTTTATGGATGATGTTGCATTGCACAGGTCTAAACTGTGAATACTGTCAAGAGGGTTTCTGGGGACATCCAGTTATTGGAGGAAACTGTTCAGGTTAAAATCTGATTTACTTACTTGCTTGAAAGTCTCAGGAGACTTACTTGTTGCTATGAGTGCATTTGCAAAAAATTCTTTTCCATTAACTTGCACTTGACAAATTTCTGATGATAATGATGATGATGATGACGATGATGACATTAAGCATTTTCATTACTTATTTTGTGATGCTGATAATAGTGGCAATGATATTGATGAGGATAATGATCATGTTAAGGTGGCGTAATGACATTGTTGATCAGTCATTATAATTGTAATCAGAGATTTATATAGCGCCTCTTCAAGACAGACTCATCAGAGAGGCTCTTGACCTAACGATAGAAAACCAGGTTTGAAAGGAAATGGTTTTCAAACGCTTATGGGACAGAAGTAAAGAAAGACCAAGGAGCTCATGTCATGAGGTGCTTGGCAACATATTCCAGAAAGTTGGACCAACCACTGCAGAGCTTTTATGCTGGATCATGGAAGGTTGGGTCAGAGAATCAACCAGGTGTCCCTGTGCAGCAGAGTGAAAAGATCTCCGGTCCAAGAACGGATGGGACTGAGACACATAACTCCCTGAAATAAGATGGAACGCAGCCTGGTAAGTATTAAGATATTAAACTCGATGATTTTGTGCATCAGCAACCAGTGCAGTTCCTAACACATGAAGCCGGATGGTGATGTTTCATGATG
Source organism: Norana najaformis (assembly GCA_964023275.1). Lineage (NCBI taxonomy): Eukaryota > Metazoa > Annelida > Clitellata > Crassiclitellata > Hormogastridae > Norana > Norana najaformis. The sequence continues at coordinate 17,799,072 of OZ029925.1, forward strand.
TAATTGTAATTTGAAATTTGTATAACGCCTCTTCAAGATAAATTCATCAGAGGCGCTTTTTGCGCTAACGATGTTAAATGTCATTAAGAACTGATGATGATGATGTTGGTGTTGTTTATGTTTGTGGTTGCGATCTTTAGCCTGTGAGTGTAACAGTCAAGCTGATTACTGCAAAAATGACACAGGATTCTGTTACTGTCGAACTCGTGGCATCATCGGAGACCACTGCCAGGAGTAAGTGATTTTAGTTGCTGTAAGTCAGTTTAGTTGGAGTATGTCTTACTTTCTGGCTTTTCACAGCTCACCTTTGAGAGTAAGTAAGTAACTGATTTATTGGAACGTACTTATGAGGCTGTCTTAGACTACCACATTAAGTACTGCATTATAACAAAGCTCACATCTTAGTCTCATCCCATTTTCAAAGCCATGCAGAAAGGGGTCTCTAAAGACAATGGCTACAATACAAAAGTTGACCATTAAATAAAGGATTTAGTTATTATTTAAAAAGCAATATTTAAAATTTGTATTTAAATAAATGCTTTACTATGATATTACTACCTGCTGGATTTTGATGGCTTCTCCAATGGATTATGATTTTTGACAACAATTTCAGGTGAAGTGACCATTGATTGTTGCCCTGTGCATTATGATAACTGTCCTGTAGAAGTCATTAGATTAGATATTAGTAAGTTTTATATTTTGCTCGTTCATAGATGTGACAAAGCACACAAGTACTACGGCGATCCTCTGAATGGAGGTACTTGCTACTGTAAGTACCTTTAGAATCAGTAATTTCGTGAAATGTTATGAACGTAGAGTAAGATGATTTTTTCATGCCTCCTTCAGCAGTTGCCCTCAAAGATCAGGTCCTGGGGTTGAAAGATATTTTGGCTGAAGTGCAACAGGTCAAAAACAATCCAACAACGGAACAGCCATTCTTTTTGGGTCGATAAAAAATTATCACATAGCGGGATTTGAACCCTAGATGCAGAGGTGAGAAGCAGACATGTTAACAATCCACTAATGTGACAGTTACTAGGTGTGCTTATATGTATGTATGTATTTATGTATCACGACACTTAATGTAGTGTCTTGATTCATACATAATCTTAACACTGAAGAATAGTGTGTTGACACTGGCATATAAGTTCACACACATGGCTTTGTCTTGCACGTGTAACTTGACTCGAGTTTCATTTTCTTCCCATGTTGAGGTGCACTTGTTCAGACTCCGTAGACATCTTTTCTGGGTGCTTTTGAAAGTAAGTAAGTAACAGATTTGTTAACATGCCATATGTCCATCAGGTGAATCGTAGGGTCACTGGTCACTCGACAAAAGTGAGCCAGAACAAATAGGTCTTAAGCCGCTTAACGAATATGTCTAGCAAGATGTTGTTGCATGTGATGTCAACTGGTTGGCTGTTCCAAATGGCTGACGCTGAACTGCTGAATCCATCCATGGTTGCAGAATATAGACTGATAGTCTCTAACGTAAGGGACAGATAACGCTTTTGTGGGTAACCGTTAGCATAGATCTGGATGGCTGGTAGCATTGTAAGGAAGATGACATGTAAGCAGTATGATTAGTAGAGAGAATCGTTAGAGGTCCTTAAAAGTCACTATACAAAAGCTGAGATACATACAGTAATAATATTTATAATAATAATAATATAATACTAATAATAATAATCTGAGAACTTCTATAGTGCCACTGTAACAGTGCACAAGGCTGTGAAGGTGTACATCTGCTACATATATCAACTTACTTTAGATTCAGTATCAATCAATCTATGTATGTACGTATATAGGTGTGTACGCTTCTGTGTATGTATCGGAACACTTAATATAGCACCTTCTAAGTATTTCACAAAGCACTGTGCACATGACTAGCTAACAGATCTAAACAAGCATGTTTTAAGGTAGACAGTAAAATGTGTACTAAACAGATTGATTATCCTGCTTATTTCTTATAGATGAAATGGCCATAGACTGGATTTTCACGTTCAATCTTTCAAGCGAGGAAAACAAATACTACACACAGATAAACTTCATGAATACACCACCAGCTGTGAGTTCAACAGCAGTTTCTTACTTCTGAGGAAACTAACTTTGTTGCTGTGATGTTTTTTATTATTAGTAAGTAACTTTTATTGTGCCAGCGTCTAACGCACAAGGCGTCCCTCAATCGATGATGCACCAAAGCCAGGCTACAGTGAGGTCAATGCCCAGAAGGTCAGTTCACAAAGTCCACAAGACAGAAAGGCAGCCTAGGATGGATAAGCAATTGGAAAAAAGTGAGTCTTAAGTTGAGAACGAAATGTAGCATTGAGATTGTTTATTCGAGTGCCTGACTTCTGAAGCTGGATCCACAAGTTTGAGCCGCTTCTGAGATGGCCAGTCACCGTCTAGAGACCACGAGCAGATCATTAGTGCATAAAGATATAATTTTAAAAGTAAAACTATTAAAAATCTTTGCTGTTTTCTTCTGTAGAAAGATAAAGATGTCGACTTTAGCATTACCTGCTCAAGCAATGCAAGCATGAATATATCAGTGAAATCTGGTAAGTGGGTGTTGTGATTGATTGGGTCTGTGAGAACTAGTGAGTGGATGATGAGCTTAACTAGTCTGGCAGTGATGATGGTGGTGGTGGTGGTAGCTGGTGTGTGTGTGCACATGTGCGTGTGCGTGCGTGTGTGTGATCATATAGCTTCTGTTAATTTATATTATGAACCTGTCACAGTTGAACCCGTCAAAGCTAACATGCCTATCTGAAAAGGTATGACCTTGTTAAGCGGGTGGCAGTGGAAGAGTTATGATTTTTACTGGAACATTGTTCCAGAAGGAACTAATGATGATGATGAAGATTATGATGGTAAGGAGTACGATTATAATGAGAATGATCATTATGATGATGACTGTTATTATGATTGTGGTGATGATAAGAGAGGATAATAATTACAGGAAGTGATGGTTGTTGTAGCCATTGACACTGCAGAGAAGTTTCTGTTTGAGAACTACAGCTGTCGCTCATTTGTGTCCAAGTTCTCGTATAAGGACTTCAACTTTGGTCCCGAATACAACACAACGTTTTACGTCTATGTCTACAACTTCCAGACTCCTTTTACACTTCAGGTAGAGGGAAAAGTGCAGTGACCCTGTCTGCATTATGTTGTTGCATATCAGGTAAGGTGAGGGTAAGGTAATTCAGATAAAATAAGGGTAAGCTAAATTCAGATAGGGGAAGGATAAGCTAATTCAGATAAGGTAAGGGGGAGCTAATTCAGATGAAATAAGGATACTGAATTCAGATAAGGTAAGGGTGAGCTAACTGTGATTAGGTAAAGGTGAGCTAATTTAGATAAAGTAAGGGTAAGATAATTGTGCTTTGATCCAGGGTTTGAATTTTGATGGACAGTGGGATAGTGTAATCTGTAGCATTCTTGGTCTCTGTCTACAACTTCCAGTCTCCATTTATGCTGCAGGTAAATGGAAAAATTGTTGTAAAAGTCCCGTAAGCCTGCTTGCATTTTGCTTTAGGATTTAAGTAAGACAGAAGATGTAGAGTTAACCCCAAGAGGCAACCAGGGTATGAAGGGTTAAGAGAGTTCACTTTTCTTAGCCTAGGCTTATGATTTAATATGAGGGCATATTAAATCCCATCCCTTATTAAAGGCCATCCCTCGCTGCCTGAGCTTCCCAATGACAGTGTATGGTCAGTGTACTCATTTTGTACTTGAGTTCACTAGGTTGTGTGAGTGGAGCATAAAGCTAGAAGTTTCTTTCTGCCCTGGTGGGGATTTGAACCCCAACTCTATGGATTTACAGTCTACCATGCTAACCACTAGGCTGTCACGACTCCTTTAGGTGTAGAAGTTGGGTGGGCAAAGGGATAGTGCAGGCATAAGGATCGAACAGTGAGGCAAAATGTCAGTGAACCAAGCATAGGGTTTTATTGTCCATCCCTTCCTTGTGACCATCCGTGATCACTCGTTTATTAGATGCCTCTGCTGTTGACAGAAGTGTACAGTAGAATTAATCCTGTCGAGAAATCTAGATGATTCTGCCTTGAATATTAACGGGCTAATTTTGTTTCATTTTCAGATCTACTTCTCACAAAACGAACAGCTTGATCTCTTCCGATTCTTTGTCACCTTCTTCAGGTTGAAAGAAAATTCTAAAATTCTAAATTGATTGAACTGATTGCCACAATGCTTTCTGTTAAACTTATTCAAAGTATCTATATGATAAGTTTGTAATGAATTTTATTATACTTATTTTCTGAAAATTGTCTTAGAAATTTTATCATTATCTCCAGAAACTAAACTGTTTTGATGTCACTGTGGTTTTTTAATGATATTGATGAAGATGATGATGATGGCATTGCTGAGGAGGAGAATGAAGACAATAATTGTGACATTGATATGGATGCAGTTTTTATAGCAGCGACGATGATGTTTTTAGCTGTTTCTTCTCGCTGTTGCTGATTGCGTTTGTGTCGTGGAAACTGAAGCAGAGATACGACCAATACAGACGAGGACAGGTGAGTCGTAAAGATTAGCAAGTCATTAAAAATAACCGCCAGTGATTACATCATATTACATTTCATTATTACATTACTTTTTTACAGTACTAGATTACATTTTGTTATTACACACCGGTGATCACGTTCCATATCTTGATTAGATTACATTACATGATTACCGGCGTTGTATGTTAATATTTCGTTTTATGTATTTTGTGGTCCTGAGGGTCGCTAAGTTTGTGTTCTGTCGACAGAGACAGATCCAGGAGATGGCACAGATGGCCAACAGGCCGTTCAGTGCATGCGTACTTGAAGTGGATTCACCGCAAGATGACCACACCATTGAACAGCCTCTGCTGAGGTCATCAGGACGTCGCAAACGCGTATGTAACAAGGCCACTGGCACTCTGAGAATCAGTCTGTATCTTACTTTCTGTGTCTGTCTGTCTGTCTGTCTTTCTTAGCATGTCTGTCTTTCTATGTGTCTGTCTTTTTCTGTGTTTATGTCTTTGTGTTGCTTGCCTACTGGTGTTAAAGTTCATTAAGAACAACAAGTTAATCTTCAAGCATATTATTGCACGATGACTGGCAAATCACCACTGGTAGGGTCATGCACGCATGTGGAACCCAACCAGCAGAGTCCCGTCTAGAGTTGACGTCTGACACCATGTACAGATTTCCTGGTCTGTGTTGCAGTGAGGATGAGGAATGATTACATATGAGTGAAGAGCACGTGGTCACATTCGGCAGCTGATACTCCCTCGCAGACTGTAGAAGACGCAGCTTCTGGATATGTATTTCAGGTCACCAGTTCTGTTGTGACGATGGGTTTCTGTTGCCTCTGTTTTTCTGTAAGCTTTATTTACATTTACCTTTGTTTCTTATTTGTTCTGAAGGAATGCAAGGCCACTCCTGTTACCGTGGAGCCACTTTTTGGCCAGAAGGCAGCCGTCTTGTCAGTTATCGTACGTCTGCCAAGGGGCGATGAGGACTACACACCTTTGGACCAGTCAGGCCTGGCTATCGGCAGCGCCCTTGTAACACTTGGTACGTCTCGAGACGTTCATTGCCGCTTTACTCTTTCATCATTTGCTCACGAATGACTTGCATTACTTTTTTAAAATTCCCTGTTATTTCATTGTTTAATTCACTCTTAATTCATTTTAAACTTCATTCTTAATTCAGTTTCTTTATTTACTATCAGTTCATTTTTAAAATTTCATTTCTTCATTCACTGCTATTTCAGTTTTTAATTCACTTTATTTCAGTTTTTAATTCACTGCCAATTAATTGCTTAATTCACTGTTAATTCATTCTTTGATTTACTCTTTTAAAAAGTTCTTTTTAATTCACTGTTTACTAAAAGTAACAATTCATATGGTTGTCATCATTTCTCATCCTTTTTGCAACGTGGATCAGGAACTCTGCTTTGTGCCCTTAACCCTTGAAACTCTGGGCCCAAATAACCAAGAAGGCATGGCTTTTTAAAACCACCTCACTGACCGCCTTTAGCTGTAGACAGCTGGGAAACTACATTTCTCTGTCAGCGCTTATCTAGGGCCATCCAGCACTTCAGTACAATTGCTTTACACAGCACTTTTGCCACCAGACACATAAAAAATATTGGCCATTAAAGAAACAAATGCTATCTCAAATTTTTTTTCCTGAGGGATTATGTACCTCGAGCAAAAAAGGGAAAAAGTAATAATAATAGGAATAGTAACAAAACATGGTTTTCCAAATTCCCATTAACAGCTTCTAGTGTTATTTCTTGTGTGTAAGAGATTACAGTTACATTGGGTAAATAATAATATTAATAAAAGTAATAATAATAATGATTTCAGGTGCCCATTCCAGACAAGGCAGTGTCGATCCTTCTAAACAAGAACGATCCAACAAGCACCGAAAGAAACCGAACCTTGCCATCACAAACTCAAGTCCAAATGTCGTATAGACTCTACATCACCTCTGAACGCAAGTCGTTCAGAAAGAGCAGCGTTACTCGGCACACAGGTCAACAACGCAGAGCAGCTAGGAGTAGAACTTCTGTAGGAAAGAGATAGATAGAGAGAGAGAGAGATAGAGATAGAGAGAGAGACGGGGATGGGCAATCGCTGAAATTGCCAGCAATAACCAGATATTTGAGACACTTATTCTTCTCCTTATGATATTTTACGATGACACGTTGTTGCAACATAATCATGTACAGTGTTGCAACATGTGTTGTCTGTGCATATATATATATATATATATCTGTATATATGTAACTTAGGTGTACATAGGTAACTTACATATACATATGTCTGTAATATGTGTATATATGTATATAAGCATATATATGTAACTTATGATATATGCACAATTTGAAGTTACGTGTGTATGTACAAGTATGTATATATGCAAGTATTTGCATGTATAGACTTATACCGACTTATACATAGCTAAGCACTGGCCTGTCACTTACTGCACATCCGTAATGTTCTTTCTTATTCCTGTCAGCATAGATTTTCAGCTTATCTGCTGTCGCCTTTTCTCCTCTATGAATACAGAACATATGCAGTGTTTTGAAAGGCTGTAAAGGTGCTATATACATGTCTAGTTATATAACAGTACACATTTTATTTGCTTTACATTACAGTGGTATTGTGCTTCTTGAGGAACATCATAGGATCTGCTTATATATATATATATATATATATATATATATATATATATATATATATATATATATATATATATATATATATATATATATATATATATATATATATATATATATATATATACATGCTTATGTTTATACATAAAGAAATTACACATATGTATATGTATACAATTTATATTTGCTGTTTATATATTGGCAAAGGTAGGCTTTGGGGTTGAGCGAATGCCCAACGTGGGGGTGACATGTGAGATTCTTTGAGAAATCTTTCTTGTGGCTACACATTTATCATGACTCCGTACTATGACAAGCTGTGTTTAGACATCTTGCTGTTCGTCTGGTCTTGCCCCAGCTACACACACAGACATATTCGGCTGCTATAAAGGAGACACCTTTTGATTATGGCTGAACCTACAAAGTCAAGTTCAGCAGTGGTTTTGGTTATTGCTGAAAGTTCGAAGTCAGTTTCAGCCGTGGTATTGGTTATGGTTGAAATTTATAATTACTCTTCCACTTCATATCTGAAAGTCGTTTTTCATTGTTTTAGATGCATGTCTCATCTCTTTCGATTTGGACATATGTAAATTTACTGAGTACATTTGTAATGACAGATTTGCAATCATTGTGGCCATGGTTCTGATGTTGTATCCCATTGGAATGGTGAACTCGTATTTCCAAGTTCTTAACTTGATGTCAGTTTGGAATTGCTTCGAATTTCCAGTTGTGTAGAGAAACTCAAGCAGCGTAGGTGGAGATGTGGTAACATAAACAATGAAGAATGTTGCAGAATGCAAATTTAAATATGGAGATGATTGGAAATCGTGTTTGAATTTCTATAGAAATCATGTTCATGGCACTGCAAAGATTTTATCACAGTGTAGAATTGTGTGCAGAATTGTGGAAGTTACTGGAGTTTGTGCTGTAAAAACTTGTCAGCGACTTTGGCACCGTCTTGTTTACTTTTTGAACTTGGGGATTATGTAGTACAAAAAGCACAGGTTTATCATGGAAAAAGAATGTGCTTTGAGAATTGGTAGATTCATGGGGTTGTTCCAATTGCGTCTTGTTCTGACTTGTTTGTAAAGATTGGGACTTGATCTGTCTCATGTTTTTTCTGTTTAGTGTAATTTTCAGAGATAATTGAGGGTGTAAGAGGCTTTGTCCTCAACTCATGTGGTCTTTTTTCTGTCTGGCATTTGCTCTGTCTCTGTCTATCATCATAGTCTTTCATTTCATTTTCTCTGTCGTTTTATTTGCCTCTCTCCTACTCTCTGTGTCCCAGTGTTTCTGCCATTCTGAGTGTCTGTCTCTGCCTTTTTCTGTGTATATGTCTCCCATTCGCTGTCTTTGTCTGTGTTATTTTATTTGTCTGTTGCTGTCTGCCATTCTGAATGTCTTTGTCTCTTGCTCTTCTCTATCTGCATCTATCTTCAGCTCTCTATGTCTGCGAACTCTATCTTGCAGCTACTTTTATAACAAGGTCCAGTTCTAAATAAATTTAACTGACTGCATCATATCAGATGTATTTTAAATGAAACACTTTATAGTTAGATTGCATGGTGTATATATATACACCATGTAATCTAACCGTTGGTGTATCTGTACCTATAAACAGCATGGATTTATCTGTATGTGTGTCTGTATTATATATAGTTTTTGTATATGCATATATGTATATGTATGAACCTCACTTCATAAATGGTGTATGCTGTAAATACATGATATGTCTATATGCACATACATGATATATATATATATATATGATATATTTATCTTTATACATATACATAACGTCATGTTTATGTATTGTGCATACGTCTGTGCATTTGTGATGTATGTGCATATATGGTATATACATAGCATACTTATGTCTATATTAATACATACATATCTATACATAGATCATGTATATTGTGTAATATCTGTGTATATAATCGTGTATATAACTGTACATACATTATGTACAGATTGTGTTGCTTCCATCTATATTACAAATAATTTGAATAATTTTGTTGCTTAAATGTGTTGCAGTTTCTAAACGACAATTACCGTCTTAGATGCTTCGGCTTTTTTTGTTAGTCTAGGCTTCATGAATGTTTTAAAGGAATTCGTTTATTTGATATCAAAACGGCGGTGATGAAAATAATCGATCCTTTGCCTTAAACCCAACATTTATGAAAAGAATTGTAATTTTGGTATGAGAAATTTTGCATAGCTGACGGATGCATCTTTAGGTGTCGCAGCTGCCTGAAAAGTGGCTGGCACGTGTACACGAAATTTGAAAATCGATTTAAAAATTTATTTTGACATTGGAGCACCAACATACAAGAGAGTATAACTTCAGGTGCAAACAAGCCAAAGCGTATGCACGTTGCTTGTGCTAAGTATAACTGACCGCGTCATTGACCAATGGATCAAACGAAAAGAGTCGGATAGACCCACGTAAAACTTGGCTGGCCCATTTACAGTGTTGGTAAGTATAACTGACCGCGTCATTTAATACAATGTTAATACATAGCAATTATACAGACATGATTAGTTTGACATAAGCTTATGTAGCTGAACATTTATGTAGAGCCTTTAACAACCACACAAAGGTTGATATATGAAATGTCACAAAGAATATTAATGTTCATGATGTTTTTGGGATGGAGATGGATCATGTTGAATAGACTAAAGAGATGATGCTCCTCTGTTTTTCTTGCTGCTCCATTTCCATACACCACACCATCTGCTGTAGCTGTCTGCATGTCTTCCTGCATGAAGATCTGTCAATCTGGACTTGAAACCGAACCTGACTCTATACATGTATATAGACGTACACCTGTTTCACTGATTTTGTTTCTGACGAAGTGCCTGTGAATAAGCTGATTGCAGCTAAGAGGTGAACATTTCATATGCCTAAAGCAACTAAATCTTTGAAGAAAAACTTCTTTGAAGATGATTTGAGCAGCTGGGTTTTCTTTTTGCTGTTGACATCACAGCTAAAAAGCCGTTGATTTTGAATTTGCAGTGGTTTTACAAGCAATCGTGGTATCAAGTTTGATCATGATTATAATAAAGGATGTTTATGGAATGATGTTCTTTATAATTATGTATATATATGGTATGTACATAGATAACAGATATGTACACAAATGATCATGATATCATATAATGAATACTACATATATGGAATCATGTGTGTATACATGCGTGCGCGTGTGTGTGTGTACATATATATGTATATACACTGAATTTCCTTTATAATGCTGCTTTTGGGAGCTGCATCAAATACTGTGTTTTTATGAGGTCATGATGTTAAGCTGCATTAAATTTGAAATACATGTAACATTAGAGTTTGTTCTGTACTGGTGCATATTTTAAGGAGTGTGTGGTGTATATGTTTGCATGCACACATTTGTGCATTTGATTATGTAGTTCTATGTATAAATTTTGCATGTTCAGCTGCATCAAATCAAATCTCTGTATTTGCCTAAAATCATTTGAAGATCTGTTGAAAATACCAAATCTGTTGTGTCATGATTACTTGGCATCATGACCTCGTTTACACACCAAATATGCTGTGTCATGGTCACGTGATGTTGTGGCCTAGTTTACACACCAAATATGCTGTGTCATGGTCACGTGATGTTGTGACCTAGTTTACACACCAAATATGCTGTGTCATGGTCACGTGATGTCATGACCTAGTTTCCACAATTGGGTAACTTTTCGTTATTGTATAGGTTTACTGATAATTCTCAGTGAGTCAATGAAGAAGAGAGCTTCTCACAGCAATCTTTGATTGATGAATTTGCCTCAAAGTTTTTAAGTACTGTAAAGTAAGTAAAGTATCACATATCCCCCAAGCGAGACGTAGGGGAGGCACTCATCTCCTTTTTTGTGTGGCACGGTGGTCAATCGGTAACACTTTTGGTCAATGATCATGTGGTTGTGGGTTCAACTCCATGTAACAACCCTGTCACCAAGCAGTATTATTTGGTACCGGCATAAGCTGGGAAGCAAACGGCAAGTTCTGCGATGCACTGACCCCATGTCCAGGACATTGGGATTCGTCCATTATAGTACTGTATGCATAGATTTTGAACTGTCTGTCTGCCTGCCTGCCTGCCTGCCTGCCTGCCTATCTGTCTGTCTGTCTGCACTTGAACAGCTGAAAGAACCTTTAATCTTGAGATCATGCTTCAGATGAGTTTCTATCGAGCAAAGAAGGATGTTACCTTTACCTTGATTTTTTCTGTCGTGATTTGGGCCAGATTTTTTCATAATTCATAGGAGGGCATGTTAGGACCTTAGGGAATGGGGTTCCCTTTGATTAGCCTGTCGCCAAAAGCAGGAAGGACTCAGATCCCCGAGTGGTTTACGACGAAACATCTCAGTTACGCCTCATGTAATTTGCGGCTCTCGACTTGTGGAGACCCACATCTTGGATGATATTTGAATAAGGCCAACAGGATTTTCACTGCGCGAGGGAACCAAGAAGATCTTTTATATTTGGACAATTAAATCTCGATACAGTGGCGGATCCAAGGATTGATTGCGCAGGGAAGGGCATTTCCAGAGGGCCGCCACATTCTGGCAGTCCACCAGGCAGGGGTCTGGTCTGAGGGGCGCCGGTTTATAACCAAGAGGGTCGCAGGAGGCGAACCGCTCCCCCGTCTGTAGCTAAATCCGCCACTGTCGATGCCCTCGCCCTCCATCCGGCAGCACATAGTACATCGTACAATGTCATCATCTTTGTATCAGCAACATATTTTTATCACTTCACACCAGATTTCAGTCAGTTTCATTAGCGATCCACATTGCTACGTCACCTTGAGTAGTAGTAGTAGTGGTAATAGTGGTAGTAGTAGTAATGGTGGTAGTAGTAGTAGTGGTAATTTATTAGTATCCATTTAGTAATAACACATTATATTTCTTCGGGGCTTTTTTAAATGCTGGGGATCATATGTACCTCGGAACAAAAATAATAGTTTATTTAAATTAGTGGTGGTAGTGGTAGTAGCCATCATCGTAAATTCGTCATCGTCGTTGCCTAGTACGAGCTGCCACTGCTGCTGCTGCTGCGGTCGGTGGCTGGGTGGGGGACTCGTAGTGCGCTCTCTGTCATGAGTGGTCGATTATTCGGTCGGTCGGAGAGGTCGCCGTCTCTGCAGCTCATTCCATCCCCACCTGAGATAAAGATGCATAGATGATTTCTAAAGCGACCATCACGACAGCTTCCAGCTGCTGCTGCTGCTGGGGCGCTATTGCTCGGCTCATCCCACCCCTCTAACTTCCTCCCTCTCTCCTTCCGTCCTTCCCTCCCTCCCTGTCAATATCTGTTATCGCGCGGCCCGACTGCCACACCGATCAGCAAGCTCGCTCTTCTGTCCGTTCAAAACCAACGTGTGTGCACGAGCATTTCATCGAGTATACAGCCTTACAAAAATCGATTAGGCTTAGGCCTAGAAACGGTTACGCATAAACGTAGACGTTAACGATTGCTGAGCAGTCCTTTGTGATGTCTGCAGGTGAGTAATACTGGTTACATACTCTCGTAATGAATAAGCTAACTGGTGACATTAGTAAATAACGGTTAATGTAACTTTCTTGTAACGGTTACATTAGGTGCATTGTTATTTCTTAAGGGTTATGCTAACTGGTACAAGACTCAGCTTTACGCGTCATGCTTTCTGCAGCAGGTAATAGTAACAAGTTACCTGGTTACGCTTGAATATTCATTCACTATAGGTGATAGGGATCATGTGATAATTATGTAGAAAACATTTAGGTATCGACTGTCGAATACCTGCTCAGGTAAGCATTTCCGCGACGATATTATGAAGATTCTATGAGGCGCTGGATGATTTGTGCACAGCGTTGAACAACTGGCGCTTATTGATCTTCAGCTTAAGCCGATAATTAAAGTTTCCAAGATCGATACATACACGAACTGTGCTCGACTTATTGAATGATGTGTACATATGAATATATAACGTAAATAGGTCTATAGAATTAGGCTGTGTTTAGTCCTTCAGGTTTCCTCGTAAGCTCAATAGACTTTGTTGCCTATCTTCGTTAATTGGTTACAATCCAATTACTCGCTAACCGCTCTTCTTCCGCCCTAACACTTCTTTCATCCTTGAAATTAGAAAATCGTTTCGTAGCCCAAGCTGCCCCGTCCCTCAGGAATACACTAATGTCAGCGTTACGACATTTATCTTGCGCCTCCTACATACAAAGTCACCAACAATCCCTCGCATTCTCTGTGCAGGTCTTTCATTCAAAACTAAAAGACACTCTTCTTTTCAGCAAACCTCATTCTGATTCCTACCTTCCCCTTACCTGTCTCGCCGCTCCAATTCTAACACCATCCACCATAGTCCTTGTGACTGTCTACCTGCCTGACCCTTGGATCTTGATCCAGAACTGAACCTGACCTTACCTGCCTATCGATCTGTTCCGAAGAGTTGGAGCTGCGTCAGCTAGTGAGCGACTGGCTTAGTTTAAAGATAAAGTGATAGAAGGGCAAAGCATTTTAGAGTTGAGAAGGCGCAGTTTCCATGGCAAGACAGAAATAAGTTACTGCTACGTGAGAAGTTGCTGTGACTAGGATTAGGGCCTATTGGAGTTAGTTGTCATATCCTGCCATTTCAATGCAAAATTGTCCTCGTCCGGAATTTGAATCCAGGACCTCTTGCACCCGAAGTGAGAATCATGACACTAGATCAGTGGTTCTCAAACGTTCTCAGACTGTAGCACATTTGGCAATGCAAGATTTCTGCCGGCTCACACCTGTGTTCTTAACGCTGGACTCTCGTGTAATTAACAGTAAATTCATAGCCCATATTCAAATTCTATTACAATATAACCAATGATACAAAAATATATGGCTGACCAAAGTTTTTATACATATATAATTGTACAAATAGGCAAATGTGCGCTGTGACTTAGACGAAAATATTTTTACTATAAAAATTTGGCTGCACACCCCTAGCCCTCTCGCGGCACACTGGTATGCTGTGGCACACAGTTTGAGATAGGCCTATTCTACACTAGATGTATGATACTCTGGTTTCAGTTCAGTGATCTGCTTTCGTAATCAAAACGCGATGTTATTGCCATTAGATAATTCCTTACATATAATATTGGGCTTGTCCGGGATTTGAACCCGGAACCTCTCGCATCCAAAGCGAGAATTATACCCCTAGACCCACGAGCCAAACGACGATTAACTTTATTCGGTTCCTATTCGGATTAGGACATGGAAGGCTAACATAAAATAAGGGTTTTAAGTGTTCCAGAAGACATTTAATCTGTGTTAGAAGTTAGAATCCCTACAAATTACCGGAAATGCTTAACAGCCAATCTTCCTTATCAGAGGGAAGGGGGCTCGAATCCGTACTCTCCGCGTTACAGGCCGAGCGCTCTAACCAGTTGGCTACCGTGCCTCTCCGCTGACGACACCCAAATATTCTTCTCTTTCTCTGCGAACTGTTTCACTGATCATCTACTTTGTGTATTTATAGAATCACTTCCATAATGACATCTGCCTTTGATCCTGTAGTAATTTAGGAAACTTTGGATCAGTGTAGGCTCTATCCACAGTAAATGCATACATTACATACATGATTTAGACACTTAAACTTAATCTGTGCTGATTTTTCCAGATGTTACTCGTGTTTTCGATTCACCGCTGACCCAAGTTTTTGCCTGCGTGTACAGTTCAATGATCTTAGGCTGCTTGTATTCCAATTCCTCTGTAATACATTTGAACGTCTGACAACACCTAAGTTGGCCTACACGCGTGCGCATGCTCCAAGACCTGAACCTCGCGGAGGGATACCTGGGAAGAGGGCCGCCGGATATAGTCCGGTCGGCGATGCCAAACGGCTTCAGCAGCCGACATTTCTATTCGGGAAACGATGGGGCGCAGATGGGGAGACCCTTCGAGGACGCTAGAACACAACGCACGGAAAAGCAGCGGGACGAGGCTGGAGGAACTTGGCCACGACAGGTGCAGGGGATTCTATACGCCAAGTACCTGGATGGTAGTCCCCTAGAGGACTCCGCCCCTTTTCCACCTCCACCTGTGCTTCAGCGATCTTCAGCCTCGCGGCTCCATTCCCAGCCTATTGATTTCCCATCGTGGGCCGAGTCCCCTCCATCATGGGGCGATCGACGACTCGACCCCGACAGAGTCCTGGTCTCTGCAGCCCTTCCGACGGTTACGATCCAGGACTTCTCCGTCGCGCCACTCCATGGCATCCTCCAGAACGCTCACCACTCGTCTTCGGGTGAACACCAGTCCAGGTCATTCACCACTGCACTTGGAGCTGAACTACCAAACAACAAAGACTCTGTGCGCTCACCAGTTATGAACGACCGGAAATACGGTACTTCTGGGCAAAGTCCCTTCAATGCCATCAGTCACGGTGCTTCTCAGAGTTGGAACAATATGGGAAACGTTGGAGGAAGTGAAATGGTGCATCATACTTCCAGGGGAGTTGGCACTCAGACAGGAACTGGCGAGTATTACTCCAGGTTGACGCAGCAACTCATGCGTGTGTCGGAAAACGTCACGGATGACCAGCTCCAACGTGCGAAAACTCAGACACTGTGCAGCCCTGAAGCAAGAACCAGGAACGAGTCTAACGGAAGTAGAAAGGCTCTGCTACCTTTTTCGCTTCCGGGACAGAGTTCATCGTTCGCCGAAGAAGATTCTCGAAACTCCGAAAACGTTGGCGATGCATCGGTGAACAAAACGCAGACAATATGGCGCAATAATAACCCCGTTGATCAGGCCACTCTTTCCGGTAGCGAAAAATTCAGGGGGTTTAACCGGATACCACTTGACGGATACTTGTCAGAACCGTGTTTGGCTGTGAAGTTGGCGGATAACGCAAGTGTGGAGTTCTGCCCAGATGGTACTCATCTCAAATCTACCGCAAGAGTAGCTAGTCAACCCAAATCGCTTTACTCGCACGATCGCAATTTATTATACGATCGCACTTTCACACATGGCGACAATTTCTCTCGTGATCGCACTTTCATACAGCAGCGCACTTTTTCACACGGTGACACTTATTCACACAATCAAAATTTCTCACGCGATCTCAATACCTCATACGATCATATTTTCTCACACGATCGCAGTTTCCCACACAATGACACCATCTCACGCGAAGGTCCCTTCTCAGATTCGAAGGGAAGTGTGTCAGGTAATAACACACTCTCGAACGGCGCAGACGAGCAGCAAGAGGAGGTCCTTCGTCGGTGGAGGACGCCCTTGGGTGTCATGACAACCTCTGAACCAGTCACAGATCAAGACACGGGAGCTCGATTAGTAAAGGAGATGTTCAGCACCGAGTACGACAGTCGTAAACGCACTAATGGCGTACAAGAGGACTTGGTCAGCTCCGGTGGTTTTAAGGAGACTTCGGCAGAAGTGACGAAAACGGGGACTGATTGTGGGAAGGCGATGATGGACCAGCATCGGAAGTGGATTCAGATGGAGGAAAGACTGCTGAGTCGGATCTACGATCTGCAGAAGGAGCGCAGGTACCTGACGGCTCGGGTCGAAGAACTCGCAGCGGAGAACTGGAACCTCGCAGGGAAGTTCAAGGACGCGGTGGAACAGTCGGCAAAAAAGGAACTGGAAATGGAAAACGTTCGGCGCCAACTGAGGGAAAAGATCGTCAACATGACGGCCACAGTGTGCAGTCCCCAGGTGGCGGATTCGACTCCCTCCACATCCCATCGGGACGCTATCAGCAGCAGCAACCGACAGCGTTGTCATGACGACGAGACCGACGCAAGACGTGGACGCCAGATGGCCCAGGAAGAGTTGGCAGCTTGCCAAATCAGATTCGCCCGCGAGAGAGAGCGATGGATTAACGAAAAGATTAAAGTGTTACGGTATCAGCAGCTGCTGCAGGCGAAGTATGAAAAGGTGGTGGCAGAGAATCGAATCCTGAAGGAGCAGGTGGAAAGGAGGTTCTGCCCAAATGCCACTCCCGTCGGAAGTAACATCACACAAAAGAAGCTGACCTTATTAAAAGACGAACCTTCGAGTCGTTCATATGACTCAGTCGGTTGACAAATGAGTGCGTTGAAGAAGTTCGCCAGAAGACGATATATAAATATTTAAATACATAAATACATGCATACATCTATAATTATAATAGCCCGAGGCATGTGCCCGGGCTATTATTATATCGGATGTACGCATGTGTCTAAAGCGACGTTAGCGCTATCTAGCGAATAATATGGAACAATAAAGGTTATTTTTACAAGGCGACATAAAATTGTAAATGTTAATTTCATGATAGGCTAAGATGTAAAGTGCTTTATGTTCGTTTAACAAAATTTCTTATGACTATTTCTTTTGAACAACGTTTAACGAATTTCATGTTATTTTAAAAATAATAACCATAGACGACGCGTGCTTGCCTCTAAGATCTTTGATAAAAGCATTGCTGTCCTGTTATTATCATCCTTATGTTTATTGTCGTTTCTTTTGTTACTGCTATATTATAAATTTCTTGTAAATTCTGGTGCGGTATGTCACCCAGAATATTTTGATGAATAAACGAATATATGCTTGGTCCGGCTGTTTTGACTGGTGCGAGCTGACTCTGGCTACGTCAGCGCATATTGTTCCTCTCCCCCACGCAAGCAATCCTGGATCCGCCACTGAATAGTACAAGGCACTATGTAGAAGGAGTGCAGCCATTTGTCAGCTAGGGGAAAACTTGCGGCGGAAAACCTCGCTGGGAAGTTCAATGGCGCAGTCGAACAGTGGAAACAAAGGAACTGAACACGGAAACTTTCAGCGCCAAGGTCAAAAGAGAAAAGGTCAATGACATTATAAGTATTAACTTAATCTCAAGATGTTTTCAGTCCAAAGGCGCTAAGTCACGGAAATCAACTTTATGACGGGCTCTCCGTCACATTAAAGTGGATGAGACGGGTAGGGTCAAGATCGGTAGTAAACAAACGATAGGTGTTTGGAGTTGGAGCGGCCTTCAACACACGGGGAAGCGATGGCGTTAGGACAGGATCTTCGGGAACAATTTTTCAGTATTGAGTGAAAGGCCTGCACAGATATTGCAAAGGTACGGAGTTGGTAAGCTGGTAACATGGGTCAGACAGGCGATGTTCGATATTATACTGCACTGTTAAATTTTGTAGTGTCTTTTAAAGAAACATTGTTTAGCCAACACGTCGACCGCTAAATGGAAAATAAATCTCCGATCGTAAACCGGTTTTAGGGTTTGACAAAGCAAGTATAGACTTACTTACGTTTATAAATATTTGTTCAAGGACCATTAAATATTTGAGATCTTTGGTTTCGTTCACGCTTGATGTTCGGGCGTTGTTGATTGTTTACTTTTGTTTTTTTGTAAAATGAATAGAGATTCTTCGATTATATTGAGCGCTTTAGTAATAGGTGTCACATCAGGTAACGTTCTGCTTAAGATTTATACCAACTGTTAGGATTCGAGTCGTTTGTTCTGTGCTTCCTTTTTATCGCTCAACATGCGCGATTTGTTGAAGATCCGATTCTGTTTCTACAATAACAAATAAATTGTTTAAACAACTATAGGTGAAGACACCAGTTGCTTCATGCTGTTTGTAAACAACGATTCCAAAAAATGTATTACATCGCCGCTTGAATGTAGGCAAAGAAACGAACGCGTTTTGGATAGATTCCTTTAGAAGTAAGCCAGTCACTATGTAAACAACCTTTATTTGCAAGCACAGACGGGTGCGTGTGAACACTGTTTGTAAACAACGCTACAATTACGACTTCAGCATTAGCAAATATAATTCAGTAACTGATTGGTAATGATGGTTACGTTTCATGTTTGTGCGTCCCAAATTATCCTTCAAAAAGAATACCCTACCTCTGATGACTGCTCTTGATAGAGACATTTAATAAATGAGCTTGTAATCTTTTGTCATGATATGGCTTTTTTCGTGCAAAAAGTTATGAGAATCTGCATTATGCTGCTTTGTATTTTATTACAGAACCTTATTTGTAGTAATTGAATGTTTTTCCAGGACTAGCCGTCTATTTCTTATGGAGGCGACGACAGCAAAACGGTTCTGTTTTGAGATCAATTGACCCAAAAGACCTTCATTTAGTCAGCAATTCTGAGCAATGGGCTGAGGCCTATGAGGCTCTGAGAAAAGATACCCTAATGATAAAGGTCAGTAAATAGAGTTATTGGTTGGTGTTGGTGCTTTAGAAATTCTTTGCTGTCAAAGTAGAATTCTTTGTTATTATAATATTACATCCTGCATTCTGTGTTGTCAAAAAAGGCATCCTATCATCATAATTGTAATCAAGGATTTGTATCGCGCCTCTTCAATAGAAACTCATCAGAGGCAGGCTTGCCCTGGCAGCATGTGACCACGATCAAACAGAATGGTTTCCAAGTGCTTACAAAAAAGAGACAGAGAGAGACAAAGCTCATGTAGTAGGTTACTAGGCAATCTGTTCCAGAAAGCTGGACTGACAATGGCAAAGCTTCTATGCTGGAAGTTTGGGACAACAATACAACTAAGTTACCTTGCACAGCAGAGCAAGAGATCTGCAGCCAGGTGTGGTGAGACCAAGACACAAATTCTATTTACTGCATAACTCTTAGTACTTTGGCTGACTTTTGACATTGTAAAGCACATAGAAGTAGCCTGCTACTTACGATGCCATATAAATTGTCGCCGTTACATTACATTACATTACGTAGCTCCCTTAGATAAGATGGAGCACTGCCTGCAAGACATTTATGCATAAAAATTCTTAACTCAGTGCAGTTTGCATAGATAACCAATACAGTTCCTCTGATCTGAAACTTGATTTATGCATAAACCCAGGTATATTGTCTGTGAGCCCAGCTGCGGCATTTAGAACTGACTGCATTTGATTCATGCAGGAAAGCCAGTCAGAGTAGATGTTCTGTGACCACTGCAGATGGTGTCTCTCCAGGTATGCTAAAATAATGGGTAAGATAATTGAGGCCTGGCAGAACTTCCTCGTAACGTGCATCAGCGCAACACAAATTCTGATGTAACAGGATCAGAGACTTTGGTACCAAATTTAGTTCAGCTTTGAAAAATTACTTCATGAACACAACTACCTTATATGACGGTTCTTTATATGGCTTCCAGAGACAGAGTTACAATGATTTTCTGGTGTGTGTACTGTTTTTAGTGACTCAAATGTACATTCTGTGTTTATCTTAAGATGCACCTGTTTCAACATGTTAGATAGCACCGCCTTTGAGAGGTTCTTAAAAGTATAGCAAGAAAAGATTTTGTTTCCCAGAGCAGAACTTAGAGGGGGCACTGATTTCCTATTCTTAGGCCCTCGAGCCAGCAAGGGATGAATCCCAAGGTCCTTTACATGGGGCCGTTTACTTCCCAACTTATGCCAGGATCAAATTCTGCTTGGTGACAGAGGTACACTTTTAAAAGGCACTGTATAATTGCTTTGGTACATACATACTGTACATACATTGATAGATGCAATGTAAAACTGGAAATGTTTGTTGCAGGCTCTGGGTTTCGACTGTGAATGGGTGAATGAAAATGGCTGTGCACATCCGGTTTCGCTGCTTCAGCTCGCATCTGCATCAGGCACGTGTGTCCTCGTCAGAATGCATCTCTTAGCCAAAGCTGGTTTTCCGACGACTCTACAGAAGCTTCTTGCTGACAGAAGGTCCCTAATCTATTTTAATGTAGCCTTGTGTAATGCTTGGCTGAAAATAAATGCATTAAAGTCATTAATTGGAAAATCGTCTGATTTTCAAAATGAAACACTTCTGCAAGTTTATGATTTTCTATTTTTATCCTGTGTGCTTTAAAGCAATCGAAAAAACACTCAAAAATTGTTTTCAAAGCATACAGTGTATTTTGTAAAACGATTTTGAACAAATGCATGCATTTTTGCTCTGTTAGTATGGGGATTTGATGATTTCAGCTCATAAAATTGATGCTGCATTTTTCTATAAACAAATTGTAATATAATTGTTTGCAAATTCTGATATATATATATATATATATATATATATATTCTATATTTTTGATGACGATTAAAGTTTATAAATCTGTTTTGAGTTAATTAAACACTGAAAAGTTTTCTGATCTTTTGCCTCATAATCTGTTACACCATGCAATATCTGTGAGATATTTTGTCAGGAAAGTCGGTTAAAATGACAGTATTGACTACAGTTTCGCTTGAAGCGACCATTGATCATGCATTATGATAATATCACCATAAAAGTCATTAGATTAGATTGGATTAAAATTATGGCAACATCATGTGATTGCATTTCAGCATTCTAAAGGTCGGTGTTGCGAGTTTAGATGATGGAAAGCGACTGGAGCGTGACTATGGCCTTTGCTGTGAAGGATGCATGGATCTGAGGCACGCAGCCACACGATCGCGGATTGTTCTTAAAAGGTTAAATATCCAGTCGGGATCATTGTGATCATTTGATTAACTAATACACTATAATATCTCTACAACATGCCTAAACTGCTAATTCTGATAGAATTTTAATTTTGAACTCATGTACCTGACCTGATAAGTTGGCTTAATGGGTCCAGTTTTAAAATTCTGCTTTAGAACATGACCTTGATTTCACCTTTTATCAAGACTTCAACACTTTGCTAAGAATGCTGTGAGTAGATATTTTGATAGGGTGCTATAAAAATTCGCTGAATTTGTTACTTCCTTGTTGTAATGAGGTACATTATGTCACTCCCAATGACTGCACTGTAAGGAGGTTCTATTATGATTCAATTAAGTTATTTGGTTATGTCCAGTAAGTGGTTATAAATTATTTTTAATACACTAAATTATTGTTAATGCTCTAAAATAGAATTTTAAAAGTTGAACCCATGTACTATAGTTGACCTTACATATATGATGATATATGTCTGGATTTTTATATGCATATGTGTGGCTATTTATATAGCACCTTTTAAGACATGACTATGTAACAGATCTAGAAAAGTGCAATTTATTATGAGTTGAAGATGTTTGCTTGAGCTGTCTCGTGGAAGAGTATGTATTTTGTGACTTGAATATTCGTGTATTGTTTTTCGTGCTTGAAGCAAAGGACTGAAAGCAATGGCAAAAGAAATCATCGGAGTTGAGTTGGACAAGAGTGTCGCTGTTAGAATGAGCAACTGGGAGGCTGATATTTTTACTCCTGAACAGGTGAGTTAATTATTCTTTCCATAACCATTCAAGTTTTTAACTGCTATGGTTAGTATAGTGCTAGTACACTAAAACACAACCATAGATTTCAGTAATTGCATTTTTATATTGAAGTCATTTTGTGGATCCCCGGCAGTTTAGAAAATATGTGGGCAATCAGGTTTTCTTCAGAAGGTGTTGGAGGGAGATCACAGAAAGAACTATTTGGGTCCCACTGTACAGAGTCCCCTGATTACAGGTAGAAGTTGTACAGGTGATTGCATTGATGGTCAGTTTCTTGTTTATGTCTTTTTGTCTTACACCTGCACATTGTAGCGTAGGTCACGAAAACTGATAGGTAGATGCTAAGAAACGTGATCTATCAATGCTGGCGTATCAGCTTAAGTACTGCCTTCAGAGTCTTTCTTGTTTGTATTGGCTGTTTTCAGTTGATGGTAGAGCATGCTGTTGGTCACTGTAGGTGTAAGTGGTATATGAGAAATGCTGTGTTCTATCTGCATCAGTTGATCTACTTTCAGTCAATGTCTAAGGTTGCTTGAGAATGATGATTTAATCTAATCTTAATCTAGTTTAATCTTCTGACAAATTTAGCATGGGTATAGGGCTTTTGAGATGTTCTGAAAGGCACTGTATGAATGATTTGATTCATACTTACATACATACCTATGTACACACATACGTAATGCACAGGTTGTTAATCTTTGTGATTTAAGGAAAGAAAGCAGGCTACAGTTGACTATAAAGTCATATGCAGTTAAGATAAATCATCATTTGATCCAACAAAAAACAATTCTTGTTTTCTAGGTTCGTTATGCAGCACGCGATGCAATGTCTGCAATTTGCCTGTTAATGAAAATGGTTAATCTGAAAAATACAAGAAGAATGGGCCAACTGTCGGAAGCTGAGCTTGGCAAATGGGTCGCTTCATTCTGTCAGGGAATGGTTGACGTTAAATATTCAGAGAAATCCAAAGGCAAAAAGGTAAGGGTCTGTCACCATTTGTGACTCTAGTCAAGGTCAATCAGATAATGCATTTTACCCTTGTATCAATAGCTACACTATAGTTATTATTATTATTACTGTATGTACTAAATACCACTGCCTAATGACAAAGCGATAATCGATGGCAATGAGCATTTGTGCATGAAGGTATCAACACAGTAATCATCTCAGGGGACATTCGAGCCCTCAAACTCTGCTTTAAAGGTGAGTGCGCAAACCAGTAGGCCACTTTTTCACACGATGAGATGGAGCCAATGCATTTTAACTAAAAAATATCTTAGAAACTACAGCAGCTGTGCGTGCTTGAAAGCTTGAGTCTGAGAGCCGAGATCTTGTCTGAGAAGAAACTTGTGTAAGAACCTATCAGCAACAGAACATTGTGTTAAACAGCTGAGTAATATATATATTAATTTAAATGTCTAGATACATGCATGCAAACATACATACATACTTGCATACATACAGTGTTTTCTGAGTACTGTTTGCGTGCTGATGAACCTTCTGTTCTTAATGACTTTAACAGCATTTAGGCTAGCATGGACAGTGATTTTGTGAGGTACTTAAAAGGCACTATATTAATTATCTAGATACATACAACATGCATACATAAAGGCATACTTACATACTTAGAATTATTTGGATGATATAGCGCTGTTTAAAAAGCCCTATCAAAAGACTAAAGCAGTCCGCTATAAAGCGCACTCTGTAGCAGTCGGTTGTTCTTTGTAGAGAGATCCATCCGTCGATGTCAGTCCAACGAGTCCTAGTCCGGCTGGCAGTCGAGCATACGTCACTCGTAAGAAGCCCCTTTACCACAACTGCCAGCTGGTTTCACCAGATGGCCAGCTGCTGTGCACCTGTGATCTTAAGAAGGCCCAGTGGTATCTGCAAAAAGACCTAGGAGGTAAGGCTCGCTTGTAACTGAAAAAAAACAGCACTGAAAGAATCTACTGTGTATATGTATTATATATATATATATAATGTAGCAAAACATTTATGTAGCACCTTTTATGTGCCTCTCAAAACCACTGCTTATATGGATATCTAACTGATCTAAACAAGTGCAACTTAAGGTAAAGAGAATGTTTGTTGAGCTGGATCAATTGAAGCAATACATAGGCTTCAAAAGCTGGGTCTCTTTTCTTTAGAAAGAAGATGGTTGAGAGGTGACCTTATTGAGGCAAACAGAATTTTACATAGACTCGAGAATACAGAGTAGCAAACCTTCCAGAAGGCAGCCATTGGATGTCTAAGAGGACACAGTCTGAAACTTTGTGGGGAGGTATAGACACTAAAAGCATACCTAGACTGTTAACTGTAACTGTTTTGTTTTTGCTGTGGCTGGGTGTGTTTCAGAGTAGGCACCATAAAATGGCACTGTATAATTGTGCTGAATGAATGTGTTCTGCAGTTTAAGAAAGCTTGTTCTGTGCTTTTAGTAAAAATCAGTGAGGAGCCATTGAAGATTCAGCTGAAGTTCGAACCAGCCGGCCGACCCCTGGATGAGAAAAACTATTATCTGCAAGAAAAGAACAATGTCTGCGTTGTCTGTGGCGCTTCTGAATCGTACATCCGAAAGAACGTGATTCCGCATGAATATAGAAAGTGCGTTTAAACCAACAGTTTTACGATTTTCTATTCTTCTGTTAAGGTTTTCTGATATCTCTCCAGAATATGCTGCATAATGGTCTGTTCAGTAGCACGCTTGGTCTGTAATCCAATGATTTTGGGTTCAAGCCTGCTGAGTGGATGCCATGTAATGACACTGGACGAGTTGTTTGTGCACACTTGTGATGGTGCCTCAGATTAACATATACTGACTCTGCATGCTTAATTAGGGCAATGAATAAATAAATGAATATTAGTAATATTTAGGTTCCTATTGTGTTTTTCAGAAGTATTAGTGCTGCTCTTGAGTACTGTTTTAGTTGTGCTTCTGATTTGCTAAATATTGCACTTTTCTGCGGCTGGTCATATTGCTTTGCTGTTTTCAACCTTATTTCACTTGATCATCACATATGATGAATAGCAGGTGCAGATCACTTTCGTCTGGAGACACTACACTACTGGTGTGCAGGTATGTATTTGGGCATTTATATAGCGCTTTTTAAGTACCTCTTAGAAACGTTTCAGACTTGGCTATCTAACTGAGCCTAACAGGTACGACTTATGATAGGCTGAAAATATTACTTGATCTTTTTCATATTGAGCTCAGATGTATGGGTATGCAGATGGTGGTAAAGAGGTTTACATTTGTGTAGTCTGGGAAAAGGTTCTTAGTTTGTCAGACGAAATTGAAATGTGTGTCATTGTAAACTCTTTGTGGCCACTGTGAGACTAAAATTCCAACATTACGGTACTGTAATTGCACTGTAACATATCTGTACATTCATATAGCACCCTTCTGTGAAATTGCTATGTGAATATCCATATATGCACTAATATGAGGCACTATATAAATGCTCTCAGTGAATGAATGGAGATAAGCAGTGCCTGGGTATGTGCGGTGTGAATTTTTTAGGCATTTTCCGTCGATCATGAAAGAGCACAAGTCACATGACATAGTTCTTATGTGCACTTCCTGTCACATGAGGAGCAACCTCTTTGACGGGAAGCTGAAGGAGAGACTGGCACGCATGTATTCCGCGAAGCAGACGACTGGCAAACACTTCCACAGCGCGGAGCTAACAAAAGTCAAATCAGCAGCAAAGTAAGCCAAGATGTGCAGTGCAGATAATTTTTGATTGATTTTAGTATCTGGTATTGAACGACATCTTTTGGCCGGTTGATTTCGATCTGAGCTTATGCTTGGTGAGAAATATGGTTGATTTTAGACCTCCTATGTAGTTTTGTTCATTCAAAGCATTTCCTTTGCATTTCTTAAAGATTTCTGATCAGGCGGACTTTCAGCCCAGCCCCAAACAAAAGAGAATGGTTTTCAGTTGTTGCTTAAAGTTGCTATTATTCATTCATTTTAATTGATTTAATCAGAGTGCCTCTTTATGATATCTACTTGGAAGTGCTTCCAACCCAGCCACGGCTAAAGAGAGCGGTTTTTGAATGTTAATGAAAGTTACTTGTAGCATCCTGGCCAGACGAACATGAACGTCCAGATTAGTGTTTCTGGCCAGAAGACAGATCCAGGGAGAGGGCCATTCCAGGTAGAAATCTTGAGAATTTTTCTATCTGTAGTTGCCTTATAACCTGATCATCACTAAAGGCACAACGCAGCAGCAGAATGTAAGACTGAAGCCTCCCCAAAATTCCTATCAGAAGTTCATGGGTTCTGTTGAATAGAACGGGTAGTGTGAAGTACAACTGAGGCTGTACTGAAACAAGTTGAGGAGATTTCTAATTTTTTTATCGGTTGTAACTTTAAAAATATATGTGAAGTAGTGTAATGCCAAATTTGTGTAGAGGCTCTATAAAATCCTAGTGAAAGCTTTTTAAGGAGGCGCCATCATAACAACGACATTGTATTATTAATATAGTATCATGTTGTTCTAGAAGTGATTCAGTCAGATCCTGAGCAGTTACATCATATCATAATTTCTAGATCTCTACAGCGCTCAACGAAAGCTAAGTCATGGGAACCAGCTTATTCATTGGCGCTCAGTCGAAACAAAATCGATAGGCAGGAAGGGTTCGGTTCCAGGTCAAGATCCAAGAGTCAAGCAGGCAGTCAGACGGCTACAGTGGGTGGTGTCTGGAATTGGATATACAGGATAGATAAGAAGAGGATAGGATCTTATTGTTTTGAACACTTATGTTATATAGGCACGTAATAAATGTGCAGTTACCCTTTACCTTACCTCTGCTTAAATGCTCTGTAATTTAGAGCCTTGACATCGAGTTCATCACAGATACCTGAGCAGAGGCTAAAAGAACTGGAGCAAGTGATCAGAGATTATTATGGAGTTTCGGATGTGGATGCAGATCTGCTCAAACTTGCACTGAATCTGGATACAAGGTTTGTGAGCTAACAAATCTTAATGCTTTTTCAAGATAGTACAACTAATACAAGATTTTAGCAAACCTCAGTTGGTGACAGACAAGCTTGTGAATCTTTTCAAACTCAAGCGTCGGCTTGTGAGAGGAGCTATGTAAAATGTTCCCGTAGGGATTGTGTGATAGTCTAGTGGTTAGCATGCTGTACTGTCAACCATGAGGTTGGGGTTCAAATCCTCACTAAGGCAGAAGAATGTTTAGAACATCTCTGCTCCAGTTGCATCCCTTAGTGAATTTGGCTATAAAATGAATCCCTTGGTCGTGGATTATCAGTGGAAAGATCAAGCGGCAATTAAGAGTACTGGCCACTTGCCCTCGTATACTGAGGCTAAGAAAAGTGAAGTTACCAACACTTCATACCCATGACTGCCTCTCAATGTTGGCATAAGGGATTGCTCTTCTTCTTCTTTTTCTTCTGTGTAAATGTCACATACATATATTAACGAGAAATAGAATTTAAACTGAAGTAAAAGGAAATCCGCTGTTGGTGTGAGTTACCTTGGTGTCTGATTGAATAGATGCAGGTAAGATTGTTTGAATACTTTTCATGTGCAGAAAAACTCATCTGTAGGTGTGGTCATATTTGGCACTTTGTAAGTTATGATTTCTGTAGCACTTTTCATCATCTGCAGAAGGAGCATTTGCCAGTAGCATTTTTGCTGATCAAAAGACAGGTCACGAAAACGATTATGGTGATGATTATAGACATCAAGATCAAGATTAGGGTGACAGTTACAGTGATCAAGGGGAAGATTGTTTGAGCAAGCAAATTTTTTAACAATCTTAAATCTTTATTTGATTCGATACTGAGCTGACTTGTGCAAATAGTTGATTTGTTGTGTTACTTTTTCCATGTTGGGCTCTATATCTCTTTCTCATTTTGAAACAGTTGAAGACTAATATTTTTCTAGCTGCTAATGCTTTTTAATGTGAATTCATTTGTAAGCATTGAAATAAATGCCTGATTAGTGATAATAATTACTTTAACGATTATTGCAAAAACATTCTTTTTTGCCAGGTTGAAGAAGGATGATTACTGTGAGCATGGACTGAAGGTTGTACAGCATGTAATGGAGCATGAGGGATTGGTTGCATTTGAGCGCATGTGGCGCCAGCATTTCCTGGACAAAATGCAGCCGGCATTCCTGCCAGATCTCTGGTCCGTTGACCACAGTCATGACGAACTCATTAGCATGGGCATTGCAATGAAGGAAGCTGTTGCGGCTAATTGCTTGACAGCTAATGATCTAAAATCGTGATTCTTTTTATTTAAAAATTAAATATAATTTCTGTTTTATTATTGCCAAAAATACAGAGTTGGGAGAGTCAACGTTTTATAGAAAAAGCTCCAATATTGAAGTAAGTAGTAAGTAAGTAATGTATTTGTTAACACGCCATATGTCCATCAACTTGGCAAGGAATTGAACAATTTTAAGTAAGATGATGCAAATGAGTCTTAAGCCGCTTTACAAATGTGTCTAGTTGAGTAATGTAAACAGGAAGACTGTTCCAGATGGTTGGTGTGGAATTACTGAATCCACATCGTGAGAATTCAGACCAATAGTCTCTGATGTCGGGGAGAGAGGTTTTGTGTAACTGATCACAGAGATTTGGATTACATTGAACTTGCTTTCCAAAGAAAAGATGGGATATAAGAATAGTTTTGGATGTAAGTTGCAGTCTGTGATATTAGATGACATTAAGGTGCATTGCAAATATGCGGTTTTCGGTTTTGCTCAGGTCTTATGGTTAACAAAACTTTTTGTGAATGTGTTGATAAAGTTTTGCAACATTGATAAGTTTTTGACGAACTTGCACAGAACTGTTCCATGTACAGACTCTAAAGTGCACAATGTAAAAAGTCTCATAATTTATTTCAGAAGGGAGATAGACCCTATATCGTTTTATTAGGACAGTATTAAAATTGTACAAATAAATATTGAATCACTGGATGCGTGGTTTAGAATATTTGGATTAACTTTGTAGTAGTTGGATATTGACCTGGAACCGAATGCTTCTTGCCTATCGATTTTCTCTTGACTGAGCGCCTGCGAATAAGCTAGTTCCCGCGACTTAGCTTTCATTGGGGGCTGTATAAATCTCGAGATTACGATAGTAGGACCAGAAGTTTAGCAACATCATCAGTGGCCGTTGACGTCTAAGGACTGGCGACTGTTTAAATACCATAATTTGGGCTTGAGAAAAATAGATTCGTCTGTGCTGCATTGGTGAGAGCATTAAGCGGAAGTGTTTGGAAGGAGAAGACGCAAGATAGGCGAGAAAAAAATACAAGTTTGGGTAAAAGCTGAAATTTCAACGATGAGTTGCAGCTTGGACGATATATTTCATCAGATTGCCGAATCCGAAAGGAAGGCCGAGGATAGAAAGAGGCTTTTGACTGAAGGTGTTTGGTTTATTGGTGTGAAGGCATTTGGGCCTTAACAATACATGATATAGCCCACTCTGCCTTTTTTGTATAATTATAGTGATTATGATAAACTGCGTTTAATTAATTCCCGGTGAAGCTAAGCCAACAGAACCAGCTTACCAACAGGCGTCAATCAAGACAACCTAAGGGTAGGACTCGGTCCGGTATCGGCGTCTTGATTGAAATCTCGTTGAAATCCCATAGTAACCTAATAAATTAATTATATAAATATTGTCCAATCTAGTTTTAGTGTAATGTACTGAATTTATCAAAGTTGAAGCATTTTAAAATTAGATGACTGGTAGGGCTCACAATAAAGTCGCTCTTGAACATTATAACGGTCATTACCAAGCCCAAAGCAGTTTTTCGGCAGTTAGATAAAACTAGCTATAGGCTATAATTAATGTGCAGTGGACACCATAAAGTTTATTTTTGTGAGCATTATAGTCACACTAGTGTCTGCTTATTAAATTAATTGTTAATGTACAGAAAGCTGAAAAGTGTAAGGGGTCGTCCATAAAGGATATCTGCAAGAATTGACCTACATTGGATAACACCCTCTCCCTCAGCGGAAGTCTGCACTCCAACAGTACCAAGGCCTAAATTAGGCTATCCTGTTGATCTTACAGGGTTAACTGTGCTACAGGGTGGGGTACTTTGATGCTGCCACATCCAGCATTAGATCAAATGCAGTTTAAACTGTCTGCCGTCTGACTGAAAACAGTGTTTAAGGCAGAGGCTGTACAGAAATACTGTAACTTTGTTCCAAATGTAGATGTGGATGTCTGCATTGGGCAAAGCCCTTTATACACCGTGTCCTCAGTTCTGTGACCATTCCCTTCCTTCCCCCTTGAATGCTGTCATAATTTCACCATATCTTTAGCTTATGACAGTGTTGCTGGGCAGCAACAGAGCTTACAGAGGTAAGTGAGACCACTTAGTATCTGACGGTAAAGTTAGGTCTTTTTCATGTGATGTCACAGTGCGCTTGAAGATTGATGACTGTGTGAGCAAGAGGAAAGCAGTTGAGCTCGAATATCAGTCTTGTCTAAAACAGCTTAACACTCGGGTAGGAATTTTCATTGTATTGTTATGAAGGATTTCTTGTCTGTGATTCTAGTCTTGTAAAGTATTTACTTAAGTAGTTGGCCAGATATGTTTAGCACCCTGGGGCATGCTGGCCTCTTTTCTACAAAATGAAAATAATTTATCAGTCTCATTAGACATTTTGACCCTTTAGGTGCAGAAGTAATGAATATAATTTAGGTGGAAATCTGGGCTGTATTCCATTTGTGACAATGTCTGACTGAGAAAGCTTATTGAAAGTCAACAGGAAACTTATCCAACAAGCTGTTTTGAAACAAAACAACTCTTATGCAACAATGTGAATTTTCCATTCCTTTTTTGCTAGGCTGGTTTTTGGCAGTTTTATTTTGAACTGATTGTTAATTGTAACTGAGCATATCATGAAGTTCCTCTAAGCAATTTGTTTTAAGAGAGGTGCTATATAAATTGACAAATACAATATAATACTCAGACTCTTAGCTATTAATTGTTGTGCAGTGCACTTGAAAGTACATTTATTTTAGGATTCAGTGACTATGGCTCACAAAGGTGCCTTAAGAGGTACTTAAGAGGCACTATATTACGGGTACTTGCCATGGTACATACGTACATTCATACATACATGGAGACATAAAAATGTGTGCACTTGTATACATAATGGGACATACATATCGGTATGTGTAGATACATGCATACCTGTAAATGAACTGAATTATTTAATGCTTAATGGTTATGGTAACAAATTTCTCAGTAAAGATTACTTCAAGTAAATAAAAGTCTGGAAACTTTAGATTTGATAATTTCCACAGACTGAAGAGCTAATTGATTCCAGATTAGTGGAGAAGGGATTGGCTTTGAGAGCCTCCATTCTTCAGGAGCAGAAAGATCAGCTTTGTGTGAAGAAGGCATTTCTAACATCACAGTTGGTAAGTAGTCTGGAAAGATTTGTTTTTACACAGCGCCTTTATTACAGAATTACAGTTGTACTGATCATTATTGCTTAAATGCTATTTCATGCCATGCTTTGTCAAGTATCAGTGTGAAATTTACATAAGAATTAAGCAGAATACCACAGTTCAACAGTTAAACTGTGGAACTGTACGCTTTGCCAGTTTAGCAGCAAAACGTTTAGACCCAGATCTCAAATGGTTGTGAAGGGGAAAAAATGGCCCAGATATTGTTCACATTTTCTATAGTGACTGTACAGCTTTGACCCTGCTCGTTTTTCGAGTGATTTATTGGGTTATAATTATCATCACCCATTTGAACAAGTGCCACATCATTTTAGGTAGTCATGCACAGACCATGCTAGCTGAAAATATAAACCCTTAAATATAGTCATGATGGGTATGCATTTGCATCATCGGAGAGAACGAGATGGAAACCGAGGACCAGAGAGAGATGACAATGTGATCAGAGAATTTTTAATGTTTGCCAAGTTTCAAGGTTATGAAGCTGTTTTTGTTGCTATGTGTTGTTAAGGAAAAACTGTGTGAAACGTTAGAAGCAGAAAGGGAAAAGTTTTCAGTTCGAGTTAAAGAATTTACTTCTAGCTATGGATTCAGTGGAAAAGGACCACATGTGAGGGAACTGTCGGCAAGACAGGAGATTCAAAAGCTAATCGAAAGTCAAGAGGAACTTCAGTCAGGTAGCAAGGCAGCTTTTTGCTACTGGCAGATCCAGAGGGGTCCAAGGTCTTATTTCTCGATGACATTTTCTTTATTTCACTAGTTTTTTAGCTGACCTTTTATAGTCTTCCACTTTCATCATGATCTTTTCTCTCTACAAGTTTATTAGGAAACCCTCATCATAGCCAGCTCGAAGAGCCAACTCAATGGCGTGCCTCCAGATTTAGACAGGGCCATGGGCTGATTGGCCTCGTGATCTGTCTTTGCTTGATGCTTAAGTTTGCTGAGACTATAAATATCAACTTTAACAAATTTATTTACCCCAGGGTTATATGAACTTTAAAGAAGTTATTTACCCCAGCTTACCTATACTTGTTGGTCACTCTGGAACAGTCTGCCATGTGACCTGCCACATGAGCTTCTTGCCCTTTCTTTGCCTGTATTTTGCCAGTGATTGAAGACCATTTCTGTTAGATCGTGGTCTTGTGTTATCCGATCGGGAGCACTTCTGAGTAGCTTTCTTGAAGAGGTGCTATTACAGTTACATTACGATACTGCTTTTGTCAACCGTGCTGTATTGCTTTTGATTAGAAGTTCTTTACAAAAAATTTTGATACACACTTTCACACTATATATGGGTGATACACCTTCTGGATTCACTTTTTGGATTCACATTGAAGGTCATCAACAAGTTAATTACTTATACTTTGTGTGTAATTATATAATCTTTGTCTGTCTACATTAAGGGCAACAAATTTGCATGATGCATCATCCCCCACCCAGTTTAGATGCCGCTGCTAAAATGTGCCAAAACATATGAATTACTAATAGATTATCCGCTGGAAAAACTGTTTCAGAACTGAGAAAGATTTATGAGCAGGAGAAGGACAAACAAAAGACAGTTGGAGACAAACAGTGCAGTGAACAAAAGCGGAACCAACTTCGAGGTACAGGTACTTTATGTATCATCATTTATTCATTCAAATTTCTCATGTAGATGGCTTGATTATTTTTCAGTGATGCTCTAGAAGTTTGAGATTAGATTAGAGGATATTACATAGACAGTGACTAACTAGTTGCTTTGTTAGATAAAATAAAAATATTTGCAGTCAAAAGTATTTTTCTTTTTCATTAGTTTCTGCTTCAGTCCAAGATCCAAGGGACTTTAGAACCAGGTGCTATGAGTTTGTGTGCACATTATGTGTTAGGACTGTCAAGAAGTTTTTATGTTCTCTGAGTGATTGCTTATTAGAAATTCTTTAGCATTTACCCTTTTGCAGATATGCAAAAGCAGCACAAGGATCTTGTTCAACTTACAGAGAAAATGGAACTAGAAAAGCAGCATATTTCGGAATTTCCCCAAGCTGATCCAGAATTTAAGAAGTAAGTCTGATTTTTAGAACACTCCTCCAACTTTATTTGCTGATTTTGATCTTAGCATAATATGGCACAGTTTGTTTGTTGCTTAGCCATGAACTGGTACAGCAGTCCACAAAACAATTATCCCCGATCAAAGAAAATTTCAGCATCTGAAAATTATTTAGCAATATAACCAAGGTTGAGACGTTCTCGCAAGTAGCTTTGTAATATCTGAAATACAGTACATGCACATACCAGATGCCATCTTGGTATTGTTGATAAAATATTGGCAGGCACAGTGAAGTTAACCTTCGAACTGCTTTGCTATATGTATGGGTGATACACCTTCTGGTGCCTGCTCTGCCTTCTATTCTTTCAGGATTAGCCAGTGAGCACCAACACAGGTTGAGGGGTTAAAACAGGCATCCTGTGGTAGGATTACTGTGGGCCTGTTTACAACTCAGGCAAATGATCTAGTCCAAATATTGCTGCTAACCCTTAACTGTTCCTTCTTATAAGGAAATTGATTGATCTTAATGTCATCTAATCTAATGACTTGTTTAGCACCCTTATCTTAATGCTCAAGGTATCAACTGATGGTCACTTCAAGTGAGACCTAGTTGAAAATCATAATCTGTTGGGAGAAGAAGAAGAGCAGTCCCTTAAGCTGGACCCGGGGGCAGACATTGATATAGTGTAAACAACTTCGTTTATCATATGAGGGAGGGCGGCCCCTGACCTCTCCCTCGCCTCTGACCTCTCCCTCGCCCCTGACCTTCCCACTGACATTGTACAGTCAGTGTATTGTGGCTACAAGTTTGCTTCGAGGCACGTGTGGAGCAGAGATCGCAAAACAAATTTCCGCCTTGGCAGGAATTTGAACCTTTGACCTTTCTATTGATAACACAGCACACTAACCACCAGACTATCGCGCACCACAAGTTGGGGGAAGCTTGGTCGAAATCCAAGAGGTCAGGAAAGCTGGAAGTCAGGCTATGGTGAGTAAGCAAGTTGAAACGGACGAGTCTCGAGTTTGGACTTGAATGACGTTAAAGAACTAACCGAATGCACAGAACTGGGCAGTGATTTTGAACAATGCCCTGCAGATGCAAAGTAAAATGTTTGATTTATGAGCGAGTACATAAATAACTGCAGCAGATGGAAGCACAAGTGTCAACACGTCTGAAATCAATGACTCCTGCTGTGCGTTTTTGTCAGGCTTCAAGATGAAGTGAAGGCCAGTCAGGATGTAAATCTGGAATCGAGATGCAAAGCACTTCGGCTACAATTACAGCAACTTCAGCAGCAGCACTGGCAGCATCAGCTACAGCGCAAGAAGAAGGCATCTCAGCAGCAGCAGCAGCAACAACAACAACAACAAAAAGCAATGCCATCAGTCTTTGGCCCGAAGATAGAAAGTGACACTTTACATGACAAGAGATTCTACAGCATCATTGACCCCAGCAAGTAGGGGCAAGGTAGGGCGCTTGCCCCTCACAGATTTCACACCTGAACAATTTCACACACAGCTTGGACAACATGTACTTTTTTATCTTTTGCCCCTCCTGCACATGTTTCTGTGGACGCTGATGTTTGGCAGATGTGAAAGGCTTTAAAAAGCCCTACATAAGTGGTTTATCTGATTAAATATAACGAATTTATCATTTGAGCTGTTATCTAGTCTAACCAAAATCAGTTGATGGACCAACTTAAAATATCCGAATTTGTGTCTGTCATCAGACAGCCAAATCTTAAACAGGTGAGTATAAATATAGCATCACTCGACTTCTTGGCTTGACCATAGATTTATCAACTTGGTATTTAACTTAACAAAGCATTTGACACTTGCAGATTTGAGTAGTTGCAAGTAAATCATCTGGTGTCCTGATCACAGATTTTGAGACATTTCAGTGAAATCATCTACACTGGTGAAGAAATTGATAAACATCTGTTTCAACTTCCTTTTACCACAGATTGACTTTTGGTTTCTAGCCGGAT
Source organism: Norana najaformis (assembly GCA_964023275.1). NCBI lineage: Eukaryota > Metazoa > Annelida > Clitellata > Crassiclitellata > Hormogastridae > Norana > Norana najaformis. The sequence continues at coordinate 17,834,962 of OZ029925.1, forward strand.
TTTGACTGAGCTTTGATCGGCAGATCCTGGTTTTCGACTCCAGTTTAATTTGAAGTGACCATCAACTGATGCCTTTTGCATTACGATATCATGACGGCGCTATGTAGAAGATAGATTAGGTAGATTAGATGGATGTAATGTAGTGGTTCTTGACTGGTTTAACTGAGGCTCCCCAAACTTTACCTTAAAGTTTTGAAGCAAAATTATTAATGAAGATCAATGGCGTCAGCATGGTTTTGAGGGTGTGGGCCTTTGGCGGGTCTAGAAGATTTGCAATGAGATGGTGCCAAGTACCAGTAAGCTTGGTCTATTTATTTCTTAGTTTTTATTTGCGGATTGCACAAACACGAAGCCAGAGGACCTTATTCCTGTATACTCCAACTATCGTACTCGTATACACGATATCAATATGCGCGATTCAGTATCTACAACATACTTCAGTGTCTACAACATACCCTAGATCGAGCACGCTGGTTAACGTATTCATACTGTGGTAGTTGACGTCCGCGGCCTCTGACGCATATGGTTCGATTTTGTTTTTACTGGCAAACACGATGTAGTTCGCACGCTCCATTTGTTTTCTAAATCAATATAATGGCCACGTTCATAAATTCAATTGAATCGAATTTAATTGGATTGGTCAATTGATGACTCCAGATGTCATCCTGCAAATAAACGACTTCATGCGTTCCGTTCTTAAAATCTGCTCTGCACGCCTACTCGCTTATGTTCCAGACCCGAAACGGAGTATACCCCCAGAATACTCCGAGCATTCTGTGTATGTACGTGGAGCACGCCCGGATATACCCGGGAAATGGTTGCAGCTTGTCTGCTTTGATGCAGTGGGAGTTGGTCTTCCATATGCGAAGTTTTGCGAAGCGTCGTTTGAGTGTAATAGAGTCTGCCTTATTTTGAGCGTTATTCTGTTATCTGTTAGCACATTATGTTAATTAGTATTAGAGTAAGTCTTGTTCGACGACGTGACTGAGCGAAGTTTATCTTGTTTTTCTATCACTGGTGCAGCGTGACACGTGACCATAGCTGCTGGGTAGTTATACTTTTTCGCTATCTGGCTGTCTTTTAGTCCTTTGGTAACCGGCTAGCCGTTTTTAAAGGGACCACGACAGGTGAAAAATGACTTGCGGAAACTTATAGGTGGGTAAGTCACTTAATGAATTCCAGAAGGGAGCAAATGCCTCATCTTGTTGACCTCTGTGTAGACTTCCGTGTCACAGTCGTTATCTCGAAAATTTAAGTAAACAGTGTCCACGAGTGCTGCATCAAGTCATAGAGGTTGTCCAGAGATACTGTATTAATCTAAGCTAATCTAATCTAGAGACTTCTATAGCGCCGTTATCATAATGCCCAAGACATCAGTCGATGATCGCTTCAAGTCAGAATTGCCATCCAAAATCATAATATATTGGAGAATCAGTAGGTCAGAAAACCAGAAGCCAGGGTACACGGTGGTTAAGCAAGTTGAATTGTATCTGTAATTGTAATGACGACAATTTGTATAGCATTATAAGTAGCAGGCTACTTCTAGGGTGCTTTACAAAGTCAAAAGTCAGCCCAAGTACTAAGCGTTGTGCAGTAAATAAAATTTCAGCTGTTTTTAAAGAGGTTGACACTTTTGGACTCCTGAATGGATGCCGGAAGGCTGTTCCAGGCATGCGGACCAGCGACCCAAAAGGCCCGTTCACCCATTCTAGTCTTAGTTGCCAGTACAAAAACTGGCAGACTTTGATGATCGCAGTCGCAGTTGGTTGAGGTCTTCAGATAGCCGCCTGATGCTGTCCGCAAGATAGTGTGGTAACAGATGAGTATCAAAAACAAGACCTGGTTGTTGAGAGACCAGAAAGTGAAGAAGGTAGAGGAGCTGTTACAGTGGGTTGTATTAGCTTGAGAGAAATGGGAGGGTGACAGATTAGATGAGTTGGGACATTAGTTTTAAATGGAAAGCTTGAGATATGGTTGATAGAGGGGCTTGAGACAAGTGACACTGGGTGAACTACAAGGTGGGGAATGGAGAATTTGTGCGATTCCAATGGGAGATAATTCCAGAGGTGAGGTGGATTATGGGATATGGTTCGATCAGAGAAATTCAGATGAGTAGTAGTATCTAGGGGAATGGGCAAGAGTGAAGTAAGAGGGCAATCAGGTAAAGCTGGGTGGTTGGATTAGGAACAGTCTATGAAGATCAGTGGGTTGGAAGCATTATAGAAAGTTATATGGTACTGAAAGAATTTTGAATTGAATGCATTGCTTAGGGAATTGTTTTCTGAAAACATTTTGGACGAAAGCTCTGAATAAACATTTTTGTTATAGTTTGTTCGAGGAGGCTTGAAAACTCATTTGTTGATGGATACTCAGAAGAACCTGAGGCAAGACTTCTCCAGTTACAACGTTGAACTGCGTCGAAGACCACGTACAAAAACACGGCTTCGAGTTCGTGCTCTTCCCTTGGACACTGGATCTGTACTGTTGAGTATGCATTCCAGTTCTTTGATTGCCAAAGAGCATGATTTGACAAACAGATCTTTAACAACTGGACAGCTGGTGCCTTTAGGTCTGCATTCCAGTTTTCTGGCCCCAGGTTTGTCTGCTCTTACATCTGACACTGTGTCGTCATTACTGCCAAGAGAGTTCCAGCCTTGTTCGAAAAGAAAAAGGCGGTATGTCTCGTCGAGCAGCCAGTCTTCAAGCTCAGGATCAATAAAGGCTTATGCAGGGGCAAAATTTACCAGCCCACCATCTCCAAAATTACTGCCCCTTCCTCCGTTGCACTGGAGGTTGGGCTTGGGTGTTTCCTCTGGGTCTTCTGACAGCAGGAGCTACTGCATGGAGATGACAAATGCTATCAAAAGCTTACTTCAGATCTAAAGGTTTGTTGTGGTCGAAAGTAACTGTTGCTGTGAAAACTTCTGAAATACGTGTTATGGGTTTCTTTATTTAAACTTATAGCATTTTTTATGTTTCAGGAATTTGACAAATTTTAAATGTTATCAAAAGTCGGCTTCAGTTTGGGATTTCTTGGAATTTTTTTTGCAGAAATGCAACACAAAATCCAATATTATGGGAGAATTGAAGTTTTTTTTAAATGCCATACATAGTGCATATATATATTATGTGTATGACTGTGCATTTGTACATTAGGTAGTTTTGGCTTGTTTGTGGTTTAATGGACCAGGGGCCATAATTTATGTTTTGCACAGTTGTTTGCAGTTCAAGTCAAACTGGGAACTTTTCTAGGCATTTGTAACGTGGAACAAAAACAAAGATTGATATCGAAAATTTTTTATTTCAACAAATTGATTGGAAAATACTGACAGCGGAGTTGTTATTACTTCCTCTCTAGGTTACATCTTTTAAACAAAAATCTTTTATAAAAGCAGTATCAGTTAAATTATTACAATTATGTGCTTTTCTAAATGTGTGTTTCATAAATGCTTCTTAAAATTATTGTGATTTAAAATGTTATTATCATGACCAGCCACAAGTCTTTCAGTTACCTGTAAAATGCAGGCATAGTTTATGCCTGGAACAAATGCAGTGTTCAGTTACTGCATAGCTTTGTTTTTTTGAAGGCGTTGTTTATTCTGTTTGCTTGGAAAACCATTTATAAATATCTCCATGCCTTTAAATGAAAAAACTTGAATGTAAGTTTAAATGGTGTAAACTATGGTTTAAGTGAGTAAATATTTTTCTTATGTTCAGAAACTGCTGATGATGTGTTTTAAAACATTTGTGATACAGTTTTGCTCAGGAAGCTGGACTGCATATTTTGTTGAATAACATCACATTTTTCATTACAGTTAAAAAATACAGATAAAAATGAGCTTTATTTAATGGCTAAACCTATTTGTAATTCAAGCTATAGCATTTGCCTGAGGAACATGTGATATGTATAGTATTATGGTATTTTGCGATTTTAATGATCAGTTTTCTTTCTTTTTGCATTTGTGATGTTTTGTTTTGTAAAAGTGTTTCTAGTCCTTAGCTTTTTTAGACTGTAAATGTGATTTGCAATCATGCACTGGTTATGGTGCACTCTTTACTTAAGTGCATTTTCTTTTACTTCAGCAATAAAATACCAAAAAAACGTTTGATGGAGTTAGTTTTGTGCTGTAAATAGTTACACTGTGTAAATAGTCGTGCTGTAGAGGTAAGGCATTTCCAACTTTTTGTTTCCTGTGGCCAGTCATGTGGCATTTAGTTTTGTAATTATTTTTGTGGAGCCAATCATAATTGCACATTTATGTAGCGCCTTTGATGGGGAGGCTTCTCAGAGGTGCTGAGAGGCATGCTGGCTTGGTGGGCTGAGTTTGCATGCAGCACCATTTTTCATGGTTTGAAAGAAGGTTTTTATTCAGAGTATTGATAAATATTTGTCATGGATATTATTGAAGACTTATTGCTCTGCTGTTTTTTTGTATTAGTTTGCAGACTGTACAAAAATGAAGTTGTTTCTTCAGATAAATATTTCCCGTGTAGGCTTTCATATCACATGCACAGGTGCTTCCTGTTGGCACACAGTTTTTGATTTTTAAGTCTGTGCCTCTGCTGTGAGGATATAAATGTGTTAGTCTCAAATAGAACTGGATTTGACCTGAGCCACAATTATTTGAGATGCAGAGTTACTGACAATTTGGTGTTTTTCTTTAAAAATCTTGGTCATTTAATGTTGCATGAGACATGAATCCTGCTGGTTGCCTTGGTGAAAAGGTTTTGGCCTTGGCATTGTGTAAGTGAATATACTGTGGTAATGTCTCCATGGGGTCAGTTTAGTTTGGATCTTTTTAATATCATCAGTTTGCTTGATGTCTGCATCAGAACCTGCTTATAAGATGCTTCATTGTAACAAAAATTCTGATATAGTGCGGTATGTATCCCATATTTAATTCCACTTTAAAATGGAACCTCATTATTATGATGTGTTGTTACTACATGTTACATGATATTGCATCAAAAGGTAAGTGTAACTAAGAGGTTCAGACATGTTTGTATAATCAGAGTATGTTTCATTTGTGTGTTCCAGTTATGTATGTATTTTTTATATGTTTATTATAGGTATTTTTATTAGTAAGCATCCAGGAAGCATCCCAGGAACCAGGTAATAAATTGGTTAGGGAGGTGTTTGATGTTAAGCAACTGATCTCTGCAGATGCTGTCTGAAGGTTCAATGAAAGTAGATTGCGCCAAGGAACTGGGTTGGCCCTGAATAAATATTGTATGTATGTGTCTATGTACAGTATGTATGTGTGTATCTGAACATCTGTATGGTGCCTTTTAAGAAACCTCATCTGGGCACTGTAAAAGGAATGTTACTTGGGCAAAGTCAAGACATTTGAGTAAGGCAGACATCTTGAATTATGTTACACAGCCTTGCAATGTCCAAGAGGACAAGGCAGTATGTTGTCTATATGGGGCTCATTGAAATTGAGTTGTTCTTATGCCTGTGATGCTGATAATTACATTAGAGCTTACTTATAACATGAATTCTTATATAGCGCGATCAGGGACAGTTATCAGAAATTTGGTTCAGTTTTAGAAAATGTTATAACACAACCTTGTTACAATGCAGTTCGTGGTGTGGCTGGTAAAGATGGTGTTATAACGAGTTTCTGTTGCATGTGCTGTTTGTTTTGGGTAGATTTTGCCGATAAAAGTGACGCAAAATCAGTAGCACTTAATCCGAAGATTTTGGATATGAGCATGTGGAGTTAATGCTGTGCAGTGCCTTTTTTGCATATTTCTGCCTTTCTGTTTCCAACCACTAGATGTGACTTGAGTGTTAGTTGGAAAGTAAAACAGTGGCAAGTCCTACGATGTATTGCACCTGGAGAAGTTGGAAAGTAAGACTGTGACCACTCCAGTGAGGAACTGATCCTTCTTCCTGGATTTTTACTGAGAAGTTGAACATCCCTTCATTGTCACTTTTTAAATTTACAGTCTAGAATGTTTAGGTTTGCCACATGCCCAAGACTGCCTGAAAACAAAATTTTAATTTAATGCCTGAGAACAGTCAGTAAAAATATCTCTTTTCACTGATGTTGAACTTGGTGACATCCTTTGCAATCTTTAGTCAAATTATTTATTCCGCAATGTCTTGGCATGTTTTTGCGACCTGCAGTGGATATTTTAGAACTTACATTAAGTTGTATATTATGTTGTACTTTACTATTACGTTATTGATGTTGGGCGTGACTTTAGAAGCTTGGTGCAGCAAAACTGTGATGCGATAATGATGATTTAAGGCAGACTTTGCTGTGGAACTTTTAGTTAGTTTTAACTTTATGATGCCATTGCAGTGAAGTCCTGTGTTTAACTGTGATCATGTTTAAACATTTGAGGCCTGTTTAGATATTGATTTTCCAGAATTTAATGCCACCAGAAATCTGTAAATAGGTGAGCTTATGGTGATCAAAATCAAGTCAATTAATTTTTCCAGAGCTGTTGATTTGTATTTTTAAACTTTAACACTGTATAATTTTAATTTATGAAATCTTTGTCAGAATGATAGAAGTGTTTTGATTTAAAATTTTGTTTCCATTTTGTAGGAAATAGCCAGAGAAAGTGGAAATTATTTTAGATTGTGACTGGTGTATAGAGTGTTTGAAGTGTTAACTCAGATCTGTGTGCAGGTTATTTATTGAATCTGAGCAAATCTTGATGATGGGCCTGAAGCCGTCTATCGACAGAGATAAGAAGTTATTGTTTGCATAGATCAAAAGTCATTGTTTGCACAAACTGTTAATGCCAGCTGACATTGTTTGCGCATGATCATTATTTACAAGGGGTTGAAGTCATTGTTTACCATAACTGTTTATGCAGGCAGAAGTTATTGCTGAAGTGTGGCAGAAGTCATTATTTACGAAGGATTGAGGTGAAGACAGCACCGCTGAGGATTAATTTGAGTAGTTGTGAGAAATGCAGTAACCTGCACGGTATGGAATTTTGTGAATTGTGAATGGAAAATAGCATTTATTCTGTGTGTACGGATTTTCCACTGATGCATTCAGTGAGAATGTGCATTCACCCGTGCAAATCAATAAATGAGTGACATATTTTAATATAATATTAAGATTGAACAATCACAAATTTGGTGCTGTTTAGTTGAAGTAAGTAAGAAGTGAGAAGCCTGCTGGAAATTTCACAAACATGAAGACTCAGTATTGTTACTTGAATAATTTTTACGTTTTTTTTTGTGTTTCGTTTTTTAAATATTTAGTTTCATGTGATAAGACTTTTTGATAAGACTGATGACTATTTGGATCAATAACGAGGCCTGGGAAGACTTAAACTCAAAACCGTTTTAACTGTTTCAAAATTTAGACATACAAGAATTCTATTTTGCATTTGAGCAAAATTATTTGTAGTATTGTGGATGGATCACAAAGAAAGGCACACACTCCTGATACGTTGTTGAGGCAAATAGCATTGACTGGTATTTACTTTTTTGTAGCTTACCAGCGACCTTCCAAATTGGTTGTTTCACCATGGCCTATCCTTGATGGCGGTGTGTGGACTTTCAGTTTACAATGTTACAGCTAAGTATTTTATCTGCTTAATTTTTATGCTGTGTGGATTGTTTTTACATTTAATTGTCGAGGATTTTGTTCTGTGTTTGTGCAGCCTTGTATTCATGTTTCGTGGCTGTTTTTAAGGCCCTGCCATGGCTGCGCTCTGATGACAGAATATGAACAGATCTTGAGGTTGAGACAGAATAGTTTTAAAACATGCGTAAACTTTCGATTATATTTTTAAGCTTAAGTGATAATTTGAATTTCTTTTGTATGCATTTAAGAGAATGCAGAAGTTCCATGTAACAGTTGTAACGTATTTGAAATTGGAATTGTGTTTCTTACATATCGTCTTGTAACGTGCTGCGTTTATTATTGGAACATGTTACTTTATATGAAAGAAGTTGTAATACGGTGTGTTTGTGGTGTTGATACCACATTTAATTAGACTTTGTAAGGTAGCATCATTTGAGTTTCTGGATGCACCATTTTCATTTGTTTCATTTTAATTTTGCATGTTTCTAAATTTTTGGATGTACAAGCACAACTCAGAATAAGGGTACACAATATGTTTTATTTTTACTGTTGTAATTTTCAGTTGCTATTTTGCAAAAAAGGTAGTGTGAAACATGAGTTCTGACAGTATGGTGAAATTACGTGAAATTCTTTCTCTTTTAGTCCTTGATAAAATTGTGACTGACTAGAAGTTACTGCTTTGTGGCTGCTTCAGTTTATAGCATTGCTTGCAAAGGTCAGCCTAGCACCTGCCTGCTGAAGCCGACAGTAGCAATTACACGCTATGACAAAAGGGTAAAAGTACAAAAGTATAAATTTATGCCTTCTGTTTCACATACTTCATCTGGTTTTTGTATAATGCAAACATTACTTTACTGTATTAGAAGCAAGGGCCTGGATAGATTTGTGGTCAAGTTGTAAGAATGAGGCACCCTACCACCAAGTACCGTGTTCAAATCCTGGCATGGAAATGCATCAAGACAATGGGCCACCAATTTGGTATTGCAGCCGTTGGTGTTTCTGCATTTCTGTCGTGTTTTAGCTCGGCCATAAAATCGAAAGCCTGTTGCTTTTGAGCTGTGTGAAGCAGCGACCGTTTTCAAATGTGCCCATATTATTAATTAAGCTGTGACATTTAACTTTAACAGTTATTCTCAGTTTGTCTGCATAACATTTATGCTAACAACTATTGCTGTTTAAAGCATGAGAGTTTTGAAGTCAAGCCTGGATTGTATCCAGACTGAGACTCTGTGAAAAAAGTTCATCTGGTAAAAATGCGGTGATCAGATTAGCTGCAGTCATGACTATTTTAACCATGAGACTAGGTTATTCTATAGAACAGAAACTCAATAATGTCTTGCGATTTTTGAGTTTGTGCAAATTTGATTTTAAAATTCTACCTGCGTTTTTACTTGATATTTGTGAATGCTTATACTTTGTGATATGATACTTTGCACCTCATGTGAGAGAATAAAACTGTAGTTATTCCATAGTTTGGATTTCAAATTGCACTCTCTAGTTTGTGACAGTACGTATGATGTATATTACTATTAAAAATGTTGTGAATGCAAATTCTCAAACCTTCCTTATGACGGTCATTGTGTAAGGAGCTTGAGCCAGTCCTTCACAGACAGTAGGTTAGCTGATGCATCGTGATTAGATAGTGATGCTATAAAAATACAGCAAAAACTAAAAACTCGTAGCGTCATGTTAATGTTGTGTGTCGCACGGCAGCCTGTTTAGTAGTGCATTAGGTCTGTACCAGAACGATAGCCCGTCTGAGCCTGTCGCACCGCTCTCTGTAGCAACCCTGAACATTGTTTGTGAAGACTTGTTCCATAACTGAGCAGAAGTTGTTACTGGGGAGCAAGTGTGAAGTAAAGTGCGACACATTGACCACGTGACCAGGACCTTAGTATTCATCCATTGCCGGCTCAGGGGGCAACAGCAGGAAATGAATGCCTCCCCTACTTGCCACTACATGGAAGCTTTATTATGTTATTGTCCATGTCTGTTCGGCATTTGGTAACGACTGAGACCTATCTTTTTCAAATCACATTCCCAGAGACTAATTCCATGCTTATGCCGACTGATTCTGGGCCAATGTGGCATGCACAAGTTTCACCAAAGTGACAATGGATTGATCTCTTTCACTTTACTTAAGTTTTTAGGTTATATTAGAAACATAGTTGGGCATAAAACCATTTTATTTCTATAGAAATTATTTGATCTTGCCTCCGATTTATAGACATTGTTACAAGCAGCAATGCCTATACATTCCAGCATTCGTGTACACCATCAGTCCATAGGCAAATTTAGCATTCTATGCGAAATGGCAATCTAGCAGCAATGTTAGCATTCCGTAGGCTGCCGTAACAATTACTTTTGAGTCGGCTAAAAAGTTCACCTTAGTGCTTTAGGCTTCACACAGAAGATCAATATAGAATTTAAAAAAGCCAGACAGATACTGAAGCTGGCCACTGAAAACCTCTAGAAACATCTGCACTGCAGCAAAGCAAAATCACTGGAACAGAAATATACAAGAATCACTAGAACTCGCCGACCAGAAGCCACGTTGCTACATCGCACAACACCAAGAAGTAGGCAGAACTATTTAAAAGAACGCAATAATGTACAGTCAAAAGGATTAAGTTTGATAATGTAATTTGTAAAGAATTATGATACAAAGCAGGATTGGCATCATAACACTGTTTACTGAAGTCTTGTCAACAACTGTTCAGTTTGCTCTGTGCTTTTCATCATTTGTCTGCCACATGATCACATGGAATTAATGGTTTTGGCGATGATGTCAACGCACTCCTGTATCTGGGCTACTGTGATGACAAGGGGAGGCGCAAGTCGGATCTTGTCTCCGTGAGTTGGCTTGGCAAGTAGTCCGTTGTCTCGAAGTCGCATGCACACATCCCAAGCATCGTATTCTGCAACAGACAAAATAGTGCATTTCTTCGGGTGCATGCACTCCACTTTTTGAAAGAATAAAGTCTAACCTAATCTGACAGCTATACACTGTAATTTTTGTTGAAAATATAATAGACAAGGCAATTTATATAGCATTAAACAGAGACATAAACCAAACACTGGCAAGTCTTCAATTTTTGGTAGTGCACAAGAGAAAGTGTTGGATAAGCATTCTGAAAAATTAGAGCTCTTAATCTGAACCTGATCGACAAAGAGATCTGGTACAGTTAACAGAAGTGAGCAAGTATGTAAGTCTAGAATCAGCCACCAAGAAAACCAAGCCCTGTTCTATTCACTGCACCTACCTCAATGGCTTAGCACTTCGACTTAAGCCTGTGAATATTAAAAAGTTACAATTTCTTACAGATGTAGGTCTCTTGCAGATACCTGGTACTTTACAGAAACTGCAAGTTAAAAGTTTACCATGATTATGACCCAGTCTAAGTCACAGTGTCTAGGGGTCATGAATGTTTACGAGTATACATTGAGTATAAAGTGGTGCACGTTCTGAGGCTGCCATCAATGAAATCTCCATAACAAATCTGGTTAAGATGAATATTACATCACTTGGTCAAATGCATAATAATCAACGCATACAACTTCAAATTTGTGCAATAGCCCGTCTCATAGGGCAATCATACTAAAACTGAAAACAAAACACAACACAGAATAAAAATATGCAAAGAACTCATTTTAACCCATTTTATGCCTACTTGCCTTCTGAACATGTTTCTTGCAAGTTAACTTTTTCGACTTAACGCTTCTCTTGGGCGCAGTCACAAATGGTTTCCTATGACCACATTGTTTTGTTGAATGGCATGTTTTACACTTCTTTTTGCATCATTTTCATTCACACCAGAAACAACAGTTAACTAGGATTTGTTAAAAAATTAGTGGTTACCTAGTGATGAATTTTATCTGGGATATACCTTGGTTACCTTACCTTAACTGTGCATGGCAGCTGCTATTGTATATATTAAACATGGTTGACATACTTTCATCAATGATGATTGCATTGAGGAGACCTTTGCCTCGCACAGACTTGATGACATTGCCAGGCAGTCTTGAGAGCGCCTGGCGAAACATTTCTCCAAGATAATCTGCATTCTGTGCCAATTTCTCTTCTTCAAGAACCTAGGAGAAAACCAGCAAACCATTCATGAGGTCAGTTCGCTGCTTCAGAGGTAAGTAATCTAAAATCTGACAACTTGTATACAGTTGTTTCGAGGACATCAGTTGGCGTTTCCTTCTACACAAAATTGCATTCCAGAAACCAAAATTATTACTAGAAATCATTATACACTGAACATTTATTTATTCATTCTGTTTCCTGCCCAAAATTAAATAGTTTTAATAACATTTAAAATCATTTTAAAATGAAATTAAAATTTTTCCATGGTTAAATATTTGTTTTCTTTTTCTCGATAAAAATTCATCAAAATCCCAACTAACTCTGGCTGGCACAAATTATTTTGAACTGAAACAGTTTTTGATTGTGTAAAAATGCTACCAATCAAAATGTAAACAACCCATATTTTTTAATTTACCATGTTTACAAATGTAGTTTGAGAAGCAAATCAGCAGTAGAAACAAAAAAAAAAAACGATAATAACATAATAATAATATTAATAATCTAAGAAGTACTTGAAGCTCACCCTCAGAGCTTCAAGCGCAACACGGCAACCAAGGGGATTACCACCGAATGTTGATCCATGCTCACCCGGCTTGATCTGGAGCATGACATGATCATCTGCTAACACTGCTGACACCTGGTGACCAGACAATCAAATAATAATCACATCAAGTAGCCAAAAGAACAAACAAAATTTGTACGTAGCAAAACTCACATCCATTAATCGACTAGATCCTGCAACGGAACCACTGCACTGCAGAAATTTCTTCACAGATAAATTTCTTCTAAAATGTTTACTGTTAATTACTGCTTTTTGCTAATTATAAGAAATGAAATGGTTTTAGCTTCACAAAATTTGCTGCAAAGTTGCGACTTTCAACTTGTCTGAGTACACTTAAGTAACCAGGAAATGGCTTTCTAGAAAGAACTTCTGAACTAACCTGTCTAAATCAGATCAGGTCCTAAGCTGTTCCGATACACACCATTACATTCCACAACTTTTACTAACAACTAAGTTTATGAATAATTATAAAATTAAAATAGTTTTCTATAGTGTACTTACCGGATACATTCCTCCAGCAAGAGCTTTGCCAAGCATAACGATGTCCGGTCTTACTAACTCGTGGTCTACACAAAGCCGCCTACACAAATACAAACAGCCTTACTTTAACCAATGAATTAAAATTATTTTAGATAAATACTCATTTAAACCATGCACAGTTAAAGCCATCCCTGTTTCCTATATAAGGCACTGCTTATCTTACATCTTGCAAGTTGCAACAACCAGCAACAGCTTATGTTGGTAAAAGCCAATATCCTAAATTTCTCAGCACCACACAAAAGCTGCATCAGGGAAATCAGCTTATTCACCGGTGCCACATCAGACGAAGTCTGCAAGAGCCAGGTTCTTTGGTCAGTTTTGGTGACAAACATAAGTTTAATGGAGTGACAGCGCTACAGAGGCGGCCATCTGACCTGACATCAGCTGCTGTAACTACTTTTCCAATGCTCATAGAGCCACACAAGGACCGTTGACTGTCAGCCAAAGCCGGTACCAGTTCTACTGCCTGGAGACAGGGCACACAATATTCTAATTAATGAAAATACCGAGCAATGTGCAGGATAGTGTTCACGTATCATGTGACAAGGTAGTCTGTTCGGTAGCGTGCAGGGTCCATAATCCAACGATTGTGGGTTCAAGCCTGCTGGATCAGATTCCTTGTTATGGCCCTACACAAGTTGTTTGGGCAGATGTAGAACTTCAGATTCAGATTAATTGATCGTGTGTGCATAACAAATGCAAACAAAATTTTAAATGTCTAATTGTTCATCCTCAAAACAAAAGAAAATTACACAGCAAGACATATTTAGTTTGACACATTACAGTTTTCAGTCCTTGTGTTCCTGAAAGTGGGAAAGCAACCAACCTTCCAGTGCGGCCAAGGCCTGTCTGCACCTCGTCAGCAATGAAGAGAACGTTGTTCTTGGTGCAGATCTCACGAACACCTTTGAGGTATCCAGGATCTGGAACAACAACGCCTGCCTCGCCCTGGATTGGTTCAACCATGAATGATGCGACCAGTGGATCCTGTGTTACTTCCTATTCAACAATGAATAGAAGCTGTCTAACAGATCTACTGCACAAATTACTACATAATTAGTACATTACTAATTACTATATACTTGTATATGAAAGAACTTTCGCCACAGAAGCGACTCTTCCAGTCATATGAACATTTTTTGTCTTTGCAGCTAAGTGTTTGTTAATTAATGAACTTCAACAGTTCCTAGGCCAGTACAGACAGTACTTTTGCAAGATACTTAAAAGCACTACATTAAGTGCTAAACACATGCACGTACACACATATATGCATACATACATATATACAAATATACAGTATATAGTAATTGTATACATCAAGCCTGACCTAGCATGCCTGTGAGATTCTTAAAAGGCGCTATATAAATAGCCAGATAAATACATATGCATATACATAAATAAATACACTTAGACACGCAAACAAGCATGCCTAAACCAAACAGAATCAGAATCCAACCTTCAAAAATTATCCGAGTCAGGTATTCTTCTGGATTTTTCTTAATAAAACTGTGTTTGCTGCTCATAATCACAAATGTCATTTCCTACTTCTATCCTCAAACAGTCACTCCGAATATTTTATACTTATTGCCCCTTTCAAGTACACAAAATATCAACTCAGTACTCCAGAACTTACCTCAACTCTGGAGTTTTGAACTTCATATTCCAATTACTCAAAACTGAAAACCATATGTCGTCTATGGGAACGTGTTAGTCTCATGCTCCCGTAAGACGATGCAGGTACAAATGCTCAATTGTGCACTGTATCGCCCTTCTGAAACACTCTTCCACTAAAATTATGCACTTTTCCACCACAGACAGCTCAAGAAACATTTTTGGTCTATCTTAAGTCGCACCTTTTAAGATTTGTTAGATAGCCATATTTTAACGCCTCCATAACAGGCAACCCACGTGCATGCATACATCCGCACCTCAGATTTAGGTGTATTGACATAATAAATAAATCTTTGAAATTGTTGTTAGTTCAGTAATGATAACTTGTCATGCAGCTGTTTGTTCCAAATGCTGCTCTTCATATTGATTCATTTTTTAAATCTCAAGGGATCATATCCTGGGGGAAAATAATTTTAAAAATAATAATGATAATCCACTTACATCCAGTGCATTCAGATCATTGTAGGGAATGTTGATGAAGCCAGGCATGAACGGACCAAAGCCGTCGAAGCTGCTTGGGTCAGTGGAGCTGGAAATAGCGGACAGGGTGCGACCCCAGAAATTGCCTTCGGCAAAGACATGCTTTGCCTGATACTTTGGAATGCCTTTGACGTTGTAGGCCCACTTTCGGGCCAATTTGCAAGCGGTTTCTCCACTTTCAACACCTACAATGAAGCAAAACCATTTGAACGGTTTTCCCACACATTCCAAAAGTGCAAGTCACTCAGATCTAAATGGTCTATATATATTTATGTATATTATATATGTGTGTATGTGAATATATTTACATAAATATATATTTATGTATGTATGTATCAAGACACTAAATAAAACACCTTTTAGGTACACCCCTGTTTCCTCTTATCTCTCTTTCTGCTCCAATCCCAAACACCACCCACCACAGCTGCCATGCTGTTTCTGCCTGACTTTTGAATCTTGACCTGAAACTGAACCCTTTTGCCTATCGATTTTGTTTTGACTGAGCACCTGTGAATAAGCTGGTCCTCGTGACATGGCTTTCGTTCAGCGCTGTAGAAATCTTGGAATTACTATTACGCTTACTCATACATGACTATCTAAGCGATTTAAACGAGTGCATTTTACAATAGTTTGAAAATAATAGGCTGAGTCAAATGCAACATTACATATCTGCTATCAGATAAACTTATTGTTCTAAATTTAACATCACTCGGGCTAGCTAGGAACACCTTTGAACGAGCGCTATAAAAGTGCTTAGTAACACACATACACAGGCTTATCTACATACCCACATAACTTTGGTAAACAAGAGCATATGTCAAGGCTCTTCAAGAGTGAACAAAAAACTTAGCAGAAACGTGTCAATACTTTAAAAAACTCTTCAAAACAAGCAGCTGGAGCGGAAACGTGTCAATACTTTAAAAACTCTTCTAACAAACAGCTGGTAATCATTGATGCATTAAAGTTAATAAAATTGACGTTTGACGTCGCTGCTGGCGTACATCAAAACAGCCATCGCCGATAAAAGTGACGCAAAAACAACTGCAGCAAACGCTAAAAAGCTCGATATAAGTTGCGTCGTTACCGTGAAAGTAAATCTGCAAAGTAATAGTAGTTTCCAATGTTTAACGAAATCTTATGGCATCAAAGGCCGTAGAAGTCAATTGGAAAACATTTTGTACAGTTTTCACTGTTTTCACTGTTTTTTAAACGGTTTTGCAAACGTTCTGATGAAATATTATGAGCTCCATCCGTTAAATACGAAAATAATTATTACTTCTTGACCCCAGCTCCCCAATCTCCTCCTCCTCGTCGTCAACATCATCGTTATTACCACCAAATCAAAAGCTTAAATCTGGGAGCTACAAATCGCACCTTTGCACTTTAGTGCCAATTTAGTGTTACAATTTTGTGTTACAGTAATGCTACAATAATATTTAAAGTATTTTAAATGTATTATAATTTGTTGATCATTCTCTATTTGCCAGTCTGCAGGAGACTGCCATTGGAGACCTTCTCTATTATACATACGGTAAGCATCATGATTTCTTATACATACAATCTTGTCATTCATTTGGAACATCATATAGGCTAACAAGAGAGCACTTTCATTAGGTAAGCTTACCTAACAACACTACCAAAATGCACAGACACATGCATATGTATGTATGTACACACACATGCATACATAGATTGATACATACATGTAGGTTATAAGTCACTATATTTCTAAAATGATTAACCTGTATTCATTGGTAGGACTTTATCGTATCCAAACAGGCGTGATACAAACTCTTCATATTCGCCAAGAATGCTGCTGTAGAAGGCTCGTGATGTTAGCGCCAGGGTTCCAGCCTGTTCCTGAAGCGCACGGACAATGCGTGGGTGACAGTGACCCTGGTTGACAGCGCTGTAGGCGCTCAGGAAATCGTAGTAACGGTTACCGTCGACATCCCACACAAAAACCCCTGCAAAAGGTTTAACAACATACCCTCACTGATCACTGTACAAACCACAACTGATCTGGATGTATGTGTATGTATATTCATGCAGGTATGTATCCATGCAGGCACATATGTATATATGTATGTATATATGTAAGTACACATGTATATACTGTATGTAGTTATCTATATAATATATACATACCTACATATATAATGCTCTAGGCATCAACTGATAGCCACCTCAAGCAAAACCATAGTCAAAATTATAATCTGTTGAAGAAGTGCAATCAAAATCATAAGGGTCTGGGAAACCGGAAGTCAGGCTATAATGGATAAACAAGTTGAAACAGATGAGTCTTAATTAGGTTTCAAATGATAAAGTATTCGCCTCATTGAGTCAAATAAAACTGTAAAAGAATCACGTATGGCCTTTACAAGTCAGTAAATTCTTGGGCAGCTTGTCCAGAGGAGAACGCTAAAGCCCACATTAAGCAAAGAACCTAATCTAAGCTATACGGCACTTAAGACACTTATTGATGGCTGCTTCGAATTGCAATCGCAGGCCATAGTCCAAGAACTGTTGGCACTGAATGGTCTGCTGATATGCCAAATTTTCTCCCTATGACACCGTATAATTAAGTCTGAGAAGTTGTTTCTAAGTGGCGCTACATAAATGCACAATTGCGTCAACGCTACGTCATAATCACATGGGTTAGAGCGTCATACCTTGAGCCTTGCACAGGGCAACGGGAAGCGGGTGGTAGTTGTGGGCACCGAATTTATCCTCGCGGGCGAACACGGCCTCTGCCTCACTGCTCTCTTGGCCGACCGCGGCTGCCGTCACGTGACGAGGGGCCGTCGATCCAGAACAATAGCGCGCACCTGCCACCTGCAGAGTTCCTCTTGCGAAACGAGACAACATCTTCGGTTATCACTAGGGTAGATATCTTCAAAACACCTACAACAAAAGACAGCAAAAGGTAAGCAAGGTAATGTACTAGGACAGGAAAAGGTGAGGTAAGGCGATCTACACAGTGGAGGCGTATCTAGTCACAGTAGTGCCAGGAAACAGCAGACACTACTGTAGCCAGAACGCAGGTAGACATCAACTATAACGAGAAATTCATGTGGCATTTTAAAGTAGGACTAATTAGCCAAAAGTTGTCTGGTGATAGGCAACTATGAATGTGCTTTGCCACCATACAGTTTATGCCTGCGAGAGTGCTAGCCACACTAGTGCTTGATCTTATCAGACATCTCTATGATAATAGCTTTAGACGCGTACGTTCGTAGTCTGGCTGTACGCATACGAAGGTGAACGCTGCAAAACTATTCGGCGAATAACATGAGAACAAAAGCGTTGTTTAGAATAAGCTTCATGCTGGGATAAAGGTCTCGATATCGGACCAGTTTTTGCTTTCATGGCCCGCAGCAAACGGGGAGCAGCGCGAGGATTCTCCCCACGCGGAACATTTTGCCGAACTAGCGCGCCGGTGTCTTGCGCGAGCGAGGCTGTAGTACGGTTAACCGTGTAGATAGATGGGCATTAAAAGTGCGTCACCTTTTACCTCTTCAAACTTTCCGTTCCAAGCGTTCCACAGATCGCAGACAACTTCTAGGCCAAATTGCTTTATCGGTCGATTCTAGGCCTGTGTATTACCTTCAGTAAGTCTACTGTGCATATAGGTCTAGATAACAGATCAGTAGTAGGTCCACGTACAACAGAAAAAACCGTTCGTTGGCTTAGTTCGAAAGGTTTCAAACGAAATCAAAGACAAGCGAGACTTCAGTCTGATCAGGGCATAAGGTTAAAGGGCCTATTGCTGAATAAACGGCCTATGCGTGTCTACATCCTTCCCGTAGCGTGCGTTAAATGCGCTCCAGAAATTCCAGCGACTTATCTAAGTCTCGAAGAAATCAATATCGCGTCCCAGTATTTTTCCACGATTGCGTCCAGACAATTGCGCAGTCAGGCTTTTCTAAAGGCGGCCGTACAGCGACGCGATCAGCTCCAATTTTTCCATGCGGGTCAGACGGACCCGGTTGGATCGGGTCGGTACAAGTTGCAAATTTTTGTCGGTCGATAGCCAATCGGAAAAATACCTCCAGTCTAAAGTCTCATCGAGTCGGATCGAATCAACTCGGTGCCTGGAGGTTTTATCTGGTCGGTGCATTATACCCAGTTCCTCTAGTTTCCTGAGCTGCACACATATATATATATATATATATATATATATATATATATATATATATATACATATAGATATATATAGATATATATATATATGTTATTGGCTACAATAAGAAAGAAATGGACTGGACACATACTGAGAGGCGATTCCCTTCTGAGAAATATCATAGACGGAAGAATGGAAGGAAATGCAACAGGAAGACAGAGGACGATCGTTTCCAACCGAGTTTTCTGCTACCGTTCACTGGTCCGACCGAAAAATCGGATCAGTGTACGGCCGCCTTTAACAGACGCTCGTAACGCTAAGACTTGGTGCACGTCGCTGCCGTTGCTGGTCTTATAATTATGCGCCGCATAATCAGTTCATTCGCCGTAGGTGTTTGCTGAAAGGTTCTCTCGGCATGGGGTAGAGCAACCGCGGCTCTCCATCTGATTTCCGTTACGCCCGAGAGACAGAATCGGTTCAAAACACTTCCCCATACAACAAGTACACAACGCCTTTTGTGTACTCAGTCAACCGTAGACCGACGTGTATGGGCCTACATCTGTATAGCCTCTGTACTTTCGAATAAATTTTTAAGATTCGAAAGTGACGCACATAGGAATATAATTGCAAGCTTAGACGTATGTAGGTTTTCGATAGCTTACAGGGTATTGTCAGTAGGGATATTAGAGGAATACTAGACCCCCCACCTTTGTGAAGAAAACGCTCGAAACGCTTGCTATATAAGCTTATCACTAACTAATTCAGGTGCTGCCGCTGCCGCTATTGAAATGATAATCTATATTTATGAATCATTATGTGGAACAGAAGAGACTTTGGAAGGTCCGGAGGGGCACGTCTCCCTGCGTCCAGGGTTAGAAAACCAGTGCAAAGAACAAAGACTGTGCGCAAGGGAGGCTCAAGGAGAGCTACTCGTGTCATGCCAGCTATCCCTAAACTCAGACTGGAGGGATTTTGAGGAAAGGAATTTATATCCCACATATACAGGCTATAGTTTTGCCTCTGATCTGAATATAACAAATTTCTCGAATCATAATGAGCAAAGAAGTTACTAATCGTCCGTGTCTATAAAGGCGCGATGTTCTGCGAGTACTACTAGGCGCTATATCAAGTGTCTACACACACACACACACATATATATATATATATATATATACATACACATACATAAGTCCTAAGACGACAAAGGACTAATCTTATAGTCAAGGATATGAGGTCCATTAATACTTTAAGAAATCAGAGCCAAATTGGCGAAGTATAGTTTACCGTTTACATCAACTAACGCTGCGGTGAAGTAAAGTAATCGTTCTTGTAACACGCCTAAACAATCGTTCTTATTACACACCCCAACTGACACTCTGCAGCGGAGTAGTTCCAGATTAAATGATCTTCTGGCTGAAGCGCAGACACAGCTGCAATCTAACAGTCGGGCAAAGTTTCCTATGACGTACGAGGTACACAGCTCGACAACAAACTGACTATTATCACATGATGCACCTGGGTCTGAACCCTGCCGCAGAGGCGACAGTCACACGCATTGGTAGATCGCCGCTGTGCACTCAAACGCAGATCAATACAGGTTAACAGTCTAACCAAACAACTTACCGATCAGTTAGAGCGACTGCGAAGTTCTGGTGAACTTACTGACCAGACTCAAATGATATATGTGCGCCGGGTCAACGCTTGACCGCTTATCACAAACACCCTGTAAAGCTCAACCGGTCTGGATAAGTGCGTCACCGCAGGGCTTAGACTGACACGTCTGATAGTGGAATCTTTCGACATCCATCCATAAAACTATCACCTTTGATGCGAGTAAACATGAAGGTATCATCGTTGACGATTGTAAACATACGAGTGCCTCTCAAACTGTTTGAACAAATTCTGTCTGTTCGATGGTCCACCCTGATAACTCATCGGGAGACCGGTTGCTCGCGTCTGGATGGTACACTAGTATATGCCCAAACTTGTGCGCGATAGGGTTCGCAATAAAGGGCCAAGGCCCGAAGAAGACATGATAACCCAGACACTTATGCTATATCGATCAACCGTAAAATATTCGTGTCTTTTCAGTGGTTGGCCATCTCCCTGGAACAGTCTCCCTCTGGATCCACGTGTTCTCCTAGCCAGGATTGTTTCAAGAGTGGTATGTGCCATTCACCACACTTAAGCAATTCTTTTTCGCCAAAGAGGGGCTGATCATGTATCTGAGCGCACATCTCCAAGAGGTACTGTATGAAAGCTCTACCCGCAGCGCTCGTCGGCAAGAAGCTGGCCACACTACATTTCGGAGTATACACTATCCCAGTGCATGTACATGTCACAAGACAGACTGTCAATCATGAGGCGGCCTAAATCTGAGCGGGAGTTATCAAAACCTCTACAGATGTAATTAAGGCCACGTACAATCATAAAAGTCAAAGGCAACAACACAATAATTTACACGCCTCTATAGAAACTCTTCAGAAAAATGGTCCTGAGGTCGAACGATCGTTCGGCTGAGGCGCAAACACGACCACAGCAATCCCACAACAATTAAAGGACTTTTTAAAGGGCCAAAACTCGCTCTGGAACGCATTTACCGACCAAATATGGATGGAGAGCTGAGCAGGCGCCATGTGGCGCGGTAATCCACATATGGCTACCGACACAAGTACTAATCCGACTTAAATAAATGTAAAAATACACGGTGTTCTACAGCGACCGTATGCTCGACCCTGCTCATGTTTTCAATAAATTAATCAGGTGAGATCCTTTCGTTTGAATGGGCGCCACGCCATTTAAGGTCTCCGTGTACGGACTGCGCTAGCCCGAGATTAAAATCTCTGAAATTCAAATCTGTGGCGGGGCACTGTAGCCGAATGGTTAGACCGCTAGGCTTGTAAGGCGATGAGTACGGGTTCGAGCCTCCCTTGAGACGGTTATTGAGCAAATCCTTCGTTCACACTTGCTCAGCGCCATCGATTGATGCTTAGTCATTAGATAGCGACGCTTCATAAATGCAGGAATAATAATGAAATAAGCCACAACCAGGACGCGAACGGGTATCCTCACGCTCACGCTTAGAGGCGCCTTACCAGTAGTTCCATTGTTTAACGACATCTTATAGCATCAAAGGCCGTTGACGTCGATGGCAAATAAAACAGTACAGTTTTCACTGTTTTGTGTGGGTTGGAATAATCACTAAGTCTACCGCCGCCCTATCAACAGTTTTTCAACCATCGTTGACTTCTGTCTTACGGGAATAGAACTCCCAACCCTCCGGTAAATTCAACTCGAGCTACATTAAGATATTTTTTGGATTTAAGAAATAAAACAGTAATTATCATTACAAATAATAATTTATTACGCGCGCAAGGACAGACGGCAGAGAACAGTCGTAAACTGTGAATTTAACTTTACAACGCAGCTGAAGTTTGTCAGCTCTTGTGCCTTTGAACTATTCTCTACACACGCTCGCATCAGTAAAACTCTCCGAGATTGCCAGACCGCTGTGAGAATCTGTGTGCAAACTTCTCTAATGTAACTAGCTCACCTAACGCCGAGCATCTGTGCACTAGTTCTGCAAAAGTTCCTTCTGGAGAAAATTCCATGTTGATCCTAATTAGATACTTAAGCATCTTTGTTCGTTCCTGTCATTCGCCAGATGGCGCCGACGTTATATTTCGTCTTTTCTAAATTTACTAGCTGAAGAGCTGCTTTCTCCATGTTAACCTACCCTTAGCGTTACCATTATTATCGATTCACTATCTAGGCTTACTGGCCTTGGTTAGCTACCTTGGTTAATGCGTAAGCCAAGGAGCCTCTGAGCGTGAGGTCGCCGGTTCGCGTCCCGGTCATGGCTTATTTAAGAAAGTTGATTCTCGGGATAGCACGGTCCGTACACAAGGGCGTCCATTCAAACGGGCAGCGGTGGTGAAGGATCTCACCCGATTAATTCATCGAAAAATGAGCAGGGTCGAGGCATACGGTCGCTTTACAAAATGGTGTATATTTACATTTAGGCCTACATTTAGGTCAGATAGGCCTAATTGAACTCATTAAGAGTCGTCGACGGTGGGATATCATGTTCACCCTAACAAAGATCACGCGATTTTCATTCTAATTATGAGTAGGATAAACGACAATAGGCAAACAGACTAGGGCGCTTTCAAGTTTCAACCACATGACCGCGTTTTGGGACTCAGCAGCGCAGCCTGAAGAGGACGAGGCCATCTGTTTTACAATGTATGAATTATATTAGTACATACGTTGGAAAACACTTATGTACGCGTATGTGAGCATATGTAAGCCTATGCATGCCTTATGTATGACCGTGTAACCGAATTCCTTAATCCATAACCTACTGATGCCACTAAATTTTGTCGCAGTTGCAATAACATTTGCAAATCGACGGCTCACTTTAATGTATGCATATATAAATACACACATACGCACATATATATATATACATATAGATATATACCCCTACTTATACATGTATTATGTAGGTGTGTCCTTGTATGTATAAACACACTGGCATAGTGATGCGTTTCATGTTGATGCGATGTAAACAGTTACAAGGTCAGCTTTCATCCGGGTATCTGCTGCGACCAATCAGGGCTTCACAAGCGGCTGTTCCACTTCTAGGACGCGCGTCGTCACGTGGCCTGCGCCTCATCCAATCAACGGAGGAACTCAGACGCGCATGCCCATAAATACTTCTGACTGCAGCTGCAGCTAGTAAGGGAAATTACTTCCACGCGGTAATAAAATAAACTCAGCAGCTAATTTTAGAATTTACAGTTGACGTGTGTGTTAAATTTGATGCGACGTAAACATGTTGGTCATAAATTTTACTCCTTATAACCTTCATAACCATAGCCAGCCGAGTTTTCCATGTAAGTCTGTAATAGAAAAAGGATGACACAGTTTTGGGTGTAGGTCTAGGTCTGTATGTGCGGGCCTG
Organism: Norana najaformis; assembly: GCA_964023275.1. Classification (NCBI taxonomy): domain Eukaryota; kingdom Metazoa; phylum Annelida; class Clitellata; order Crassiclitellata; family Hormogastridae; genus Norana; species Norana najaformis. Next base: position 17,858,953 of record OZ029925.1, read on the forward strand.
TAAAAGGCGTCCTTTCTTAGACTGCCTTATCTTGTATTGTCGTATCTTATCCATGCATACATCTGCATCAAATCCAGATAAAGCTGCACATCAGGAATGGTTTCTTATTCAGCTGATAAGAATGAATCACTGATAAGAATGACTCATTAGATAAGAATGAATCATTAAATAAGAATGACTTATTAGATAAGAAGGTATCAACAGACAAGAAGGTACCAACAGGTGTCAGCAGATAAGATGGTATCATCAACCGATAAGGGGTCGCCCCATAAAGAATGTCGGCAAAAAAGACCTACTTTGAACCCCTCCCTCCCCTTTTTCTGCATTTGGAATTATTCTCCCCACCCCTTGGGGACGTTCGCACTCCTACCGAGTACTAAGGCCTAGGTTGGACTATTCTGTTGATCTTGCACAGCCAACGGTGCTACGGGGTTGGGTATTTTCCTATTGCCGTATCCAGCAAAGGAACTCTAATAAGATCCAGCGCAATACAGACTGTCTCCTGTTTGACTTAGGTTAGTGTTTACGGCACAGGCTGTACTTAAAATTAATTACTGTATACACCAAAGTTAGACGACGTCCACATTAGGCAAAGCCCCCTTTCCCGCATTTGAGTGACCCTTTCCTCCCCTCTTTATGGACGTCTTTTATGGACGACCCCTAAGAAGATACCACAAATTCATACATGACCAAACATTCCTGAATGAAGTATTTATTCAGCGCCCAGTATTAAAAAAGAAAGGTTAGATACGGCGCTGATTCCAGGTTAAATCTACGCGCCAGCTTGAATCATCTGGTTCTGGGTCAAAGATGTGTCAAAGGTCAGGCCAGGCGGGAAGACAGACAGTTTAGCAGCGGCCAAAGGTGAATTAAGTACGTTATTCTGTCTCGTAAGCCGTAAGTACAGAAGATGGTCTGCCTACCGCTCGATACGACTGACGACGCATTTCTTTGTTGTAGATTTCCAGCACGCGACTACCTCTTGCGGCGATTTTTCCACACATGCTCCGCCCCTTTCGTCTTAGCGGCGCACGTGATCACTGGTCCGCTGTCATCGTTGCATCGTAACCTCAACGACTTCAAAATCATGTCGCGAAAAGAAATGGTTCTAATCTAATCTAGAAACTTCTATACTGCCATTATCATAAGGCACAAGTTGACGGTCAAAGGGCAGATCCAGAGCCCCAATCCGGTCATGGCCCCATCTGAGTTTAAGGGGAAACCGTTGAGGTGCCTGTTTTTGCCCCACTCTGGTTAGGGTTGCCTGCAAAATTTGTAAAGTAAGTCATAAAATCCGAGAAAATAAAAACTCGTTAAAACAGAAGAACCCACATCATATTTATAAACTTCTGGAACCGTCACTGTTGAACCAGGCACAATCTAAGAGGATCATAGGCTTTTGATTAGTCTGACCTTTCGGATAGCTGCCTCGAACGGCTGTACAGCGTGTGGCACAAAACCGCAGTTCATTCAGGCGATTTTGCAAGTCTTCACTCTCCGCTTGGCTAAAATACGTCTCAGGACTGTTAATTCCGTATAAGGGCCTACGTGTAAAACAAAATGGCCGCCCTATATTGCGACAGGAAACAGAGCGCAGCAGGCCTAGATGAAGTTATCCAACAAGAAACAAGTAAGTAATAATTAAGTAACCATTCTGACGACTTGAGCAGCGCCATAAAAACAGTTTAACCAGATTTTACTTTGTTTTAGTTTTATATTACTTGAGTTTCAAGTTACATATTCGGTACCAAATGGCATATTACTTATTACAAAACATGGAGGACAAGTGAATACGTACCAAAAGCAAATTAAAAAACAAGTTGCAAATTGTTTCTAACGTATTTGAAAGATTTTCTGTGGCGTAGCTCATTTCGCAACGAAACCAATTTCCTATATGCATGTCGTTCAACTGTCTTTTAATTTAATTATTGTAAAAATAAAAGTAATTTTTAAAAAACTCGAGTTGCTCTTGAATTATCGATTTCTTAATTATGACTGTTTCTTGTTAGACAGCACCCGATAGGCCTGCGACACTCTATTTCTATCGCAATCTAGGGTGGCCATATTGTTTACAAGTGAGCGGAGCATAGACATCTTGATTATTAATATGCATGATGTCTATGGAGCGGAGTTATCATAATTCAAACGTATTTTAGCCCGGTATTTTTTGAATTGGCGAAATAGAAGGTGATGGTCAAGATGACTAGCTGTCAAGCCCATATTTATAAAAGTTTCATATACCCATTGTCAAAATTCGTTCACTTAAACGCTTATGTATATAGGACTGCTCGCGATAAAACCGTTGCATAATTTGTGTTATTTATAATTTGCATTTATTATTTGGTGGAAAGTTTTACAGACGCGCAATGGAAAAAAACAGCGAAATAAAAAAACAGCGAATCAATGACTTTAACGTACATATGGCGCGCTCGCTTGCGCGTAAGCTCATGACGCGATACGGAGACAGTTAAGGCTGTCTCAAAATATTTGCACACCTACAGGGAAAATCCACGCTCATTTTCAAATTTGAATCTCACCAACAGTCAGTCCTATAAGAAACAATCTCTTACCTTCTGACTTGAAATTTAGGACACAAGAGATTTGCCTATTTCGTTGCAGACAACCACGCGTGTGTGCTACAGCAGCACTATATATGCTCTATAATGTGGCATTCGCAGAGCGCCTTTCCGATTGGCTAAACCCAATTCGTGTTTTAGTTGTGTGTGGTCAAGGTTGTATGACGTAATTTCGTGTAATTCGTTGAAAACAATGAACTCGCACCCAGTGAAGTAATATTCGGCTTCCAGTGGTAGGCGTTCTGCAATAACTCATGGACCCCTTAGTATATCGTAATCATAATTAATCTCAAGATTTCTACAGCGCCCAAGGAAAGCTAAATCACGGGAACCAGCTTATTCACAGGCACTCAGTCAAAACAAAATCGATAGGCAAAAAAGTTCGGTTCAAGATCAAGATCCAGGAGTCAGGCAGGCACAGTCACAAGGCTACGGTGGATGGTGCTTGAAATTAAACCGAGACGAGAGATAAGGGGAAGAAGAATCAGGATAAGATTTGTGGAAAAGTAATGTTTTCAGTTTTGAGTGAAAGTCCAGCGCAGAAATTGCAAGAGGTGGTGTTGGTGAGTTCGTATCATAATCCCGAGATTTCTACAGGGCCCAGCTAAAGCCACGTCGCGGGGACCAGCTTATTCATAGGCGCTTAGTCAAAACAAAATCGATAGGCAAAAAGAGATCGGTTCCAGGTCAAGATCCAAAAGGCAGAGAGCGTGGCAGCTCCAGTGGGTGATGTTTGGGATTGGAGTGGAAACAGAGATAAGAGGAAGAAGGGGAGTCCGTACACCATCTGTGAAAGAGGAATGTTTTCAGTTTTGAGTGAAAGATCAATGCAAAAATTGCAAGTGGTGGAGCAAAGACGAGTTTGTATGATGGATGAGATAACTGTCGCAGATAATTATAATGGGCTAAGCCATAAACTGGCCATCCTTAAATGAATTCATCGGATGCGATGGCATAGTTAAATAAATTAATATAATCACGACTCGTGAATTCCATACTAAATGCATAACTAGTACCAGCTTTGAATATGATACCACCGCGTGCGATTGTCTCTACTTAGATTCGCTAGCGGCATATTAAATTTTATTTATTCCCGAATTGAGAAGACGGTCGCTGTTTTGTCAGAAACGTTAACAACAACTTTGAGTTATGTTTTAATGATCTGCTATAAAGCGAAAACCGTCGATAATCCAGTACACAGTTACGCTGTAATAAACACTGCAGTAAAATAGCGCAAGTGACTTCAGTGACCATAATATCGGCAACATTTCTTGCATAAATTAGCAACTGATGACGGCACTTGATCTAATTTACATGATCTAATTTACGCAGTGTGGCATGTTTTACTAACATAGCAGAGGAGCTGATGACCGTAGAAGTGTTTAGACGTGGTTAATATTTGTGACTTATATAGGGTTTCGCTACCTATAGGATGGTTCCTTGGTGTAGATCGATTAATCATTTTATTTTAATGCCGCATTAAAAGGCCACTTGTTCACTATGCTCTGGGTAGGACAGACAGGAACATGTATGCTTTATGTCTAGGAGTTAGTACGAGTCGGTGTATGATACGTATGGAGGCAAGGGCGGACTCAGGATTTCAACAAAGGGGGACCACATGGCGAGGTCTGCACCTATACGGCAGTCTGTTGGGGGGACAGGCTGCCGAGCGGGGGTCAAAGCGCATGCCTCTGGTCAGAGACGAAGCTGGGTGTTTTGTCTTACAAAGTATGCTGGTTTAGCCATAGCCAATGTACTAAGAGCCAACATTACGTGGATGTAGGAAATCAGAGTCCAGATTACTTTTACAGGTCTATTCTTTGCCGTTCTCGTATTTTTTTTAAACGCTGTAACCGACGGGGAGAGAGGCATCACCACCGCTGCCCGTTTGAATAGGCTGCCTTAGGAGGCCTGTAAGTTTTGCTTGTGCTTGTAAGTTAACAACGCTATTAGGCCTACATAGCTTAAATCGATCTAACAACAATTCGACCAGCCTAGATTAACTGACTGTATAATTACAGCAATTTGTACGTAGTAAAAATTGGCATGTGCGGCATGTAAGAAATTGTAGGCTATAAGTAGTACTTCACTATTCGAGTAATTGGTGACACAAGTACTCGGCAAGTAGCTTGACGAATATGCGGGTTCGCGCCCGTTTTCAGTCAGTTAACTGCCTCATTATTTGTAAAGAAAAAACCAAACTGATGTCCACGGATAAAGGAACGTCGCATTGCTTTTAAAAAACTTGTTTGGCAATGCACACAATCGGCCACATACTCGTAGCTTCTACACCAAAAGTTTTCCTTAAAAATTAAGCAACTATTTATGCGTGCTGTCTTTTCTCTTAGGTAAATCATATTTGTTGACAGTCATAGTTGCAACGACGCACATTATTATGAACAATACTTATTATTATAGCTAGTTTGGCTGTAACTGGAGGAACGCCATTGCATAAGTCTGTGTCAGCCCTAACCTTGCACATATGTAGGTCAAAGAGAGCCTATGTTTTTGTGGATAGATTTATTTAAGCATATATACATATACACACATGTAATATAATGTAGGCACCTATTTGATAGTCCTGTTTCCGCGGTTTTGAGAGGTTTTAAAAGGCGCTGTATAAAAGTCTCCCTGCCTCCCTCGCTCCCTGCCTCCCTGCCTCCCTGCCTCTCTCTCTCTCTCTCTCTCTCTCTCTCTCTCTCTCTCTCTCTCTCTCTCTCTCTCTCTCTCTCTCTCTCTCTCTCTCTCTGCCTCTCTCTGCCTCTCTCCGCCTCTATTTCCCTTCCTCTATCTCACGCATACTTAAATATATGTATGTAACCTATGTATGTATTAAGACACCTGATATAGCGCTTTGTAAGTGCCTCACAAAAGTGCTACATACATGCAAATGCATACAGACACATCCATACACGACAGTGTGGATACATATTTTTATATCTACATGTATTAGTTGCCTGCATGAGCAGGCCTGATTCTTTATAGGCTTCCCAAAAAACTCCATCGTAATTGTAAACTCGAAATTTCTAAAGCGCTACATAAAAGCTAAGCGCAGGGCACCAGCTTATTCACGAGCGCTGCGTCAAGTCAGTGGGGTTGTCCAAAGATGCCATGTCAAGAACCAAATCCAGTTGCTGGAAGACCAGAGAGAGAAGGGGGAAAGGAACTGTTAGGGTGGGTTGTGTTTAAGCTGAGAGAATTGGGAAGGCAGCGGATTCGATGGATCAGGATGGGATTTCTTGAAAAGTTGAGACTCCTTCGCATTCCTTCGATGCACACGGCTTTCTCTTCACGAGAAAATCATTATTTTCGATACTTATAAATCCTGTCGATCGTATCTTTCTTTCTGCCTGTTTGGTCCACCCTTAAATTACACGAGCCTTCCCGTGCATGCTCTACTTTTACTCGCAACTCTATTAGTAGAACAATAAAAAGGCTATTGAGTGATTTAAAAGTGGCGCCACAATCGGTCGGCCGGTCCAAGGGGCGATTTATAGGGGTACACGCGGATGGAGACTTCCACTCCCTAGTTCAGACTATCCCCCATATTAACACAAGCATAACATGACATAATAGCAAAACATAAAATAACAAAATGGGTTTTAACTTTAAGTGGTTCTGTGTTAGAACCACTCGACCGTCGCGGAACTGCGCTTTGCATGCTAGTAATGCAAATTCTAACTGACTTTATCACCAGTAATAGTAGTAATAGTAGTAAGCCAACATTTATAGCGCGCTTAAACAAAACTAGTCTTGCACGAAAGCGCGTAACATAAACTAAGTTAATCGTAACAAAGTCTAAATAAATGAGTTTTAAGTGCAGCTTTAAATGCGACTATCGTAGGTGAAGTTCGGATGGCGATTGGTAGCTTATTCCATTCTGTTGGTCCGGCGAGAGCGAACGCGCGGTTTCCAAACTTCCTGGTTGAGCGGGTGATAGCAGTGGATCCAGCAGTGGATCGGTAGAGCGAATTTAGTTTATCGAGAAATCTTTCCTTATCGTTAATGGGAATAGTCTTAAATAGTTGGGGAGTTCCCCAACAAATCGTTTTTTTTTGTTGTTGGGGGGCCCAAATTTTTCGCCAGTGTAGCCAGTCCCTTAGTGCACCTCGGGGTTCGAGGCAGTTATGGAAGGCTAACTGATTACTGATGGGAGCGGTATTAATACAGTTAATTCATGCTCACTGCTGTAATGTATTTTTAATAAGGAAAATACATCACAGAGCAAAAGGAATGGTCTACAACGGAAAGCACTACGTTTTCCCATCTAACCATTACAAATTTGTACTCTGGAAACACCAGAGCCCTCTGCCGCTGCATTCAAAAGCAGGCGCACATCATCAGCAGGAGAGGTTCTGCAGTTACGCAGTTGCCTAGGGCATGGAGGATTAGATAAGATAACTAGGGGTTCAAGTTCAAGTCTAAGGCCTCGTAGGACTGGTGACACCAGGCGACACCTGCAGAATATAATTGTGCAAATCATCATCGTTTGTCTCGGTACCTCTTGTTAGTCAGCCACCCATCTTTTGTCATTCTTGTCAACTTTTCAAACATGGTAATGGTAATGACGCTTTTCCTTCATTTTGTTCCCTCTTCTTGACTACTGTTCGCTGTCAAACCGATTATCTTCCAAAACGAAGAAAACTTAACTTACCGATCACCTTTCTTTCTACCAAACCACCACTGAATTACACTGCTATCACCAACATGCCATCAACTAGATTTTCAGACTTTCAAAATGACATTTGCTCCTCACGCCCTTCTGACTCTAATCTATCTGCGGATGCCCTCTCTCACCAACGCCAATCTGTTCTAACCGAACTGTTTGCTAAGCACGTTGCTCTTAAATCCAAAAGGGTTGCTTGTGACCCAAAGCTTTGGATAAACTCTAAAATTGCTGAAGCTAAAGGTCGATGTAGCAACTTGAACGCGCTTGGCGCTGCTCACGACTTCCCTTCTATCACGTGCGTTTCAGTGAACAGTGTAAAATTCTTCGTAATCGTAATCGTAATCTCGAGATTTCTACAGCGCTCAACGAAAGCTAAGTCGCGAGAACCAGCTTATTCACAGGCGCTCAGTCAAAACAAAATCGATAGGCAAAAGGGTCAAGATCCAGGAGTCAGGCACTCAGACAGTCGGACGGCTACGGTGGATGCTGTTTGAAATTGAAGCGAGAAGAGAGATAAGGGGAAGAGGAAGAATCAGGATAAGATTTATGGAAAAGAAATGTTTTCAGTCTTGAGTGAAAGACCTGGCAGAAACTGAAAGAGGTGAAGTGTTGGTGAGTTCGTATGATTGACCAGACAACTGTCGCAATTCTGGCGGGAGTTTATTCCAAAGGGGTGGGGCAGCTATGGCTATGGAGCGATTTCCAAATTTTAAGGATGAGGTGACGGGAGGGCGAAGAAGTGTTAGGACAGATGAGGAGCGGGTTGAACGGAGTGGTTGGATAGTAAATAATTGACGAAGATAGGAGGGTTGGGAGGATTGAAGTGTGTTGTAGGTGAGAGATAAGACTTTGTACTCTATTCGTTCTGGTATTTTAAGCCAGTGCAGTGATTTGAGAACAGGGGTGATGTGATGGTGTTTGGGGGTTTTGGTGACAGCACGTGCGAGAGCATTCTGGATACCTTGTAGGCGATTTATCTGGGTTGTGTCAATATTGAGGAAAAGTGAATTGCAGTAGTCAAGTTTTGCATGGACTATGGATGTGGCAATGATAGATGCGGTTTTGAAGTCAAGCATAGGACGGATTCTACGAAGATCGCGGATATGCATAAAGCAAGAGCGGGAAAGATGGGTGATATGATCAGAAAAAGTAAGGTTCTGGTCGAAAATAACACCTAAATTACGGACAGAGGAGTTAGTATTAAAGGTGTGGGTGGAGGCAGAGTCCAGGCTGAGGGAGATAGAGGGGTCAGGAATTTTCTTGAGCTGGTCACGTAGGCCTATAAGTATGAATTCAGTTTTAGATGGGTTCAGGCATAAGAGATTAGATGTCATCCAAGAGGAGATTTGTTTAACCACACAAAGAAGATGATCTGTAGATTCATTGAAACAATTTGGAGAGAAAGAGATGAATAGTTGGGTGTCATCAGCATAGAGGTGATGGTCAACGGAGGATGCTTTAATGAGTGAACTGAGTGGGGTAGTGTAGAGAATAAACAGAAGAGGTTCAAGAACGGAGCCTTGTGGAACTCCGCAAGTGAGAGGGCATGACTTAGAAGAGGCTTCCGAAATTTTAACAGAGAAAGAGCGGGAGGAGAGATAAGACTGTATCCATAGGAGAGCAGTGTCAGCAAAACCAAACCAGGTTGAAAGTCCGTGGAGTAAGATATTGTGATCTATGGTGTCGAAGGCTGCAGAGATATCGAGGAGACAGAGGCAAGAAACCTGTTGATGAGAAATGGCAGAAACAAGCTTGTTGTAGAGAGATGTCAGCAGAGTTTCGGTTGAGTGGCGTTTAGTAAAACCAGACTGGTGTGGGTTAATGAGTGAGTTAGAAGCTAAATAGTTATTGATTCGAGAGAGGACAATCCGTTCAGTTAATTTGGAGATGAAAGTCAGGTTAGAAACAGGCCGATAGTTTATCACGTGCGTTTCAGTGAACATGTAAAATTCTTCGTAATCTAGTTCCCAAGGCCAAATCCCCCCATCTCACAAACCTCCCTTTAGAAAACTCATCTTGCCCGAGGTCTCTTTGGAAGGCCTTCAATAACTTATCCCATAGGAAAACATCATGCACTTTAACCAAGACTTCCCGCCATACGCCTTAGCTGATGCTTTCATTAAATTCTTTGGTGAAAAGATACCCAACATTAGGCTGAAATTCTCTATTATTCCACTATCAAATGACTTTTCATCCTCTGATCGCCCTCAGCCTACTGTTGATTCTCTTACTACCGCAACCTTAGGTGAAATTTAAGTAAGCAAGTAAGTATTCTTTTATTAGCATGAGTCAAACGCCCACACTTTACAACAACGCACACAGCAATATAATAAATGACATGAACAATGTAAAATAGGGTCTGAATAGCAACTTGATAAAAAATTATGTTTAAATAGTTCAGAATACAGAGCCACAACTATTAGGACAATCTAGCAGAATTGATAAATTGATATACTGAAAAGTTACAATTTCTATATTTATACAGTGATCGAACGACAAAGGATCTTTGGTCATCTGGTCATTCATCTCCTGACAAACAGAACAAATTCCAAATCACCTTCTCAAAAGCTTCTTTGATATGGTTGGTATCAATATTTGGACATTAATCAATCAGTCGCTTGCTACGGGCTCCTTCCCAACATGTTTCTGCCATGCATGGGATACAATATTATATTAATAATATGGGCCTATTGATTGCGAAACTGACTTCAAGAATAGTTTTAAAACGTCAACGTTTAGCGGATTAAACTGTCGCCATGGGTTACAAACGTTTGCAGCGTTGTAACATCGTTTATGCACAATTACGACGACATCTTACGATTTGAAAATTTGTTAATAATTCTAATAAATTTTATTCTAGACATCTTTTAAAATTGAGTTTTGTCAACGATGGCGGCACCTATTATACTGATAATGGTCCGTCATGGGGAGAGCTCGTGGAACCAGGACAATAAGTTCTGTGGATGGTATGATGCTGACCTTGCTGAGACCGGAGTGGAAGAAGCAAAGTTTGCCGGAGAAGTAGGTTTAGTGAAGTAATATTAGGATAAACCCCCACATTTTTACTATGCTTGCAATCGGGCATAATAGTTAAAAATCTAAACGATGTTAAGCAAATAGCTATAAAGTCGTAGAATCTGAAAGCTATTACCGGTACTTCAGAAAGGTTAAACCAGAACTCATGCTGAAATTTTGTTGTGAAAGCCAAAACGTTGCAAGGCCATTACCAGTATAGCTCCGCATGTGGTTGCAGATATAACAAGCTGCGTAAACTTTTCAGTTTTAGCCAGTCAGTGACAATAAATCAGACTAATATGCCAGCTTAAACTTTTGAACAAGACAATCACACATGGAAAATGTAGGGCAGGCTCCTCTCCTAAGTTCTCCTAAGTGGCTTGTATTTTGAGGTCTCATGTATTGATGAGCATTCTGGTTTAAGGATCATTTAAGCTGAAAATATCAAGTCATTAGTATGGATAATTTTCAACTTAAATGTACGTGTATAAACATGTATTGAAGTACATGCATATACAAACTGGCATAGAGATTTTTAAAATTTCTGACTAAACTAAACCCTTTAAAAGTAAACTCTTGTTGGCAGGTTTGTGGTTTCTTTTGCAGAAAATCAAAGCATCAGGACTGAAGTTTGAAATTGCATTCACCAGCGTGCTGAAGAGAGCGATCAAGACGCTGTTCTACATTCAGGAGGGAACAGACCTGCACTGGGTCCCTGTTGTCAGGGATTGGCGACTGAATGAGCGAATGTATGGTAGTCTCCAAGGGCTTAACAAGGCAGAGACTGCAGCCAAGCATGGAGAAGAACAAGTTCAGGTATAATGGGTTGCAGGATGTGATTTATGGCTGTTGGCAGCAGTATTGGGAAGAAGCAAAATGTATGGGAACACACATCTTCAGTTGTGGATAGTCTAAACCAATGAGAAAAGTTCTCCAGTTTCCAAACAGATATGTATAGATGTATTTGTATGCATGTATGTATGTATGCATACATGTATATATGTGTATGTTTATGTATTTTTGTGACTAAAAGGCTATTTATCCATGTTTTCATGCATATATATGACAGTATAATTGCATATAACCGGATATGTATAAATATATTTATGTTTATGTATGTACGTATGTGTGTGTGAGTATTTATGTGTGTATATGTATATGTACATGCATGTGCATATTTATTTGCATATATGTGCATAAAGCTGGCCATTTATATAGCACCTGAAGGAACTGCTTCGAAGTTGAGCACATGTATGGTTCATTAACTGATCTAAAAGTTAGGCTGAAAAGTATGTTGAGCATTTGGTGAGATTAACTGTCTTACAGTATACATATGGTGTATTTTCAACTTCTCTTAAGACACACCCATTTAAATCTGTCAGATAGTCATGTGTCAGTACCATTTGATAGGCTCTTAAAAGGTGCTACATAAATGTTCGGATATGTACATGAATACATACATGAATACAACATACATACATACATACATACATTCATGCATACATATGTACAAACATAGGTACATGCATACACAGACACATATATACACATGTAAACAGGGTGACACGTGTGGTTGTTTTGTTTAGATCTGGCGCAGGTCTTATGACATTGCCCCGCCGCCTGTTGACGAGAAGAATCCACACTGGCCTGGCAACGATCCAAAATACAAGGTTCTTGAACCTCGTAAATTAGGCTTTTCATAAATTTTGCATTAAGGCACCTCCAGCTTCAGTCAAAAAGAGCTGAACAAAAAACATGCCCTAGATGTTGGAAAGCTTTGGGCTGCTGTTGATATTTTCCTTTGGCCAATGGCTGATGAAAACAACACACTTGATTTATACCGGTGATGTATTCACTCTCTGCTCTGCTAAAACTGAATACCGAATGATGTTTGGATTGGCTTATGCTCAGCTCATTTCCCATTTATATTCCGGAGCTAAGAAAATGAAAACTAAAATTGTGCACTGAGAATTTTGTTTTATTTTGGGAACATGGAATGAATATAACAGTCTGGAGGAATTTACTGATTGAATGTCAGGACAGACATGATTGTGTACTGTATATGATGTTTCACATAATTCTGGCACAGGAAAAGAGATGTTGCCAAAATTCATCTTATTTAATGTGATGCTTGAAAAATCTGTTGTATATGGGTTGGGGCAGTGTTGTCTCACTGAGGTTCTTGGGTGTAGTAACTGACCAGCAATATGATTGTCTAGATTATGTAACAGCCCCTGTTTCCATCACTGGAGTTGACTGCTACAATTTGCTGGTACTGGAAGTTAAATTGCTATTGAATCTTTATTGTAGGGATTGGATAAGAAGCTGATTCCAAAGACCGAATGTCTGAAGGATACAGTGGCTCGTGTTATCCCCTACTGGAATGAAACAATCGCTCCAGAGCTCAAGGTTGACTACATTTTTGTGTCTTTAGGAGTCATATGTGGAATGTGGGCTCAGTCTCTAGAACACTGATGTTGTTGGCACTGGCTGAGTTAAGGCTGGCCTTGACTAGGGTGGAGTTGGCAGTGTGAGGGGATTACCACGGACTATTATTTGGACGGCCAGGACGGTGTGTTTTTTTCATTGGCAATGATGCATTTGGCAAGTTACGGTACAATTGATTGGTTTTTAAGGAGGAGATGATGGATTGGCAATGACAGCTTTCATGTTATGGTTCTGTTGGCAGATGACGGAATTCGTTTAGTTTGTGAACTGGCTTGATTTAGTGAGTACCTGTTGTGGTGCTGGCAAATGGCAATGATAGTGTGTGTGCAAATGCCAGTGATAGTGTTGGCAAATGCCAGTGATAGTGTTGGCAAATGCCAGTGATAGTGTTGGCAAATGCCAGTGATAGTGTTGGCAAATGCCAGTGATAGTGTTGGCAAATGCCAGTGATAGTGTTGGCAAATGCCAGTGATAGTGTTGGCAAATGCCAGTGATAGTGTTGGCAAATGCCAGTGATAGTGTTGGCAAATGCCAGTGATAGTGTTGGCAAATGCCAGTGATAGTGTTGGCAAATGCCAGTGATAGTGTTGGCAAATGCCAGTGATAGTGTTGGCAAATGCCAGTGATAGTGTTGGCAAATGCCAGTGATAGTGTTGGCAAATGACAGCGGGCTTACTTTACTGTGTCGGTAAACAGCTGTGTTTTTCTTTTCACAGAAGGGAAAAGTGGTGCTGATTGCGGCCCATGGCAACTCCTTGAGAGCTATGTGCAAGTATCTGGACAATATATCGGACCAGGACATCATGAACCTCAATATTCCTACTGGTTAGCAGATTTTCAATCAAATTGAGAACCTCACTATAAGTGATTGTCATTGCTATACCAAAACACCGATATTTTTGTGAAACCTTTCCAACAATTTTAAATTCATTTAATAAAACTTTATGAACATATATCACAATGATACATTTTGATAAATTCACGTATATTGACCGCATGAAGCTTTCATTGATCAGGTTGTAAGCCATTTCATTTGGTAGTAGAGCCGTCACCTATAATAATTAAGAAGCAAAGTCTATCTTCCAAGAGCAGAGATTTACTAGAAAGATGGAAAGCTCTTCAAAGAACTGAACCCTCGGCATTGGGTTTTTACAGGTATGCCACTTGTCTATGAGCTTGACAAACAGCTGAAGCCCATCAAGCATTACTACATGGCGACGGATGAAGAGGTCAAGGCGGCCGTGGCCAAGGTGGCCGCACAGGGCAAGGCCAAACCGGAAGCATCTCAGCCGTCTTCGAAGGCAGCTGCTCCAGCCGGCAAAACAGCCGCCAAAAAGTGACGACCTGTACTACACCAGTGAAATCGAAAGTACTCGATGTTTTGATGGTCTGAATCAGTACCTTCTGAATGCTCTGAACACCTAGGAATTCACCCTATAAAACTAACTATTTTACGTTTTTATGCAAGGGTACACTGGGACATACATTACATTACATTCGGCATTTTTGGTGGAGAAAATTAATTTTTGAGCTCATCTAGTCACAACCAAATAAATATGTTGTGCATGTGCCTATAATAATCCTCTATATTGTTAGCACCTCTTTACATGAAACACTTTGGAGAATTTGAATACAGCACAGTAACTTTCAGATTTCAATTTTATTATGTTGTAGATGTTTTTCGACTAAATACATGCGTTGATAAACTGTGTAACACCGCATGTAACACCGATAAGTTGTGTAACACCGCATGTAGCACAGATAAACTGACACCGCATGTAACACCGATAGCTTTTGTAAGAAAATCTTCCAGCATTAGCCTCAACTTAACCTTTCGAATGTTGCTCAAATAAACATGACTAGCCTTTACAACTCTCGGTTTTGATTTCTACAATTCACCTGCATACATGAACTGAAGAATTTGAAATGTCTCACTTCAGGTGAGCCTCTGCACTTACAACCATGCATGTTTAACCACACAGTCCTAGCCTACGTATATCTGTTCGCTTGTGTGAAAGTTAGAATACTAATCATTTAGATTCTGCCCAAGCTTTCGCATCGGTGGATTTCAGCTTACGCTTTTGCTGTCTGCTACCGAAACTCATGGTTTAAACCGCTGGATAGACTAGGACTGTATACCCTTTGCACTCGTTAGCCTAGACCTAAAAGCCTGTTCTGTACGAAGCCTACCAACTATTGCGTAGTCAGCTAGAGCATCTGTTACGCCTCGCATTGATTTCGTGCAGGGCGAACCCGGATCGATAACCTGGCAGAGGTTTTATAGGGTAAATCACAAAAATTTGATCAATTAATTAACTGTTTTTGTGGCCTGCAGCGAATTATAGATACCGAAGACCGGAAAGTTTCGCTGTCTCACACCGATGACCAAACGTCATGGTGTAATGTAATAAATCTAATGCGACGTAATGTAAGGCACGGCAATGTGGTGTAGTTGAGATTTTATGTAGCTACTTTCGAAGAAAGGAAAAATCCTCCATTTTAAGAACGGATGAAAACAACAACCAAGCTAAAATGCCAATAGACTGGAATACAGAATTCTATACTAGTTGTCCAGTACACTGAATATAGAACAGTCTGAAATTCGAGGCGAGCAAACTGGTTTCCTACACCTTTCTCCAATCTGATGTATGTAGGTAATCTGGCTATTTATGTAAGGTTTTTTAAGAAACTGAAAAGCATTAAAGTAGTTCTCGAGTATTTCCGAGACTCGATGAAAATAATTTTTTTAAATGTTGATGACCAGTTATTTCTAACTCTGTAGGCCCTACATGAAATCGCCGATTTGTATTTGTTTATGCCTTGAATTGCCAGAATCTTAGTCATTATATTCGATAACGAAGTTTCGATGTTAGATGACGCACAAGGTTTCGAACTCCAGATAGATCGATAAAAAGATTGATGTTTTAGCACGTGACCATGCACCGCGGGCCATGTTCTGTACCTGACACTGCATGCACGCCTGTACTTTTTAAGCCTGACGAGTTTCATAAACCTGAAAAACTCGAAACAAATAAAAGCTCGTTTTATTGAAAATAAGAAACCAAAAAATAACTGCAAAAATTATCACAGTAAAAGGTTAACACAGAAAAGGTAGCGAGGCAGATGTTTTAACTGAACAGTTCGTTATTTGGCCTAGTAGACGACGACGACGATTGTGAGACTTATATGAAGACCACAGGATATAAAGCATTGCAGACTAGTAATATATTGAATACAGTTAAATACAGTTAAATCCATATAAAAATAATGAACTGATCTATTTTGGCAAAAGGCCTGAAGTTCAGTATTAACCATATAAAAATAATGAACCGATCTATTTTGGCAAAAGGCCTGAAGTTCAGTATTAATTCATACTTTTACTTGTAGTAGGCCCTACATTGAAATAAACAGTGTATCTGACGAATATGTTTTTTACATGTAGGCCTATGAATGCCACAGAATATACAGACTAGTAAAATATTTAATAGGCCTACAGTAAAAGTACACAAATAATCAACTAATCCATATTGGAATAATATGTGAATCTAAAGTTCAGTATTTAATTCATACTTTTACGTGTAACTCATTGATATAAACAGTGTATCTGACGAATATGTAATTTACATGTTTGAATGCCACAGACTATACAGACTAGTAAAATATTTAATGCAGTAAAAAGTATACAAAAATAATCAACTAATCCATAACATGCGAATCTAAAGTTCAATATTTAGACCTCATTCGTATTTTAAACTTAACACATTGAAATAAAAAGGCTATTGTGGCCTTTAAATGGCCCATCCAAAATATTTATTTAAATGTTTTAAATACTGCCAGTTATGCAGGTTAAATCTAATTAAATTGTGCACTAGTATACAAATTACCTATGAATTTATATAAAATTGTTTTAATTTAGAGAATCTGTTTTATTTTCAGGGTTCAGTTTGATTTGCAACGTAAAACACTAACATTTCAACAGCTGTGCATGAGACATTAGTGTTCATTTAAATGAAGCATAGAAAAAGAACGCATGAAAATCAAAAGTCGCTATATCTAACTCCCAACGCAAACAAGTCTTTGGTTACGGCCAGATGACCATCTTGTAACTTCAGAGTTCGTTTGGCAGAATTAGGCATTTTAGTCGCTCATTCATTGTGATTTCCTTATGCGGTTTTGCTTAGGGAAGCGACTCTGTTGTTTGACGCTTTGTACGCTACGGTATGGAAGTTACCAGATTGGACAAGGTCGGCTTATCACACGCTTCCACCAACATATCTTCCTAGAATATTCAAGTTTTTGGAGTTTCGGCGATTTTCGGCGCAAACAAACATTTGGATAACATTTGGATAACATTTGCTTCTGGTACTTACTTTGCTTAGTATCTAACGAAATGCAAATTTCACTATTATGTACTGAGGTTCGACGAAAGATACTTGCGAAAAAACGGTTATACCAGGAATTAACTCATTCGTGTTCAAACTCTAAGCGATTCAAGTGTATACAAACTTTATTTGCCTACATAAGATAACTTCGAGTGATATGTTTAATTGACGTACATTTAACAGACACAGACACTCAAAACATATAAAACCTAAAGAAATACACAAGCAAAATAAGCCTAAAATTAATTTGTAACATGTAGTCTGTGTTTAAAACAACATAATATTATACATATACACACATTTACGTTAAATTATTATTAAAATAATATAAAACTGTATTATAGTATAAAAAGACAAAAAACAGTCATGCCTACATTATTGTTTTAATAGCCTAATATGATTATTATAATTTCAGTCTCTTAGTGGTCTTTGTGTAACTTGAATTAATTTAAATTATTTCAAAGTAATTTTTCTAAAGCCCTTAGCATGCATACTCATAAGGCGAACACTAAACTAAATGCGTTTTGAGGTATATAAATCTTTCTCAGTCTAGATCGTAAAAGTTATTATTTACTGAATAAATGAGAACTTGTATCTGATATAGGCCTACAGTATGCACATACATCTAGAAATAGAATTATAAATAATTGAACACATTTAATACACAATTCGACCCGTTACACGAACTTTTATGTGCACGTTGATTTCTTTCACCTGACTTCAGAGCGACTAGATCCGTTTAATTGGGTTGACGTCGATCGTTGTTGTTTGAGAGGTCGTATAATGAAATGGTTTGTCATCAACCATCTCTATGAACTGCTCTAGGCGGCTCTGAATGTCTCTTGCGATCTCGCACTGCATCTGTCCACAGTGATGTCTATCGAGAGATGCCGGGTGAATTTGTCGTGCATGGGAGTGGTGTTTCTTGTGATGAGAGCCTCCACACAGCTGCGCCGTATCTCCGCCAAGACTGTTGTGGATATTGCAGTGCGTTGTTCGAAGGAGTAGCTCCAGGTCTCTGAGTGGATGCAGCAAATGTTTCTTATCCAGCGTCAAATGACGACGACAGAATCTCTCCAGTCCAGTCATTAGCCTCACTTCGTGTCTTAATCGTCTGATAAGGGCTTCTGTCCTGCACAGCAGGGACGAAGCCTGCGTTTGGAAAAGAATACAAGGGGACATAAGAATAGAAAGCATGAATGAGTCTGTGTATGCACTTATGTACATATGCATGCATGCATGTATGTATGTATGTATGTATGTATATATATGTATGTATGTATGTATGCATGTATGCATGCATGCATGTATGTATGTTAATTTTTGTTGTTTGTTTGTATCTAGACATTTAATATATCGCCTTTAAGTACCTAAGCTATAGCCTAAGTGGTGTTAAGCTTTACTAGGAGTGTCAATGTTTGTAAGTGGGTTGTGTGGCGACAGATTGTAACATGCGTTTGCCTTCAGTTTTGTGTCCGGAGTTCGAATCCTGTTGCATCGAATAAAATTTACAACTCATTGTGAATCCGTGTAATCCAGAAGGAAAGGTTGTCCCGATGTTGAATTGCTGTTGTCAAGTTTGCAGTTCAGCCAAAATATCATTTTCCCTATATAGGACAACGCAGCTGAGGGCCAGACCCGGCCAGTGTAGGCAGAGGCGTGTAATAAATGAGCGATTACCTTACCTTACGACAGTCTAGTGGCACTGTAAATGGAAAATGCGATGAACGCCGAGTAGAAGCATAAGAGTAGGCCTACTAATTGATAGGACTGATAGCCGTCTGCTGCTCTAACTGAAGATTGAAGTTAAGTTTTATGTAAAGCCAACGGGGTTGGGTTGGTTTTGCGGTTGTTTTGAAAATGGTTGATGAAGCGAATAAATACAAGATTCTGTAGTTCACACAAGAATGGGAACACATGAATCACATGTTATGTGACAGTAACATTAGAGTCTGAATTTTATGTAAGAGTAGGAGCCGGTGAAACACAGTTGTAAATGGCGCTGCAGTTTATGCCAGAATAGAATCACGTGCCTTTTGATGGTACGTCGGCTGGACACGAACCGCATGCGCCAAAGGAGGCCTTTTTTCAGAGATTGACTAAAGGAAATGGCGGAGGGACAGATTAGTTTTTAATCGATATCTTTTGGATCGGTATATGACGTGGTGCACTTACTATTTAAAGCATTGTGTTAAGCGACGCCACTGAGAAATTTTAAAAGGTGCTATATAAATTTGTAGCTACACATAGACCTATATAGGCCTACTACATAGGAAACCGAAAACGCTGACATACCGAATGACCGTCTTGTGAACTATCGATGTCTCGTGTCGACAGGTGTGCGGTCGGCCGGTGGCGTTTCTTCAGACATGATCGGAAAGCAATCTTAGTGTTCTACATTCAACAGAAATCGACAAGTGCGTTTCTGTTGCCATAATACAGATTTTAAAAATATGTAAACGATGACCTGATGGTCTGTACCTCCTGCTTCGCTGACTCATGTATGAAAGCAAGTAAGTAATTAGCTTTAATTTGCATCTGACAAGCGTACAGATATCTAATCTAATTATTTCTACAGCGCCGTTATAATTCACAAAACATCAATCGATTTTCGGTTCACGTAAAATCGTAGTCAAAAACATAACCCGCTAAAAATCCGTTAGGTCAGTAATCTGGAAACCAGAGTATGATGGGTAATCGTAATCGTAATTGTAAACTCGAAATTTCTGAAGCGCTACTTAAAAGCTAAGCGCAGGACACCAGATTATTCACGAGCGCTGCGTCAAGTCAGTGGGGTTGCACAACGATGCCATGTCAAGAACCAAGTCCGTTTGCCAGAAGACCAGAGAGAGAAGGGGAAAGGTTGGGTTGTGTTTAAGCTAAGAGAAATGGGAAGGCAGAGAAGCAAGAAGCGGATAAGCAAGATAAGTTGAAGTTTCATAGTAAATTCCGCCATTGTTATTGTTATTATTCAGCAAATGCTACAGCGCCGATGTCTATTGTACAAAGTTTCAATCGTTGGCGCAGTAATTACAAGCCGTAATCATGTCAGTAAATATAAATGTAAACGTACACAGTTTTCTATAGCTACCGTACGCCCAGCAGGTAAGTTCACAACCTACAGCTGGTTTAACCCATTAGCGCCCATTGTTCCCATTTGGGAACACGTGGATGAATTTAAGTATAAAATAAGTGTGTTATTTTATTTAGTTGCTGCGGGTAGCTTTTGACTGTTAGATAGTCCATATACTACTTTTTAGCCTAATCATGAGTTTGCAGTAATTTTTGTATGTGGTAGCCATCTTTGAATTTGCATGTTTTTGTGAACATTTGGTTGCGTCCGGTTTCTCTTCTGCATTTGAGGTAAGGAAATTTTAATTTGGAAAATGTATATGTGATGTAATTGTAACATAGTATAGCTGTAGTTATGTCAGAGATGATTGTAAAAAGGAAATGTATTGAGGTAGAAATGTTTGATAAAAAGGGAACAACAGGCCACCTAGCGGCTGATCGCCAAATCACATAAATGTAAGTTCCTTGGACCTAACCTTTGCATCATTTGTCATATTCCGAAGTATCACAATGATTGGCAATTGGGGAAAGCTTGGGCTCTAATGGGTTAAGGTTAGAGGTTGTATACTCGTATCTATATGTGTAAGTTATGATTGTAGCCAATAAGTTTTGAATTCTCTTTGAGGTTCTGCATGTTAAACCTCGTGACATCAGTACGAAGCGAGTTACAATAATCGAGTCGATTGGAACCCAGTGAATTTGTTTTGCTGTCCACAATACAGATCCTTGAAGACAGAGGGACATAGCGGTTAATTCTACGTGTGTCACGAATGCACACGACTTGTAAATGTAATCTACACAGGCAGTGAGAGACGCAGTAGAATCAAAAACAACGCCCAACAACGCTATATGTTGCTCTGAATTAATGAATGAATAGGCTACCTACGAGCAGAATCAGCCAATCAATAACCGAGTCACCTAATTTAAAGATTTGAACCGTTCAGACTCAAGCAACCAGTAGCAGAAATTCAGTTTTTGATGGTTGAGAAGTTTTTGGTAGAACAATTACGAACGCCGTGAAAACAGGTTACAACACAAGCAAACATTACAATAGCTAGAACTGCGCTTTAGCAATCTGATTAAACACCTGTACATAAATACACATCTTTTGCCGGAGTGCGACTGGGAGCGCCTCTCAATAGATATAATGAAGGGGCGCTATATTTTGCTCTGAATTAATGAATGAATACGTACGCCTATTCAAAATAAATGAATAAATAAAGAAAAGAAACTGAAAAACAAATAAATAGGAGAGTTTTATAGTTTGAACTGTTACTTACATAAAGAGTTTCTGCAAGATTTTTCAAGGGAAGAACTTCCATCAACAGTTGTGTTTTATTGAGATGTGTTTGATGGTTGGTAAGTGTAGACGGAATATTCCAATTCAGTTGTCTCTCCCCATCGCATGGGTTACTCTCAGCTGGAGACCTGTTCGGCGCTGTTACGCTTTGGACTCTTGGCACCGACTCAGTGGAGCGTGACTTATTTGATTCGGCTTCTGTGGACTCCGTGGACTCTTCAGACTCCGACTCTTCTGATGCTGACTCGGCAAATTGAGACTTCGCTGACCCGGCGTTTAACTCATACGTTGACATTGGAGGACTTGAGTATGTAAATTCACCATTTGAGGTTCTATTGTCTATGGAAGCAGCTGTTGAAGAACAGATAAAGCTTTAAGTTGAGTTTTTCAGTAAAGCACAAATACACTGCGTTTCAAAAAGTCGTTTCAGATATATATATATAAGCTCAAGCAAAAACAGATTCATCTACGTAATAATTACCTTAGACGCGAAGTCCTTGCTTCAGTTAGAACGGCGACATAAAACGCCGGCGCCACCTCGTGAATAATACGAGAATTTGGAGCAATATGGAGTTTTCCCCGAAGGCACATTTTGCAAACTCATACCTCTTCTTCCCTTTATCTATCCCGCAGATCCAACTCAACACATCACTCACCGTAGCCGTCTGACTGCCTTCCTGTCAAACTCTTGGATCTCGTCCTGGAAGCGAACCCTTCTTGTCTATTGATTTGGTCTTGGCTGAGTGCCTGTGAATAAGCTGGTTCCCGCGACTTAGCTTTCGTTGGGCGCTGTAGAAATCTCGAGTTTACGATTACGACTTTAAATAGTTATATATATATATATATATATATATATATATATATATATATATATATATATATATATATATATATATATAATGGAAACTTACCTAAAGACAAATTTAACAAACCCACAGCCAGAAGTGACAGTACTTGAACGAAGTAATGCATTGTAAAAAGCGCACTTTAATTCAGAATTTCAAATGTCTATAGCAACTTAAAAGTATCGCCAATATTTCTTCAGAGAAGTAACCGTTGTATATCACATCTCGTGTTTCTTCGGTTTTATATAGGCAAGAAATTCACAAACAAATGAATAAATGCCAAAAATAAAAATTGCAAGTCCGCAAGTTTTGATCTGAGAAATTTCTCGTAGCTTTTGATCATTTTGCCCTTCACTTACCATTCGTGGACAAAACCATGAAACAGTGGTTCCTCTTTCGCTCCTTTCTTGACTTTTATCGCATTATTCACAGAGATTGCCGTCGATTTTCACCGAAACTTCCACTACAGAGTCCGTTGTCCTGAAGGTTAATGATTAAACTCGAAAATGAAATAATCGACTATAGTCATACGTGCAGCATCGGACCATCTGCGGTTCATAAAACCAAACAAGCTGTAACAACACCTGTTGAAACTGAAAAACATCCCAGTCTCTAAAATCGATTAGACGTGAAGCGATATTGCTACTACATCACCTGTCTATTTATCACCGCGGTCCCAGTTGACGTTAGAACCTGACAGCCCACCTGTCGATACTAGATTTGAGACAACTGAAATATATTTTAGTTTACATTGCTTCGCGATTAATAAGGTTAACAGCAAAACCACGACTAAGAAGTGAAAACTGTGTAAGAACCTCACACTTCGGTGCTATTGTATTATGCATAAGGTATGGCTGGGATATATCAGTTGCCCCTAAACTGATTTTAGCTTGGTGGTATATAAATGTAGGGCTACGATTATGTAATAATTACGATTACGACTACGATTATGATTGCTCAATTTTGCTTTTATGCTTGTCCTGCACACACCTGGTTAATAGAAGGATATCCCGCTGCAGCATATTCTATACCAGCGCTTCCCAAAGGTGGTCCGCGGACCGATGCCGGTCCGCGAGTCCTCAGTTGCCGGTCCGCAACCATCTTAAAAAAACAGAATAATTAAGAAATGGTTCCGCCGTTTTCTCATATAAATTAGAACGATTTCTTATACTTATTACAGCCTAGCATTTTAAAGGGCAATAGAGTCATAGAATTGGCTAAAAATGCATTTTACACGATTTTAAAACATATCTTAACTTAGGAATTTAGGAAATTTTAAGTGCTGGAAAAAGCGGAATAATTAACAAATTGGGCACCGGTCCTGTTGCGGTGGGAAAATTCCTACCGGTTCGTGACACTGAGAAGTTTGGGAAGAGCTGTTCTATACTATCTACCCAGGGAGTGCCAGTTGTTGAGCGACCGCTTACTATGGTTGTCGTCCTTCCTCATCCTCAATGCAACAAGGACCAGGAACGCTGAACATAGTGTCAGCGGTCAGCCCCGGATGGGACTCCACTGGTTGGGTTTCACGTGTTCGCAAGAGCACTCAAGTGGTGACTTTACAACTAGTCGAACATCGTTCGCCTACATATGAACTCGTTGCTTTTAATAAACTCAAACATCATTTAAGTTGGCAAGCATCGCCTACCAACAAGATGCTGCTTGCAATCTTATATAAGGCACTATAAAATGTCCAGTTACAATACATACAGTTACACAAGCCACATAGTTACATGGTGGTCTAATGGGTAAACTGTTACATTACTGCATATAACGATTGTGGGTTTGAACCTGCTGAGAGGACTTCGTGTAACAACCCTGGGCAAGTTGTTTGCTCACACGTGCCTCTGTCACCAGCGGTATAATTTGGTATCGGCGTAAAAGTAAAGTATCCGATAAACCACAAGTGAGACGTAGAGGAGGGGCTCATTTCCTTTTCTCTAGGCCTCTGAGCTGGCAGTGGATGAATCCCAAGGTCCTGGACACGGGGCCAGTGCATCGCAGGATTTAATCGTTTGCTTCCCAGCATACGCCAGCAGCAAATTATACTGCTTGGTAACAGATACACGGTGTGCACAAACAACTGGCCCAGGATTGTTACACGGAGTCGAACCCGCAACCGCATGATTATTGACCAAAGGCGTCACCGATAGACCATCGTGCCGCACCTGCGTAAGCTGGAAAATAAGCTGCGATGCACTGGCCCGTGTCGAGGAGAGCAGGAACTATGGAGATGCAAGCTTTAGGTCACTTTAAATAAGAACGACAAGTTCGAATAACAGCTCTCGCACACACGTAAAACCAAAGCAGCTGATATTCGTATGTGCGCATGTATGCACTTAACCGAAGCATGTACAACTGATGCAGAATGCAGACTTCTAAAGAACAAACAAGCTTTGAACGAAAAAATACAACACTTTTAATGTTCAATGTAAAGATACATCTGGTACAAAAGTAGCAATGTCAGAAGTTACAGCAAGAAATCGGATGTAATCCACAGAAATAACAAATATTCGTTAACAATTTAATCTACCTAGAAATCTACCTACAATTTCCACAAATATTATAGACTGTATTAATTTCAAGGAAACAGCTAAAATAAAATAAAAAGTAATTAGTTAAGAACTAATAAACACATAATGGAACAGACGGATTTTTATTTAAGAAGAGTAAAGCCTGCTTCTTAGAACGGCAAAAATGAGTATATGAAAAGTTTTCATCTAAGACGTATACAAACTCATGTTAAATTAAGTACAAATAAAAAACCACAGAATTAATATAGATTTGTAAAAATATATCACCAAATGAATTGCACCTTGCATAACAGACGTAGCTTACAAAATATGCAAACAAAATGTAGACAAATATATCTAAAATAAGACAAACTTGAATGTGCATAATCTTTCTGTAAGAGATAAACAGATTTTCTTTAAAATTAACGCTACATCTATTTATCGGTATACCTATTAGTCAATTATACGCTCACATTTAAGACATTAATACGAATTATTAGATGAAATAACAGACTGAAAATAACAGACTGAAAATGTAAAATAGATCAGATCATTTTTGATGGAACACGAAAATACAACGTTTAAAATTTAAACAAATAGCTAAACAACAGAAAATCTATATAAACAATTAAACAACATCTAGCTAACCATTAAGCACTTTTTGTAAACAAAAACTTAAAATAATATGATAATGGTGAGCACAATTATACATAATTAATCTTTGTTAGACAATGGATCCTCCTTAAAGCATTACCTATTGTAGGCGCATCAAGTACAACCTTATAACTGGATTCAGTTATAGCGAGGTCGCAGTCAGAAAAGCCGGCATAAATTCTATTGCGCTGTGTCGCGTTATATCAAAATTCGTGATATAACAGCGTGTGCTGTAAAGAGGATCCAGTGTATATACCTAGTTATCACAGAAAATGTAGTTCATATATAAATGTATGCAGGCATATATGTATCAGTTTTTAATCTACATAGGCCTACATCCTTTCAAACTTGGCTCATAATTTATGATTTGGCTCATAGCAATACTAGCAATAATAATAACAATAATAATAACTATTATTATTATAATTATGTTTAATAGCCATCTTAGAAAAACGCTTTCCCTAAATTTGATTATCATTAAGATTCATAATGCACCTAGGGTAAATAATAATAATAATAATAATAATAATAATAATAATAAATATTAGTTATTAAAATTAATATTAATATATTTCTAACTTGTCATAAATTTAGCTGTGCATAGTTGAAAGAAAAGAGTTGCAGTAATATAAAAGGCCTATTACACAAAATATAAACTTCTTTAAAACGTTCAGTGCTAACATTTGTCAATAAATTTTATGAGATATGTTTCAACCAAATATATGACAGGTAAACAAATTCTAGTTGAAATTAGCAAAGTAATTATATCTTCAATATATAGTCTAATAGGTTTTCAAATAAAGGGAAAACTCACATTGTAGTAGGCGACGAAAACCTATTTACATCTAGATTAAGACAAAAAATACCGCTCCGAAGATAGTGGCTGCCATCTTGGACCATGGCCGTTTTAGAATTATTATTAATAATAATAATAATAATAATAATAATAATAATAATAATAATTACACGAGATTCTGTATCCAGCAAAGTATTATTATTATTATTATTATTATTATTATTATTATTATTATTATTATTATTATTATTATTATTATTATTAATTACACGAGATTCTGTATCCAGCAAAGTAGCAATCCAAACCTCTAAAATGCGGTAACTATCGGCCCATCAATATTCTAGCCCTCCATCATTGAACACTTGTTGTATTTTCATCTGACCAGTTTACTGAAGTCTTTAGTTAATCGGTCAAGTTTCGCAGACATATTATTCGCAATTTGGCTGCTTTGTCTGCATACATTGAGTCGCGATTTGTCCTTGGATGCTGTTGCACCCTTAACCCTGCACTTACGACATCTCTTCCAACCGCCAAGGATGTTGTAAACTCGGCAATTCGCCGAAAGCAGATGAATACGCATCTTTTCCAGGCTTTCCTGAAATGTTACATGTTCAGCTTGCGAACGGTTACTTTCCAGTTCGTACAGTCTAGCACGGTCTGCGTTCACTTGATGCAGTCCGCAATACGTGTTGCATAGTATCTTATTCATCGCCTTAAAAAATAAGAAAGTGATTCTTTAAAACAAATTATATTTAAGAAGGTACTTGAATTAAATTAATAAGGTACTTGAAATAATAAGGTACTTGAATTAACACGGTATTTTTCTTTTCCAGAAAGCATACTTTTGATGGCTGTTTTCGTGCTTTAGCGAACTCACCTGAGATTGCAAGACACGAATTGTACTACCAAGCATAGAAACTTTGCTTTCGTTGGTCCTGCATCCAGGAACAATCTTCCTTACAAGACTAGAAATGAGCTAATCAGCCTGTCACCTTCTTTGGTTCGCAAGCACTTGAAATCTGTCCTGTTTGACCGCAGGTCTTTCTTGTTTGGTTGGGATGAGTTTGTTCTTGAAGTTGCGCTTTATAAATCTTCATTTATGTTATCTTATGTTAACACACATATAACATTTCTGTCCCCTGGAAAGGATATCGGGACAAACATCGTTATAAATAATCTGCATTGTTTTTAGAAATGTAATTATATGGTGACAATGCTTGATGGCAGTGATGAAATTAAGTTAATAAGGCGTGGAATCATAGATAGGCTAATTGTCACTAAAGAAGTCCCTGTTAGCTTTGAGGTGCATATATCATTCCTGAAATGCTCTCGTTAAATATTTGCTACGCAGTGAATCTAGCCAAGTAGTGCTTCTTTCTTACGTGCACGCTTAAACGTAGTCTTCTTAGAGGAAACAGATGTCTAGGTGTCAAAGCACATTCACTGAACATTTTACCAACGGGTATAGACTGCATGGTGGTATCAACGCATATTCCGTATTACCTACTATCAGACAAAAATACTTCTACTACTACTATGACTATTACTACTACTACTACTACTAGTAGTAGTATTACAACCCCAAACACGACCACCACCGGCGCCGCCACTACCATCTGCAGCAAGAACTACTGTATCATCATCATAACTGTTATTAAACACTGGATACGACAACCAAAACCACCACCACCACCACCACTGAAATGTGCCATGCAGCGGAAGAACTAGACGAAGAAAAAGCAACAAGATGGCAGCTTACTTTGTTTGAATTTTTTGTAGGTGGTTTCTTTGGCTTCTTCAAGTTCTTTGCTGCTCTCTTGGACGTTGAACAGCGCGCTTTTCTCTTAAAAAATTAAATAACACATAAAATAAATAAAATCAAATTACAAACTGATCTAAAAATAAAGTCTGTGGTCCAAGGATTGCCGGTTGCATGATGGAATGCTTCTATTTAGTCTATATCGTTAATAGTAGTTTTTTATGCCGCTATAAAATGTATATTAACATTACATCACATTTAGCTCAAGGAGTGCTATAACATATGCTATGAAATCTAAAATAATATAAAACTGTATTATAATATAAAAAGACAAAAACAGTCATGCCTACATTATTGTTGTAATAGCCTAATATGATTATTATAATTGCAGTCTCTTTGTGGTCTTTGTGTAACTTGAATTAATTTAAATTATTTCAAAGTAATTTTCCTAACGCCCTTAGCATGAATTCATAAGGCGAACACTAAACTAAATGCGTTTTGAGGTACATAAATCTTTGTCAGTCTAGATCGTAACAGTTATTTAATACTGAATAAATGATAACTTGTATTTGATGTATACACATATATCTAGAATTATAACTAAAAATAACTGAACACATTTAATACACAATTCGGTACAATAACACAACGACGCTTTAGAAGTAATTAGATTATATTGGATTGAATGAGCCTTTACGTTGTATTAAGATAATATCACTTCCTCTAAATTGATTTCCCACTGGTGCTATATAAATATAGGCCTACAATTACTTTACAGTTACGATTACGAGTACGATTACAATTGTTCAATTTTACTTCCCTGGGAGAATTTTATAACAGCAACAAGGACTGCTGTTTGACTATTGCATGGTGTTTAATGAAGGCTTCAAAACAGAAAAATAAACATACACGTTTGCTTTTCCGAAAAAGACTCGTTTCCTCATTGTGATTCTATTTTTATGCAGACTATATTGTGACTCTATTTATACAGATTGAGTCATAATTATATAGCTAAATAATTATTAGTTCTGTATTAATTATTTTTCATAATTAATGTTTATTGACCCCAACGTTAAAGCGCAGTGGACGATGTTAATGCCAGGCCTACAACAAGGAAAGAAGCCTACAGAGGTCTGGCCAGTTACTGAATTTTACTACAGTGCAGTTATTTGACTATTTTTTTATTAATTTAAGCCTATCTATAAGGCATTAATCGATGGCGCTAAGGACATTACCAAGTTTGTAACTTTGCACTAACATAATGTAAGGTAAGGTAATGCAATTCAATGGGACGCAATCTGCTCTGATCTATAGAAATCTATAGCGCTATTATAGATAAAAAGGCATTGTGTCGTTGGTTGGTTACGGTCTTGTTTGTGCCTCAGCCGAAAGATCCTTCGACCTTGGAACCACAATCTGAGGGTCGAGTTTCGGTGGCTACTTGTAAATAAGCTTCCAGCCTGACTTCTGGAGCTTAACCTAGACTTGACTTTCTTTGGGCCTTTAGAAATCTCGAGATTACGATTATCTTTACATTTTCTGCAGTAAGAATGCATCGACATCATTCGTTGGTCGCCGCAAGAGACACTATACTGGTTCCCGGTCATTGCAGCTAAAACTGAGTTTGAATCTCGTTTGTCTGCCACAAATACACAGGGTGTGACTTGTGGAAAGAAACTTTCTCCACTAGTTCAGGTAATTCTCCCGTTGAAGATACGTTTGCCCAGAAATTTTCCCATCCTTCGGATTTCCACTGGCTCAGACTATCTCACACTGAAGATACATTTCCCATACATTTCGCTATCTGTTGGTTCATATTACTGTCCAATTGAAGATACATTTCCCCATACATTTCGCTATCTGTTGGTTCACATTACTCTCCAACTGAGGATACATTTCGCTATCTGTTGGCTCATATTACTGTCCAATTGAAGATACATTTCCCCATACATTTCGCTATCTTTTGGTTCATATTACTCTCCAACTGAGGATACATTTCCCCATTCATTTTGCTATCTGTTGGTTCATATTACTCTCCAACTGAGGATACATTTCGCTATCTTTTAGTTCGTATTACTCTCCAATTTAAGATACATTTCTCCATACATTTCGCTATCTGTTGGTTCATATTACTCTCCAATTGAGGTTACATTTCCCTTACATTTTGGTCCTTTCCCATCGTGGATTTAAAAAACGTTATGTCAAATGAAATAAAACATTAAAAACGTGAATTTTTGGGAAAAAACATTCAAAACTTGATAAGAAACGTCGGAAGGCGACTGAGCGGTTCATCGAAGCCACACTAGTCTGGAATAACACAGTAGGAAATGCATAATATACTGTTTGTTAGTTAAGTATCCCGCACGTTTCTATACAGATGATTAAAACTCTTCAAGCAACGTCTAAACTGCCACAAAAATCCAAAAAATTATATAATAACAAACGTTCTCCATAAATGAAAAACCAGTTAAACTAGGTGAATTGCAAAAAAAATAAAAAGTGAAAACCTTCCTAAAATCTATTCTGCCTATAGGTCTTCTCCACAGCTTCTTCCACCATAAATCGCCCGATACATACAGTAGGTCTATATATATATATATATATATATATATATATATATATATATATATATATATATATATATATATATATATATATATATATATATATATATATATATATATATATATATATATACATATATATACACGGGTGTAATGTTAATGTATACTTGCATAATACAAACTTACATAGGCTTGATATTTGTTCTTGATCTCTTCTCCTATTTGGCTAAGATTTCCCAGCTCTTCCTTGAGTTCTCTCTTCCATATTTCGGAGTTTTTCTCAGTGGGCGTTGGAAGCATAAAGTTCTTGTCAAATTGAATTTCCTTCCCTCCCGCGCAAGGATTGCTCATCTCGTCTCTCACAGGCACAGCTGCTGTTGCTGCTTTTGTTACTGCTGTTGTGGATGCTATAGTTGAGGATGCTGCTCTGCGTTTAGAGCATCTTCCCTTTGGGCAGTTGGTTCCAGAGAGAATCTTTCGATTCGTGGAAACTGTATTCGTTCCCGATTCTTCTGCAAAAGAAATTCCTACAATCATGGATTTTCTATTCGACTTCACTTATTTCTGCATTTTAGATAGGTGTTATCAAACCATCTGTTAATTACTTACGTTATTATTATTATTATTATTGCAGCGTTATAAAAGTTGTAAGAATAGAATAGAATAGAGTTCTCTTGGACTAAGACGAGCCGAAAGAGATGGAAGAGCAATACAATACGATACAGTACAATAAATTACTATACGCTACATAGATTCATAAATATACACATACATACATACATACTTGCATACCTGCATGCATACACACATAAGCTGATGACTTAAGCTTACTTAGTCAGCATGCAACATATGTTTACATACAAACAAAATACAAACAACAATCGTGCCATAAAAAAGTTATTAAAACTCAAGGAAAACTACAATAGTCGTTGCTTACCATTTTCACTCGCCACTTGACACATCTCTAACATCAAGAGGGCAGCTATGAGCAAAATCAACACAACCCTGTACCAAGATAACTTCTCTGAAGGGCTCATACTCTAGAAAGAATTACGACTTAAAGCGAATGAATGGTGCGTGCAGTTACGTGTACAAATAGTGTTCTATATGTAATGCCGAACAGATCTTGCTTTCTCTTATTGTTACCAAAAGATTCTGCCCTATATAGACCTACCTTGGGTTATTTTGGATTATTCATGAAACTGACAGAAAGGATAATAAATAATATCCTACACTTTTCAAAAGACCGACTATTCCTTGCATCCATAGTACATCCGAAACTACGGGAGGTCGTATAGTGGGAAGCAATGACACACATCTCTCCTTTCTGCTAAGTCAGCATCCGCCTGTTGTATTCCGGCAGGATAGAATAGAATTTTTGTTTTGCAAACAATTGGGAAAGTGTAATAGCATCAGCATCGGCGGCAGCAGCAGCATCAGGCTGATCGATGCGGGCTACCTAACGACTTTAATCGTGCTATAATTATTCTTGATAACGCCTGCAATGTTTGTGCCCAGCACGAATGTACAGTACGCCAATACATTTGGAAAAATCTAGACACACATAGCATATATATATATATATCTATATAGATGACAAATGGGATTTTATGTATGATATGTAAGCATGTATACATTTGCTAATAGACAGGCGAATGTAACGATTTACTAATATAGGTGAACAAATGAAAATGCTCACCCATTCCCAAATCTTTCGTAATCACTTATTAGCGGTTATTGCAGATGAAACTGTCATGCAAGTTTACACACTTTTGTTTGCTTAAGACATCATCAGCCTTGTTTTTCACAGTAAAGAATTATTAATAATAATTATTATTAAATTATTTAGTAGGATGATCACCTTCATCGTCGTCAAAATCATGATCATCGTAATAATGATCATCTCGTTATAATCTCAACATCACCATCACCATCACAATTATTATTATTATTATTATTATTATTATTATTATTAGTAGTAGTAGTAGTAAAAGTATAAATAATCATGGTAACAGTAGTAGCAGTACTTAGAATGAAGTTTGAATGTACTTTGAATGACGTTTGAATTTCAATGAAGTTAAGGTGCAAACTCCTATAGTAAATCAACTTGGCTTGATCGAGGAAACAGATTGAGCGATAGACATGCCATGATTTATTTGACCCCAATATTTTCATTGTATCGCACTTAATATAGCTCCTTTATTCACCTATCAAAAGCGCTGCGCTTGCTAGCCTAAGAGATGTTAAAGTCCATTAAGAAAGAAGCGTTCATCTTTAAGCAAACGAGGCTCAGATAACTGGAAAAATCACCACTAGCGGACTCGCGCACAGACGTAGAACCCAGCCGACGGAAGTTTCTCATCCAGACTTGACAGTAGAACCGTGTCTGGGTTTCTGGTCTGTGTTAATTCACTAACTAACTTCACAAACGAGGAAAGCGTGGACCAAGTTACCTTCCACGTGTAAGAGAAGATTTTGTAAACAAAGGGTGCATGGGAAGTCTAAATGTTAATTCGCTAACACAAATACGTGATCATTTAGTAACAAGCAAACGGCAAAGAACACGGCAAGTGCTAACATGTTAAAGCGCCTCTTTGCGTATGTGGTTCAAGATATCGACATGATATACACTCAAGATATATGGCTCAATACATTATATAAGCCTCTATAAATAATAATAACAAGATGCCGTTCAACAGTAATGTGCTTAATTTGAATATATATTCGTATAAGTGCTTATATAATTATTATATACTGGGCACTTAATTGCAAAATTATTTTGATTGCTATATATCTGTTTGAATGCTTATGTGCATACATGCACATGCATGCATGTAATTATATAGTGCTTCAACGTTTTATAATAAAAGCAGCCAGACATGACAAGGACAATTAGACCGACATAAGAACGTACTTGTGGTTATTAGCGTAATTCCAACCATGCTTATTTATGAGCGCTGCCGCCGTCACTGCAAACAAGTCGAGTGCCATCGACGAACGACACTGTCTTCGTGTTAGGCGCTCGAACTTAAAGTCAACAACAAAATGGTCTGCAAACATATAAATTGGTTATAAATTGTACATAAATTTATATGTTTAATATACATTATCATAATGATGATGATGATGAAGATGATAATGACGATGAAGATGATAATGATGATGAAGATGATAATGATGTTGATGATAATGATGATGATCATGATGATGACAATAATAACAATAATAACAGCAGCAACAATAACAACAATAGTAATAATCATCATCATCATAATCAGTCATCACCACCATCACCAAAATTAATATAAGAGGCTTTTAACAGACATATGCACCATTCAAATGTCCTGTTAAATATATAGCTGCACTTACATACATTATCACTACCATTATCATCGTTATCAAAATCACCGTAGTCTTCGTCATCATCGGCTGTCTATTGTTTACATGTAGAGTATAATCGTTTGTCGTCTTGCGTTAACACAGAGGAGCCGACACTTTTCTAATGAGAGGCTCCAGATCTATTCCTCCTGATTCTGGGACAGGGTCGAAAACAATTGAGTCAACGTGAAAATCGCCTAACTTCGGACCAAGAATCATGTATTAGCATCTTAAATGAATATTGAAGCTGCTAGTGAGATATTGGTTGCTTGGAGAAGTCATCTATGCCTGATTCAACAGTCAATATAGCTATTCGAAGTATTCCAGTTAAAATATGTACATCCTTTGTATGTATGTTGTATGTGTGTATGTATGTATGGATGTACGTATGCACGTATGTATTTGTATATATATATATATGTTTGTATGTTGTTGCAAGTTCACGTGTAAGCGGGAGAAAGATATATATTTGATAGAGACACGTGTCCAGGCAACAGCTGGGAAGTAACAGATGCTTGGGCAGTTGGGTTGTAAGGAATGTCTGAAGGAGTGGTATCTTGCTGAGCGGGAAATAACAGACATAAAAGAAGGAGCATAAACTGTAGAAGGGTCTTTCTTCTTGACGAACTGAGTGTCGAATGCTACTGTCGTGAAGTCAAATGATCAAAGAAAAGATGTTTTTAACCGTATCACG
The DNA here is from genome assembly GCA_964023275.1 of Norana najaformis. Taxonomy (NCBI): domain Eukaryota; kingdom Metazoa; phylum Annelida; class Clitellata; order Crassiclitellata; family Hormogastridae; genus Norana; species Norana najaformis. The sequence goes on from OZ029925.1 coordinate 17,893,618, forward strand.
TTGTTGCTGGTTTCTACCCCGCAAAGACAACGAGACTATAACTACCAGCACACAACAATGTGTATATGTATGCTTGTATGTATGCATGCATGTATGTTTATATGCATGTATGTATGTGTGCATGTTTGCATGTATGTTCATTATGTAAGTATGTATTTATGTATGCATGTTTGTATTTAAAAAGTATAAAAAAGTATATAGAAAGTATAAAAGATTTAAAAGTATATAAAAAAGTGTAATTATAAAAATATGTAGAAAGTGTTTCGAAAATGCACAACTTTTTATGGGCTATATACCTCTAATGTAATGTCATGTAATGACGACATTATTATCTGGCATCGCCACTAGCGAGCTACTTCTAGGCTGCTTTACAATGTCAGCTGGCAGCGCAAGTACTAGGAGTTGCATAATAGATAGAATTTCTATTGTTTTTCAAACAGCAAATCACTTTCTGTGGTAGTAGAAACAGATTTAAAGTTTTGAATAGTTGTCTGGCTGAATAAGTTACAACTTCTGAGCGAAAGCAACTGCTTCATCAAACATTTTGCTAATACAATGATCCTCTCCTTGAATTCTGATATTCAAGTCAGTCAGATATTTAGTTTTATTTTAAAAAAAATTACCAAGTCGTTTATTATAATCTGAACTGGTCTGATCTAATGACTTCTCTAGCGTTGTCGTCATTAGCGCAAGACATCGATTCATGCGAGATCTGCGTAGTAGTCAAAACTCGTAATCCGTTGGAGAAGCCAGGTTGAAATCCAACGGTTCAGATAACTAGTTGTTTATCACCTGGGATTGTTAATAAGTAACACTCTCAATTTAGTAAGGCTCGGAGAGTTAAACATTATAACGACTATCACTGCACTGTTATTCAGAAGATGGCAGTAGCAGTAATGGACTTCTTAATTTGTCCGTTAGAGGGCAGCGGTGTGTATTCTAACAGTGATATATAGTTTGAGTTTGACTATGGCAATGAGACAGTCCGGATTTTTCATTCTGATTATCTTTAAAGAAACTTTGTTTGTATATTCGCTGATTAACTTTATCACGGAGGGCCAGAGGTACACGTTTGACGAGGTTGTGTGGCCATGGGCCGTTTGCTGGTTAGACCAGCCTGGGCTAAAGAAACCAGACGAATAAAGATGCCTAGATGTTTTTATTATTGCAACAATAATTTTTACAGTAACACGTTAAAGAATTAACTAGCGGCGTTCATTAATAACTAAATTAATGACCCCACAAAAGATTTAGCCAATTCATCAACGATATCTATTGAGTTATCACAAGCAAAATATACGTGTCATAATGTAAGCATATGCATCTTTAAATACAAACCAGGTTTCACAAAAATAGCCTGTAAAACAACATTAAGTATAAAGCTTAAAAATACATAAATGCAGTTTGAATATATAATGACATCCTATGGTAGATACACGAATATAAAAAAGTAGGAAAACGGGTAAGAGTTGGAAGTACATCTCATTGAATCAGGTCCTTGAGCCCTTCACACAATAGCCAGTTTTGCAAACAACGCAATAAAAATTTACCTTCAGTGATGATTTGACAAACTATTCACGTGCAGTTAGTCTCAACAAAAACGCAATAAATGTTTACTCACAAGAATACTCAACAAACTCTCAACAAGCAGTGAGTCTTAGTTGCCACATACTAAAAACTTTTAAATATTTACTGTTAATGAAAATTTGACAAATTATTAACATGCAGTGAGTCTTATCTTCAGCAAAACTCAAAAACATCAACCTTCAATGCAGATTTGATACACTTGAAGCATGCAGGTAATATTAATGTCAACAAAAAAGCATTAACATTATTTTTTAAAAAGATTTAACCAACTGTTTAACAAACAGTAAGTAGAGAGTCTTTGTTCAGCAAAGAAAAGGATGCAATAAACATTTATCTTCAAGTGAAGATCAAACAAACTCTTAACAAGTTGCAAGTCTTAGTTTCAACAAAACCAGAAAAACTCAAATACATTCACCTATAATAAAGATTGGACTAACTTTAAACATGTAGCAAGTTTTAGTATCATCTAAAGCAAAAATGCAATCCACATTTCATCCTCAAATGAAGAACAAGGAAGCAAGGATCAGCAAATAGTAAGTCTTGTTTCAACAAAACCAGAAAAACTCAAATACATTCACCTATAATAAAGATTGGACTAACTTTAAACATGTAGCAAGTTTTAGTATCATCTAAAGCAAAAATGCAATCCACATTTCATCCTCAAATGAAGAACAAGGAAGCAAGGATCAGCAAATAGTAAGTCTTGTTTCAACAAAACCAGAAAAACTCAAATACATTGACCTATAATAAAGATTGGACTAACTTTAAACATGTAGCAAGTTTTAGTATCATCTAAAGCAAAAATGCAATCCACATTTCATCCTCAAATGGAGAACAAGGAAGCAAGGATCAGCAAATAGTAAGTCTTGTTTCAACAAAACCAGAAAAACTCAAATACATTCACCTATAATAAAGATTGGACTAACTTTAAACATGTAGCAAGTTTTAGTATCATCTAAAGCAAAAATGCAATCCACATTTCATCCTCAAATGGAGAACAAGGAAGCAAGGATCAGCAAATAGTAAGTCTTGTTTCAACAAAACCAGAAAAACTCAAATACATTCACCTATAATAAAGATTGGACTAACTTTAAACATGTAGCAAGTTTTAGTATCATCTAAAGCAAAAATGCAATCCACATTTCATCCTCAAATGAAGAACAAGGAAGCAAGGATCAGCTTTGTTCAGCAAAGAAAAGGATGCAATAAACATTTATCTTCAAGTGAAGATCAAACAAACTCTTAACAAGTTGTAAGTCTTAGTCTTGTTTCAACAAAACCAGAAAAACTCAAATACATTCACCTATAATAAAGATTGGACTAACTTTAAACATGTAGCAAGTTTTAGTATCATCTAAAGCAAAAATACAATCCACATTTCATCCTCAAATGAAGAACAAGGAAGCAAGGATCAGCAAATAGTAAGTCTTGTTTCAACAAACGAAAAAGATGCAATAAGCATTATACTCTACAATGAAGATTGAACTCACTTTTAATATAGGAAAACTCGATAAACATTTGTCCTCATTGAAGGTATAGAAACTTTTAGCATACAGTATGTCTCAGTCTCTAGAAAATTAAAAACGCAACGACATAATTTTCAAATGAATAATTTAATAAACTTTAACAAACACTACGTAAAAAGTGCAATGGACATTTACCTTCAAATGACGATTCAACACACAATTAAATAAGAAACAAGTCTCAGTTTAAGCGAATGAGAAAACTCGACGAACTTTATTTTCAAATGAAGATTTATCAAACTCTTAAAAGCAGTAAGTGTAGTGAATCTTTGTTTCAACAAACGAGAAAAGCAGTAAGCATTCATTTTCAAAAACGAAGAATTAAAATAGTTATAATAAGCAGAAAATCTTAGTTTCAACAAACGATAAAACTCAATAAACATTTATTTTCACATGAAGACTTAACAAACTTTAACAGGCAAAAAATATAAAGTCTTAGTTGTTATAAACGAAAAATCACAGAATAAATGGCAATAACAACCTAAACAATGAATATTACTTTTCATTAACAATCTAAACAATGAATATTACTTTTCATTAACAACCAATAATCAGCCTACAAATCACACGTACAAAGAAAAAATGTGAAGTTTTGCAAGCAACAAAAGGATCACATTTTCTTATGTGGTGAATAGATATGAGAGGTTCCTAATGGGCGCTATACAACTCTGTTACATTTAAAATCACAATTACAATTACACGTGTAACACGAGTAACATATACAGTGCATATACAGGTGAGCTGACATTTAATCGTTATTAGAAGTCGAGGTCTTTTATTTATGCATAAAGCTTCTTCTGTATTTAATGCAAATTGAACGCGTAAAGCCTTCTTATTTAAATTGCTTTGCATTCTCAGGTTTTTCTGCACTTAAAAAGTTCCACTGTTTATTTTGTGATACATGCATTTTAGAACATTTTTATTTCGGCTTGAACGAGTAAAGCTTGCCTTTCTGTTTAAGTTCTTTTGCTCCTTCTGTTTAAAGTTGCTCGTGCGCTTATTTTTTTTGCATTTGAAAGTTGCCATACGCTGAATTTAATTAAATTATTGACACACAGAACCGAAAATTAATAAGTTTGTTTGCTTTTGACAGGCTAGATTCAAATCTGAGTTTAACAAGATAAAGTCGTTAGCAGATTAATGTTAATCACAGAACTTCATAGTTTCATTACCCTAAAAAGATGTGGCTTGTTCGTGATCAGATCTTACTTCTAAGAGGCTGGCAATTTCTCCGCTTAGTTGTTCAAGGCTACTGGACATATCGTCGATGATCTTACAGTTGCTTCGAAACATCACTGCGCGAGATGGTCCTCTCGTTTCTGCGTTTGTTGAAGATGGCACTGTAGATTTTCTTCTCCTTCTTGCTACTTTCGCCGAATGTTGTTTATTGCAGGTCTGAATTCTTTGGTAGCAGCTTCCCCATTCTCCTGAAAACTGTTCCAGGGTGTTGATGATGAGGCATCGAGTAGGGAGAAGGCCGTACACTGCATTGCTGTACATGTCCTCGAAATATTCCTTGAAGGTTCGACTCTCGTCGACGATGCGAGAGTAGTCGGTTTCGAACTCGAGTACTCTTTCGCGGCATTTGTTCACTTGTTCCAGCTCATAGTAGATTTTGCACAGGAGATTCTTCACCGTCTGAAACCAGTGAAAAATACAAAACTTCATCTCATTTTTATTAGCATACTTTGGTAACCAACGTAACTGTAATTGTAATTAAAACTTTTTATAGCTAATCAAAGGCGCGCTCTACGCTAGCTTACACGCTGGTTCTTCACAAAGTCAGTTGTCAGACGTCTGCTGTCTTTGTGTACTTGTGGTCTTGGGTTACAGGACTGGCTGCCAAAAGCTTTGCCACTCATCTCGATCAACAATCTATGTCTGTAAATCTTTTCAGATCTTTGCTACACATTGGCTGCTCTTCAAGGATCTGTCCTCTCAACTGGTCTAACCTTTGAGCCTCTCAAAGAGGTTCTTAAAAGGCGCTACACAAACATGCTCTATGTATGTATGTATGTACATATGTACGTACGTATGCATACATGCATGCGTTTATGTATGTATGTATGTGCACATGTGTGTATGCATGTATGTAGGCCTAACTGTTCGTAAATCTCCGTTGCATCAAGTCTGTGGAACAACCTCCAAAAAAACTTCAGACAGTTTGCACATCATCCGCCTTTGTTTTCTTGGACTCATCCCTCCCTTCTCTTGCACTTTCACTCAAAACTCAAGCAAACTGTAAAACTTAAAACTGAACTCTTTAAACTTTTTCCGGATTCCCTTCTTTCATCAACTGCCCAGCATCCAAAACTCCATGGAAAGCTAAACTAGGAGCAAAAGGCAAATGCCTGGAAAACCAGCCTCGTCCTCAGAAGCTCCGGAAAGGGCCATTTGAAGGCAACAGCACTGTATGGCTGGGCACAAACAGAAAGGTGTTGTTTATCGACAACTTCCTGATTCGGGTTCGCTTATTTCACCATCCGTCCAACAGCCACAACACGAAAAGCATTTTACTCCTAAGCATCTCACTGACTGTCTTCGCATGACCTCTCTGGATTTCGATGGAACTTACCGCACTCCAGCTGGTTGCGTTTTTGTTCTTGAAAGTCTTGCAAGTCTTAAAGACAGGTTTTTGTCTTACAATGCAGAAATGTCTCCTTCTCCTTCTCTAAAGCAAAAAAGGAAAAGTTTTTAAAGCACAGACTATCGAAAAGCAAAAGAGAAATGAATGACTCATTTGGAACAGAGAAATGCGAGAAGGTGGAAAGAAAAATGCGATTCGTTGGGGTGAAAAGAAGAGTACATCTCTCTGCGGGTTCAGACGAAGATACAATTTCCTATGTCATTCGATCCTGTCAGTGTATCTTTTCCCCATACTACTGCCACCACAATTTGGATAATGGTTTTCATAAATGCATAATTATATAAACACATACATTAATGCTGGGTCGGTTTAACCAATGCCAAACCGATATCGCGATTCCTCGCTCAGTCGATGGATATATGGTGTGTTAACAAATGAATTACTAACTTAAATCACTTATATTCAGAAAACCAAAACCGATACCGATGTCGTTATTCAGAAAACCGAAAATACCAAAAACCCGAATAAAAAACTGACAAAACCGAATTCAAATATCAAAATATTAGTTTTTCTCGCGGATTTCATGTTCGTTCGTTGCACATTCCGTAACAATGTTGACAGTTTTGATGTTGTAATATCAATGATATAACGTATCTCGTCAATGAAAAATAATATGAAAATTAAAATGAAAAATATATATACATACATATATACGTCGTGCACTTGGGCCGGTAGAAAGCAGTCAATTAATTCGAATGATTGGCATGTATATTCATACATATATACATTAATACATACATACACACATACACACATACACGCATACATACATACTTTACATAACTGTGCAAATTGAAAAGACTAACGTAATCGATCTGGACGAGGCGTCCAATCTGGTTGAGCATCTCGAGTTTCTCTCTAAGGTCGATCAATGTTTCGTTGTCGATGCCGTGTGACGTCACAACCTCATTAGAGGAGAACCCGAAGAACAGTGGTTTGCCTCCGGAGCAAGGTGACTCCTTCGGATCAATTGATGCTACTACAGGATCTGGAGATGCTGTCGTAGTGCTTGGGCATCTGGGCCCCAAGCAAACGACTCTTTGAGAGACAGTGTCGATTGTAACAGCTGACCTCTCCGCCACTGAACTGGTCATCTCCTGCTCTGTAATAACAAAACTGCTAGAACTTGAGATTGCTGAACGGATGGAGCCTCCTGTATCTAATCTAATCTAATCTAGTCCAGTCCAACCCAATTTATTCTTGTTTCGTCTAGTCTGGTCTAGCTTAATCTAATGCATTCCATAGCGCCAATATCATAATGCACAAGGTATCAATCAACATGGTCGCTTCAAGTAAAATCACAGTAAAATTGTATTAATTTGGAGAAGCCCGCTCGAAATCGGATGAATCAGAGAAACCAGAAGTCAGGCTACGGCCAGTAAGTAAGTTTGAACAGGCTTAGACCTGAATTATATTACCGATCAGAACTGGGCAGTGAATCCCAAAGCATAGGACTAGCCACCTAGAACTCCCGATAGCCGAACATTGTTCTGGTTGGAAGTAAAGCAACAGTCAAAGTATCCGTTGATTGAGTGTAACATTTGTTGGTGTGCTGGATGAGTGAGGAGCAGCTGGGCTGATTTAAATATAATATCTACCCCAACAGCAGCGTCACATGTAGGGCACAGAAAGCCCATATGACAGTGTTCACATATGGGCTTAATATGTTCTAAGGCCTACGTATGGTCTCATGTGGTAGGACATATGAAGCCAATTTGCCAATACTCTCATATGGGCTTCATATGCCCGACATATGACATTGTTGTTGGGTAGTGAACTGCAAGACAGAGTTTAAACTGGATTTTTGTTCTGGATTCTTTGGGTAGCCAGCGTCGTGAATGCGATATGGGTGTGATATTTTGATATTTAAGGGTCTTTTATGGCTATGGCCAGAGAGGTTTTAATCATTTGTGGTTTCTGCAAATTTCTCTTTCAGTAACGCAGGTGTGAAGGTGGTAAATGCAAATGTACACGTTTTTCTATAGCGACCCTATGGCCTCGACCCCGCTCATTTTTTTATTCGGGTGAGGTCCTTCACCACCTCTTCCCATTTGAATGGGCGTCACGCCATTTAAGGTCCTCGTGTACGGATCGTGCTATCCCGAGATTCAAATCTCTAAAATAAGTCGTACTCATCAATGCTGTTGCTAGACGAGCCAATACAATTGCAAATTCAGCAGAAGGCGTAAGTAAGTTCGCTATAACTTGTCTATTTGAGCTGAGTGGTGTGGTCGTTTTAAGCGTGCTGAAGTAAAAGCCTTGAGGGCTGGGGTTTGTACCGTCTCCGAGACGAGAAAGGTGAATCGTAGTGTGCGTTTCACTGTCGCTCTCTAGCGAAGGCACGTTCATGTTTTCGTGATATCGGCAGAGACATTTCTTGTTCCACGACTGAAGAAAGAAAAATCGGAATTCGATCTGGCATCTCCAATGGATTATGATTTCGATTACGACTTCACTTAATAACGGCGCTATAGACGTTATTAGATTAGGATGTAATAGGACTAAAGAGATGATTATTCCAAGTGCCAATGTTACCAATATAAGTATAAATTCAAATCGTAATTGGCATGAGCAGTGCAAGGCTTCCCTGTCTGTTTTTTCTCTGTGCCTCTCCTCTGCCTCTTTCTTTTTTTGTCTGAGCTCTCCGTCCGTCCGTCTGTCTCTCTCTCTATTTCTCGAACTTTGTCTTTTTATCGCACCTCCTGACTAACAGGCAGACAAACCCATTGACCAACAAGTGACCAACATACTGACCACCAGCAAGAAATCGAAACCGAAACCACTTTTTGTCAGTCGCCGGTCAGTCGCGATTTAGATGCTGCTGCTGTTACAGATAGTTATCCCTCAAGTGTCACCATCAGTAGTTGCATTACTAATCTTTAGTCTCCCTTTGAAAATCATTCGATGCTCGTGGAAATACCCAAGATCATGACTCCATGTCCACTGAACATTATATATATATCAACACCACTTAAAGTTTTGGAAAAGGCGCTATAAAAATGTCTAAATACTTGCACACAATTGTGACGATGCCGATGATAATAACGACAACGTTGAGCCTAACGAAGAAGTGAGATAATTCAAAACAGAAACCGTTCTGTGGATAAAATCACCAATGGTTTATTTTTTCATGGCTCAAATTTTTTGTTAGAAACGGCTGGTAATAGCTATATCTGCCTCTATTGCCTCTGAGGAAAGCCACCTTGTTATAGGTTTAGAAGGTCGCCGAAAGCAGGTGTGAATAGGAGCGACTTCATTCAATAGGAGTGACACAGTTCTCTTGAGCTGTTCAGCAAAATCGTCTGTAGTGTTTGGTGGTGCCGTGAAAAGATCCCAATCAGCAAGCAGCTGACTGAACTGTACAGGATCTACAGCTTTGATGTTACGATATGTGTGCATCAGTGGTTGGCAGTGGTAGGAGCTCATGAACTTACACAGTATATGATCTGATACAAGACCAGCGTCGCTCAGCTGTACATCGTAGACAGTGGTCCGCTCTTCAGGACATCTAGGAGGTTATCCCCTCCAGTCGGAACGTCAACCTCCTGACGAAGGCCGTAGCTGGAAAAGATGTCAGCTAGATCATCACTGATGTAACCATTAGAGCCAGGACAGTTAAGATCGCCACAGAGTAGAAGTCTTTCACCAGCCTCGACGTAAACAGATGATATAAGAGTCGACAGGTCGTTATAGAAATCACTGACTGCACCAGGAAGACGGAAGATGTCGGCAAGAGTAATTGACGATGACTATCTGCCGAGTCGTATCAGCTGAATTTCACATGAGGATAAGCAGAACAATTCTGCCTGAGGATGGACGTTAACGTCCAGCGAGGACCTGTAGATCACAGCAAGGCCACCACCGGCTACAGGCGACCTTGGGTTCCACGGCGGTTAACGTGAAGAACGGTGCAATATCTCGCTTGATGCAGTCGAGTGTTTTCAGCACCAATTCATGTCTTACAAAGTGCAAGGATGCAAGGATCCATCTATTCATCCATCCATCCATCCGTCGGTCTGTCTGTTTGTCTATCTATCTACCTATCTATATCTCTTACATTCTCTCCTCTATCTTTATACTCTGCCAGTCTCTATTTCAGTTTCTACCTATGCCTCTGTGTGATTGCGTGCGCGTAAATCGATCATCATGCGATCGGCTAATAGACCCACCGCAGTGTTTGAAGCTGATGTCGCTGTCCAGTTGTGAAAGTCATCGATATAATACGAAGTGTCCTCAGCTGAACCTCGCACAACTGACGACGGAAGGGTCGCCTTGAAAGCGACACAGCTGTCCATTGCACTCAACCGATGGATGACTCCAGATGGCGCTCGCACCGATAATTGGGGATTTGAAAACGGCATAAAAGCCGCCCTCCGCCGGCTGCGTCCGCCGTGATTGCGCATTTTGCTGAAGGACCCCTTCTCCGAATCCGATTATACATACATACATATGTATACAATTGTTATATAAATATATATAGCGCCCTTTTAGAATCTCTCGTACGCATAATAAGTTCTGATTCATTTAGTATATATCAATATATAACAATAAAATATATATATACATCCATATATACCTATAGTAATATTCTCGTGTATATGTATCAGAACTAATGAGTACCAGAAGCTGTAAAGGCGCAATATAAATGTTCAGAAAATCGATATTCATACGTGAATAGGAATCGTTCGTTTTTTGACATTTCAGATCGTGTTAAGGCAGAAACCGTGGTATTGTCTGGACATACTCTTAAAAGTCGTGTCTGCTAAGAACAGATATAGCTGTTGCTAATCTAATCTAATCTTATCTGTAGCGTCGTTATCATAGTACATCAGATGTTGGTCGTTTGGAAGTCAAAATATGTATATGCTTGTGTATGTACAGCCTTTTCGTAACCTCCCGAAGACACTAAAACATGACAGATAGTCATGATTCAGTGTCTTAGAAGACTTTCCGTTAGAAATAGACTGAAATCGATACATGGTCAGAAAATGATTTGTTGTAGGCAACTTATATTACGCGCACATTTGGTAAAATTAACAGGCATTCCATCCAACTGAACAGACATAAACCAGTCAATTTGCTTACTTCAACAGGAATTTTGTTTAGAAGTATTCAGACGAGTGTTCCTAAGAGGCGCAAAATAGAACAGTCTCCGTTAGAAAGAGGTTGATCTCAAGATTCAAATGGCTCGTATAGATCTGAAGACAGAATGCGATGGGTGATCACGTAGAAGCAGACGAGTCTTCTGCCTGGATTAGAACGACATCGAAGAATTGGTGATAGGTTGCTTTTCACCTCTCCGGCTGGTTAGTCAGTCTCAGTTCCTCTCGCCTTTGTAACAATTCGCTGCCAAGCCAAGCAGGCTTATGAAAGAAGGATTGCGTGTAAATACGAAAATATTTATATAGCGCTTTTAAAGCAGCTACCAAACGCGCGCCATGCATAGCTGTCTGATTTAAACCGGTGCGACTTAATGTAAACAGAGAATGTAGTTTGAGCTCAGTCACATGAAACAGTACGCATATTCAGTGGAAGTTTGTACGAAGATGCATGAGAAGGTCCGATTAGCTGGTATAGATGCTCAGAAGCGAAGAACCTCCACATTTCCATGGGCAGAAAAGCGCAGTCGCTAGGGTGACTCGATATGATGTATACCTGGGAAATGTCATCGTCAAAGTAGGAGACATTCAGTCGAATTAAATTGTTATTCTTGATTGCAGATGTGTTTGCGCTTTAGCCGAACGATCCTCGCCTCAAATCAACACCTCTAAGGATCTGCTGTTAAAAGAGGCTTGTATCCTGAAACAGCTTAATACAGCGCCCTCTAAGGCCCTCAAGACAGTGGTATCTAAGTGATGTTACAGTTAATTAAGAACAAGAATTTTATCGATAAGCAAATACTGCTCAGATGACTTGAAAATTCACCACTGGCGGGCTCTCGCACACACGTATGACCCAACCAAACAGTCTCATCTAGAGTCGGCAATTGATATTAGGCTCAACATTCCTGGTCCGTAATGTACTGAGAGACAGGGAAAACGACAGCCAATTAAGGTAACGTTTACAGGCCGTATCGTTGTATTCGCTTTACCGTGCGAAGTAACAGGGTTCCAATCGAGTATAGCATTCCGTCTTCACTTACCGTGACATAGCACCAGTTGGCCAATCTGTAAAATCATGAGCAAAGGAACAGCTAACGTTAACAAGCTCAAAGGCCTGATTAAAGTACTCGAAGAACTCATATTTTCAGCGAAAATAAAGTCAAAATGCGTTATATATACTTAAGTAAAAAGAAGCTACACTCCAATAGTTGACAATATGATTTGACTCGAGAGCGTGGAACATTTATATATCCGAGCACATCTTTGGTTTTGGAAAGTGTCCGAATTTCTGTCTGATTGAAACCAAAGTGGAAGAAACACAATTGGCCGGGGAAAAATGAGGAATCGAATGTGAAACTAATTAGACAAATTCCCATATCAATCACCACCAGCATCGTCATCATCACCCCTTTGAATCGTGAAGGCCATTGCGACACGAACCGTTACTGCTGCTGCAGCTGATTATGATGGTGGTGGTGGTGGTGGTTTTGGTGGTGGGGATTTGGCTACTGATGCTTGTCCAGTACATTCGAAACCGCGTGATGCTTTCGGTGTGAATGGTGACTGCGGAGGAAGACTGGATGCGGAGGTAGGAGCATCATCTCCTTCAAGGCTATCGATCTGGGCCGTTGCAATCGTCGCGCAGTTGCAACAGCAGCAGCATCTTCATCACGCACGTGCATCTCGCTGCTTAGCGATGTAGCCGTTGCATGTGTACGGGAACCTCAACAATTAGCCATGGCTGATCCGCCATACAGGCCTAAGCATTGTCACACTCCTTGCTAGGCGGACGTGTATCACGACTCAGCCTCAATCAAATCGTATGGTTTTCGTTATATCCTACACTCAGAAAAACACGATCATAGAAACACATACAAATACACATACACACGCATCCTTATATATATATACATATGCAAATATCCCTATATATAGGGCCTATATACATATATTGGAACTGTTGTATAATTGTAAATCATTTTACATAATTACATCTAATTTATAGTATGCTATATATTATATATACACGTAGGCTTACAAATTTACTGCATATATATCGCGACTTATGTATGATTATATATATGTATATATAATAAGTGCACATAATCATCGTATCGTATGAAGCTTTTATCACTGATAATTGTGAAGATAATTATGAATAACGTTGATACATTTGCTTTGTGAATCACAAGGTTCCGCAGATGCATTCCTGACGAAACTGTATTTCTGTTTTGAATCACCTCTGCTCCTCCTCTTCCTCGTCCTCCTCTTATTCCTCCTCTCTCTCTTTCACATTTTATTCTTCCTCGTCGTTCTCCTCCTTCCTTTTCTCCTCCTTTTGCCATCCTCTCCTACTCTTCATCTTCTTGGAAATTCATGAGAAGCCTCAGTTGAACAAAGTCAGATTCACTTTCCCTAAGTACATTTCGAGCTGTAAAAGGACGACCGATTTGTAGCTGAATCTGACTATTTGTATAGCGCCTGTTAGGAATCCCTAATTTAAGAACCTTTCTGATAAAGACTGAAACTTCTTTCTATATTAGATAAATGGGACTCGCCCGCCAATGATTGTGCGCTCGCTCCCACGTGAGGAAACCATTGCAAACAGTTAAGCAACACTACATGTACTTATTGCAGGATGCACTAATAAAAAACGACAGTTCACAAGACTGTTAATTATAGTCATGATTATAATCGCTGTTATGGTTTTCATTAAAGGAAGTCGTGAATATGCTCAGCTCTTGGAATCTTCACTAGATGCAAATTCTAGTCATGCATCATATGGTCATGAATGGCCCGCACAACGACTTAGATTCTTTAGCGTATCTTAAATTACGTAGACACGCATCAGTACATCGCTGTTCATATTTTGAGAAATCGTGTTCGTGCTAATCAAGACCACGTCTTGTCTATGAATGTTCAGTTTTAGTTTGGATGTGGTCGATGGCCTTAACCATTTTTGCTCATAGACAGTTTCGTGAATGGGTTTTTTGAATTGGTAACATATTGCGACGTTTCTTCAAAGGGTGTACGTGTCTTTGCAAAAATGTGCTGTTTTAAAAAAGTGTATGGCAGGATGAGATGTCACAGCAGGAGGACAAGTCACGTTGACGTCCTCGTAGCAGCATGTAGGTTGCAGTAATTTAACGCAAACTAGTAGCGTGGGTACCCCGGTTAAAAATGAATCCACCATAGATATAGTTAAAGCCAGGATTGTATTTTAAATAGTACTGTAATATAATGATATGCATAAACAGGATGATGATGATGATGCCTATTACGACTACGACGACAACAACAACGGCAGGGATGATGGTAATTGTGATAAAGATGAGGAGGTGAAGGAAGATGAAGAAAGTGAAGAAAACAAGAAGACATAATGATGATTATGGTGATGATGATGACGATGACGACGACAACGTTGATGATATGACTACAGTTAGCCTACAGATGGCTAAACTCCCACAAATGAGCTACTAAGCACACAGATTTGCTCTGGTTCTTGAAAGCGCCTCTTAGAGCAGGTGGTTATTTCGACTGTACATTATTGGAATTGGCATCCTTATTACTCTCGATTTCTTATCCACTTTCTCACTACTGCAGTTAATCAGTCTATTAGCGTCTCACATCTTGCGCCTGTCTTAGGAAAAAACTGCATCTTTTTTGCACCGAATACTCTGCATCATTTGTATTATTAGTGGCGTTGCTCTGGGTCTGTCTGTCTATCTGTGGGTCTGTCTATCTCTCTGTGGGTCTGTCTATCAGTCTGTTTATCTGTCTTCTGTATGTCTGCATATACGTTTTTTTAGTTTATGCTTGTCTGTCTATCTCTTCGTCTGTGTGTTTGCTTGTCTATTTTTATCTATCTATCTCTATCTGTGTCTGTTTGTTGTGTCTGTTTTGTCTGTCAGTCTTATGTGTGTCTGTATGTTTATCTTTCTTTCTGTCTGTCTGTATATCTGCTTGCCGTTCTGTCTTTATGCCTGCATGTTTGTCTGTCTCTATGTCCGCCTGTATGTGTGTCGTTCGGTCCGCCGTCATGTCTGCTATTTTCACGTTTGTTTGCCTCTCTGTTTCTCTATCTTTGTTTCTATCCGCTGTCGGTCTGTTTGTCTGTCTTTATGTGTAGGAGTCATCCACTGATTCGTTAGTCTGCATCGGATTATCTCGGAGGAACTTCCTTGAGTGCAGAAAAATTCGGAGTGTCGTTTTATAGCGAATTTATAGCACTGAATGATTTACCTGATTAGTTCCTATGGGTTATATCTGTTGTTCTGCTGCACTACGCAATAAAAAGATTGCAGATGGGTCAGTCTACGACTAAAGAAGCCGTTGAAGAACAACGTGGAGACCACAAGGTTTAGTGAGGTATGCAAATGGCAATAGAATGAGAGAATAGAATTACGATTTCATTTTAGCCAATGTGAAAATCTGCACAAGAATCTAATCTATTCTAATCTAATCTGATCCGATCTGATCTAAGCTAATCTAATCTAATATGAGAACACCCATAGCGCCACTATATTATGCCATTTGAGATAATCTGTGAGTCAGTGCGGCAAGAAGAGAGTAAGACTGACAGGAAGGGAGACAGAGTTATATGAAAAGAGTCAGAGTGACAGAAAGGAAGTAAGGAATGCAGAGAGCGATATTCAATTTCACAACGGGATTTGAGAACCATCTTACCACTTGTAAAACACCTAATTATTTGTTTATTTCTAAGTTTTTAATAATTATTTAAAATCGTAATTTCTACTACATTAACTTTGTTTCATACTTCTTAGGAAACTGTTGAATTGGACAACGAACGCTGGTCGTTACTAAAGCTTTCCTTCAGTTTTAAATCCGTGAAATTTTCAACTGTACTTAATAATCTATCATTTTAAAATCCAAATTTCTAATATAAAAACTATGTTCGTTTCAGACTCTGTAGAAAACCGAGTAAACTAGAAAGAAAAAACCAGTAGTTACTGTAGCTTTCCTTCAGTTTAAAATCATGGAACTTACGAATAACGCATGCGATGAAATTGTCGAGATAAATGAAATAGCCTAAAGGCCTGCATTTTGATTTCGTTTTATCTTAAACCTAAACGTTGGCCGACAGTAAATGTGAGAAACCCGCATGAACCAAAATCAATATTGTCTGTGTAAATGTTTGCATTGGATAATGCGAGGAGTCATGCGTTAGAGTTATATACCCTGTACGTATAGCCGGATGTGAAGACCATTTAGTTAACAATAATACGAATTGACGACGAAAATACTACGACAGTATACGGCTTCTATCATCGAGCCAGTTTTGGGATCAATAAACCAGATGATGATGATGATGATGATGATGATGATGATGATGATGATGATGATGATGATGATGATGATGATGATGATGATGATGATGATGATGATGATGATGATGATGATGATTCTTTCCTTCTGTCTGGAATTAACCCACTAGGTGATGATGATTATGATGATAATAATTATATTGCGCTGTTAACTCTTAGCAGCACTACCATCTAAGATGTGCGTGCGCATGACTTTTGAGGCTAACGAGCACAATCATTTGCTGCAGGCGCAAAAATATCTCACAAGTTTTCAAATTGTCTCTAAGTTTGATTTAGCTCATTGTTACAGTATATTTATTTAGCCTACTACTGTGTTCAGAAAAAAGGTTTTCATTCCTATTATGCAAAACCATATGGCATGGCAGCCTAGGTCGGTAAATGCTCACCGAAATGTGCAACCGCATTTGCGCTGCTAACATAATACACTGGGCTACTGAGCTTGGCACCAGTCGCCACCTAGCTGAGCGCGGGGCAGCGAATCTTTTGCACGCGACTTTCTGGCCTCTGGCCTCTAGTATCTGCGTGATGGATACGTCGTGATACAGAGGTCTAGCCGGACTGATGTCTCTACTAATGGCGTACTGCATGAGTATTGTAAAGAAGTGCCTGAAAACAACATAATTTGATATATATAAGTATATATCGTGATATGATATATAACTAAGTATATTTAATATACCCAGAAAAGCTAGTGCAATATAATACCGTGTAAAGTATTACAGTAAGCATTTAACAAATCCTCGCTATCGTGTCGCACTGATTGTTCTAAACGCCGTTCTTGAGGAGTTAACGGATCTCTGTAAATTGTCCTGAAAAGCTGTTTGCAGATGGTTCGAAGTACTTCAGTTTGTGACAGCAAAAATTGTCAATTTGGGCCCAGAGTGCCTCGGAGAATGCGTACACTGGAGTGATAATGTAAAAGAACTGCTAATCAAATGCGAAGTCACAGACAGCAGCAGTCCGGTTCATTAGGCGAGTCTACAACCTCTAGACTGCAGATTTCCAGAATGTTAATTGCTATAGAATGGAAGATGTTTGCATTACGAGCGTTGACAGCAGCAAAGAGCTATAACTATGTACAAACCGAGATTGCGAGATTAGCGGTAAAATAATATTGTAAGTTGCTTGGTAAAACTGACGGCGAATATGAGTAACAGACTTACAAGCAGTATCATGATTATATATATATATATATATATATATATATATATATATATATATATATATATATATATATATATATATATATATATATATATATATATATATATATATATATATATATATATATATATATATATATATATATATATATATATATATATATATATATATATAGGCCTACATATGCATAGTGCGACAGAAATATTTAAGTCAAGAATGATCAGACATTTGAAGATGTAGTGTTCTATATTCTGGATAATGAAAAACTGTGATAGCACAGCTCGCAGATATATATACTACTTTCCAAGCATCTAGTGTGAAGTATGAGCAGGCTTCAACCTTATGAATTCAGCGAAGGCAGAAATGCATGGTCGACTTCAGGCTGACCACCTGGACTGTCTGATAAGAATAAAAACTCTTGAATTTCAGATCAAATAATCAGCATAGTTCATACGTTCGCTCGTTGCCAACCACATAAAGACAAACGAAACACACTGTAATGAAAGTTTTATTTATCCTTTGTCTTATTCTTTTTTCTTTTCTTTTTGTCTGACCGCTGTGACTTATCCACGCCTACGATTCCTCTCTCAGCCGATGGACACATGGCGTTTTAACAAATATGTCTTACTTACTTACTTATAAAAACTTACTTATCCGAGCGCAGGTCTGAGATAAGATGTTTCTGCACGGAAAAAATTGGAGAGAACATTGCCTATGATAAGTAACGCATATATATCACTTATTTGTAACCATATACGCCACCGATAATTCTTATATAAATATCTAATATGCCTATATACGTATGTACAAGAACGTATAGCTACTACTATTGATCTACCCCAGGTTGTGCCTAATTGGTCCAACAACAGTCTTAACGCCTCTATATATACAAGATATATGAGTTGTATTGACTATATTCAGAGACTTTCATCATATACACACATACATAAATATGTAAATCTGCAGTATTTTTGGGTACAATAGATCGCAACAGCTGTGTATTTTCTGTGTGTATCTCCTTATTCAATAAGTATATAATGGTTACAGGTTGTCTAGGGATATGGAATAATAATATATCAGCTTTAGGTGAAATGGTTTATTTTCTAAACCGTTTACAAGCGCAACATGACTCACATAGAAACAAGTCAACCTCAGCCGGCGACAAAACCAGTGAACAGCCTCTCAAGAAGATAAAAATACAACGTCCACCGTCAGGTGGTGACGAAAAAAACATCTTAAAAGAACGAAGGCAGCAAAACGGCTCAGAAGAACCCAACAAGTCATCCATGCAGGGAGACTTAAACACGACTAGCCGAAAGAGAAAAGCACTCACGCAGGACCAAAACGAAAATCCAGTTTGAACCAAACTTAAGCACAACACCTTTTATAAGGTGGGCTTTCCCGCCAAAATGTAGAGCAGGCGCACAACTCACAACTGCTCAAACTGCTCAGCCCTATTCTCTGAGCCGTATGTAGCAACACACATATCATAATATGCGGTATGTAACAGCTGCAACTAAGTGGAATTAAAACACATAAATACATATTTATTTATAGAGGACCCCTTTCCCATCTATTTTCATGCTTCGTCTAAATCGTCTATAATGAGGGGATTGATTCTAGTAAAGAAGTATAATCACCCATTTACGTAGTAGCAAATTAAAACAGACATCGATGCACTCCACTGCAATCCGATATACATATGCACGTGTATTACATAATATCATATAAAATGTCATAAATATGTGCATATACATATATATATTGTAGACTAATGATTGAGCCAACGAGTGTGCAAGAGAAAGAGCGAAAGATGGATATGCAGAGAAAGAGAAAGACGAGAGAGAGAGAGAGAGAGAGCGAGAGAGAGAGAGAGAGAGAGAAAGAAAGAGAAAGGGAGAGAGAAGTGAGAGAGAGAGAACGCAATACGGACACACCAAGATTTTAAAAAAATAGTTGGATCAACGAATGTATACATATTACTCGAGGGATTCGTCTGAGCATCCGAGCACGATCTCTGGGCACGGTTTCTGTGCAAAGCCATCATTTCTCTTTCATATAGCGTCGCATCTCTTTCAAATACCATCATTTCTCTGTCATATAATGAAAACTTTACATTCTATCACTTATCATTCATATTTTGCTATTTCTCATCCGTGTAATCTTATTTTTCATCACATTATGTGGACGACAAATATCACATGGATGAAAAATATTATTAATCTTTCATGCTGCTTCATTTTCCTTTCATATTATGCTATTTCTTTTTTTTAATGCAACATATCATAACAGGGGTTTTAAGTGGCTAAGAAGACATGCAATCTGTGCCAGAACCATTACAAATTAACTGAGAACGCTTAATAGCCGATCCTTCTTATAGTTTCTTCTTAAAGGCCGTGATAGTGTCCACTGAAACAGCATTATCATCCTTTTGGATGATATAGTGCTGTTCCACAATTCTAAAACTCTTGCACTGAAGAATTTCTGCCCTGATGTTCCTTGGTGATTTGTAAATAATTTATACCTGTGGCCTCGAGTCGCCTTGTTTGGTGCTAATTGAAAGAATCTCTCCCACTGTACTTCTTCCTTTCCATAGATGATCTTGTAAGCTTCGATTAGGTCGCCTCTGCTTCTCCTTCTCTCCAGAGATGCAAGTCCACATCTTTTAAACCTTTCTTTTCAGAGCTTCGATCCTTGTAACCCAAAAATCATTTTGGAAGCTCTCCTATACACTTTCTCCAGTTGTTCTATATCATTTTCAGGTATGGATTCCATAACTGGATACAGTATTCCAAATGTGGCCTCACCAGTGATTTGTTCAACCTCAGTATTATACCCTTGTCTCTGCTAACTATTGTCGTCTTGATCATCTCTAAGGTTGAGTCAGCCTTTTGCTGCTTCAGCACATTTGCTTGACAGTTTTTGCACTCTTATGCACAATAACTCCCAAGTTCCTTTCTTTCTCACTCACTTTCAATACCTTACCCCCATTTCACCTGAAAACTCTTTGTTTCTCTTCTCCATATGCATCATCGAGCATTTTTCCGAATTAAACGCAGCTGTCAATCATGTGACCACCTGTACATTCTTCTTAGATCCTCTCGAAGTATCTCCTCCTCCTCCTCCTTCTCCTCCTCCTACTCCTCCTCTTCTTCTTCTTCATTAACCACTGTTTTACGTAGTTTTGGATCATTCGCAAACTTGGAAATTCTAGATAAAATTCCATCATCTATGTGGCAAAACTTCTCCATCTGACATTCCGCTTAGCACTCTCCTCCAGTCAGAATACAGGTGGTCACATGATTGTCGTCTATCTACCTTTGCCTTCTGTCTGATAGCCAGCTTTGAATCCATGTTTGTACCTGCTCTGTAATCCCTCATGCTTGCAACGTTTTGATTAGCCTTTCTTGAGGTACTTTGTCAAATGTCTTGGCAAAATCTAGGTTAACTACATCTTTTTCATAAACATCCTCAAAGTGCTCTAACAGACTGTCAAACATTTCCATTGTGGCGCTTTTCAGTAACCTTCATTTATATTATGTAATTTCTCTTTTATATTATATAGCCTTTCTCTTTCATATTCTAGGCTTATCATTTCATCATTACAGTGTTTGAGTGGATCACTAATCTGCTCATTAGCTCACTCATTTGCTCACTCCCTCACTCACAAGCGTACGCGAGCTCTAGACTGGTATCCGCGTACATACATGTCGGACCTCGTCAGACAACAGTCACGTCAATATTGCACTTCACAGTGACATTGTAATCGTAATGTAATGCAATTATAACACCAGGCACGACTGTGACGGGCCTGGTTCTGCAGCGTCCTCACTTCCGTCCAGATATAAATTACCCAGTTATCTCCACCTCTTAATTTTAACAAATCATTTGATAACTAAAGTTAATTGGGATGAACACAACTTGAAGGATACTGCCCACGCTGACAGATTGCTGTTTGCCTTTCACCTTTGCAGCCGGGATTCGAATCCGGGTACTACTTCTTCTTGTAAAATTGACAATTCGATGTCGGGCTATGTTACCCGTAAGGAAAAGTTGTCCGGTTGTTGCACTGCTGTTGTCTGCGCTTCAGCCGAAAGATACTTCAAATCGAGGACCATGCCTCTGGGTACTGATGCCGATGGAGGCATATAATAAGCAAGAGTACCTTACCTTGCCTTAACTGCATTCCTAAAATCTAAAAATGTAATCTTGATTTGCATTGCCTCAGTAGTTAGTTATGGACAGGTTTAAAGTCACCTCCAAAACAAAGACAGGTTTAAAGCCACCGCTCACAAATCACTATCAAACCAAGGCAGGTGTAACTCCACTCCAAAACAAAGACTGGTTTAACTTGACCCCGAAAACAAGGATGAGGTTTAACTCCACCCTGAAAACAAGGACGGGGTTTAACTTCACCGCCAAAACAAGGGCAGGTTTAACTTCATCGCTGAAGATATTATTTTTTTACTGATGTACTTATGATCACTCAGGATTTCAGAAATTAGGGGACTGCGTTGTTCTGGGATGGCTAATCTTCGGTCTTATTATTATTATTATTATTATTATTATTATTATTATTATTATTATTATTATTATTATTAAAGATATTGTTTGGAAAAGTGCCCGAAAGGAAGATGAAGAGGCAAGAATCAACGGATATGAAATGAATTGTCTGCGACAGATTCTTGGAGTAGGCCTACCATGGACCGCCAAGAAGACAAACGAATGATTCCTAGGGACTGTAGGAGTAGAGAGGAGTCTGGTCGGATTAATCAAACAGACGAAGCTTTCATACTTCAGGCATCTGCTAAGAAAAAGTGGAGACTGCCTAGAGATAGAGATCATCCAAGGCACAACTCTTGCATCCCAAGCTCGGGGAACACCCGATGACATTGGATCGATAACATCAGGTCAGTTATTACAGAAGACAAGGAAAGAAGCTGATGAAACACAACTGTCCGTGGTGCAGCCAATCCTCGGCTCGAGGACGGCTGAAGACAAAACAAGACTGTCTGAAGCCAAGACTTCAATTAATGGGGTCATGTAATAGTACATAAAGCCATTAAATCTTAAGTTTCATACATAAATGGACCTTACCAGAGAAGAAAGCTACTTTGACAACATGCAATATTTAATTATTATGTAATATTATGTAATGTAATACATAATTCATGTACTGCCTATTAAAAGTATCTATTCAGAAGCAGACTGAAGAAAGAAAATACTGGAAATATTAACAAATGGAAAAGGATTCATGTGGCTGACCCCTCCTAGGAGGAATTAATTCCAGCCAGAAGGAAGAAGAAGAAGAAGAAGAAGAAGAAGAAGAAGAAGAAGAAGAAGAAGAAGGAGATTCAGAGGCACTCACATCCCATAACAGGACAGTCCTTAATTTGAGGAAGAAATATCCAATAGCTCCTCATCAACTGGGAAAACAGGGATAAAGAAAGCCGATCCATTCCGAACTTATTGAGCCCCATGTTTAAATGTAATCTAATCTGGAGACTTCTATAGCGCCTGTGTCGTAATACACAAGTTATTAATCGGTGGTTTCTTCTAAACAAAACCGCATTCCGAAATCACAATCCATTGAACAGAACCAGTCAAGATCCACGAGGCCTCAGAGACCGACAAAGATGAGATTGGTCTGTAAGAAATTCAAGAAACGATATGTAAATGTAAACGTACACGTTTTTCTAAGGAATGTCGACCCTGCTCAATTTATAATGAATTGATCGGGTGAGATCTTTCACCGCCGCTGCCTGTTTGAATGGGCGCCACGCCGCTTAAGATCCCCGTGTACGGACCGTATGGTATAAGGTGTGAGTAGGAGGGAAAAGTATCTAGCCCTGTGGTATGTCAATTCCCAAAAACAGTGGGGGCTGATCGTTCGATGCAAATTCTTTCACGTGAAAAACTGACAGCAAAAATACAGGTGAGATTCGAAACAACTGCGAGCAACACTCGAAAGCCTGATCCATTATTTAAGACGGCGAAGAAGTATGCGATGATCGATAGTATCAAAGACAACTGATGGATGAAGAAGGATGAGACCAATGACCTTCCCTTAATCCATAGAATGAACTACATAAATGCAATGATAAGCAATCCAGTTTTAGTGCAATGGTATTTACGATAAGCTGACTGAAAAGGAATAAACATGTTCAAGCGAGAAGACAGATGACAGACGGTTAGGCATAATCCTTTCGGGGATCTTGGAAATGAAGTTCAAAAATGGTATGGGACGACAATTGGCAAAAGCCCATATATATATATATATATATATATATATACAAACAATGACAGTGGGAGGAAAAGGAACAAGCAGTTAACCTCTAATCATGTCACGTAGGTCGCCCTTGGTAGAAATTCGTGTATTTCTAAATATTAGGTGTCATGCAGTCTGAAAATAAATCTAATGCAATAGCTGCGTAGTATATCTCGACTTTCATACATGGCCGATTCCATTTTATGCCACAGGCATTTCATTTTGTGGAAATTGATCAATTCGTCAAAGGAGATTAAGGGTTTAGTATATTTTTGTAAAAAATCAACTTTTCTCCGTTTACCTAAATGTCTGCATGTATGCATTGTCTGTCTGTATATATATATATATATATATATATATGTACGTACGAATGTATGTGCGTATGTGGGCCTATGCATATCTGCCTGTCTATGTGCATATATGTGTGTATGCCTGGGTACATGAATGCATATAAGATTCTCTTAAAGATTTGAAGGGAGATGTAAAATATAAAATATAAAAATTTAACTTATAAAAATATATTTAGTGAACATAAACATAGGAACAAAAAACAAAATATAATGAGGTTTTTAATAAATATATATTAGCCAAAGGGAGAGTTACATTTCCCGTCAAAAGAAATTTTAAGTCTTCCTTAAGGGAAGTATAATGCAAATGCTTTCTCCGTTTCGGTTTTGTAATTTTGTAAACATGCTTCAGAAAAGAAGTTTCCGACTGACTCTCACTTGCGACAGCTTTGAAATATGTTAGACTAAAGCAAATTTCCATTTTGCTTACCTCCGTTTGCGAACAGATTCGGAGAGGAATAGTTCCAGTGTTTGTTTGTACAGTGAACTCACAGCCGAAAGGACTGGCTGTGTACTTTTATGATTGGCGTAATTAACAATGTACACAAAGGACAAAACGTTAGCTCGATTTAGTTTGCTTTTGTATGGTCTGGTATTTGTATGATTTTTGTGTTTTTGTTTTTTGTCAGCGAAAGCTGACGATGGGTTACATCTGCTTCTGTCATACGCGGAAGAAGTTGGTCAAATTGTGAAGCACACAAAAGCTCTTCATCGATGATGATGTAGCATTCTATTTCATTAACTAGAAGACAATTGATAACCTTGTAAATCATCTATTAATAGCAGTTCATTTTACGTAATTTATGGTAATGCATTCTGCTTTTATAATTTTAAATTTCTATTTTATGGTGTTTTAGATCTCTGTTTTATGGTTTTATTACGCTGAACATTGTACTTGTGACTCTGAATTCGTATACTCTACAACTGTGATGCAAATTTCATGGGTAACATATAATGTGCAAACATATAATATTGGCCTTTCCATATATATATATATATATATATATATATATATATATATATATATATATATATATATATATATATATATATATATATATATATATATATATATATATATATATATATATATATATATATATATATATATATATATGCACGTACTTCTAACTCAATTTGGCAGCTTCGTCTGTCAGTCGTGTCTAAACTTAGGCATGATGGAGCGATAGAAGAGATCCAATCAGGAAAAATAATCCCATCGAGAGAGAATGGCTTTCTCTTTTCAGCTTAAATTTCACTTCCAAATCTCGTCGTGACGTTCGTTCGCTCGTGACGTAGCACGAATGACGTCACCGGATCCATTCCATTTCAGAGCGTAACGTGTTCAACTATATGTAATGTAATGCAATGAAGCAGTTATCTGCACATTTGATATAGCGCCTTTTAGGTACCTCACAAAGCGCTGCGTAGGTTAGCTTAAACATTGTCAAATGCCATTAAGAACAGAAAGTACGTCGACAAGCGAAATAATGCATAGATAATCGGAAGAGTCACCAGTGGCGGACTCACGCACACACGTAGCACCCAACCAACGGATTCCTATCCAGAGGTGACAGATGACACGATTTTCAGAGTTCCTGGATCAAGATGCGTCGACGATGTAGAGCGACTACATGCGACAGGGTCTGCGGTACACGATAACACCACCGCCCAGCAGCCCTTATTGATGGCAGATGTTGCAGCGTTCGGCTATCCGTCGACACCGCTGGTATCAGTAGAACAGGTGTTTATCACCTGCCGGTCGGTAGGTCAAAGGGTCACCCGTGATTGACGGTCGAGGTTACTCTAAAGATCCTTGTAACTCCTCCTCCGTTGAGACCAATACATGGCTGAAGACGGAGTACACAAGTCAGTAGATTCGACCGTACAACACGATGCCCAGCCTTCCTCATTCATGACGTAAGCCAAGATGACATGCTTAGAAAATATCGTCCAAAATGTTCGTAATCTGCGGCGAAAACTGATAATAGTTCCGACACATAAAGTTAGCAACAGCAAACATCCAAACATATCAGAAATTATGGAGCAAGTTCCCCATTAAGACGAAAAATTCGCCGAAATGAACACAAGGAAGGTCACCGACGTACGTTGTTGCAGACATGCAGGGACTTAACACATTATGTCTAAGATGTCGGTGTACATAACTGGTCCCGCTAACGGCACATAGCCTGCTATTCTACGCGACGAGGAAGTCAGTGCTGTACTAGATATTTGGTTGAATCTAGTGGACGACTTTCTGGAGAATGTATGAAAGCCAACGTATAAGCCACAATTTCCAGTTGAACGGAATATATACAATGTTAGAGAATTGTTAACAGATGTTTAAAACTTATACGTGCATACATGCATGAAAGCATACATAGATACAAATGTACATACATGCATACATACATGTACATACTTACTCTGAACGCGATGAGGTATACAGCGGAAAAGCGATACGTCTTAAAGGTGTTTAATACAGCTGAACACTTTGTAGTTAATATCTGGTGTTTAGCGATACCTTTTCGTTTTTGTTTTCGACCTTACCTTACCGTTTGATAGCTTTACTTTGTCCTTGTATAGTTCCCAGTGTTTAACAACATTTTCGTAATCGTAATCTTAAACTCGAGATTTCTACAGCGCCCAACGAAAGCTAAGTCGTAGGAACCAGCTTATTCACAAGCGCTCAGTCAAAACAAAATCGATAGGCAAGAAGGGTTCGATTTCAGGTAAAGATCCAAAAGGCAGGCAGGCAGGCAGGCAGGCAGGCAGGCAGGCAGGCAGGCAGGCAGGCAGGCAGGCAGGCAGGCAGGCAGGCAGGCAGGCAGGCAGGCAGGCAGGCAGGCAGGCAGGCAGGCAGGCAGGCAGGCAGGCAGGCAGGCAGGCAGGCAGGCAGGCAGGCAGGCAGGCAGGCAGTCTTATGGCTTCCGTGGCCGTTGACATCGACGTGCCTCACTTTACGACTGCCTTCTTTGAACATAGTTCTAAGTACATGATACGACTGATTCTTTAGGTCTCTAACGTATCCTCCACTTCTCAGAACTTCGAACATCAGTCCTTTCAGCAGTTTCCAATGTTTTGCAGCATCTTGTGGCTCCCAGAACCGTTGACGTCGACCAACCTTACGTACATATTCGAAAAATCTCTTCGGTTTCTAATACCTTGCATTCGACAGACTTTCATTTGTTCAATCTGTCTTCGTTAGACTTGCGAATTCTTGAATGGTCTCTTCGTCGGAGCTCTGTTGTCGCAGCCGAGAACCTTCTTGAAAGCGTCGCGAAAGTCGCGGTTGAAGAAGGCGTAGATGACCGGATTGAGCGCCGAGTTGAGGTATCCGATCCAGAAGAGAATGGGCACGAGAGCCGGTGGTGTCCAGCAGTACTTGGAGCAGATACTCGTCGTCAGATACCAGGAGAAGAACGGCAGCCAGCAGACGATGAACGCTCCCATCACGATGCCCAGAGTCCTCGCCGCCTTGTGCTCGCTCTTCAGCTTGTGGCGCTCCTGACGGGCTGAGCTGGAGGAGGCGGTGCGCGACGCTTGACGGTCGCTGACGGCGAGGTACTTGACCTGGTTGACGGCCACTATGCACCTTCCAACGGAGTAGGTCAGCGAGTAGATCCGGTCCTCCTGTTTCTTCGCCTCGCGGAATATCTTGGCGTAGGCGACGACCATCACTGCGGCCGGCGTCCAGAACGACACAGCACCGGAAATTAGTCCGTAAACGCTGTTGACCTTGAACTGGCATCGGTCAGTCGCCACTTCCGCTTCGAACGGACTGTACCAGCCGAGATGGATGGGGACGTGCGAGAGAAGCACCGACGAGCCCCAGACGAGAGCGAGCATCCATCGCGCTCGCTGCCGTGTCATGCGGACGGCGTAGTGGAACGGGTCGGTTATGGCGATGTAGCGATCGACGCTGATGCAGCAGAGGTGGAGAAGGGAGGCCGTCGAGAACTGGACGTCGTTGGCGTTGAAGAGGTCGCAGACGACGCGCCCGAAGAACCACTGACCGCTGATCTCCTGCGATGCGTTGAACGGCATCACGAGGATGGCGACCATCAGATCAGCACAGGCCAACGACACGACGAACGAGTTGGTCAGCGTCCGAAGCCGGTCTGACCGGTAGACGCTGACCATGATGAGTAGGTTGCCGAAGATGGTCGAGACGATTATGGTCAGCATGCAGGAGCCCTTTAGAGTTGCTAGAGCGAGGCGTAAGGAGCCGTCGGAGTGAGTGTCGTTCAGGTTCAGTGGGTGGGAGGACTCGATCGACCACAAGTCATGTAGTCGAGAGTAGACGAGCGATGTGTTTTTGATGAAGCGCTGTGACATCCCGCTCGAAGAGATCGGCTTAGCTTAAAGACTCACTTATCGACTTGAAGAAGGTGATTAATGGTTGTGACATCAGCAGGTGTCAGCGTCTGATGTATTAAACAACCTAGAGCGTGTACCTGGCTAAAGGTAATTTTTTATTGAAATAAAATTTACAAGAAATAACTGACTGTTCATAGTTAAACTGCCGAGAAGGATCCCAGCAGAGGGTCAGAAAAACGGTGACGATACGACATCCGGCCAAGTATGATCACAATAAAACCTCGAAGTCACCCTAAACGCGAACCGTTACTGACCTACCTCACGTCTGAGAAAATATCCACGCTGCAAAATTCTGCATCGCAGACATGTATGCAGCCCGTATCCATGCATGCCGAGCACACCGCGATAGCACCATCAGTTCATTCAGTCGCCTTGCTCAACAACTTAGCATAAATTATTTGAAAAACGTGTTAAAATAACCTCTCTTGACTTTATAGAAGTCTGTGATGATTGATTATCTGTGGTCAGCATTTATACTTCAACTCGCAGTCGCTGTAAAAGCGGTAACCAAGATGAAAGGGAAAATATGAACTGAAGTCATTCACCAGTCTTGCGATCTGCTGGCCCAATGTCCAGAACCTTGGAATTCGTCCATTGCCGGCTCAAGGGCTGAATAGTATAGAAATGAATGCCTCCCTTACGTTACATTGTGCGACAGAGGAGCTTTACTTTACGAACACCGGTGGTCTCTGGCGTCTTCTCAGAAGAGGCTGCCGATCGAGTCAAAGAAATGCTACAGTGGTGGCAACAGATCGTAATTTTAAGTGCACATTTATATCGCGCCTCTTAGAGAAAACTTTAAAGTGCTCCTGACAGCACAAGACAGCGATCGAATAGAATGATTATCAAGCGCTGGAGAAATAGAGTCAGAAAAACTGACCAGAAGTTGCGGGTTGTAGAGCAAGCTGTTCCGTCATCTGTAATCCTTCACAATCATTGTAACAGATGACAGGTAACAGATGCTGTCGCTAAATTGCTAAACTGCTTAATTAATAGAGCTCTATTCTGCTAGATGACTTTCGTCAATTTCCAGCGTTGAAAGTGATCCGTCTATGAAAACACAGAACAACTTTTTCTTTAATCAACAGCCTGCATTTAACCTTCCAAATTGAAACGTAGCTATTTTCCATCGCAAAATGCGAATTGACTGTACATTCAGTTCAAAGCTTCATGTCAGCTTCTTTGTTTAGCAACCCATAGCGTCTTATAAACATTTCTTTCCTCCGAATCCGATCTATTTCATACTTGCTGAACAGCGAGGAAACATACACGAAACTTGTTTTCAGCAACGCGTCTTATCGGCTCTGTAGCTCCAGTTATCCGCAGCCCGCGCGTTCGCTTAAAGAACCGATGGCTGTGTGTTTACCTCGTCAACCGTCCGCGGATTCTGCGTCGGCGGTCATCGTCAGTGTGAGGCATTCTCGGGAAGTCGAAGCCGGCAGCGACGTTGCTCCCCACGTAATTCTTCGCATCCGACGGATGACGATATTAATCCGGAAGCTGAAGCGCAATCGAGAAGCCCTTGACTGACTGCCATCGTCATCTGCTGCAACAGCATCCCAGCTAATGCTGCTCAGCATCTAAGCCATCAGTCGGACAGTTACTCTTCAGTGCTTTCTCCGGAGTTTAATTCGACCGCTGATGTCGACGGGAATGACGGGCAAGAGTAGCTGGAAAGAGCGGAGAAGACGAGCGGGAAAGAGTGGGGAAGAGGAGCGGGAAGACTGGAGAAGAGCGCGGAAGAGTGGAGAAGATGCGCAGAACTAATAATAAAGAGAGGCGGGGAAGAATGTAAAAGAACCGGAGGAAGACTTTGAAAGAGCGGGAAGAAATGGGGAAGAGCAGGGAAGACTGAGAAAGACCGCAGGAGAGCGAGGCAGAGCGGAAAGAGCAGGCAAACGCTGAGAAGAGCGGAGAAGAGAGGGGAAGAGCAGAGATGTACGGAGAAAAGCGAGCACGCTGGCCTCCTATAGCTTAAGGCGCTTTCATTTGCCTAAGAGTTGCCGACGAATTCGTGTAGGCTGAACATCGATTTCTCTTACTGTATATATATATCTATCTGTCTACCTTTCTCCATCTCTCTCTCATGCCTCGTGTCTTTGTACGCAGTAGCTCCCTGCCTCTTTATATGGATTTTCACCATCTTTTTTTCTCTGTGTCGGTTTCTGTCTGTGTCTAACAGCCCGACTGTCTGTCCTTCCATCACTCACTGTGTACGCATCTCACTTCTCATCTTTCTGACTGTCCCTCTGTGTGTGTGTGTGTGTGTGTGTGTGTCTCTCTCTCTCTCGTTAATGGGCTCCATTTATATTCGCATCCAAATCCATGGCAGTTCTTTCTAAAATTCTGTCTGTTTACACACGAAATATGTCTGTATTATATCCTTTTTATGTCCCCTCTCTCTGCTATCTTTCTCTTTTTCTCTGTCTCACACTCGTCTCTCTCTCTCTCCCCCCTATCCCATCTCTCTCTGCTGTCTTTCTCTGTTTGTCTGTCTATCTGTCTCCCATTCATCTCATCTCATCTCTCTCTCTCTCTCTCATCCATCTCATCTCTCTCTCTCTCTTTCTCTGTATCTCTCTCTGTCTCTCTCTCTGTCTCATCTCTGTCTCTTTCCGTTCTCTCACTTATATCCTTGTCCGATTCTATATTCGTGATGCTTTATAGGCTTCTATAGATTTCTTCCATCCAAATAATCTCATCTCATCTCATCTTATCTCACCTCTCTCTCTCTCTCTCTCTCTCTCTCTCTCTCTCTCTCTCTCTCTCTCTCTCTCTCTCATCCATCCATCTCATCCCTCTGTCTCTGTCTCTGTCTCTCATCCATCTCACCTCTGTCTCTCTGTCTCTCTCTGTGTCACTCTCTGTCTCTGTCTGTCTGTCTGTCTGTCTGTCTCATCTATGTCTCTTTCCGTTCTCTCACTTAAATCCCTGTCCGATTCCATATTCCTGTGTCTTCTTCAGACCCTCTGCTGCTTTATATGCTTGCATAGATTTCTTCCATACATGTAATTATATCCATACGCATTTGATGTAAACGTGTGAGATTTCCGGCCGCGACAGATGACTTGGCTGCGTCCTGTCTCGCCTCTGGCTCTACCTGTCGACTCGTGAACCGATAAGGGATCAAAGGGATTCGTCGAGAAATTCCAACGATTTCCCCACAAGATCCGATCACACGCCTACACGCAACGTATAGGCAAATATGGATAATGATACATATGCACACACATATTTATTGCATTTATATCTGACTCTGTTATGCATCTCAATGTTAGATTTATGTAAAACTGTATAACGCGCATAGGCTGCACGATGTTTGTATGAATATACAGATAATCTATATAAAATATGTACATATGTATGTATGTATCTCGCCATTTATATGGCCAGATACATACATACATACATATGTAATTGTGTATAAGCGTAGGCCTATAATATATATTCATTTTGTCCAAGCAATTAATCACCGACTGTGATTTGTCTTAAATATGTAGAATATCGTAATCGTAATCTTGAAAATTTCTGAAGCGTTACATTCCTATCTAAGCACATGATACCAGCTTATTGACGAGCGCTGCGTCAAGTCAGAGGGATGGTCCAGAGATACCGTGTGAAGAACAAAGTCTGTTTGCCAGAAGATCAGAGAAAGAAAGAATACATAGGGGTTTACAGAGAATAATATTAGAAGAAGCGACAATCCATAGATGTGTTGTGCATTTCAATAACGGCGCTATAAAACTTTCTACATTAGAATAGATTGGAATGGATTGGATTAGATTAGAATAGATCAGATCAGAAGAGATCAGAAGAGATCTGATTAGATCATAATAGATCAAACTAGATTAGACATTGACTGTACAGGTTTACCAAATAATTATTTAGCGTTTTGGTAGCTAGCATTAGTATCTGTGTTTTCAGATTTTGCTGTTTAGAACTTAATCACACCGAGGCCAGAAAGAGAGAAAGAGAAACAGAGAAACAGATAGACAGGCAGACAGGCGGGCAGACAGGCAGACAGACAGACAGACAGACATAGGGAATGCAGTCATGCGTGAAAGACTACGCTAATATGACATGCAGCAACTGTGTCAGCGGGTGAGCAGAGGATCGGTATAATCTCATTGAAGCTCGAGATGAACAATGAAATAGTTCCGATTGAAAGGTTTACAAACGCAAGATCGGCTGCACTAGAAAAAGACTTAGTCCAGGAGTGGTTTTTTATTCTACCCGATGCTCTTCATGTTAACGTTTGACTGTATGACGACTGATGCATACAGAGGCTGAATGAAGAGGCCCAGCACCGGGAAGATGGCATCATCTGAAGAAGTACATCATTGGAAGAAGTACATCGTTTAGGCTAGCGTAAAGATCGCCTCTGAATAGATCCTCTTGAAGAGGTGCTATAAAAGTTTCTAATTACAGTTAGGCCTATAATTGCAATTGCAATTACAAGTAGAATTACAACTGCGTCATTGGAAAAAGTACCTAAGACGTAGGCCTAAATGACAGCTTATCCAAGGAAGCTTTATAACGGAGTCGACACGTGACCTAATTACTCCGGCACATCTTGAACGATAAAGGCGTGTGGATGATGGATGATTCAGCTGGCCATCAATCCATTTCACGAAGGATTTCTTTTACAGATCTGCGATTGACTTAAGCCACCCCTAGCCTGTCTTTGCAAATGCTCGTAGTTGGCTAGTGTGGTCAGGCAGTCAGTCAGTCAGTCAAGCAGTCAAGCAGTCAAGCAGTCAGTCAGTCAGTTAAGCAGTCAGTCAGTCGGTCAGTCATTCAGTCAGTCAGTCAGTAAATCAGTCAGTCAGTTAGTCAGTCAGTTAATCAGTGAGTCGGTCAGTTAGTTATTGTAATTGTAATTAGTAGCTTCTATCTTGCCGATGTCTAATGCACAAGGCATCAGCCGATGGCGCACCAGAGCCAAAACCGCAAACAGGTCAATATCCAAGAGGTCAGTCCGCAAGACAGAGAGGCGGCCTATGATGGATGAACAGTTATGCAGGCAGCCAAGCAGTCAGTCAAGTATTGCAGTAGTTAGCCAATCAGACAGCCAGCCAGTCACTTAATCAGCCAATCAGTTAGCTCAGGCCTCGCGATACAGCATATATATATATATATATATATATATATATATATATATATATATATATATATATATATATATATATATATATATATATATATATATATATATATATATATATATATATATATATATATATATGTGTGTGTGTGTGTGTGTGTGTGTGTGTGTGTGTGTGTGTGTGTGTGTGTGTGTGTGTGTGTGTGTGTGTGTGTGTGTGTGTGTGTGTGTGTGTGTGTGTGTGTGTGTGTGTGTGTGTGTGTGTGTGTGTGTGTGTGTGTGTGTGTGTGTGTGTGTGTGTGTGTGTGTGTGTGTCTGTGTGTGTGTGTCCGCAATGATTCCCCGCTAGCAACCACCGCTGACGTTTCTTCGTCTTACAGCTGATTCGTATGAACAAACGCAGAAGCTCTTGAACTGCCTCCATACACACAACGAGCCCAACCATTGGGTTCCCATCTAGACTTGACAGATGACATCATGTTCAGAGTTTCTGCACCGAGGAGCAACGTCAACGACTTAGAATGACGACAGTTGAAAGTGTTCATGGCACACGCGCTAGCACCACCGTCGAAGGCGGTCCCTCGCAGGTGGATGACGCGGCGCCCGGACGTCACCAGGTCGATTTGATGTCATTTCAAAACCTTTCCTTTCGACGGTAAAGATAGGTCTGTTTGTGTGGGCCGCGACCGTCCAGCTGGAACCTATCATCCCCTTTAATAGAGATGGACTATTTTAACGACGACGAGCGTTAATCACGAGCAGAAAAATGGCCCGAAAAACTCAATATCCACGCAAACTCGTGCAAATAACTCGTAAACACCAAATAACTCATGAACGCCAGATAACTCGTAAACACCAAGTCGATCACAGTAGCAGGCCATCAAACACGAAAGAATTATGGAACAAATTACGCTTTGAGACGAACATTAAGACGATATGACAAGCGGCGAAATCGCATCCTTTTATGGCCGGCAGAAGTAGGCCATATGGATTATGGAGTCTACATGCTAGACAATCATTCACTGGGATATCACTTCTGTGCTGATGATACCCAAATCTACATTTCATTTGACGGTCTGTCTTGTCACTCGTCTGTGCAGCTGTTGTCTGATGCCTTCGAGGAACTGCGATCTTGGATGGCGGCTAATATACTCCTCCTTAATCCGTTGAAGACTGAATTTCTACTACTTGGCACTCCACAGCAACTTAAGAAGTTTGAATGGCTTAAATCCTTACAGATGGGAGACTCACTCACTGAGTTGACTGATGCTGCTCCTGACTTGGGTGTTGTTTTTAATTCTATCATGCCTCTCACAAAGAACGTAAATGGTAGGCCCTATTTGTAAATCATCACACATGTATATTCGTGACATACGCAGAATTATGCGTTATGTCCCCATGTCTTCTAGAATATCCTTAGCTAACACATTGGTCTCCAGTCACCCTGACTACGGTAACTCAATTCTTGTTGATATCACAAGGTCAAACATGCAGAAACTCCAGCGAGTTCAGAACTCCTTGGCTAGAGCCATAACAAATACTTCAAAATTTGAGCATAAAACCCCTGTGCTTAATTTTTTTGCATTGGCTTCCTGTTCAGCAAAGGATTTGTTCAAAATTCGGACTTACAGTTTATAAAACATTGAACTATGGCCAACAACAACACTTAAAATCAATCCTTATTCCCCAGACTTATTATTCTGCAGGGTCATCTGATTGTCTTTCTCTAGTCATACCTTGGGCTAGAACTGTTCTTGGTAAACGGGCTTTTTCGGTTGCTGTACCTAAATTCTGGAATTCCCTCCCTATGTCTGTTCGTTCTGCTCAGTCGCTTCTGTCATTTCGTTCTCAACTTAAAACTTACCTGTTTCAAATTTCTTATCCACCATAGGCTGCCTCTCTGTCGTGCGGACTGACCTTCTGGATATCGACCTGATTGTGGCTTGGTTTTGGTGTGCCATCGGTTGATGCCTTGTGCATTAGACACCGGCGCATTAGAAGTTGCTTATTATTATTATTATTATTATTATTATTATTATTATTATTATTATTATTATTATTATTATTATTATTATTATTATTATTATTATTATTATTATTATGTGGAATACTATGATATTTTGACCGGGTCTAAGATATTTTCCCCGGGACATTTCTCCCCTGACACTTCCCCGGACAACTGCTCCTGGTTAAATCCCCCGTAGGCCAATTTCCTCTGGTCGTTCCTCCCGACCGGATGCGTGTGTACTAAATTGCTTTACTAGGCGAATAGTAACAGTGACAGAATACGTTCGTGCACGAACGGCGTCGTACATCGTTACGAACTAGATCAGAAACCATCGGTGACTGCAATAAAAGATAACGATTATGTCGTTCAATACGACTTGCACGTGAAATTCTGCGTATAATGGGTTAATGTCCTTAAAATATGGACTTAGATAGAATGGAGACGGTCGACTGTATTCTCTTCTGCATTCTTTTCCCCCCTCGGTCACTTCATCCTTAAAATTTGGAAACCGCTCCATAGCCATAGCTGCTCCACCCCTCTGGAATAAACTCCAGAATTACGACAATCAGACCCATCAAATGAAACTCGCCATCACTTCACCCCTTGCAATCTCTGGGCATGTCTTCCACTCAAAACTTAAAACATTCCTTTTCCACGAATCCTATCCTGACTCTTCCTCTTCCCCTTATCTCTCTGTCTCCGCTCCAATCCGAACCACCGTTCGCCGCAACCGTATGATTGTCTGCCTTGGATCTTGACCTGGAACCAAACCCTTCCTGCCTATCGATTTTGTTTTGATTGAGCGCCTGTGAATAAGCTGTTTCCCGCGACTTGGCTTCGTTGGGCGCTGTAGAAATCTCGAGTTTACGATTACGATTCTCCTGCATTGATTACTAAGGAACGGAGGGCAGAGTGGACGCCAGATGGCGTGGTGTACGAACGGTCACCCATACAAAAAGTACTAGCCCGGCTCGCTTTCACTTATCTCCACTGCGCCAGCCAGCGTCGTATCAGCAGTGCCAAGCTCCCGTTTAGTCAAATCTCGGTCCAATTCCAGACCTATTTCCGTTCCGGGAATATCTCCGCCATAGCGGACAAATTCATTACCTACGGTTACATAATACATAAAAATGAAACCCAATATGGTGTGGGTGTACATGATGTATTCAGGAATATATATATATATATATATATATATATGATTATGAAGATATGCTGGATTAGGCCACAAATATTTGTATATGTATTCAAATATTTGTATATGTATTCAACATTTTATAGCTCGAGTTTTATATCAACCTAAATTACGCAGACGGTTATGAGTACGGCATAAAGATCACGGTGTGTTTCGAAACATCACGGTGGCCATCGATAAAACGCAGCCGTAAAGGGATGTCTGCCTTGTGAGCAGCAATGGCATTGCGGCCTTTCTCATTTAAGACCTCCTTGTAGGCCTATTCTATAGTGATGCATTCATTACCCTATATGGTGGCTGTACAGGGAGGACCAGAGACCATGCCCCTCAACTATATCCTCTGCCTAAGGAAACCCTACAAACGTTCATAGGCTATTTCTAGTTAATATGTGCTAACGAAATTTGACACGAACTAAATATTGTTAGGTTTCCTCTTTCACACCTCCTGGCCTCTCTTTGCTCCTCTTGTGTCGGAAAACCTAACGGCCGCCAGAGATATGGACCTGTAATTCTATTAAAATGTTATTTTGTTTGGACAATATTTTATAATATTGTTATTATAATATATGGTATAAAGTTGTGGAGGCGGTGTGTTCTATGGCCGCGCTTCACCCGTTTTAATGCCTCTGTTTTATTGAGTCATCTAAGCCATCTTGCCATTCGTCATCTAAGTGATCTTGCCATTCGTGACAGTCTTGCACGTCTGTCATACTCGCCAGAATAATTACACAGACGACGACGGCGATGATAAGGATTACGACGACGGTAATGATGACGACGATAATCATGATGTCAATGTTATCGTCAACAGCAGCATTAGCTTCAGCGTTCTTCTTTTAGGCATCATCCTCTAAAGCAGCAGCAGCAGCAGCATGAAGCATCCTCTCCCTCCATCGTTTCCTTCTTCTCTGAAGCATCTTTCCGCTCTCTTAAGCAGCAGAAGCAGCCGCTGGAGCAGTCGTCACATTCGACTTGAAACGAGTTCTATGTCTCCAATTACGTACCACAAAATAATCAACGACCCTCTTCTGTGCCCATCTTGTCTCGCCGACTAAGGTTTGGACCTACATCCCTCAAGACATTGTCGAGTAACAGAAGATAGGCCTATAGTGTGTTCAGAACAATCGTGGTCACTGCCATCGACTTCTGTAAGGCAGCTAGGCCAGAAATACCCATCCCCGATAATGTAGCCAAATTTCACCCCAACATCTGAGCGAATCGTCAATCAATTGTTGGAAAACCGAAGGGTACAAGATGATAAGGTTGGAAAGAGACGAATGATTATACCTGTAGACTGATGCATTTTGGGGGTCATCCCAGGAAATGGTCCCACCGTATAAAATGCATTAACTGCAATGCTCACGCCTATCAATTGTCTCCAATTTTTGACTATGGTTTCACTTGAAGCGACCGTCATTTGATGCCTTGAGCATTATGATAACGGCGCTATAGAAGTTACTAGCTCATGGTTTCTCTGACCTTTTTATTGCAATTTGGCCAGGCTTCTCCAATCGATTATGATTTCGGATTGGGATTTTGATTTAGAGCGACCGACTGATGACTTGGTCATTATGATAACGGCGCTATAGAAGGCTTTAGATTAGAGTATTATTAGATTACGTTACATTAGATTAATCATGTACGCAAGCACGTAGCGTTGTCTGCAGTTACTATTAGTAGCTTGAATGTTAATTACAGTTTTGCTATGATAAGATCGTCATTTTGGAATGGGTGACCAATTCGAAACTTCAGAAATTTCAAACCCTTTCTGCCTTAATTCCGTTAGAGCCGGATAACCAATTTGTTCTGTGGTAGATCGGCGTTGTTTGGTTCGGGAGGGCTGATCAGGAGTTTGCGCAAAGTGGCACAATGTAAATATCACCAAACTGTGTCCAACCATCACCAAGCTGTGTTCCTGTTTTCGTTCTCTGGCCACACTATACTGTAGTAATTGTAATAGCAATCAGAAATTTGTACAGCACCGGTTCAAGGTAGCCTCATCAGAGGCGCTCCCGGCCAATTGTCCCAAAATTGGGGAATAATACAGTCTTCAAGCGCTTGCGGAAGAGGGAGGGGAGAGGGAGCGAAGCTCCAGTTGAAGGTAAGTCATTCCAGGAAGCAGGGCCAGCAACAGCCAAACTGCGGCGCTTAGCGGTGGCAGTTCGAGCTAGAGGGACGACGAGATCGCCGTGAACCGACGAAAGCAGTGGTCTGCGGCCAGGAATAGAAGAAAGGGGGATGCGGAGCTCCCTTAGAGCGGGGCACAGCCAACAAGATAGCTCCGCACGAGGGACAAGATTCTGGAGAATACGCTCCCTTATTGGGAGACAATGCAATTTTCCAGCACAAATGCAGCCAAACTTAGGAATACCACCAATCAGGCGAGCCGCAGCTTTCAAGACAGATGTTACCGTAGACATAACCACTAAACCAGCAACTGTCCGATTTTAAGTATTGGCCAATCTACACCGCTCGTGGTGCAGACAGACCACTTTAATGTCTACGAATGTCGTTAGAGCAACAGGGAGCGGAGATATATCACACTCGAGTCTCTTTCATCATCGCTCGCCAATTCCTATCTTGCATTGTGCGCAGGCGTTTGTTCTGTTCGTGGCTGATGCGGTCTGTACTGTACAGTTGTGAAAATGACGTATTGGATGTGCATAGATCGATAGGTAGACGAATTGGGTCTATTCTAAGCAACACAACAGAACCGAATGCAATCCGAAAATTAGTTCCAGTCCTCCAACGACCTTTCCATTTCTTTGAGAAAGAACCAAAAACTATCACTATAGCACTGAAAGTATACAAAATAAGCTAAATAACTGTGTATGAATACAAATTCATAGGCACAGGTTGGCACAGATTGCAATGCTCGGCAGAGTTTTACAGCAATTAACAAGGTATAGCCAACTCTTCTCAACGTCATTTTAAAAGCTATTGTCCATTGAGAGAGTTCTATTATCCAAACCATACCGTATGTTTACATGTTTGCACTTAAGAATCTTTGTTTTAAAGTTCCTCCTGGTTTCTTAATGATTTATATATACGGCCCCGGGTCAAGTTTGGTGCCAATTCAACTAACATTCCCATGATACCAGTTGCTTTCAAGTAGTAATCTCTTAAGCTTAAATAAGTCTTCACTGTTCTCTCTTTTTCCAATGTTGTCAGCTCACATCTTCTCACTCAGCTTCTCAGCATTTCTTCATAGCTTAAATCCTTGTGCACTCTTATTTATAAACACTTTCAAGTCCCTTTCTTCAAAATAAAACTTTCATAATATGATCAATTAAAAAGGACCCACTTGAAAGAATAATTGTAAGTACTTCTCAAAGTTAAAAGAAATTTTTTTATTAACCAGTTATTCTTGTGAATATAAAACGCAAAGCAAAAACATTCCTCTGTACAGAAACGGTTCATATTAACATGCATTTGAATGCACATCATGCATAGGACATAAAAGCAACTGAGAATTGTTTCTTACAAGCTTAGCAACAAATTAAGTCGCATGAATGTTTAAAACACTACACTTAGGAGACATATTAAGTACTGTGTTATCATAATGCTGCATCATAATGAAGTAATGTTCTAAAGCGGAATTAAACATAGCATCCATAGCCTCCCCAACCACGTATTCGTGTCAGTATTTGTGTCGTAATGAAGTGTGTGTTAAGGACATTCCAGTGTACATGCACTGCATTTGCCCTGTAAATCAGTGTAACTAAATTAAACTTCCTAGGAAGCAAGTTCATCAACTGTATATTTTTTTAAACAGAAGCTAAGCATATTAATGTCCAGCCCACTGGCCATTAATTCACTGTGGTCAATATCTAACAAGAATCAACAGATAAGAATCCAGACAGATATCAGAGATCAGGCATCAAAGGGAAGTATGGAAAGTCAGGCATCGACATCAAGTATCAACAGAGGCCAATTTCCAGAGGGCAGTTTACAAAGGGAAACTTTCCTCTCCCAACCATGGCAAACTGATATGCATGCTAACGTTTTTCCAGACCCACACATGACGTGATCTCCTTTCCTCAACGTGAAGTCCTCGATCTATTCCTGGTCAATACTCAACCACTGCAGCCAGGTTTCCAAACGTTGATTCAAACTGAAAGGTATATTGTGAGGTGTCTACGATTCCTCGCCAAGCCGCTGGACACGTGGCATGTTAAGAAATGTCTTACTTACTTAGGTGTTAGGACCCAATGTGTACGTATCAAAGCAGTCAATATAGTGCTTTTGTAATACGACAAAAGGCATGATATTAAGTGTCTAGAAACAGTGTATGTCTTTTCAAATGCTGCTGAATCAATGCCACGGGCAACCTCAATGCAACGGCAAGTGCATATGCTGAAGAATGACAAAGGACATAGTAAGGAAGCAGTTTCTCAGTTTCCCTTTACACAACTGCAATCATAAATTAAATGGAAACTCCTTATAACACTGACATATTATGTACTGTACTGTAATAGGGTTGTATACTAATGAAGTCATTTCCAAAAGCTCAATAAATACCAGAATTCACAATATAACCATGCCTGTCATAAGGAGGTTCTGGTGTATGTTCTATCAATCACCCTCAATTTTGATCATAATATTTTGTCAGGTTGCAAAAATTAAATAATCAATTCTTCATATCTGATTTTTTAATTCGATAATTTCAGTTATCTATCAAAATTAAAACTGTTAAATACATGTATTTACATCAAACAGCAAAGTATTTATTAATGCATTTTGAAATGCCATATTTGACAAAAACATGCAGAAATACCAATGAAAACAACAAAATTATAGAAATGTCTGTGGAATATTTATAAGAAATGACAAATGAAATTGAGAATCTTAACTGAAAAGCCAAAACGCAAAACATTCTACTAGTGTTAAGGCACCAAATTTCAAATTGGTGATGTTATTATTATTATTTCTGCATTTAATAAGCACCACCATCCAATGATTAAGCATCAATTGATGGCGCTGAGCCAATTAAGTGAAGGACTTGCTCGAGGTACCCACACGTTAACCATCCGGGGAGGCTCGAACCCGTATTCTCCAAGGTAAGTTTCAAAGGTAAACAAGGTAAGGTATACAGCATAGTAAAGTAATCACTCATTTTTAACAGAAGTTTTCAGAGGCACTGTCCTGGAAAAATCAGGGTCATTTACCTGATGGACACATGTTTTTACTGGTTATCAATTTCATACTTGGACTTGAATCCAAAAAGGTTAGAAGAGAGGCAATAGCGATAACAACCTGGCACTAATACACCCTAAGCAAAGCTCCAAAGTCCCTAGAGCAGGCAATGGGTCAAAATTCCCAAAGTCTTGGACACAGCGCATGGCAAGACTTGCCATTTACCCCACTGACACCAGTACCAAGTTATACTACTTGTCCAGGGTCATACACAGGCTTAAACCTGCAACGGTTCGCTTACAGACCAATCATGCTACCAATCAGACCACCATGTCCCACCAAGCCACCCTACAGACCTCTTCAACTTACATGACCAGAACATTTGGTGCCCAGCTCAAGTAGTGAGTGAGCAAAGCCTGACTCATCAGTTGGACAAAAAATTTTTATCGGATGATAACCCTTTAACATAAGCAACAGATTTAAACACTGTTTATAAAAAAGACATTGTGATTAATTCAGATTTGTGATTCAATAATTTAAACGAACAGAAACCAGACAACAGCACAAGCAAACAAACTTTCAAAATAATCGACTAAACTTAAAGACACAAGTACACGCATACTCTGGATTCAATTCAACTGACAACTCAAACTCTGCATGGACTTGAACAACACCAGTTTAAGTCAAGCTACTTTGTCTTGTTGTTATCTCAAGTTTTACCTACTTTAAGACTTGTAAGATGCCCGTATTTCAGCGTCTTTGAGATGTTCTTAAATGACACTATATAAATATCTAAATACTTACTTACATACATACATAATTATGTACACACACACACATATATGCCAGAATATTAAGAGGATCTTCACCTTAAGTGTTTACTGATCCCCAATATTTGTGCACACGAACGGCCATTTAGTTGTGCATCAGTGGTTGTCAGGAGAGCATTTGGAAGGAACTGTTATATTTCTGCTATGTACAGAGTTGCCAAATTATGATAAATGTCTTGTACAGGTTGCAACATCAATTCTCACTTTCTGCAATACTAAGTAATTATGATGTAATTACTTAACACTACGTCGTGCACTGATTCTGAATATTACATGCCATTCTGTGTT
Organism: Norana najaformis; assembly: GCA_964023275.1. Taxonomy (NCBI): domain Eukaryota; kingdom Metazoa; phylum Annelida; class Clitellata; order Crassiclitellata; family Hormogastridae; genus Norana; species Norana najaformis. Next base: position 17,936,542 of record OZ029925.1, read on the forward strand.
TTTCTACTTTCTCAAGGGACACAGAACCGATGGGGATGCATACATACATTTAACAGAAAATTCATGTAAATGTGCGCATATATATATATATATATATATATATATATATATATAGGCAAACATATAAACAAAAATATATGCATATACGACAGCAATTCACAGGATCTTGAACAAAACTGAAGTCTTTACTGATCACCAACAGTTGTGCACAAATTGTAGTAGAATTGGTGATGGTACATAACTGGCGGTGGAAAGACACTTAAGAACATGAAAACTGGAGAAGGAAAAGTTAGTAGCCCGCAAGCCCAATTAAGAATGGCAGATAAGCCTGATGTTTCTAACCAGAGTCCAATAGTACCTAGTGCTGAAAAGCTCAATCGACGACACTTGGAGCGTTATCCCTCCTCATACCTTCGGTTCTGATAGTTCAACTGTATACACAAGTTTCAGGATGTTTTAGCCCAGGATATCTCCTACAACCATCAATGGTGCATCACTGCGATGAGTGAATAAGCAGCTGAAGAATTGTTAGAATAGTAAATCCTCATGGACGAATCTCAGTAAAATATCAAGAAAGTATTAGAAGAAACAATTCAACTGTAGAAAACTGCAGACATCTATGCACTACATTTTCTAAGCACAAGTCAGAAGCTATTTTATAATATGCCAATCACACACTGCTAACTGCATCCCCATAGCCAACTACAGATATTCACTGAAACATTATGGTTAAACGTCAAAATGCAAACGAAAACAGAACAGAAGAAGCCTGACAGATGACTGTGCCAAACGGCAGATCAGCTGAATCGGACAACATCTAGAAAAAACAACAACCATTTTCGTGTTAAATGACCTGCACTGTAAATCAATTTAAACAGCACACACAGTCTGCACATGTACAATGATTTGACCGTTTAATCAGGCATTCACGGTGCACAGTGATGTTCATTCTCAGGCATATCACTGTATGAACAAACCGAACATCCTAAAGCATTTTAATCACATCCGCTTCCAGAGGCCACATCCACTTTGTTTTGTCATGAAAATAAAAACTTACAATTGTACTGATCTGCACGGTTGCAAAACATCCGACTTACTGTATAGTAAGTAAAACATCCAACCTACAGTACAGTAATGTAAAGTAATTACTAAAGTTTACATAGCATCGTAGATATCAAGCTACTAGGGTGCTTCACAAGGCCAGCTGTCGGTGCAAGTGCTAAGCGTGTGCTAAGACTTAGAAAATATACACTAGCTTTAAAGAGATGCAGTATCATAAATATGTTGCTCTAATACAGTTGCCGCCAAAGTCAGTATCAGTTGCTGCTTCAAAATCAGCCACTAAAACTGCAATTTTTCTGCATTTAGTAAATCATAACTGTAAGACAAAGACCAGAAATAATCACAGAAGATCACAAACTGCGAGTGTAAGTCAGAGATCAGAAAAAAGATTGATGTTGGTTTTTCTTATATATAAAAGAAATTTATTTCTATATAGAACTGTGGTTATAAGTCAGGACAATTGCAGTAACTTTGTTATGATGCAAAAGACGCTGGAAAATAACGATATGAGAAGTTGTACACTGTAACACACACTACACTACCAAAAAGTTACACAGGCACAGAACAACTTGCAGAGGAACGAGGTTCATAAAAGGTGCTACAAAAATGCTTCAACAGATAAATAAAAACATAGATACACACATAAATGAATGGAAATTCACAAAGGGGTTCATTTTGACACACACAGATCAAAAATAATGAGTAACACAGAAGCAAACATTATGAAAGGAAACGCAATCAGATGCCGTTAAACCTTTACACAACGTCATCCAAAAATAACGCATTCCAGCCGTTCACATACCATTTGCCTGTACGACAGCAAGCCCTGCTGCTGCATTCAAGATTTCGGCAGCCACTTGCTTCGTCAGCATATGGCCCATCTATAATGTTATCACAATAGAAAAGGTTGCTCGGCTGGAGAGATGGACTAGCAGACACAGCGTCTCGCAGTCCCACAGCTGTCAGTCGCATACATCCAGACAAATCCAAGTAACTCAGAAACGGAAAGTGGCCGCTACGAAACAGGGCGCTGGAAAAGAACCACAAAAACTTTAAACTACTACATTGATGATGAATAGTACTTGGAAACTCAATTCCCAGTAATTAATTCCTGACTGTTGGCTGATGTTATGACTGAGAGTTAAGAACAACAGAAGAAAGTACAAGGAAAATACAAAGGCTACTGTGTTTTCAAGAATCATACATAGTACATATATACAAGCATACCTATTGGCAGAATTGAAAAGTGTCATATGTGCTTCCAATGACGAATGGAGAAATCAAACAATGAAAGTTTGAATACCTGGTAAAATTCAGTCACTGGTTGTCAACAGACTACATTTTCTTCAGCTCTTTTTGTTATGAACAATAGGACTGTTATTGTTGTCAGCTATACAATGAGTGGAAAACCCCCTTCAACTGTTGTTTATATAACTACGAAATATTCGTAAATGTACGGATGTTCAAATGGATTTTAATGTTGGCTGTAATGGCTAACTATTTTTCAACTGTGGAAGGTCCCTTGTTAAATATGACGTCATTGTGACATCATTGTGAAACTGTCAAAAGCTGACAAATGAAACCCTTGATTTCATACCTCATGCACTTTGGCCTCCAAACTGTCCAGACCTAAATCCTGTAGACTACAAAATTTGGGGAATAATGCAAAAAATTCTACATAACAAAAGATAAGGTCATCAGTGTCCTGTCAGCCATAAGATGTAATGGAACATTGGATAATACTACCACTTATAGCAGCCAAGGCCCAAGACAGGAAGGAGTGGATGCGGCTACATTCAGTTGAGTTCAACCTCAGTGAGAAAGTATGCAGGTATACGTATGCATGTAAGTATGTTCATACGTTTCAAAATAGTCCTGTAAAACCTCTGAAAGGCACCGAAACAGACCTAAAGAGGTGCAACAGACCAAGTGAACCACAAAAAACCACCTCACCTCAAACCCGCATCCGTAATACGAAAACATCCAGAAAGGTCGAGAAACTCCAGTACTCGCTCCTGGCTCTTCAGAGACTTCCCAGACTGTTTCCCTATATTCTTCTCCTCCGACAATTTTCTTCCACCACCACCACTGGGCAGACACCTCTTTCGAACGTTACCCCTTCCGCTCTGCACCTTGATTGGTTCGCAACTGTCCAGTGAAAAGCAAGAAGCTGGCTTCTTCCTCTCACCACAAAATCCACTAATGCAATTTGAACGATTCACAGAAACAGTTCCTCCAGGCACAGCCTCAACAGGACCACGACTGCAGAACTGCTTTGACCAGTTCTTGTCGTTAGTTGCATCATCTGAAGCTGCTTTACGTGTGTCGCCGATGCGACTCTGACATATCTCAAAATACTGGTCGCACAACAACCAGCAGCTCATCGAGAAATCCTCAAAATCTTCGATGCAGTTGCTGCCACCACCTGCACGTTGGAGGCACAGAGCCAGCCGGATCAAGCTTGCATCAGTTATCTTCGGACATCCAGAAAGAATCAGCGTTCGGAGGTTGGATGCAAAACCACGGCGACCAAAACTACATAAATAATTATCTGTTTTGTAGACAAACTATTTATTTATTTAATCAGCTACATATTTATTTAAAGCACTTATTACACATGCAATACAATTATCAAAATCTGAGGCATAGACGAATGGTTGGTAGAGGCCAAAACACAGTCAAGCAAAGGCCAGAGTAAACAGTGGGTCCTGAGAAGCAACTCAAATGTAGATAGTGTGTTTGGCAAAATTTTCATCATGTCTTAATAATCATATAAACAGGAAAATATTAAATTCTGATTTAATTTTTAGTAATGATCTTCGTTAAACAAAACTCATTAGACCCGCAATCAAATTTGCTGTCAGTCTGGAGGAAACTGTTGGATTACTGTTGTTGTGTTGGCACTTCAGCCAAAGTATCCGTCAACTCACGACTGTGCCTCTACAGATTTTTTTTAAAAATATGCATGTGATAGTTAAACAAAAACCTTATCAATTCATATATGAACATTTAGACAGTACTTTTTAAGAACCTCTTAAAGGCAATGTCTCTTAATGCCAAGTAACATCGTTTGCTGACCTGACAAGAGCAGCATCAGTGATGTTTGTCTGCGTTAGATCAACATGCTTCACGTTGGGGCAGAGGACCAAAAACTTCCTCACCTGAAAACAACAGAATCCCAGATTTGAAACAGGTCAGAAAAACTGAACTGGACAGAAGCAAAAAGGCAAAAGTCGATGAATACAGCACCTGTATTAGCAGTATAAATGTCTAATAATAATAGTATAATATACTGTTTTTGGTTAATCCCAAAGTACAATAACAAGTCTATTACAATAGTAATACAAGTTTATTTGACCAATCCTGAAGGATAATAAAAAATAAAGAAGAGCAGTCTCTTAAGCCTGCCCCAAGAGGCACCCATGGGTATGAATTGTTAGTGACCTCATTTTTATTATGAGGGTGGGTGGCCAGCCTTCTCCCTATTACTATAATAATAATGTCAAATAATGTATGTATAAATGTATGTATCAAGACACTCAATATACCAAATTTTATTAAATGCCTCCTCACAAAAACACTGCAAAAATAACAATATCTTCGATCTAAACAAGGGAATTTCAAGACAGTTTGAAAATGTATGTTGCACAGAGTCAAATGCAATAGTATGCAAACGCAGTAGTATGCAAACGCAATAGTATGCAAATGCAATAGGGTACTATTTCAACCTATTTCAACTTGCTTACCTGCTGTAGCCAGACTCCAGATTTCCCGACCTATCGGATATTGACTGGGCTTCCCTAGTAAACCACAATTGCTATATTTTGACTAAAAGCAAACATTGATCAACGCCTTGCATATTACGATAACTGCACTACAGTAGTCATTATATGAGATTGCCTACCACTTGATCAGTAATCTTTTGCCCGTTGGCCAAAACCAGTTTCTCTACAGCACGTCCAACTTTTGGCAGCAGATGTGCGATGACTGCATCAATCATACTTGCCTCCGACAAGACCTAAACGTGAAGTTAATAAAACTCAACCATGCATTTCAAGAGCAGAGTTAAGAACATTCTGAACAATACAGTGCAACAAACAACACAAGATAAACAGCATTCTGGAGGAGATTTAATCAGAATTTCAATTGGTTTTAAAACCTCTTGATTATTTTACACTCAACAACCATTATGGGTTATGTTGCAAGATACCTACCTGTTCACTTGATATTTATAAACAGATCTCATAAACAGATATCATCTTAATAAGCTGTTCTGAATTATTCCTATTTACTGCATATCTTCTATTTCCACTTTCTGAATGATATCTGTGTACATGTACATGATTTTATGTTTCTAATCATACAAATCTATTCTACACAAAGCCTCTGCATGTTTGTTTGGCAAAATCTCTATTCTAAGAAAAATCCCAGCTGCTCCCATTAGCTACAGCCTTTCTTGTTTTCGCATCATTTGTGAGATGGTGCCAGCGTTATGTCACATTTTCTAAATGTAGTACATCTATGGGCAATGTTATACAGATCTGTTAATCATATTTCTTTCCTTAGCAGAGTACAAGATTTTCTAGAATATGGATTTGAAATGAAAGTTGTTTATCATATCATGTCCACATATAATATTAAAAGATACAGACAGCATTTTTCGTAAATGCCAACAAGATCTATTTGAATTCTGAATCAAAGTGAACCTGTTCATCAGCTTTTTTCTTTATCCTGTCCTCAGACTCATCAACATCTGCATCTTCATCAGTTGGACCGTCCTTTTCAGATCCATCCTGGCTGTCATCACCGTAATAAGCCTCATTGAAACTGAAGTTTCCTAGATAAACCAACACTGCGACTGAGGTTTCCTAAACAAAACTACACTGAAACTGAGGTGTCCTAAACAAATCAAAATTGAAACTGGTGTGCTAAACATATTAACAGAGTTTATCCCACTTTCATTTTTGTCTTTGGTGCAGTTCTCACTGTTTGGTGATCTTTGTCTTTGGCGCAGTTCTCACTGTTTTAATTTCAAATAAATGTTAATTTTACATGCAACAGGGCGACACTCCGAGTCCACCACTTGCTTTACAGGCGTGAAAACTGTTCTTTTTTGCCGATTCCAGGACTGGGAATGCTTTCGCTTAGATACCTAGTAGTGATGCCATACAGATTTACAAGAAATTATAGTTTTACCTGAAATGGCCATCAACTGATGCCTTGTGAAGTACGACAGCAGCACTACAGCCAGAAACTCATTAGATTAGATTAGAGCTAGTCTAAAACCACAAGTAATGAACCAAATGTAACCGACTTACCTCTGGACCACTGAACAGGTAAGATGCTCTTCCACAGAGATCGATCCACGGCCAAGCGATTCAGGCGATGGCAAACCAATGCACACCTGCACAGTTCTCGAGGGGACAGATACTGAAATACGTTCAGGATAAGCTCAGGCGGAAGGTCCAGTATCGTCAGCTTAACAGTCACATTTTGATGGTTTCCCGATTTGGCAGACGTCTTCAGCTCCTCCTCATCGCTCTCAGAACAACCTTAATCACACAGATGAATGCATAAATAGTAAATGATACAAGCCAGGAAAGAGCATGAGTATATTATATGAAATTAACAATATTTTGACAAAGTCATAATTATAATAAAGTCATATTTTTTAAAGACCATAGTACTGTGTAGCACAGGGTGCCAGATTACTTATAAGTTTGTTTTTCACCTGTTCCAGTGCATTAAATGCTTATATGTCATAGACGATTTTTTGTTCTATCACTTAACCCATGAAGAAAGTTCCAGCAGTTGGATTTGCTCCTTACGTGTAGGCATGTCATCTAAGATATTTCAGCACAGAGTACTGCAGATAAATCATGCATAGAGCATTCCTAGCCAGAAGACAGAGACCCAGAGGAAGGATCATCTGGGAAGATTTTCATTCTTATTAAACTAGAAACAAATGCTACAACATCACACTTCCACACACTAGTGCTACTAGTCAGTCAGTCATTCCTTGAGGCCAGATATAAAGTGCAATGTGCAAAATACGGAGAATAATAAGCCGACTAACTGGTTGAGACCAAGTTTCCTTCGGACTCACAGTCGGCCCAAGCGGACTTTTCAAGGCCTTTCTTTTGGGCCTCTTTTTTCGCAAGGTGCTGCTGGATAACCTTCTCCTTAAGCTGACACAGTTCCTCGTAAGAAAAGTACTGCAAGAGAAGCGGTTGGAAAACCTAAAACAGAAACCAATAAGAAGTAACAGTTTTTCAACACAAGGAACCCTATTTACAATACGCATTGTCATAATTCAAATTCTGACATAGCGTGGTACCCAACCACGTTTTATCTTGACTAGTTCTACCCAATAGATTGTGATTTCAGAATGTGGTTTTGCTTAAAAGTGAACAAAGACAGAGATCTTCTTCACCTGTTCTATGCATAAAATTCCCTGATCAGTTTGTTCTTTTAGATAACTTACCCATTGAATCTCAACTGTGTGCAATAACCTGCCCTTAGTCCATGATACAATTATGCGGCACAATGCATCAAGTAATGCATTGCAACCAATTACTGTAATCCAATGATTGTATGTATGAGGTTGCTGAGCAGAACCCAGACAAGTTGTTTGCGCACACTTGTCTTGTGCCTCCGACTCAGACTTACTGTGTGTGTAAAAGTGCAATAAATAAATAAACAATACCACAGAGTAAATGCACAACACAACGGCTGATAAGCCGAGCAAATCTCTGTAACGTGGAGAGTCACCGTGCAAGGACTTTGCACTAGTTCTTCACCCATTGTGATTATCACCCTCGACTGATACTTAGCCATTGGATAATGATGCAATATAAACAGTAGTGATAAACATCAGGTAATGTAAAACCTTCTCACCACCACACAGTTTAAGTGGTTTCACCAGTGCTCAGTATTTGAATTCAGAGAGGCCAAAGTAAATGATTGTGAATTTGTATAATTACTTTATTTCAACATCACTGATGACAAGGCCTCACCTCTTCCTCCTCTTTCATATGTGGTAAGAACGAATCGTTTGTGAATTCCAGCAGTTCCTTCTGCAGCTTAATTCCGTAGTTGATACGATCTTGGTCGGTGATCTTATTGAAGCCATCTTCCAACAGTCTTAACATCTCACTCAGCCTGCTACCCTTTAAAATGATACAACCAAGAACTGCATGTTAAATTTATATAGCTCCAACGAATCAGTCTTCTATGTATCTATGACAAGAGAGTATGTAAGCAAGCACACCTGTTTGAATGCTGTGTACATATACTGTAAATATGTATCTATGCATGTATGTATGTGTCTATTATTCTGTATGTGTGTATCTATGCATGTAGATATCTATGAATATATGTATCTATGTATGTAATAGAAAATGTATACAAGTAATCATGCCTGCATTGATGCATGAATGCATTCACTTAGAGCATTTATATAGTGCCCCTTCAAGATAATGTACCAGCAATAATGCAAGTAAATAAGTGTACACATGTGTGTGTATGAATGTATGTGCGTGCACATATGTGTATGCAATACAAAATATATGTATTTATGTATCCGAATATTTGTATAGCACCTGTTAATGACTGCTCAAAAGCACTGTCAAAATGGCTTGCTAAGTCATTTAAATAGGTGTGCTTTAAGCCAGGATGACAATGTAACTTGCAACAGTTCTGCATTATTCTGACCTGTTGGAATTTCACCCGGCTTCTCCTACAGATTTTGGACTGTGATTATGACTTGAAGCCACCACTGACTGATGCCTTGTACATTGTGATAACGGCAATATACAAGTCTTTAGATTAGATTAGATTATCAGCAACATGGTCCAGTTCAGCAAAACACTGAGCGCACATGAAGTCTTTGAAAGGCTGAAAATGGCCCACCCTGGTCAACACCCATTAACATGTATTCAAAAAATATATGAAAATGGTACATCCAAACACAGCCAGAAACTGCAACATTTATGCAAACCTAGTACAGTGAGATTCCGAAAGTTACAACATAAAAACTTGGTGACAATAGACTAAGAAAAGAATGAAACCTTGTGGCAGTTGCAGACAGCCGTATTGTTCACAGATAACATGCGCATCTTTGATCGCAGCTTACGAACAATCAGCTTGTTTTCAATCTGCTCATGACTCTTAAACTCCGTGAATGTACGGTAAAGTGACTCCAGTAACATTTCCAAATCAACCGTATTTGAAAAGTTGGTTGACTGGATCTGCAACAAATCATTCAAAGAATTTGTTTACGTAATGAAAGCAATTAGATTCTAATCCTTATGCGCAACTGCCTTCTAGGCTCTGCTCCGTCCTACTTAACCTCTTTTTGTATTCCGGTTTCCTCGTTGCCTGCCCATGCCTCCCTTCGCTCAGCTACCCGTGGTCTCTTGGTAGTCCCTTGCATCCGCACTACAACTGCCCAGTCCAGGAGCTTTGCCTTTGTTGGCCCTTCCAGCTGGAACTGCCTTCCTCTTGAACTGCGGCTTCAGTTACTTAGTCTCTCTCCTACCCAGTCTCGCAAACGCCTGAAATCCTTTTTGTTTGTTCAAGTCGGGAGCGCCACTGTTTCCTAAGTGGCGCTTTATAAATGTTCGTTTACAATTTACAATTATCATTTTTATTAATAAGATATTTTTATCGCACTAATTTATGAACTTACATCTAAAGGACAAGAAAATGGAAAAGCTAAAGACATTAAATTAATGCGCTATGATATAAGAGAAAGAGTCCCGGACCCAGAATCAGTGATTATTAAATATGATTCACAGTTTGATTTCAGTACAAGCAGTTCAGCTACAGTGAAGCTCCTGTTACATGTTATAGTCAGAACAAGCCATCGTATTGAATGTTAACAAAACTTCACATAATTTTCAGAACAATGGCTGTTTAAACATCTGCAATTTTCTATACTGATTTTCTCAGAGATGCAGTTTTTAGATGATCATCTTTGAAATATAAGTTTGATAGGATCACGGGAACCTACTGAGATAAAATTTGTTAAATATGTCCCAGTAACATCAACACATCTGTCCAGAAACCTAAGTCTTCCCCCCAAGGTCATTAAGCCAGTGCCCAGAATCTTCACTTTGATGTCCAGCCTTCAAAGACCATCAAAGGTCTAGCTTCAGTCCAGACCAACGCCTCTGAATGGCTTCAAACTTATTTGTTATGGCCTCAAACTTATGTTATGGCCTCAACTCAAGCCCTGATATCTACTAAAAATATCCGGTAAGACTCTGCTGCTCTATTCCAATAACCATTCAGTCAAGGCCAGACCATGGAATGGCCTTAATCTTAATAGTTTTGGCCGTGACTCAATCCCTGATACATGCACCTACTAACAATCCCCACTACTACTCTATTCCTCCAACACTGCACAAGCAGTTCCAGTTTTAATCATGAATTGCCATTAACTGTAAATGTAATCACGACAATTTACACAGCATCGTCAGTAGCAAGCTACTTCAAGGGTGCTTTACAATGTCTTATGTTGGCACGGACAAGAGTCCAACAATAAATGGATGGTGTTCAAAATCAAATGCTCACAACAGAGTTAGACAGTAAACAGAAAATTTTAACTGTTAGTAGATAATAGATGGGATCTCAAAAGTCTCTTAAAAACAAAAACATTCTTGGCTTCTTGGATGGCTACAGCAGACTATTCCAGGCATGTGGGCCGGAAACGCTTGAGGCACAGTCATCCATTTTAGTCTTAGCTGCTGGTATGTATACATTAGAAGACCGTGATGATCACAGCCAGAGTCGAGTTATAGTCATCAGACAGCAACTTTATGCTGTCCATAAGATAGCTTGGTGCACAGTTGTGAAGTTCACAAATTCAGAGATTGGAATTGTTCCAAAGCACACACTAAATTAACACATGTGATCTTAAGAAAACTGTACGCACTCAACTTTTCAAAGCAAAATATTTAATTTTGAGAGGAGGTAATATCGAGCACAACATTTGCTGGTTATATAAAATTGCCTCCATTATCACTTTTATATGCCCTCGCCACACATGGACAACAGTGGTGAAGTCCAACTGGCTTTTGCTGAATTTCAGCCTTTACATGGACTGGACAAGTGCCAAGAACAGAGACAGCAGGTGGTGTGTTGTGAAAACAGGTATGCTTTGCAGTGGGGCAGGCCACAGGTGATGATCACTTTGTTGTTCATTGCTAGCTGCAAAACTGCTATGGAATAAATTTTGCCAACATTCTGACGAGATTTACAGTGGTCATTCAGATTGTTGGGTAATGTATCCCTTTGTGTCGGTATGGCCACAGCGGATTGCGAAAGAAAATAAAGCAACCCGTCCTAGTGGAAATTATCTGATAAGAAAGTAAGCAATCAGTAACTGGTTTCGAGAATATGCTATTATTACTTGTAATAAAGTCTGATTGATGAAGCACGTATGCCAATCTGGAAAACTTATAAAACAGCATTTCATGCATTTTGTTGTGCATGAATACAACTTCATGGATCAACATGATAACATGGTAAAGACACAAACACAAAATAGAAAAGACAATTTGGCATAAGTTGCAATCTGCTTTCTATGTATCTGAACGATTTTGTCTGGCACTGCAAGTTTCATTTCAAGAACACATCTCAAGTTTTCTTTTATGTATATTATAAACTTATGTCATTTAATAATTGTAACAAATGAAACTATTCTGAAAAAGTTCATGTTACTCTCTTAACCCCTTTAGCATGGAATAATTTTTTTTTAAACTCTCTGCTAGGGTGGAATTTTTTTCAAAAATTTTTTTCCAGATGTTGTTATAATGATACTATGATTCTTCTGGAAATAATGTTATAAGTTTTTGTGCATTTTACCATCATCAAAAAATTTTTTTTGTTTTGTTTGTTTTTCACTTGAAAAGAAATTTTCCGCACATTTTCGGCAGACATACAATAGAAGAACACCTGTCAAGCACCAAGCATGTCAAAATTTTTGGCCAGCACCAGACAGAATATAGACTTATGATAGGAAAGTAACACTCGCAATGTATGTCAATAATTGAACTTCGTGTCATAAATTTCAAAGCGTGGGACAGGCCACAGTCCAACATCAAGCGACCTGCCATTTTGACCTACAATACGGTGCCGGGGGCAGCCGGCTAGCAGCCGCCAGTGATGATGTACCTAGGTCCAGGCTGCTATAGGGCTACTACAGCATATTCTGTGACTTCCCCTGCACAACAGACATGGCCTTCTGACGTTATTCCAATCTTATCCGGGCTCCACGCCTACTTGGTGGTGAATACTATCCCTACCCGAGTTAACTCGGGATCCACGCTATGGGAACGGATTCCCCACCCCGAGTATACTCGGGATCCACGCTAAAGGGGTTAATTATTTTTGCATCAGATAATCGCTCCTAGGTAGGCCTGCAGCGATCTATTTTCTCTCAAAATTTTTGGGGGTGGCCACTTTGTTGAAATTTATTCTCAACAGACCCAAGGTGATAAATTACCAAATGTTGTTTATAGTAATGCAAACAAATTTATGCTATACCATCTTCTGACTTGATTTCTGAAGAGTCTGTGCAATCGTAAGTGCACATTTATAAGGCACCTCTGAGATAACTCCTCTAAGGTGCTCCCGATATCATAACACAATACCACAAATACAATGATATTCAACAGAAGCTTCTGTCCATTTTCGAACAATCATCTCCTGAAAACCGTTGATCCAAAAAACGTACCTAATAAAAGATATAACGATAATAGCCGATTATTTGTAGAGCTACTCATTTGCATAACGTAACAGCGTAAATAAACCGAATCCACCCTCTGAACACGAGAGCAAACACAGTACGACAAGTTACTGCCAAATTTTTCATAAATGTTTGAGTTATGATGACATATTTGCGAGATCTCGCGTTACACTATGTTGCGCCACATAATGCATGATCAGTTTTTGTCAAGGGTTATCGCTAAGATGTAGTTGAAATAGGACATTTATGACTTAGCGGTAGCACGTAGACACTGCGATGTCACCTCTAAACCATCTGCTTTACAGAAGAATTACTCTAACACTGATCAAGAAATAAAACACTAACCAGCTCATAGTAGCTGTTCACGAGTTCCTTCATTCTGGAATGAGGAACTATGAAAACATTGACCTCCTCCGGAATATACGGCGCCATCTTTGCAAGTGACAACACGACTAAGGTTTAGCCAACGATGTAATAGAAGAACGGGTTTAGCTGGTTAATTATCAACGACCTATCGCTAACAAAGTTGCACAAGCTTCTGAGCTAAATGTAGCCCAATTTCAAACTCTGCTCGCGTACAAACATAGACTCATTATCGTAATCGTAATAGTAATCCCGAGATTTCTACAGCGCCCAACGAAAGCCACGTCACGAGAACCAGCTCATTATTGTATTTCGTAGGACATAGTGATAGCTCTGTAACTTGTATAGACACAGAATGTTTACGTATATGTTGTTGACCCAAAGACGCAGCTTTTTGATAAATAAGGTAGAATTTTCTAATTTTCAACATCTGCAGTCCATTTTGGCAATATTTATTGAAGTCTTCTCTATCAACAATTGTGCGTTTCTGGTTTGTATTTAATTATATCAATAATTATTCCAATTTACATGTTTGACTTAGAAAATTGATAGGTGAGGGAAGCCAGAAGTGAGGCTATGATGGGTAAGCAAGTTGAAATAGTTGAGTCTTAAGTTAAGACTTTAATTGTGTTAAAGAACTGACAACACACAGAACTGGGCAGTGAATTCCGAATCGTAGGACCAACCACAGAGAACACACCAGAGAACCCAACACTGTCTAAAAATTCAACTAGTTTCATATTGGAACAAACATTGATTGCTTTTCATTCATATCAGATTTGTGTATGATAATAAAACTATTGAATCATATAATGTAATCTAATAGCTGTGGCCAAGGTATTTTGGTGTCGCGGTGCTCGGGTTCAAGCATTACTAAAATATTTGCCAGAATATTTGTTTTCCTGAAAGGTAAATCTTTTCATAATTTTTTTGCCCCAATATTATTATTTTTACGGTTGCTTTATAAAGACACTGGACAACGATGAATTGCCAAAAAAACAATTTCTACCGTGTCACATGACCTACGAGTTTTTGTCGTGTGTACCGGGAAGGAAGCTTGTCTCCCAATGACTTTGACAAATCCCGTTGTTAAAATTTCTGATGTAGCCAGATATTATATTATGGTGTCAGGCGTGTACAAATTGAATAATTCCGGTGAGTGGGTTTGTGTTATTGGTATTTGCCTGGGACATATAATTTTTATTGTTTTTTGTGTCTAAATATTGTGATTGTTATGGAAATATTACCGAACATTTGCCTATCGATTTTGTTTTGACTGAGCGCCTGTGATTCAGCTGGTCCCCGTGACGTGACTTTCGTTGGGCCCTGTAGAAAAATCTCGGGATTACGATTACATGTCTAAAATGTATACAGATTATGTATGTGAAAACTGCTAAAAGAAGCATTTCTCAGACAGACAGACACACAGACAGATAGACAGACAAGGTAATCTCCGAATTTCTTCAGCGTCCAAAAAAGCTAAGTCTCAGGAACCAGCTTATTCCCAGAGGCTTAGTCATATCAAAATTGATAAGCAGATAAAGTCAGGTCATGATCCTACGAATAACGTTTCATGTGATTCAGCTTCACAAGCATTCACTGTTTACGTTGGGTCACATGTGCTTAGTAGGCAAGTTAGATTGCCATGTGTGCGGTACCTTTGAGAGGTTTTTTGAGAGATGCTCTATCAATACTTTGGTACAAACTTACTGAGAGAATTCCTAGTTTGTGGTTACCAATTGCATGATGTTGTTTTACAATGAATTTGCAGTTTTTTGTTGTATGTAATTTTGGAAGGCACTGAATGCCCCACTGAAAATGGCTTGGAGACAATGTTCAGCAGATGTCAACCTTAGTAGATAAACAATGGAAGACAAGCCTAGCGGAACTGAGGAACTGCCATCTGTGTGTCAGTCCATGTGAGTGCAGTTTTCTTTTTCATTGCTTACTGGTAAGCTGGGAATTAGGTAGGTAGTTAATTATCTACATATCAGGTAAAGTGTCTTTAAGTATCTGACAAAAGCGCTGCCTATGCTAACCTAAATGGTGTTAAAGCTTATTCAGAACAAAAAGTTCATCAGTTAGCAAACATTGGTAGTACTTCTGAATAGGTTCCCTAGGTGGCACTCTGTACTTTTAATAATTACTTTAACCATTACTTTACACATTTCATTTGTAGAGCACCACGATGCAGTGGTCTAATTGTGGAGGTGGCAAATCATCAGTGGCCTATTATCTATTCACCTGAATACAACATTTCCTTTGGATCTGTCGAGAGATTACAATCCTATGACATCTCCAAATGGGCCAGAATATTTGCTTTCCTGAAAGGTAAATCTTTTCATAATTTTTTGGCCCCAATATTATTATTATTACGATGTATTATTGTTCCTGTATTTATTAAACACTACCGCCTAATGACTAATTACCAACTGATAGCGCTGAGCAACTGTGCATAAAGGACTTTGCTCAGCGTCCCTAAACTGTAACCATCTCCAGGGAGGCTCAAACCCAAACATTCTATGTTGCAGGGTAAGCTCTAAAACCATAAGCTACTGTGTTGCGCATATGAGTGATGAGTGAGAACCATGTTTCTTTCAGTTTTTGTAACACATGTACTCTGATTACTGCTCATACAAAGCTAACAAAGATTGTTCATAGTTACAGTAATATATAGACAAAGGAAATGGATTGTAAATTCTTTACAAAGCTGTTAAGTTATACAAAACATGAACAATGTGAACAAAAGATATGGTATTCGTTTGTATGTAGACATTGTTCAGTTTTAGGTGACCCTCCTGAAGACACAACTGCTTTTGAAGCGTTTATACAGTGTCTTTTAAGAACCATTACACAAAGTAACAAACTGCACAAATGCTTTCAAAAGATGTGAAATGCGTTAGTGATTGAAGCAGTACAAAACTGTAAAGTAGTGTAGAAAATTATAAATTGCCTTCCATTTACAAAAAGTTTTGAAGTTGCATTGCAACAGAGGCAGGGTAATGACACTCCGAACTGCTACATAGCATTTCTCTGCACAATGCTTAAAATCAGTCCTTATTCCCCAGACTTGTCATTCGATATTCTTGATATTCGACCAGGTCTTCTGGTTGACTTTCTCTAAATTTTGTAACTTCCTCCTTTGTGTCTGTTCGTTCTGCTCAGTCGTTTGTATCATCTCATTCTCAACTTAAAACTTACTTTTTTCAAATTGCTTATCCACTCTGAGCTGCCTCTCTGTCTTGTGGACTGACCTTCTGATATTGACCTGATTGCCCCCAGGCTTTGGTGTGCCATCAGTTGATACCTTTTGCAACTGACACTGGAATGTTGGAAGTTGCTAAGTACAATTACAATTTCTCCAGATGTGAAATTTCTTAGTGATTGCACTAACAGCCTTGTCGTATGTAGGACACACAAGGCCCATATGACGATATTTGCGTATGAGCTATGTATGTCGTATATGTGGAATCATATGGACCCACATGTAGGACATATGAAACCTGAAGCTAAAAGTGATAAAGAGAAGTTGGGGCAGCAAAGGGTTTGCTGTTGGCAACTCAGACTGGCTGGATCTTCATTCTACTTTGCTTGAGCAACTTCCAGTCTTTGTACAGCTCAAGGTAACACTGGAAATATGTGCTGTACTCCAAGTTAAGCCCAACCCAGTAGCAGTTGTCAAACCACCAACCGCAGTTGTATCGCATTGCACAGTCGTTGAACAGTGAGTTGTCATTTTGATTGTCGTACGTTGAAAACTTCGCTCCGTTGTGGATCCAGTTGGGCCTGGCAGAGTTGAGACAATCTCCAGCCGTTCCAGAATAGCTGCTTACATGCAGTGCATACTTCTTGATTTCAGAATCGATGACGAACAATGCATACTCGGCATAACGCCAGGTATTGTCTACCACGAATAACATTTCCATCCGCAGCTTCCATCTGCCATTGTTTGTTATCTGGTGGGCGGATTCGAGGCCCATCCAGTAATTAATGCTGGGAGTTCCAAATCCTGCCTTGTATTGGGCCCAGTTTTGGCTGAAGCTTTGAGTGTCATCAAGTCGTTGCTGTATGATTATCCAGTTGTCAATCGAATAAACTGAAACAGTTTATAATTGAGACTGCTGAGTAACGGAGACAATTTATAAGACAGTGAATGACTGTTGTGATGTGTTGAGTGCCAACACAGTTCATGTTTTTTGGGCTGCTTTGATGTTTTGAAATTGACTTTGCCTGCCTGTGTGCTCTGGCATTTTTCTTATGTCATTCAGATTACACTGAAACCAGATCTTTTCTGGTTTTATTTGCTGCTTAGTCTCTCTGGCTTTGCTGTGATTTCCTCGTGGTCTCTCTGATGTCTCAGATTTTCCCTGGACTGGACATGAGATGACGATGGAGTATGGTTGTGAATAAGGAATTGTGTCATCTGTAAGCAGCCATCGGTTGATGTCTTATGCTTTATGACATCAGTTCTACAGAAGTCTCCAGATTGGATTACATTATGACCATCACAGTCTTTGGTAGACAGTTTTGGCTATTGTTGCAACTGTATTACAGACTTGGGTTTACAACTTCTAGTAATTGTGCCTTTGTATTGTGTATTTATTATGTTTGTGGATAAAACAGTGTTATGGTGGTGTAGCCTTGAAGTCATTCCATGTCAAATGAACACAGCGCCCCACAGTGACCGTCTCTGATTTTGCTGAAAATTGGCAGTTATTCATCCCAATGAGAAACTTCCAATACTTCCAATACCAAAATTTTAGATTTTTGGGTCAACCTGTGTTGTAGATATGGGTCATCGAACTTTAACCAACTGCATTGACTCGCTTGGGTTACACTGCTGTATTCCAAGTTCAGCAGCACCTAGAAAGATGACATTTACTCTAAACTGGAGTTAATCGAAAGCTCTCTCTTGTCATTTTAACTAAAATCTTAATATTTATTTTTGAAAAGTTTTAAGCAGTCTTAGCGTGTTAATCTTGACTCAGGTCAGTTTGTGCAAACCAAATTTTATGATTTTTTCTGTGTAATAGGCATGTTGCTCTGAGCAACTGCTGAAATTTCAGAGTGCACACTCACTTATTTTGTCATGATTTATTGAAAATAAATCACTAAAAATAAACTAAATTGCAAAAGCTTCACTTCCCTTCAATCTGGTGTAAATGTTATGTCTCAAGGTCTATAGAACCCAAGATAGAGCAGTCTGACGTGCTCAGGCCGATGTGTTTTAGTCAAAGTTTGATGACCCATATCTCGGACACGGGTTGGCCCAAAAATCTAAAACTTTGGCTTTGAAATGTCTTTCATCAAGATGAATAACTGTTCCGATCCAGTTTTCAGCAAAATTGGAGATGGTCATGTCGGGTGTTGATTTGCTATGGAACGACTCCTTTGTGTTGTGACCTTGGTCCCATGGATATTTGGCCTATTGGCCACACAAGGCAAAGGTCATAGTCTTTGCTGCGTGACCTTGTGTTTTGGGTTTTAAGTCATAATTTTGATTCTTTTGTCTGTGTTTTTGTCTTTTGTGGGTTTTTGTTATTTATCGGCATGCATTAGGTAGAATTGTGCTGGAACTCACGTGGTGCCTTGCAGCTTTGATGACTTTTCACCTGCAAATGATAAGACAGGAAGAGGTTTTGAATATCAAGTTTTAAATGAACTTTTAAATTGGGCTTGGGGGCACCGAATACGTGTAGTACAATTTTATTAAATGATTTCAGTGTGGTACTTATCCTCTATTGTCCATCTTTTCTTTGATTCCTGTTTGATCTCAACTAGTTCTGTGAACATACTGTGATTTTGGAATGTGATTTTGCTTAGAAGCGAATATCTGTTGAGCTAAACTTTGAGACTGCACAGTGGTTTTGTGGCTCCACATGCCTAAAAAATGGTCAAAAAACAAATTTATACATAAAATCTTTCCATGTGGCAAGCTGAGAAACCCATGGTCTGAAGTTTTTGACTTAGAGGGAACATTGAACAGCATAGAACTTTTCAGATTAGATCAGATCCAATTCGATATGGAGTTGATACCTCAAAATGGATACATGCTGGCACGTGGGTGCAGAGTGTTGTTCTGTTGAAGTAGATTTCACATTGGTTCATTTCTGCCTTGTAGTTGTAACTGGTGCAGCCATTCATTCGTGTGCACTTTAAGGCACATCTCGCTTCTGGAGGCAGACAGTTAGACGGAGATGCAGACAACAGCTGCTCTGACATAGTGGCCACATTCAGCACCAGGTCTGGGTTTTCCACGGCACAGGTGGTTGTGCCATTCACTGTCGTTTGCGTGAAGAATCTGGTGGAAAATGCGAGTGACACAGCAAATGTCTGGAGAACGAGGGTGATAAGTTCTGTGTTACGACCCTTCATTATGCTTGAGGCTGTTGTTTGGTTGAGCCGTGGTGATGATGCTTTACAGGTTTAAACAAATACCTATAAGAAAATGGAGATCATTTATTCATACACTTCGCCCCCAAATGGCTGGCATGAGGAACTGGTGGTGGTGGCGGTGGAGGTGACTGTGGTATAATGATGATGAACTTGTAAACCGATGTGCGATTAGCTATTGGTTAATAAAGAATATACTTACTTACTTACTTACTTACTTACTTAACTGATGATGATGAGGTTCAGGACCTGCTTAGTCCAGTTAAGGCACTGCACTGTTTGATCCAGTAGTGATGCTATTTAATATTTATTTTCAACAGAAATGCTGTTTAAGAATTGATCAATCCAGTTAAGGTGCTGTTTGTTTCAGTGAAAGTGCGGTTTAATGTTCCTTGCAGCAAAAGAGCCATTTACTCTCAAGCAAAAGTACAATTTAGGCTCTTTTGTTTCTGCAAAAGGTGTTCTTTTGCTGGTTGTTTGGACACTTTGTTTCAGCAGAGCTAGCTAGCTGAAAAGTGATGACTTTCCATTTATCTAACTCTTGCTTGTTTGCAGATGAACAGGAACTTGTTGCTCTTAATGTACTCTGTGCCACTTAGGTTAGCAGGTGCAGCACTTTCAAGAGGTACTTAATAGGTGCTATTTTAAGTATCTAGTTACAAATGGTACCTACATGTATGCATATCTGCTGGCTTGACATTATTATTAATTAGTAACTTCTGTAATGCCAGTTTCTGATGTGTATGGCATCAACCAATGGCACACCAAAACCAAGCTGCAATCAGGTCTTTGTCCAGAAGGCGAGTTCACAGACACAGAGAGACAGTCTATGGTGAAAAAGCAGTTTGAAAAAGGTAAGCCTTGAGTTGAGCACAAATTGACACACAAGCAAATGAGCAGAATGAACAGATGTAGGGACAGAGTTTCAAAATTAAGTCCAGCAACTGAAAAAGCTTGTGCACCAAGAAAAGTTCGAGTTTTAGGTCTGACCAGAGATTGACAATCAGATGATGTAGTTGAATAGTGATAAGACTGAAAAATAGTGAGTGACTTTAAATATATGGTTAGAAACAGTTCAGTGTTATTAAAACCAAAAGACCCAATTTGAAACATTCTTTGATGAATAGAAAGCCAGTGCAATGATTTCATTACTGGGTTATATGCTCATGTATTAGTTTACTCATTTGCAACATTCTGCAACTAAACTGGATTAAATTAAATCTGTGTGTAGCAGATACCTACAATCTCCAGCTGATTTAGTCTAGTCCAGGTCCTAGATTTGGTTAAATCAGTTGCAGTTGTGTGTACAACATTCCCAAATAGATTGGATTAGATTAAATCAGTGTAACAGCCAGTTTGATTAGATAGAATCTGTTGATCAACCATATAGATTGGATTAAATCAGTTTAACAGTCTTGACTTACCAGAGTAGAGCATAGCTTTGAAAGTTCTTTGAAAACTTTGTACGCCACTGCCTTTCTTTTTATCAGCAATTTTCAGTTTACCTCAGAACTGCTGGTCATAGAGAAAGAGCTTCAACCATGCCCATAATTTTCTGGTTTCTACTTGTACAGAGAAATCAAAATCCTGGTAATAAATCAAGTCTGCGGTGAAGAGAGAGAGGTCGAATTTGTAAAAGGATTAGCATTAAAATGGAACAGCATTTGCAGTTGATGCACAGAAAGGCACGTTAATGCTGTGAAATATTGATTTCACACGCATAAGTTTTTATTGTTGCAGCACTTCTAAAATTAATGTGTCCAAAATGCTCTTATTTATGAACTTTTCTGATAGTTGAATACACCCACTGTGTGACTGTCTGCCAGCCATTTTGTCTGGTTTCATGAGAGCTTTGTTGTAATTATTGTGCAAATTCTGTTCCATTGCAGTTGGGCACATGAATCTCATATTTAATTCAGCTATATAGCATAATCCTAAAGGTAGCATTCCACTGTGGCCTACTGTAAAAGGTGACAGTATTATCTGGCTGTTGTCCACAGCGATTGATTTATTGTTGATCAGACAGTGTTCTGGTCACAGTGGTATCGGTCGTAAGTAGACATTACTTTCAAGAATGTAGCAGGTCATGAACAGGGATGATTGACATGCAGCCGAAAGGCATCTAACAACTTTTGTTTGCTGCTGGTCAGAGTGGAGCTAATCAATTTCTTCTAGTAGCGTGTTGGCCACTGTGTATTGTGTTTGCATCAAACTGACTGGGTTTGTGCATTAAATGGGTGTCTGAGTGAAAGGTGACATGATAATAATTTATCAGATAGTGAACAAAACAGTGCTTTGGGAAGGTCACAGAAACGAGCAAGTCTGTAGATTTCAAATATTGGAAAATTATGTGTATGTTTTGTATCAATTTTTTTTTGTCCGTTAACTGAGCATCCTAGTGATAGGCGACAAATATGTTATCTATAGTAAACACGAAATTCACTAGCTCAAATCATTTTAACAGATCTGGTTAAATTTGTCTGATGTGTTTTTGGAAGGTTGCAGAAATTAGCATGGTTATAGTTGTCAAGATTGAAACTCAAAAGTTGAGGATGAAGAGAAATTTTTGTTGTTGTTTCTGTTGCTTTTGGTAGTTGTTGTTTTTGCTGATCTTGTGAGAGTTGTTTAATGAATGTTGTTTTATGCTACTTTCGATTGTGCATGCTTGCATGTGCATGAACTAGTGAGAAAGCGGATATGAAAGCAAACAATTGTGAATGATTGATTGAGTGAGTGAGTGAGAATGAGTAAGTGGATTTGTGTTTGAAGTTTTGTTGTTATTTTGTTTGTTATCAAGAGGGTGGTTTGTTAAGTGATGAAACAGTTGTCCACCCGAACGAAGCACAGGAGGAAGATCTACTTCTCGTTCATTCAAAGGCTTACCTCGATAACCTGAAAGTAAGCAGATAAGTTGTTTAGCAGTCTGTTTAACTGTGTAGCAACTGTAAGATGTATCATTCTTGGTTTGAGATCAATAATGAGATTGAAAGACGTAATAACAGCAATCCTTCCAACATAGTCCAAAAGTGTTACAGCCATTGGTTGAAAGACATGATAACCGCAATCCAACAACCAGGCTACCTTTCCTTATGAGTTACATCGTTTGACAGTGAATTGCCAGTTTCATGTGATCCACCAGGATTCATACCCCTTGCTGTTGTTAACCGTTGCTGGTCATTGATGGTGTAAGTGGCACAACTGAAAGGAATCGATGTAAATGTCATATGAATTTAAGTACAAAAGTAATATCCTTTGTGGATTGAATATAAATGCTAGCATCTGTTGGAGCTAGGAATTATATATTATTATTTTTTTATGTATATATAAATATTCAGGTAAATACATACATGAATGGAACAGAGTAAAGGAATGGAACAATTACTGTACTAAGTTGTTGTGTGTTCAGGACTTGTTTAAGGTTCCCTGGCAACAGTCATTGTGGATTGTGTGCAGCCTGATTAGCAGGAATTTCAAAGGAACCATAGTGGGTCAAAAGAACCTCAGTGATTCGTTTTACCTGCGCTGCATTTGTCTGCTGTGAAATATCTGCCTGGCATTGTTCTTTTTAATTTCTGTCAGCCATTTCGGTGTTTGGCATTGAGAAATGTTCAGGTTGAATTGGTCTTTGTTTTTTTTATACGAACTTTTATTTTGCCCCTTTGTTGTCCTGTTGCTTGAAATCTCTTACTGTAAAGGTTGTTGGAGATAAATCTCTGGTGAAATGAGTTTTAAGTATCTGTGGACTTACTACTAGATCTGGATGTCTTCTTGTGGTAATTTTTACAAATATTGATTATTTATTTTAACAATTTTGTTTGTCTTGTATTAGTTTATAATGAAATGTTATCACTTAATGTTGAATTATCAGTTGAATGAATTGTTAATTGAAATAAACTATTATAACAAAATAATGTCAAAGCAGTCCAAGGAAGACAAACCATCGATTTGAATGTGTGGTACTAAATGTGAACACACTCTTTTGGTTGGGTTTTACTTATGGCATGAGATAGATTTGTTGATCAGTACCTAGGTCTTTCTCTAATCAGATAACAGTATTTCAGAAATTGTTTATCTTTAACAAATAGGATTGTGTCATGCATGAGAAAACATATTTCCAAAATAAGATAATGGCAATAAATGAACCATCTTTCCCAAATACGACCACGACACGAAAAGAGATGGATTTTTTCAAAATCAGGCCTTTGATTTAAAACTGAAACCAACATTTAAAAAAATTCTCTCCCAACTCTTCCTGTTCGATTATCTTTCTCGCACTCCAATTTCATTCCCTATCCACCTTAGCCGTCTGCTCTTCTACCTGCCTGACCTCTGGATTTTGACCAGGAACACCATCGTAATTGTAAACTACAGTGCCCAGGGAAATCTCAGTCAAAACAAAATAGATAAGCAAGAAGGGTTTGGTTCCAGGTCAAGATCCAAGAATGCCAGAGCTGAATCTGACCCTATGTACCGGCTGATTTCGTTTCTTATTAAGTTGCCTGGTTTTCATGGCTTAGGTTTTGGGAGGCTGATGAGTTGCTGAAAATGCAAGGTTTATTACGGTTAGGATTATGAATATTTCTGTTTGATTGCTGGTAGTTGTCACATTTTATGGAAGGAATCACTGAGGTAACTGTCCTTTAGAATTACAAGTAGTTTCAGGTGTCATTTCTTACACTTTTTTGTGGATAGTCTTTATTTTTTAATATCAATATGGTGATTAACTTATTTACTTTTTTTGACAGTTATTTTTGTTCACCCAAGGCCATTTTTGGTTGATTTCAATAATTGATTGAGTGTAACTATTGTCAAATGATGTGACTATTGTTGTTATATTTATTTTTCTGACAGTTTCTATAATTTTTTTCAGTGACTAAAATTATTATTATCAGTTTTTGACAGAGCGTTTACATTTTTGGTGACAGTTTTTATTTTTTATTGCTTTAGTACATAACTGATTAACTTTTTAATGTTAATTTTTATGCCCTGTGTATAGATTTTTTGACTAGCTAGTATTTGTCTTATGTTATAATTATTTTAAGCCTGTTTTAGTCTGTTTACTTTGCATTTAGTTATTAGTTCATTTTAAAAGTTTTATCGTCTTGTATTCATAATTTTAGTTTTAATTCTGTTGTGTAGAGATTTAGTCTGTTAGAGATGCCTGGAAGAAATCAGATAGGGAGAGGCTGGCACAGATGTTATATAACTGTCTCACTGATAGCAGTTAGCAGTGCTGTTGTTTCAGTGTTAATGGCCAACTGAATTCTGATGTAAGCGACCGAGTCATATAAGAATTCTTCCTGTAAATTAGAAAATTTTTGTATAATTTTACACTATCTAGTCCTAAGTGTTTACTAAATTCTGGATTTTTATGTGAACATTTTGGATCTGATGCAGTGTTAAAGCTTTTAAGAGCAACTTCAAAGAAATTGACCTAGCAAATAAAAAGCCCTGGTTGTCAGTTAAGCTTTTGGCGATTTTGTGTGGTGCTTCAGAAAATCATTTAAATTAAGCTGTATTGCAACGACACTAACTACAACCTTATGAGAATAGAAAGGGTAGGTACAGAATTATTGACCCAAGTAGCTCCAGGGATCAATTCCGGAAAGCAAGAAATTGATCCAGGATGGAGCTTTGGAACTTCTGGGTAGCTTTTGTGTGGATTGAATGACCATTTATTATGTTGGCTTTACAGTTATGGACACATATGCATGCATATGTATATCCACACGTGGACATATGCATTTGTATGCCTATGCGTACGGGCATATACATGCATTTGTACTTGTGTACCCTCTAACTTACCACACATGCATGAATATGTATACCCACACACATTGCCACATGCATGTGTATGCCCTTGCATACATACATGAATAATATGTATACCCAGTTACCCACAGATATACTCTCACACATATTAATGTATACCCTTGCCTGTTTGCACATACATTTGGTTGAACATTTCCCTCTGTGCAAACTCAGTACTCTAAATTCATCAGGCATGTGTTAAGTAAAGTTGCATCTTTTAAGCGTTGAAGTCTTAATGCAGGTCAGTTTTGTTTTACCCAGGAGTCTGCCCGAGTTTTTTGAGAGGTTCTTCCAGTCTGAGTTTTATGCCGAAGTCTTTACTATTCTGCAATTATCCATATTTGTCTTATTCTAATGTTGTACAGTCATAGTTCCTTATTTTGTTGCTGATTAGTTCCTTATGATGTAGTATAGTTCCTTATCTTTGTGCGGTGTTGTTTATCTATTATGGTGTAGTCCCTAGTCTTGTTGCTGTGTAGTTTCATATCTTTTGGTAGTGCATTTCCTGTGTTTTGTTGTAGAGTAGTCTTATCCTGTTGTAGTGTTACTCCTAATCTTGTTGTGCTGTAGCTTCTTATCTTGTTGGAATGCAGTTACTTTTTTATATAGTGTAGTTGCTTTTCTTGTCATTAATAAGTACCCTCATTATAGCACTGTGCTTGATACGGCTTCCAAAGGTATTGCATTGAAGGTAGTGCTGGTGTATTTTAAATGTGGGAAGCGCTTGATGAAATAAATGAGTGAAATTGTTTCTGTTCGTTTCAGTTGAGTGCTAAGGTGTTGGGAATCAATTTGTCGTCGTTCATTCTTCTGCCTGACTTCCTCATGCTCAACAAAGTCCTTCGGTCTTTTCGTTTCCAGACTGGAGGCACCGTTCTAGTGAGTACTGTTTATAGTATTCAGGTGTGCTGTACTAGTTAGTACTGTTTAGTATTCAGATGTATTGTTCTAGTGAATACTGTTCACAGTACTCTGATGCAATGTTCTAGTGAATACCATTTTCAGGATTTATTGGCACTGTACTGGTAAGTATTGTTATTAATATTCAGGTGGACCATTTAGTGAGTACTGTTATTAGTATGTATACTCAAAGGTATTGTTCTAGTAAGTAATATTCTTAAGATTGGCAGGTATTGTTTTAGTGAAAACTACTCCTAGTACTCAGAGGTACTGTTTTAGTATATATAAAGACACTATAGCACATTTTAAGTACCTCTACAAAGCACTGAGTACTGCTCAGATGCGATTTGGGAGGTACTTAAGTGCTAGCAAGTAATATTCTTAGGATTGGCAGGCACTCTCTGCTGAGTACAGTTGCCATATTTGTGCTTAAGTTTGCCTTTAAAGATGGTCATGCACCAACTGATCCCATCCAACTGGAAAAATTGGATCGAATTGGAACAGGTTGGATTGGGTCAGTGTAAGTCGCCAAATTTTGTCAGTCAGGCAGTCGGACAGCTGGGTGGTAAAAATTTCTCCTGTGTGAACATTTCAGTCTGATGAGGTCAGATTGGGTCAGTGTACGATATCCAGTCAGCAGTTGTGCTGCAGTTTGCTGTGAAATTAGCTACTAATCTAAACTACATCAATATATATATATATATACATATATATATATTTTAAATAAAATATTAATATTAGGTATTATATATGCACATATATAATTACATATGTATAATATGTGGGTATATATATGTATATATCTGAGCACTGTCTTAATTGCTTGAATTTATGATCTGCTTCTAGTGGCAGGTCATGATGTCATGTGATTATGGTGGTGCTCAGACATGCCATTTTGTTGGGTTCAACTGGAATCAGTCGGCTGTCTGGGTATCATACACCAACCCAATCTGATCCAATCAGACTTGAAACTTCTGAACATGTTCAGACTGACTTCATTCATTCCCGACTGAGTTTTTTCCATCATACACCGATCTAATGCCACTGGAAAAATTGGGTTGAATCAGTGTATGGCCACCTTAAGGTTGTACAGTGATTCATTTTCTAGGCTACCCATCTTGCCCTAAGCCGGGGCTGGGCGATCAACATTGGAGGGGGCCTTCACCACTGCTGTGCCACCAAGGGAGGAGGATTCTGCCCTTATGCAGACATGACCCTTGCAGTTCGAGTTGTGTTTGAAAAGGTCACAACGGTCAAGAAAGTCATGATCATTGACCTTTCTGCACATCAGGTACTTCTATATGATTTATATAGTCATCTCGTTTTCTAAACTGAATACTAAGATGTTGCATTCTTGTCATTGCAATGGAAAGTAATGTATGATGTAAGATAATGTAATTTAAAGTAATTGTTCATCTGTCAGATTTATGCTTGTTTTAAAACTGAGTTTGGGTTCCACAAAGAGGACATGGAGAACATGTAATATAATTTTCCTAACATAATAAATACAAGAAGGTATGATTACCTTATGTTAGTAGTTTGTTATTTAATATACCAGTATGGTGTCATATAGTGAATTGGCATAGTACGGTTCAACAAGAAATTGTCGCTGCTTTAATATGCAGAAGGACTCAAACCCCAGTCAGTCTCAGAGATGAAAAGCCGATGCATTAGCAGTCCACCACCATCGAAAACATTCTAGATGTAAGATTTTGAATCTTCTGATAAAACAGATGGAAGGTGGTATGTTTACTTGGTACATGTATATACGTTACTCATCGTTTTTTGCAGGGGAATGGTTTGGGTCGAGATTTTTTGAACGACAAAAGAGTTTTCATACTGGATGCTTACAATCGAGATGTCTATCCACATGATGGCTTTGCAAAAAGTATTTTGCCTTTTGTAAAATTTTTGCAACATGTGTCTTAGTTATTTAGTTAACATTTAGCAAAGTTAGTTAATTCAGTCTGATCTATGTTATCTAATATATGTGTGACTCAGTGCTATCAGAGAGAAATTTCTACTGAAATTCGGACTTCCAAAGAAGTTTAATAATCAATGTAACGATTGTACAGTATTGCATGAATGTGTTTGAAGGCGCTTAGTATAGTATCTTTTAAAATACCTCACAAAAATGCTTCAAAAGAATTTGCAGACCACAAAGAACAGCAGGATAGGGGCTGCAGTACGCTTGTTGGAACACATTTGTGTACCAGACTCGATCTTACTGTTCCTTAAAGTGAACTTTTCTTTCGTTGGAGATTTGACAAAGCACAGCTACCAAGTTTATAAGTATGGGTATGTTTGAAGTTAAGACTGGAGACTACTGCCAAGTGTGGATGAGAATTCAATGCTTTGCAGAGATTTCATTGGTCAATGTCTAATGATCTGCAAAAGCTTGCTAACAAATAATAGCAGTCTCACAGAAGAAAAGAACCAGCAAAATGCTCACTTTCCAAGAACCACTTTTGTGAATGAGGGAATCAGGTTGAGGAGATTTATTAAGGTGCTCTGTTGGAAATCATTTAGAGTATGATAATATAATCCTTGTTTCATTATCTTTATGCCTATTTTTTTACATTGTTTTAAGGGGGAATTCGTTGCAAAGTTGAAATGAGATCAAAAGTAGAGGATGAAGAATACTTACATCTAGTCAGAAGGTACAGTGTCACATTGTCAAATAATCCTGTGGCTTGGCAATCTTTTGACCAGAACAGGTTTCAGATTAACCCTGGGTGAAAAAGTATTTCATGAGACAAGATTCTGCCCACTGTATATGTGAGCTTAAACTTCACCCTAATCATCGTCATCATTAACATCATGATCGCAGTCATTGCTATCGTTATTATCATAATTATCATCATCATCACTGTAAGTCATCAGCAGCAGCAAGAACAACATTATTTCTTAATTGTCATCATCATAATCATCATCACCATTATTGTCGTCATCTTTCTTTTTCCTCTAAGGGCTGAAAATGCAGTTTGCCTGATTACCAGCTTGCCCATGATATGTGGAGGGAAAGCTTCACCCCATCTAGTGATTGCCATTTAATTTCTGGTGCATTTGACCTGATCAAGACACTCAAGACCTGACGCTTTTTTGTTTCTGATGAAAACAGGAGTTTGGATGAAGCTCTCGGTGAATTTGAACCGGACCTAGTGATGTACAACGCTGCCTCAGACGTGTTGCTTGGCGATCATACTGGAGGAATGTTCATCAGTCCAGAGGTCAGTGACACGCACTTGCGCACACAAATTCCGTAAGAGGTAGTAAAGTGCGTGATGAAGTTGTCATGATCGGCCATGTCAAGCTTATATGTCGAGTAGAGCAAGCAGACACAGCCAGAATCAATGGCATTGTAGATGTCCAAGATGAATTCTAAGCAGGCAAGTCTCTATGGAATGTCCCTTTCTAAAGCCATATTTTCGCTCTTTTGCATGAGGTTACTAGCTTTTAGGTAGCATAGCACCTGCTGAGCGATTAGAAGTTTAAGGTTAAAAAATTGTCCTGTAGTTGGTGGTGTGGTCCGTATTCAGACCTGGCTGAATCAATGAAGAAGCCGATACTTGGAAAGGCACCCAGAGTACCATTTTAATGTGGATCCAGTGGTGTAGTTTCTTACAGTCAGATTGGAGAGGTACACCAGAACCCAAACATAAGACTCTTCATCTTGCCGCTGATATGGTATATAGTTCCATTTTAGAATGCAACTTCATTATAAGCAAACCTTGTACTTGCTCCAGGTTCAACATTATAACAACATTGCATTTTAGAAGTCGTGTGTGACAAGCCAGTTTGGCTGATTTCTGTGAACGATGTTTCTTGTGCAGGGTATCATGGAAAGGGACCAGATTGTTTTTGTCAAAGTGCGATCTCGTGGCATTCCCATTGTCATGCTGACGGGAGGCGGTTATCACCAGATGGCAGCACGTGTCATGGCAGACTCGATCTTGAACCTGCATCGGATGGGACTGATCTCGTGCACTCCATCTGGAAAAATTACTTCCGCAAAGAATATTGTGCCACAGAGATCCAGCACAGGGCCCGGTGAGTCAGTCGTTCGGGCAAAATGGTGGTAGTGGTGGTGTTTGTGGGACAGTCAGTAACAGTGATGTTGATGACAGTATCTGTGATTTCTAAATTTTCTCTTAAAATAATATTGCTTATGATGATACTATATGCTGATGATAGTTATTATGATGACAGTTTAATACTTTTATTGTTTACATAAATAACAGAACTTAAAGGAAATATCACTTCAAAATTGATGATTATGATGATGTTATGATATTATTTTGCTGTGATATTTTTTGATGATGTTATTTTGTGTATGCTGATGATAAAAGTTTTTGTAATTTATGTGGTGATGACTATGATGAAATAAATGAAGGTCTTTTTTATTGGCAGAAAGTGATGATGATAATGTTTTTTTTGCATTTGGCCTGTGAGAGACCCCAGTATTGAGTTGAAGAATTCTCAGGGCCAGTCCAGTGAGTTGAAAGTTCAAGGACTTTGGCATATCTGAGTCTGCTGATGTCACCTCTGTTGGTGACACATGACTGGGATTTGTTTGAGAATTTGGCCTGCTGGTTGGAGTATTAGCTTCCCCAGCCTTAGTTGGGTAATGATGGGGAACTCCCAAAGAATGCTGAACCATTGCCCTCATTGATAACAGTGATGATAATTGATGATGATAATGGTGTGATAATGATAGCAGCGATGCTGATACTATCTGACTACATATGCTGATGGCTTTCTTCAGAAATACTTTACAATCATCTTCATGAAGAGGAAAGAGCAAGTGATGGTCTTTGGACACGGTTCAAAAGCCTTACTTCAATCAATCGTGTGAGACCAACAGCGTCAAGTGAAATGAAAGAGAGACGAACATCTCTTGGCTCGAGAATTCTCTTCTGAAGAGGATTAAGCGTTCCATGTCTAGTAATGTTGTTGATCAAATTCTGTCTTAGTGTTCGGCAAGTTGTGTGTGCTGATGACAGTGTAATTTGTATGCTCATGACTAATTTTTGTGCTCTTGACAGTGTGAATTGTAAGCTCATGACTGTAATTTGTATGTTCATGACAGTGAAATTGTTCAGTCGTTCAGTTACTGTAGTGTAGGAGTTTTGTGATTAGCTTTTTCACGGGCTGTTCAAGAGGCTGACTGTTTAAACTTGTCGAGAAGGATAGACAGATATTTTAAAGTTCCTGTTTCGCTGTATTCGCTACCTGTGTTACACGTATATGCATGAATGTATTTGAACGTTTTTATAGCCCTTTCAAAGAACTTTAGCAGCACTGAAACACGGCTGTCTCACAGATCTGAAAAGCTGCATCTTTAAATAAGCTGAAAATGTTTTGTTAGGTATTCTGGCAGCAAAACTTCAGAAGGAGAAAGCATGATGAGTCCAAATTGCTATGTGAGAGCACTGAACCTACAGGTCTTCCTGTGTTGCAGAGAACAGTGTCAACCCTTGAGGGCATGAATTCTATGCTTCTTATGGAATCCTAGGTTGAACTGACCACTGATGCTCACCCAAAGAAGAGGATATTAAGTGAAGTTTTGTTAGTAACTTCTGTCTTGAGACCACCTGTCTCAGTCTTGGGTCTTTGTAGAAGAGTCTCGGCTTCATCACAGTGTCATTATTATATTTGTTATTACTTTCTGCATTTATTAAGCGCTATTATCCAATGACTAAGCATCTGTCGATGATGCTGAGCAACTGTAAGTGAAGGACTTGTTCAGTGGCACTACCCAGTAACTGTCTCCAGGGAGGCGCAAACCTGTACTTGCCTTGTTACAAGCCAAACACTGTTCAGTCGGCTACCATGCCCCATGTCTTGTCTTAGTTAAGCATTTGAAAGCCTTTACATTTGTCTGATTTATTTACTAATTTGGTTATTTTCTGAATTATTTACAGTTAATAGCATTATAACATTCTGTCTCTTATATAAGTAGGAGATTGTCAGTTTTTGTTGTAATACTTAATTTTATTCTGAAATTCATTCAGTTTCTAGTGTTTTGCCAAGGTGTAACCGTGTAACCCAACGATTACTTGTATTATTTTTATTATTCTAATTTTACAAATTGTTTTGCTGTTGTTAATTTTTACCTGAGGTAAGTGTAATCCCTCAGGAGAGAAAAAATTGTTGGAAGACTTAATGACATATGGAAAGGCTGGTGGTATTATTATTATTATTGTTATTATTATTATTTCTTTTCATTACTTGCAAATTTAAGACTGTATGAACAAGGAGTTAAATTCATTTGCACGAGTTATGAACATACTTATTGTCATGCTGCGTTAGTTTGATACTATAGGTTATCAACACAGTAGTTGAGAGTTTCTCTGTTGTTTCAAATTCAGAAACTCAGAAATCTGGTTTGCCTTGATTTGACTTTTGAATTGCAGGATTAGAAACTCAGTGCTTCTCATCTCATAGCGCTGTATTTTTATTAGTCATCATCAATTTTTTTATTACTGCAAATTGTTACAACACGATAATAAGATACGGAAATCACAGCGGATCATGTTTAGAATCCTTTTCATCTATTGCGTATCTTAATTTCTGTGTAATTTTTAATTGCAATAAAATTTTGAAAGTTGTGTCAGTGATGTCTGGAATCAGATCAGAAATCTGTGATCAAATGGTATTTTGCCACATTGCCAATGCATTTGCCTTTCAACTCTGCATGTTTTGAATTTGGCGCATCATGCAAAATTGACAACAGTCATGTTTAAACCATGTAACCTGTAAGTAAAAGTTGTCCAGTGGATGTTTTCCTTTCTGTGCTTGAACGAAAAACCCCAGGACCAAAGCATCTGGTGACTTAGTTGAAACATATTCTGAATTATTAAGTAGCTTTTAACTTTACTTTTAAATGATTATTGGTGAGGCATGTTATCATTTCTTGCAAGTGATTAACTTTTTTGTTCTCCTAGTCTTGTGTGTACAACTGTGTTTATTCATGTTTATATTTACATGCTGGTCTATTTTGACTGTTGTATATTATCAGTGTTTTACTTTATTGTTTTGATAGTTTTTGTTTACTTGTAAGTTTCTTGTTATTTATTTAACTGAGAGTTACTCTCAGTGTATGAAAGTTGGCATATACTATGTTAACATTTCTCTATGGGAAATCTATCCAACATCATTTGATTCCAGGATAACAGCGTTCATCGATGGTAGTAGCTTAATCTTCTGAGACGCAGTCCTTGTTGACCCGATGTAGCGAGCTGTAATACCACAAATTCGGTTATAATGCGGTCGCATTCGTGGCTTCCATTTTTTTTCTGTCACTAAAGTTCAATTGTTTTTTACTGTAGTAATGCGGTATTGGCGAATGACTCTGTTGACATTTTTAGATGCTGTTTTACCAAATATTTTCATGTCCTCTTTTGTGAACAATATACATGGGGAATTTAAGTTTATTTCTGCATTTAATAACAGGAGTTATGACGCTGTGATATCTCGCCTGCCTACAGACGCAAGACCCTAACATGATAATAGGATCTCTGATAGTTTTCGTGTCATAAAATAGAGATTTCTACAGTGCCCAACAAAAGCTAGGTCGCGGGAACCAGCTTATTCACAGGCGTTCAGTCAAAACAAAATCGATAGGCAAGAAGGGTTCAATTCTAGGTAAAGATCCAAGAGGCAGCAGTCAGATGACTATGATGAGTGGTGTTTGAAATTGGCTCTGGAGGATAGATAAGGGGAAGAAGAGGAATTGGGATAGGATCTGGGGGAAAGGAGTGTTTTCAGTTTTGAGTGGAAGACCTGCACAGAGATTGCAAGAGGTGAAGTGATGGTGAGTTCGTATACGTAAAGCTCGTTCTGTTAAGAATAAATCAGACTATTTTACACCATCAGAGCAACTCGTTTTTAACAGCTGGGATAGGTCACATGTAGTTTAACATAAATTTGGTTTTATTATTTAGCTTGTTTTGATTTATGTTCAGTTTTAGCTATTTTGAACTATTACTAGTATGTAAAGCCCGACTATCATTAATAGTGGCATGACTAATTTGCCCATGCCAGGCTGAGAGAGACGTGTAGGATGGACAGAGGTCATGAAAGGAGACCTGTGAGGGGTAGACAGGAAGGATGGACAGGGGTCCACTAATTGGAGTGTGGATGGGGCAGACATGGCTGATTGACAGGTGGAGGTGAAAGATGAGAGGAATGAAAGAATTCCATGGTGAGTCCGGGTCGAAAAGCCAAAGAGGAGTCCAGAAGACACAGAGACAGCCTACGGAGGAAATGAGTTCAGGAAGAAGTGAGTTTTTAATCAAGATCTGAAGGCCGAAACAGACTTTGCAGAGCGAAAATTTGCCAAGAGAGTTCCAGAGTCTAGGCCCAGCGACAGAAAAGGCATGCCTGCCAAGAGCTGTTCCTGTCTGAGGAATAGTCAGATTTAGACAGAGCTAGCTCTAGAAGTCCTAGTCGAGTCTTGGGAGTCAGTACAGAGTGAAGATAGTGATGTTGGCTGAAATGTAGAGTCTTGTAAATAATTAGTCCAGTCTTGAACATTATGCGCTTTTCTATGGGCAACCAGTGCAACGATTTTAGTATTGGTGCTATACGTTCATATTTTGGCGTTTTAGTGATAGCCCTTGCCAATGGACTATTTTGGACTTTTTGAAGCTTCATCAAATTAGCTTTAGAAATGCCAGTAAGAAGCGAGTTGCAGTAGTCAAGACGGCTGGAGACTAGGGCATTAGCCAAACAAACCAGGGCAAAGCAGGAAATGTGGCGCCTAATCCTACGGATATCACGAATGTGGTAGTGGGCAGACCTACATATAGAATTAATATGTTCATTGAATGACAGGCTAGAGTCAAAAACACCACACAAATTGTGGGATGAACAGCTGCAGAGATGCCTAGATGGACAGAATTCAAAGAGCTAAATTTAGTCAGTTGCTGTGAGGTTCCTAAAAGGTGAAACTCAGTTTTGGATGGATTTAAGAGGAATCCATTTTCTGCCATCCAATACTGAACTTGGTTAAATGCATCAGATACCAAATGACCAACAAATTTCAGTCTTATAGCAGAAATCTTATCAGTAAAAAAGGTCAAACATTTACAGGCCAGCTCTTGGGTACAGATAACACAGCAGGAGATGAATTTAACTTCTCTTTGTGTAGTAACTTATTCAAAGCTATCC
The DNA here is from genome assembly GCA_964023275.1 of Norana najaformis. Taxonomy (NCBI): domain Eukaryota; kingdom Metazoa; phylum Annelida; class Clitellata; order Crassiclitellata; family Hormogastridae; genus Norana; species Norana najaformis. The sequence continues at coordinate 17,971,997 of OZ029925.1, forward strand.
ACAGTTTTTGGTGATGCAGACGTTTCAGCAATTATATGTTAACTATTCAGATTTGAAACAAATTTGTGAGCAAGTTTGCACTGTTGCTTAAACCTATTTTTGGCCGAGGGAAGGCGAGAGTGGCGCCACCAGCGCTGAAACTGACTTCTGTGACTCCTAGCTTCAGAAATGGCAGAGTTGAACCAAGTCTGTGGCGTGCGCTCTGCTACTCTGTTGGTTCTAAAAAGGAATTTGCCTGACAAGAACTCAGTTAAAATGGACTAGAATGACATAGCTAGCTCATTAGTTATTTGTGCAGGAGCTTACCGCAACGGAGATGTTAAGATATCAGATTATTTAAATCGATGTTATGCCAAGGGCAAACTTTAATAGTTTTATCGTTTGGGGGCGGTTTAAATGGGAAGTCAAATTTTAACTTAAGATGTTAACCCATCTGACACATAGGCGCACATTTTAGCACGTACAAAACGCACTCAGTTTAGGAGTCGGACTCATACGCGTAACAGTTTAAAAGTAACTTGCGGCTCTTTCTGACCTTGGTATTTGACCTTGACCTTCTGGATATTGACCTGATTGTGACGACTTTGGTGTCCCATCGGTTGATGCCTTGTGTAATAGATACCGGCGCATTAGAAGTTGCTTATTATTATTACACTCTTGCGCGTTAAATGCTGGCGCTAAATTACGGGAAATATTAGAACTGCAATGGCGCTATAAATTCCATTATAACAGCGCCATCTATACTGATACCTATTTATTTGGTCGTCTGCCAAGACGCAAGGGCGTAATAAGATTTAGTTAATTATTTTAGTTATAGATAATTCCTTGTTGAAGACGTTTACAAAAGACATTAATCAAGTTAGGCATCAAATTGACATAGTTGTGCGTTTTAAACCAGATAATGTCCGGGTATGATTGCTTTTTTCATTTTGATAAGCAATTTTTCAATGTTTTGTACGCCGCACTGCATTGCCGCCTAAATTAATACATTTATTAACCTTAATCGTAAACTCAAAATATCTAAAATGTTACATAAAAGCTAAGCGCACGGCACCAGCTTATTCACGAGCGCTGCGTCTAGCCCATAGGGTTGTCCATAGATGCCATGTCAAGAACCAAGTCTGATTGCCAGAGGACCAGAGTGAGAGAAGCGTAGATCCTCGTATCTAAAGGCAATAAGAAATTGTCAGTTGTGGTACGAGATTCTTATATGCCTAAACTGTTGCCAACTTTCTGCCCCTTTGCTCTGCTATACACCTTCAATCAATTCAACTTATATTTCAGTATCTCTCCATAAAATAAGAACCACCTTTGTACTGCTGGAAATTATACCAGATTTGTAGATAATTAAATAAACAAGTTAGCGTTTTGTGAAACATAAATGTGGAATTGTGTGCTGTTTCAAAAATTGCGTTATGTCACAGCAGTGGCGTAGCTAGCCTTCCGAGGGCCCTTGTGCAAACCGAACTTTGGCTATTTTGCTTTAAGTAATTGAGCAACCGGGCCTTCGCTCCTTGGGGGCCCAGGCGTCCCCTGCCTCTTGGGCCCTTGTGCTTTGCACAACCTGCACAACCTATTGCTACGCCTCTGTGTCACAGATTAAATATCAGTGTTTTCCATTCTGTAAAGGGACGGAAGTAAACGGAAACGTGTTTCAAACATGACACCAACAGCAGATGAAGGAGCTGCATCGTCTTTGCCTGGTAAATTCCTTGGCTGTTTGTAATTGGCTTGTCCTTCTTTTTGACAAATTAGTTTTTAAAACTATTCAAAAATTTGGCACAATGCAAGTTTTTGTGCATTTGTTGTATATGTAGTTCAAGGTTGAGGAAAAGAGAATTACACTTTGCAACAGAGAACGCTGGGCATAATGAATAAATGGGGCACAGACCAAGAACCGATGAGAGATTGCAGCTGGTATTAGAACGTGTTCCCCACAGAAAGTATTGACCCATCGTTCCAAAATTTATGACAGTAGTAAGGAACTGACTGATTCCATAAAATTTTTTTAGCATTTTTTAAACATTAATTGCAAACAGTTTCATATGGGCCACTTTTATGTAACTGTTTACATAAGTTTAGTGTTTAGCTCCATTTTAAAAGGCTGTATTTGTTTTTAAAGAAATCTGCTCACCCGAACTGAGATTCTCAGATGCCTTGGATGAGATATTTGGGAATTATCGACGTAAGTAAATGTTGCTATTTTTATTGTAGAGGAAATTTTTCTCATCTGCTAAACTTTTGCTGGTACATTATGGTGTAGTAAATCAAGCTTTTGTAAGGATATGATTGGCTTACATTACAAAGATAAGCATATATTCTGCATGTGAAACCTGCATGCTTAGAAAGTACTACTGATGGATTCTGATTATGTTGAATGACATCAGTGTCTCTAATGGTGGCAATGATGACGATAAAACCAAAACCTCAGTTTCGCTGATCACATTATTCATCTCGCCCGCTCTTGCTTCATGAATATCGTTGTCCTTCACAGAATCAGCCCTAGGCTTGACTTTAAAAAAGTGCATCAACTATTCCCACATCCATAGTCCATGCTAAATTAGACTATTGCAATTCTCTATTCCTGAACATAGCCTCCACCCAAATAAGCCGCCTTCAAGTCATACGGAATGCTCTTGCTCATGCAAACACCTTCACATAACTCCTGTTCGTAAATAACTCCACTGACTGCTTAAAATACCTGAACGAATCGAGTACAATCTTCCTATCTTCGTGAGTTATTTACAATCCAACCACTCCGCTCAAACCTCAACCCGCTCCTCTTCTGCCCTAACACTTCTCCGCCTGCCCGTCACCTCATCCTTAAATTTTGGTAATTGCTTCATAGCCATAGCTGCCCCACCACTCTGGAATGAACTCCCTCCAGAACTACAACAGTTGTCAGACCCATCATGCAAACTCATCCATGCTCCACCACTTGCAATTTCTGCATCAGCCTTTCACTCAAAACTCAAAACATTCCTCTTCTGCAGGTCCTATCCTGACACTCCTTCTTCCTCTTATCTCTCTCTCTCTCTCTCTGCTCCAATCCCAAACATCACCCACCGTAGCTGCCACGCTGTCTCTGCCTGACTTGGATCTTGACCTGGAACCGAACCATTTTACCAATTGATTTTGTTTTGACTGAGCGCCTGTGAATAATCAGGTCCCCTGACGTGGCTTTCATTGGACGCTGTAGAAATCTCGGGATTACGATATGTTACCTGTTTTTGACTTGGCGATGTTTTCTTTCAGGTCCTGTGGAAGCCAGAGTTGAGGGCAAGAGGCGCCGAATTAAGGAGTTAACTGGTGCCTACTTCAGGGAGGTTCAAAAAATCTGCAGTGAAAGCTTGAAATTTATAGCCAATGAGAGGTATTTCCTACTGAGAATGCACTAAGGAATTTAATTTCTTGTGCTTTAATTAATCTGCATCTAAGATTCAGGTTTATTGACTTTACAAGTATACTAAATTATTATTTTAAATAACTAAATAAATAAGTAAATAAATAAAAGTTTGCAACAATGTGAATATCTGTTATGATTAGTAATTATTTACTGGAGCTGAGGAATTAGGACTGAATCGAATTTGAAGATTCAGCACTGCCAATATTCAGCAATGCCAGGGATGGGCAAATTACACAGTAAAATGTAATTGAATTACAAATTACTTTTAAATTAAAATGTAGGCCTAATTCAATTACGAATTACAAATTACTTTAGAATTTAGATCAAAAATACAAATTACAAATTATGTAATTTCAAAATACTAAAATTACAAATTACATATATCAATGAAACAGGAAACACATGCTTTCTTTATACCTTTTATTTTGTATTACGCTGTCTGACACTGTTTCCTTAATTTTCTTTAAGAAGCAACAGCTGTTCAAACAGTTTATCTGACAAACGGCGTCTTTTGAGCCTTGCAATCATACCTGTGATAGCAGTTATGTTGACCTTGCAACCAATCCAAACCAGTAGCAATAGGCTTCAATATCTGGATGTACTCAACCATGAAGCCCAACTCAACATCCGTGAAGCATGAGAGTTCTAGTGTTCATCAGCTGTGGCAGCTTCTCACGAATTTTGGAGTCTCTGGTTCTAGTTTTCTTTTTTTTTTGGTTGCAGATGGGTCTGTCCAGTTGTTTTTATGCTTTTCATATTTCTCAGGCTTGCCACAGGTGCTTTAAATTTTTAATGCTGCCACTCTGATTCTGTTTTATTTATAAAGCAAGTAAGAGGAATTTTCGACAGGAATAAAGTAATGAAAGTAATTTGTTTTTACAGTAGGTATTTTGAAATTTAAACTGACATGAAAAAATGTAATTCAATTACAAATTATAAATTACTTTGATGCAAAGTAACAAAATACAAATTACCAATTACAATTGTAATTGAAATTATGTAATTTCAATTACATCAATTAAATTACTGCCCATCCCTGCCAAGTGAAGTTTTGCCTGCATCAGCTGGATCTGCTGTGTTTACTTGTTTTTAGTTGCAAGGGTTGGGATGATCTCAAAGAAAGTGCCTCGAATATCTTGCAGAACTGGATTGCTGATCAGGACCAGATTAAAGAAAATCAAATGCGAGTTATGGTAAGCATCTGGATTAAACATTTACAGCTCAGAAGCTGTCAGTTGAATAATTGATTTATATGACTGGTTAGAATTAGTGAATGAGTGCATCCAACTTTCAAAACTTCCCTGCAGCTTTTCACCTGTATTCGAATGACTCTAAACAGAAGCAAAAGCCTAGCAAAGTCCAAATGTTAAAGTGCAAACATTAACCAATTGCTTATGATTGTTGAATGTCGTGGGTATTGGTTAAGGCATTTGACTCACCCAAATAAAATTGTCCAGTCTTGTTCCAGTGAGAAAGCATTTTGTCAGAGATTCCTCAGAGCGTGTTATGCGTTTTGCTTTTTTAGAAAATTTGCCAGGAATACCATCCGCTGTACAACGAGTTGAAGAAGCTTGTGGAGGAAATGGCTGTGATGGAGGCTCGACGCCAGTCTGACATGCAGACCTTCATCTGCGAACTGACAGAGGTAACTGAAAACCAAACCAGTTTCAGTTCTAGCTAGAATCAGTTGCATAAGCAGCAGCAAACCTTTTAGCAGCATTTATAGACTTAAGTTTCATATAAAACTCTGCTGTTGATACCTATAAACCCTTTTTCCAGAATGTTTATAAAATAGTGCTGTAGATATGATCAACTCCATGATATAGGCCTACTTGACTGAATTTGATGTTTAAAGTTGGTCTTAGAAGATTATTGGCTGAACAGCATATCTCTTAATGTGATTTACTTCATTTTAAATGAGTGGGTAACTATAAAACTGTTTGAATCTGATAACTAGTAGTTTCTTATGCATTTTATTTTTAAAGGTCAAGGATAAATTCAGTGCATTATGTACCGAGCAGCAAATTAAATTGGAAGAAGAATTGAAGAGTCAGCTAATTGCTTTGCAAAAAACGCTGTTGGACAACATAGTGAGTATACAGGCTTTTTTTACCAAATCAATCACTTCAGTCAGTCAAGTTTTCTTTTTGGCAGAGCTAAGCAAACTTTAGAGATTTAAAAAAGATGCCCCCATGAATATTCGTTTGTATACATGCTTGTTTGCCTGCCAGTCTCATTAAGTATTTCAGTGATGAATGTTACCTGATAAGGTGTACTTCAATTCACTAATATTTTTAGACTGGAACCTAACAGCTCCTTTCCTCCTTCTCTCTCTCATCTTCTGGAACGGGACTTGGTTCTTGACCTGGTATCTTTGGACAACCCCACTGACTTGACGCTTTTAAATAGCGCTTAAGAAAATAATTAGGAGTTGATGTTTACTATTCTACTTTTTCCAGTTGCTGAATCTTGACAGTTTACTGATATTGTTGAATTCAATTATTTTAACAGAACTGTGAAGCACTGGCTGAAGTCAAAAGGGACATGAACCTCATCTTTGGCGATCCAAAGGGTGCTGTCCCAAGTGTGTTTTAAGTGCTTGTCAAGAACCACAAAGAACTGACAGGAGTCCAGAATTTCGTAGATTCCACCTCAGGCGATCTCAACTGTTGAAGAATCGTCCCACCTGTTGTTGAAATATTGTTAATATTTGTTTAATGTTTGCTGTTAATTATAATATTTGTTAGATTTTTTGTCTGTGCTGCATCGAGAATGGGGACAAAAAGCACCTGAAGCAGCACATAGTTACATATCAAGTGGTGCAGCATCTGTAAGGTCCTCTGAAGATGGAGTCTGAGTGATGAGTCAGTGACATTCAGAAGTCTCTTGATTGTGTTCCTGGGTTTCCTTAGAGAATTATGCAAATTCTTTCATCACTAATGATGTAAAATGTGGGCGAGGCAATGATGATATTATGCAACATACTTACTTACGTACATAATTACATATGTGCATACATGTGGAGATGCACGTGTATATGTATGGGTGTATCGTCATCACAACCTATGATGTGACTCCAGTCGTCTCTCTCTATTCTGGGCTAGATTCTCCACTCTCTAATCGTAATCTTGAGATTTCTACAGCGCTCAACGAAGGCCACGTAGCGGGGACCAGCTTATTCACATGCACGCTTCTCCAACTTCAAAACTTGGACCCATCCTTGACGTATAATTATATATATATATATATATAACAATGTACATAACTTGAAAGGCGCTATATAAATGCTCTGTCTATCTGATTTTGATTGTAATTTTTGGAAAGTATTCTACAGGGTTTAGATATTAGTTGTACATGAATAGATTCAACATTTCACATTCTAATTTTTTGTATATAAAACGTGAGGTCAAATGTCAACTATTACATATGCAGATTTTAGATTTCGAACAAGATTACACACATAAAAGATGGCGACTTTTGGATGCATACAGGATAAATGATGTACAGACCTTTGCCCTGGTTTTCGGCTTGAGTTTGGTGCACCATCGGCTGCTACCTTATGCATAACACACCGGCGCCATAGAAGTTATTCTTTAATAACATTAATAATTAAAATGTATGTATAGAAAATATTTACCAGTATATACACGTATATACAAGGTATAAAAATATATGAGGTAAATGTCAACTATGATAAGTGCTATATGATACAAACAGATTCGATGTGGGTGTTCGTAATATCTTCGAGATGTGAGTTTTAATTAGAGATCGTTGTTTTTATTCATCAGCTGATGCTTGGATGCTGAGTGGTTGCTAGGCAGACACAGCTTCCGCAGTGTTCTCGGGTCCTTTTCTAGTCATTTCCTTCTGTTCTTGTTCCTTCTCCTGTTTGGCTCTCTCCTCCTCCTTTTCCTTCTCCTTCTCAGCATCTGCTTGCCACCGTTTCAAGTTAGACCTTGCAAATGACAAAACACCAGTAGGCCTATAGGACATTCTATATGTATATATATATATATATGTATTATGTATGTATGTATGCATGCATCTATGAGATGGTGTGTACGCATGTATGTATGTGTGTATGTATACTGTATGTATGCATGTATGTATGTATTTATGAGACTCATCTGTTTCAGCTTGCTTACCCGCCATAGCCCACCTTCTGGTTTCTCTGACCTATAGGAATTCGACCTGGCTTCTCCAATAGATTATGATTTTGATTATGATTTCACTTGAAGTGACCATCGATTGATGTCTTGGGCATTATGATAACGGCGCTATAGAAGCCATTAGATTAGATTAGAGTATAGTGTGTGCATATTTGTACGATTCAGAATAGATGGGGACCTAAGACCAGTTTAAATTGTGTCTAAATATACACAAATAGACCATTCAGAATAGGTACCTCGTGCCTTCCAACATTGGCTTTGTCTCAGGCAAGATGTCAGCCAATAGTTCGTAACATGGAACACAGATTCCCGCCAGAAAACCCGCCTACAATCATGTCAGCAGTAACGCATGAGTAACGATTTGATCAGCGTAGCGTTTGCGATGATAAGCTGTTGCTGTTAATGATAATGAGGGTGATAACAAAGATGATAAGGCTGACGATGACGCTGATGATGATGATAGTGATGATGGCGGTAACGATGATGCTGAAAGTGATGATGATAATGATGACGAAATAAAAAGAGAAGAAGATGATTACGATGATAATGATGGTGATTTGGCCTATATTGAATATCATACTATTAATAAAAAGCTAATTGGCGTTTCACCTGAAGAACCGGAAGTTGATCTTTTCTGTCGCGATCCATCATCGTCATTGGTGTCTTCCCAGCCGCTTTCTCCTTGTCGCCCTGAACAAAAACTCAAGTTACTACTACTAAACTCGTTCTAACAGCAATAACAACAACAACAACAGAACAACAACAATAGTCAGGTAGTTTCTTTAATTAGTTAGGTGTCCTGGGCTCTTCCCGACTGGAGGCTCAGCACAAACTGTTTTTGTCTATTTACTTCAAAAGCCACAGTAATGTCTGGCTATAGGTTGTAAGCAAGTAGTGTATATATGCATGTACGTATGCATGAATGTATGTAATTGCAGTTGTAATCGAATATTTCATCAGCGTATTTAATTAACCTATTGTTGGGTGCTAAAGGCTTATACTTGGATATGGCAACTAGGAAGTTCACTGGTCCCAGACCCGAACCTTGAACAATACTGGAATTTATGCCAACTAAGGTAGAGACACTATCATTGAATTTGGTACAGTGCTGTCGGTTGGTTAGGAAGGAAATTATCTAATTGTAAATGTGATCAGGAATAGCGAGATCAGAAAGTTTATCAGCGAGATAGGCATGTCTTATTGTATCAAAGGCCTTTGAGAAGTCAAGGGATATGAGATGAACATATTGGTTAGAAGCGAGCAGTTCACACAGATGGTGAGTAACAGAAATAAGAGCTGCAGACGTGGAACCAGTAGGTCGGAATATTGGTCAAAGAACTCATGATTGAGTGATTGTTCAGTAAGAATAGGATAGAAGAATCTTCGAACAATAAGTTTTTCAAGTAATCGAGAGAGAATTGAAGTTATAGATATTGGGCGGAAATCGCTACATGAGGTAGTGTTCGGAACCTTGGGAACAGAGGTGATGACACTATTTTTCCACTGAGGTGGAACGTAGGATCTAATGATTGATTGGTTAAGAAGAAAAGTGAGGGGTTTAGCCATATTAGTGCCTGGTGTTTCCAAACACTTCTTTAATGAGTGCAAATCTTGTTGTTTCAGTGCAGTCATGGGTTTTGCTGTAATACACTTGGCGATTACCTGAGCATAGAATTCTTCGAAGATAACTTCAACCACTCCTAACTGGATGTCCCAGGGTTTGGAACTGGAACAGAGGTCGCAGGCTGTCATCGAAATGGCAAAACCCAGCTGCCTATCAACAACGATTTCACACACAAAACAGAATGCGTCACTGATTACCAATTACTAGACGCTATATAACTTTCCAGACATACAAAGGCAGATCCAGAGGCCAATCCGGGGTACATCACTAAGTTGGCCCAACTGGTTTTGTCGACAGTCGTCCACCGAATTGTAAAATAAAAAGCGGCAATAATAACTGACAATACTGGTAACAGTATTTGCTTTGTTTACATTTCGATTGCCATCTTACGTCACTGATGTTAATAGGTGACCCTATTTAAGCGGGACCCTGGTCCCTTCTGGGTTTGCCTTTTGTATCCTGGCAAACTGTACGTTTTATGTGTAACCTGATATGTTGAATTTGGGATCAATAAAGAGTCAATCAATCAATCAATCAAATAAAGGAGGAAAAATAGTAAAGCTAAAGCGAAGAAGTCGATAAGAAGCGATAAGAGAAAAATGTTATTGCTCAGTCTGGCCACTTGTTCCGCTAAGAATTTAGCGCCGACATAGTGCCATCGACGAACTATTTAGCAGGCCAGAATCTCGTTCGTTATCGGGATTAACCAGACAAATCGCTCCACCAACTAAGAACGGCCATGCACCACCGTCCACAAAGATGACGACGGCAGTATGCCATTGTGTCATTCTCGCATGACACATGACGTCATGCGATGAGATGTGATGTCATGACATGCGATGTAACTGAATATGTTGCATGATATCCAGAAATGTCACATGAATCATGGCAGCTGACTCATTCATTCATTCATTCATTCAGATTTTAAGTCAGGTAGCCAGCCAGCTAGTCAGTCAGTCAGTAGTCGGCTCTCGTTAATAAGCTGTTGCCCTGCTCTTATTAAGAAGCGTTTTAGTAATTTTCGACTTACCGATTACAGTTACATTGACTACCAACCTCTGTTCCTTGGACTTCCAGTCAAAAGATTCCTTCGACATAATCTCTTTGAGGCGACTCTTATTCGAGAAAAACATGGCCAGATCCGTAGCGAGGATGAATTGCTTGATGTCACCCAGAACCTGCACACAAGACGGACACAGCAACGCTTCACTAACACAGGGCGTCCAGAAAAATGAGGGTAAGACAGCGAGTCAGTCAATTCAAAATTCAGTCAGCAAGTAAGTCGGTGAGTCAATCAAGTCAAAAGTGAGTGAGTCAGTCAGTCTGTCAGTCAGTCAGTCAGATAGTTAATGGTTACAGTGAAGGAAATTTTGTTTATGAAAATGATAACTATGACAGCAGCATTGGTGTTGCTGTTGCTGCCGCTGATTGTGGCACAATAACTTACAGCAACGAATAAGCCAGCGTTAGCACGACGATGAGAATGAACGCAGACAGTGCTTTATTATTCCTACTTGTTTGTACTCTTCGGAAGTGAGGTAGGTGAAAATGTTGTGGCCTTCTTGCTGTAAGAAAGTAATTGTTGCATTAGACCACTTTGAACAATGGAAACAGAGTAATGTAATGTTAACAGTATTTAGGTAAAGCTGATGTGTGTGATTATGAGTGTTACTATGGAATGATGATGAAAGTGCTGATAACGACGACGATCAAAATGATAATGGTGATGATGAGAATGATTATGAGGGTGAAGCTGAAGATGAAGATAACGACAACGACGATGATGTTAACGCTGATGCTGAATGTCGTTATGACGGTGATGATGACAACGACAACGACGATAATGATAATGGTAACAACGATGATGGTGGTGACGATTGCGATGATCTACCACCTGGAGGATGGTGATGGTGTGATTGAAATGGTGGTGTTCCATCGTTGACGTTGAGTAGAGAGAGGCAAGGGGAGAGCTCGTGTTGACCATGAACTGATTCGTGAAGCCGCGATGATCAACATCGTGACAAAGACAAGCCACGAACAAAGACAGACCCTGAACAACAGCAAGAACCACAGTTTCTCAGTCAGGTTGCATCTGGGCATTTCCGTAACCTGTAATTTGTAATCTGTAATTGCACCTTGTAGGGGCCTTGCAAGCGATGATTTCCGGCCCTCCGAGACGTTGGACGAGACCCGTGTGACGCCCTAGCCACACGTGGACAAGAACAGTGGAAGCTGACCTGAGTCCACTGAACTTCGGGTTACATACGGCATGGAGAAGGGACCAGAAAAGAGGCGGATGGCTGCGCGTAATGGAAACGGCAACGCTTCAGAGTGGAGCATGCCACAGATGATGATGATGAATTGCGAATTTGTATAGCGTCTCTTTAATATAAACTCATCGGAGGCGCTTCTAATCTGACAGCACAAAACCACGACCGTACAAAATGGTTTTCAAACGCTTATGAAAAAACAAAGGCGAAGGAATTCGTGGCGCAGAGTGCTGGGCAGCCTAATCCAAAAATATAACGTCTTCTCAGTACCTCTTCAAGACAGTCCTCACTGATTCTAAAGCTCACGAAGAATGACACGTTCGTTTAAGTCATATGATGTTAATTATTCACACAGAGATGCAAAAACAAGAGAATAGCATTTCAATACAAGTAAAATTCAATTCAAAGCCATTTGCTGAATTATCAAAAACAGAACTTCGTAACACAATATGTTTAACAATTGATGTTGATGCTCAAAAGTTTGCCCAAAAGGGACATAAGTCCCGCTGCAACTGGCTTACCCTATTCCTTTAACTCGTCTTAGGCTGCCAGTTACCATCACCGTCTGCTCGCGTAGCTGGAGATGGTCTCCAATTAAGTCTCTCGCAAACCAATAAACCAGGGTGCAAATTGTAGGAAAAGAAAGTCGCGGTTCAATCATATCGATCAACTTGCAATTAACGGAGCTCTTGTTCAAATGCTGTATCTGCGCTACAGCCAAACTTCCTTCAGGGTCCCGACTTTAATAGTCTGTTGTTGGTATGTTACAGGCAAAATATCCGATTGCTTAACTATAGGCCTACACTACATTACGTCTAACAAAATACCAGGCTTTTCGCTAAGACATGGTTAACGTAGGCTCTTCCGAAGACTTTCTGCTGCGAATGAAACAATAGGGGTACTCAAGTTTGAAGGTTTAAATAGATGTCCTGCATGTTGTAAGATTGAGCGCCTTGAAAGAACCCGTCAAAGGCTCTGTATTTAGCCTCGGGTCATAGGTCTACCTCGAGCAGTGAGAATTCCGTCTTGACGTTCTTCATGATCGTGTACATCGACTGGGCAACGGAGAAAGCGTGGGACCAGTTGTGGTATGGTACGTTGCGGTAGTTCTTCCTCACGGTCAACGTAAATCGGCAGAGTCGCGCCAGGTCAAACCTAACAGTAACGTAATATGATGTAGGCCTGGTGTAACGTAACGGAAAGCAACGTATCGTAAAAATATATTTTATGTTATTAATTAGCAACTTTTATGGCGCCGTTGCCTAATGCAGAATTCATCAACCGATTGCGCACCAAACCCATGCCGCGATTAGGTCAGTAGCCAGAGAGACGGTAGGTGGCTATATGCCATGCTATGTTAACGAATCATCTATTATAGTGTAGTGGAGTCTAGTTTGGTCTATTATAGTCCAAAAGAGTAGGTCTACATAATAGCTATATAAGAGTGTCTAGATCAGTGGTTCTCGAAGTGTGGTCGGCGGACTATCTGTGGTCCGCGAGCGTGAGCCAGAGACGAATTACCTGCAACATCCTTCCTGTATACAGCGTAACACTATGTTGTTGTTGTAATCAGATAAATAGCAGTCTACCTTGTTTTTAACTACTGTATCTATTCTACAGTTTTCTTGACGTCCGGGTTCGTATCACAATGAAAACGTTTTTACCTTGACAGTCATGTGTTCACTTGCTGATAAAAATCGTCGAGCCTTAGGACGTAGGCGGTTCGCCGTAAGTTTGGTAGTGTTCCTCAGGGCAAAAAACTGCGAGAACCACTGAGCTAGTTGAGTTTATAATCTATTATGTCTAGTGTGTCGCCAATCATCTGGGCTAAAGGCGTCATTAATTAAATAAGTCTATTCTGATTTAATCAAAGCACTCCAGCGCTCCTATAGGCCTAGAGCCGATTGGTTCGACGAACCAATCAACAGAAGTCTGAACGAAACGAGTGTCCGATTTCTCGCTCAGCCGATGGGCATAGGGCGTGTTAACAAATGCATACTTATTTAAATACTTAATTAATTAATAGAGTAAGTTTAAGGAAATGTATTTTGCAGACAACTTGCCTTGATTTTTGGAAAAGGTCGCGGAACATGTAGAGTACATAGAGTGGTTTATCGTCGCCAGGAATTTCCCACGGGGAGAAATTGTACCTGGAAACAACGAAAGCAAAATGGCACTTAACGGTTGAAGGACTTCCTAATTAAATTTTATTTCTTCAAGTATTTGCGCATTTACAAAGGGATGGCTTAGTTGAAACCTAATATTTGTCTTATTGAATTATAAAGTATATATTATGTGCATGAGGTCTGTTTAAAATTGGCCAAATTTCAATACATTATATTAGAAAGAGTTCTTTACAATACTTCTTCTCTGTCTACATTATAGGTGAATGAACCAATGTAGGCATCCGCTATGTATGTATGTATGTATGCATATATGTATGTATGCATGTATGTATGTCTGTATGTATATATGTATGCATGCATGTATATTTATGTATGTAAGTATGTACATACGCATATATGCATGTAGTACGTATGTATGGATATGTATGTAAGTACATTGTATGCATATATGTCTGTATATATATGTATCTGTGTATGTATTTATGTATATATATGTATGTATGCACGTATGTGTCTGTACGAATGTATATCCACTATGTATATGGGCTATTTATGTGTGGACTTATATAGCGCCTTTTGAATATCCCTGATGGAGGAGAGGTTGTTGGGACTTACTCGGAGAGTTCGTCGATTACTCTTGGGATCGGGGTCTTCACCAATTGGTTGGCTTCCTCGTCGGTGGCCTGGCTGTGGTAGGACAGGACTTCGAGGGCCACCTTGTTCCGCTGCTCCGAACGACGAATCTTCTCGTAGAGCTGTTTCCAGAACAACGGATTCAGCGACGGTGAATCAGCTTATTTTATTAACTGATTCACGGACTTTAATGGATGGACCGAAGGATGGATGGAGGACGGGAGGGATGCAGGTAGGAAGGGAGGCAGGAGAGATATGTAGGTTGGTTGATGTGGTAACATAAGTACGTAGATAAGTCGTTTGGATGGGAATGTAAATGTATACGTTTTTATATAGCGACCGTAGGGCCTCGACCTTGCTCATTTTGCAATGAATATATCGGGGGGAAGTCCTTCACCACCGTTGCCCGTTTGAATGGATGCCACGCCAGTTAAGGCCCCGTGCACGGGCCGTGCTAGCCCGAGATTCAAATCTCCTGAAATAAGCCACTATCGGGACGCGAACCGGGGATCCTCACGCACAAAGGCTCCTTGCGTATGCAATTACCGATGTAGCTAACTAGGCAAGTAGGATGGTAGGTAGCTACACAGGCAGACAGGCAGACACAACAGTTAGACAGAGACAGGCCGGCTAAGACAGACAGACAGACAGACAGACAGACAGAAAGAAAGACGGCCGTTGCTTTACCTTGGCGTGGTGAAGAGCGAGAGCGCAGTAGACGGCGAACATCTCGAATGCTTCTTCATCTCTTTTCGTGAAGACTCCGTTCAGTTTGTTTACCATCTGGACGACTCCGATTGTTCTGCCAGGCACAAACACCACTCTAGACTACTTATTGTACATGGTGCCTTTATTAGATTCTTAAAAATATTAATAGTTGCATGGCTCTTTAAAGCAGCTCCTTGAAAACATTGTATCATATGAAGTTGTTCTGTTGTGTTGTATGCTATTCTATTTTACTCATTAATTCTGTTTTGTTGTTCTTTTGTATCTATTCTATTCCATTCTATTCGTTGATTCTGTTCTGTTCTGTTATCTGCCATTCTATTCTATTCATCGGATATTATCTTTTCTAAGTATCTGTAGGAAGACGAAGTTGGACTACTTACTTGCCGCGTATACTGAGAGGCATACAGAGAATTGTCTTCGTTTTGTAGCCAGTGAGTAGATCGATCTCTCTAAAAAAATTTATATATCTTTATAATTATTTATATTAAGAATGGTACAATGGTACATAAAATATTCACGTACATGTACAAATGTGGTTTTTCTCAGGAATAGCGAATAGCCCGAGAGTTTCATTCTTTTCCCTGGACCTTCTTAGAACTGTTTTGCGTGATTTTAGTTACCTTTGAACGGTATTGCTAGCTTTTGTTTGGCTCTCGAATTGTATGTTTTTGTTCAGTTGCAGTCTGGATTGTATTATCAGCTTTTTGTTTCTTTTTAAATTGTAATGCTCATTTCTTTGTTGCCTGTTGCATTATATTGTTTGTTTTTTGTTTGCTTTTGGAAGTGTATTGCTTTTTTGTTGTATGGAACTCAGTGGCGGTTCCAGCATTGCTTACGTGAGGGGGTAAGGGCTTTTTAAAGGGGGGCGCCACATTCTGGCAATTCACCATACATGCGTAAGGTCTGAGGGGCGCCGGCATATAACCGCCCCATACCTATGTGGAACTACACTGCCTGCTTGTTTGGTCGCTTTGTGTGATTGATCACAATAGATTATCTTGTATTGTTGGGTCATTTGCAGCAGATGTTTCATTATTTCACATCACGTTACAATCACAGTAGAGTAAAATTAGAGAAGTTCTTGTTGAATTGCGATGGCCATCTTGCCTGTTGAATCTTTCGTCTGCGTAGGCGTCGGAGATGTTGAGTGTTTGGCCAGTTGCAGCCACATATCCTGCGACTCCTTTGCTCGTCGAAAACCTAAAATGGTCGTCGAAAACAGACGATGAAACGATTATACTGTGCGTTCTATCGATCGTTCCTTAATGTCGTTCAAGTCTAAACTTAAGACTCGCTGTTTCCATTGCCTTCCCTCCGCAACCTGACTTATGTTTTATTTGACCCATTGGACTTTAAATAAACTTCTCGCACAGGTTATGTTTTTGGGCTGCGGTTTCACTTGAAACGACCACCGATTGATGTATTGTGTATTTTGATAACAGTGCTGTAGAAGTTATTAGTCTGTACTAGACTAGATCAAATTAGATTAGACGAGGCCTTGATTTGTAATATTCAGTAACTTTTAGGAATAAAGATCAGTTTGAAAATTCTGGATAATCTGAAAAGTAGAGATATTGAGACAATAATTTTCACTGAGTAGATCTTATTCACGTAAGTAAGATCTACATTGATTTGACAATTAGGCAACATTAGAAACGAAGGCTGGCTATCGAGTCACTGATTTCTGAATCTGAACATCGATTTGAGAATTTCGATTTCCAGTTGCAAATTAGATTATTACAAGCTTATTAAATTTGAAATATATTGATTTTAAAATTAGCTCTCGATTTAAAAAAATTCGGAATTGATTTGAACATTAGATATCGATATGAAAATGTATTATATTAAATTTGAAATGTATCGATTTGAAAATTTAGGTTTGGTTTAAAAATTAGCTCTCGATTTTAAAAAAAATTAGGGATTGATTTGCACTTTAGATATCGATATGCAAATTAGACATCAATTTCTTTTATTTATTTCTAATCAAAAAGCATGAACCGGTGGCGCAAAACACTTATGCGTTAAGGATTTGCTCAAAGGTTCATGTACAGACATTTATTTGTGTTATGGCGAATAGATATTATAGCTTCATCTATAGTTATAGGCCCTAATAGGCCTATATCTTCTACAGTTAGTAAAGCACACGATAAAAAGTTAAAGATCAATATATAAGGGTATCAAGATATAGTCGTATATCTGTCAGCGAGATAATGAATAAAGAATTTCTAATCAATCAAGAGTTAAATCTAAATCAAACAATAATATAGGAACAGAAAGAGCTACAGCAATTCTGAAGTGTGAAAATTTCTACGCAATCAAAGCCACTACTCTAGAGATGCTGCTAGGTCGCAAAAGGACCAAAACTAATCGACCAATCGAATCGACACCGTCAAAGGTGTAGGTTATCTTCTACTGTGCCAAGACTGCGAAGCACTGAAATCATCATAGGCGTAAACTTTAACTAAGGCAAATGCATCCTTGAGTCTACTTCCCAATAGTTTCAGTGCGGGACTTATCATGGTCTGATCCAAATTAATAGGTTCATCATGTAGCTTCATTAAGCAGGTGCGCGTTTGACTTGCTGAATAGCTTTTTATCCAGCGAACCCGTTAATGTTATCTCTGTATTGCGCAGGGTAATGTAGAGTAATGTAAATTGCCGAAATTTCTCAGCGCCACAAATGCTGCGTTGAGGAGACTGGCCCTACGTCAGAAATCAGATTCGCAAGTCAGGTTG
This sequence comes from Norana najaformis, assembly GCA_964023275.1. NCBI lineage: Eukaryota > Metazoa > Annelida > Clitellata > Crassiclitellata > Hormogastridae > Norana > Norana najaformis. The sequence continues at coordinate 17,989,690 of OZ029925.1, forward strand.
TTTGGCTAGTTTCGGTGCCAGAAAAATCCAGAAAGGTCTGGCCAAGAGACCCAGTGAGACGCTAAAGCGAGAAATGCTTATAGCGTAGTGGATATTGTCAGAACATGTGTGAGGGTGTGACTAGGAAGGGATATTTGGGCCCCTCTAAAATAATAGCACTCCGACGCCTCGGTAGGTATCGCTACTGCGGTAGAAGCAGTGGGCCAGTCAAATGGACGTTTCAATTTACTCATATTTGGATATTATTACATACATCAGCTACAACAGAAGATTAGGGGTAAATAATCTATATTTTTGGCTATAGCCCCAAAGGTCACACTGTAGATATGACCTCTATGCCTATGGGCCTAACTCTAGGTGCATTTGCGACACCTAGCAGAGTAGTTTCGAATGTGATACCCTCTAATAATTAATCGGCGTCAGTTAACGCCAATGGGTATCGTTCCGATGATGTGAAAATGAGAAAGCAAGAAGCCACGCCGGTTGTTAGGTCACACTGGTCACTCTGATCGAACCTGATTTCGTTGGGGTGTTTAGTCGGAGAGGCGTCTGACCCTGCCCTGACCTCCAGTTGCTCCTCCTCGCCGCGGTCAAACACCCGCGCATAGATCTCGTCGGTCTTAGGGTCAAGCAAGAACAGGGCAGTCCTGTCTGCACTCACAAGTCGCTTGGCGTGGTTCTATCGGGCAAGACAAGACGAAAAAAGATATGAATAACCGAAAGATGGCATAGGCTAGATGAGAAATTACCTTGGGCATTCAGTACGCTACCCAAGTGAAGTCATCTTGCAACCACGTTCGTGCACTGGAATTCGAACTTACGGCCAGTTGCTGAAGGTCAAACACTATGCCATCTCATTCACAGAACAGGAACCAACTGACGCCTGTCCCGGACATGAGCCAGGTCCAGCGGATATTCTAACCTGATATCAACCGGCTCTGCTGCCAACTTTTCGACCTCATTGGCAATTCCAACGTCAAATATTCGAGCGAAAAGCTCCCTCTCTCGTTGATCCAAGAGGAACAAGGACGCTCGATCAGCCTGGATCCAACTCTGCGCATATGTCTACATTGACAGTGTTAATAATACTAATAATTAGGCTAACTAAGCTCATATCAAGTACTCAGAGTGCGAGTACGAGTAACTGAGAGGAAAGTTCGAGTGCAAGCAATAGATTAGTCGGTACGAGTGTACTTTCATGTCATTGATAAGAACAGTCGGAAGTACACTGAGTATGAAAGAAACGTCACCTGAAGTTCGGGACCTTATTCTCACAACAATTTGTAATGAAAGCAAATTTTATTACGCTGCAGGAAAATATAATTTAATGAAACCTGTTCCCTCTGTTCCCATGCCTAGGCAGACTTAAATTGTAATTGCAATCACAAAATTGTATAGCGCCTTTTAGCCCTGCCCCTCTTAGTTATATGCCGGCGCCCCTCAGACCCTACCCTTGCATGGTGGACTGCCAGAATGTGGCGCCACTCTAAAAATAACCGAGGCACATAGCTTGTAACGATGAAATGGAGCACAACCTGCAAGTCAACTACCCAGAACCATTACGATCTTAACCTCGATGCGTTTTGCATAGGTAATTAGTGCAGCTCCTCAACCTGATAAAACCAGACATGCACTGTTTGCCCATACCTATGGGTATAAACTCAATGAACAAACTCAATATTCATACAGCGTTATAAAATTTAAATTACTTCTTCGCAGTTACTCAAGTACAATTACTTTGGTTGCACGTGCAATTACTTGAAAATGGTACTCGAGTAGTGTTTGAGCACAAGTGCCAAGTACTACATCCCTGGACTCTTGCTGGTCAATGAACAAGTACAGCAGAAAAAGCAAACTTAATATTAATAGGCTGGAAAATAGTAATCTTAACAGTTGTGATTTATGCTGTAAACATTTTAATGCATTTTATGAATTCCTTAAAAACTGTAACAGCCGTAAAAGGTTTCATAAGAAGTAAATTCTAGAAACAATTAGCTTAAACTGCAATATTGAATCGATCAAGACTACAGCAGTGCATTCATCAGAGGAAACAATAGTCTCCATTTTTTACTACAATAATATTTCTCAAGAGTAGGGCGAACAACTACGTTTCATGACAGCAACAACGATGACTACCATGACGACGATGACAGCGACGATGACTCTGTGATTGAGTTGACGGTAACAACGATGACGAAAGTGACTATCTTGACAGTGTCGATGACGATGACTACCATGACAATGGATGTGACAACGACGATGAAGATCGTGACTCTTACCATGATCTTAACGATGACGGTGTCCATGCTGACAATATCTTGGAAAATCGACCTGCAGGTAAAAATAGGGAGATTAGGATTCGTGAAGAATGGAATGAGTTTTGGCAAACGACTGGCTAAGTCAGTTCGTCTTTATATTTTAACGTTACAGAAGATCCTGTTAAAATGAGAAGTAGGCCAGAGGAAAGGACGATTCGACTTAGACGCTACGAGTTGCATAAATCATCATTCATCATCATCATTATCATCATCATCATCATCACCACCACCACCATCATCATCACCACCACCACCACCGCCGCATCATCATAATCATCACCATCATCGTCGTCGGGATGTACATGAACGCTTGCAGGCATTTACATAGCACCTTTCGGGACCTCTTTCAAGGCTCTATATAACGACTTGTATTTGCTAACAACACCTAGCCAATGTGGTCGACCTTAGGCATGAATGTGTCGTCGTTGTTAACTTACTTTGTGACCGTCAAAAGGAAATCGTTGAGTTGACGCTGTTTGCCCATGTCCAGGTGGAACTGTACACATAGATCACCACGATTTTAATAGGATAAATTCACGCCATAGTGAAAGCATATGTGCATAATCGTAATCGCAATCTTTCAACTTGAAATTTCTAAAGCGCTACTCAAAAGCCAAGCCCAGGGCACCAGCTTATTCACGAGCGCTGAGTCAAGTCAGTGGGTTGTCCATAGATATGTCAAGAACCAAGTCCGGTTGGTTAGGGTTAGGTAACTCTAACCCTAACCCTTCTACACTAGTGAATGTACAGCACCATTTTCCGACCTCGGTTGTGTTACCGCACTATATAAATTGTCCTATTATTTTTTTTTATCTTGTACAGACTTTGTTTTCTGCCTATGATGTTTGCAACCAATGTTCCCTCTAAGCTGCGCGCGTGCGCGCGCGCGCACAAGTTTGGAGGATAGCGCGCACAACAATTTTCTGTCAGCGCACACATTTTGTCAGCGTTCCGGTTACTTAAAAGTTAAATTCAGCTCACTGTTACAGCTTCTGGCATAGTTGCCCCACTTAGCTCAGACGGCGAAATTTTATATACCCTATATTGCAAAGCCCTATGGCCGCCCATGATGTGAAAATTCCTTCCCGCTTGGCCCACATAATACATTTGGCCAAACAGCTGGTCACTAGCTGTCATCAGTCTCACGGTGCGCGCGCTGTTTGAACTCTGAACTCTAGCCTCCTTATGAGGGATGCTTGATCCAGGGGCAAAGCATGAATGATACCGCCATCTACTGGTCAGTGGTCGCGGATATATCGTATGACTCGGTCTGCTATGTAAGTAGCCCTTTGTTTATATACAGTAGTACAGAAACCGTTGGTTAGTAGGCTTATTTTATATTCTTGTAGACTATTGTACTTTACTTTATAGCTCAATATTATTTATATTCGACCGTATGCGATTAAATAAATGGTCAAGACAAAAAAGTATCCGGCAGCGGATTTTTGGTGTGGAAAACAACTTGTGAACTGTTTAAGACAGAATGGTTAAACGAAGAAAATCGAGACTGAACTGCCGTCACTGGATACAGAACGCAAACCGTGGTATTGAAGGAGGCTTTACATATCATAACAAATTTTAATACGTTGTTTGCAATATGCGGCTGTGCTTGAGAAAATCCTTACAAGCGTCATCGTAAATGTAATCGTAAACTCGAGATTTCTACATCGCTTAACGTAAGCTAAGTTGCGGGAACCAGCTTATTCACAGGCGCTTAGTCCTGACAAAATCGATAGGCAAGAAAGGCTTGGTTCCAAGTCAAGATCCAACAGGCAGGCAGGCAGACAGGCAGGTAGGCAGGCAGGCAGATGTCAGACGGCTACGGTGGATGATGTTTGGAATTGGAGCTGCAGACAAGGGGAAGAAGAGGAATCAGGATAAGATCTACGGAAAAGGAGTGTCTTGGGTTTTGAGTGGAAGACATGGGCAGAGAATCCAAGGGGTGAAGTGATGGTGAGTTTGTATGATGGGTCAGATAACTGTCGTTATTCTGGTGGGAGTTTATTCCAGAGTGGTTGAGCAGCTATGATATATGGAGCGATTTCTAAATTTTAAGGGTGAGGTGATGGGAGGGCGGAGAAGTGTTAGGGCAGAAGGGGATCGAGTTGAACGGAGTGGCTGGATTGTAAATAACTGACGAAGATCTATAGGGTGGTTGGGATGCATGAAGTGTGTTCTAGGTAGGCCTAAGTGACGAGACTTTGTAGTCTATTCGTGGGTGGGAAAATTTTGTGCGCGAGAGCTAATGCTTATGTCGATATAACAACTCCATCCGTGATAAACGATAGAGTGTATATAAGTTGGATTATATTTAAAGCGACACCTGACACAAAAATTTATTTCGATTCTCTTGCTGAAAGTCGGAATACAGATAAGCGGCATTTTCTGCATTCGTTTATTCGTTGTGTCAATTCTTTTATGCCATTCAGGTCTATAACTAAGACTCATCTCTTTCATCTCGTTTACCCACTTAGGCTAACTTCTGTTTGCTCTGAACCATAGGAATTCGACATGGCTACTCCTATGGATTATGGTTTTGCTTACGATTTCTCATTTGAAGCGACCATCGACTGATGCCTTGGGCATTATGATAACGGCGTTATAGAAGTAATTAGATTTGTCAGATTTTCAAGATGCTCCAGGACGCGACCATACAGGTTTTTTAAACCTAACAGACGTGCCTTGGAAGAAATCAACCTGGATCATATGTACGATCGTTGGCAACTGCACAAAGGGTCGACCATTAAGGACGTCCGAAAAGGGCAAAAGGAGAGGTCACCCAAATGCAGACAAGGGGAAGGGCTATGCCCAATGCGGATGTCCCAATCCAATTTGTTATTTCAGTACACTATGCACCTTAAACACCATCAGTACACTATGCACCTTAAACACCAACTTTAGTCCGACAGCAGTCCATACCGCGTTGGATCTAATTACATCCCATTTCTGGTTGCAGCATTTTCAAAGTAACCAACTATATACACAGCTCAGTTAGCCCTGCAAGATAAAGAGTGCTTTGTGCTCCGTTTGAGTGCGGACGTTGGCAATAGAGATGGGAGGTAATGCGAGATGCGGAGAAATGCAGACTAGGGTAGGAACGCTCGAAAGTGAGTCTTTGCTTTAATGTCCTCTATGGACGATCGAAAATATAAACTAGAGATTATCTTAATATAAGTTTAACTTGTCCTGACCATCTTTTATTTCAATACAATGCAAATTTATAGCCTTTTAGTTTAAGCCCAAAAGATATTCGTTCTCACACGGAACGTAACTCAGGTCTCAAATATCACTGCTCACGCGGTCGGCCAGTGCGCGCACGACGAAAAAAAATTAGAGGGAACATTGTTTGCAACACCTATATCTGAAAACTTCCCATAACATACTGACTTGCTCTTGAAACGTTCTTCAGATTTTTCAAAGCTACAACAAAAGAGTTTGTAATCGGCGTTTCTTAAATTGCTAAATAACAAAAGATATTCAACTGATTTACACTAAATTTTGCACTTTAAAAGGTGCTACATAAATGATCAGATAACCATGATGACATACCTCTTGACACTTGAGTAGTAGACCACTCATACCAATCAAGTTGCCACAGACCTAAGGAAGAAAACAAACAATTCATCTAAGGAGACAACCAGCCAACAAAATCAACTAAAGGTAAGGTACAGAAATTCATTACCACGCGTTCTCTAGTCTCATATAGAATTCCAGACAGACGCTGAATTTGGATTGTTAGGTCATTCGGCTAAAATATTTATGATAAATTGTCGTCTAATCTAATCTAATCCAGTCCATTCCAATTCATTCCAACCGATATAATCTAATCTATTCTAATCCACGCTACTCTATTCTGCTGACCTCCATAACTCTGTAATCATAGTACAAAGGCATCATATGGTCTCTTAAGGTGAGATCATAGTGAAAACTGTAATCCACTGAAGAAGTCCAGTCGAAATCCAACAGGTCAGGAAACACGGGCAGAGGGCATGAGGGCAGGAGAGAGGCCGGAGAAGAGGGAGAGGTAGACCGAGACGGAGAAGGAGCAACGGGGTACTAAAAGGGGATTTTACCCAGGAGAAATACGTTTTCAAACTTGCACGTATATGCACATGCGGAATATAATAATAATAATAATAATAATAATAATTAATTATTATTATTATTATTATTATTATTATTATTATTATTATTATTATTATTATTATTATTATGCGCAGCTCGAAAGAAAAAGCCGATTGGACAGACCCGTTTATCATCTTCCGTGAAGCCGTGGCGTTCTGCCACTCGATACAGCTGTATAGTACCTGAACGAGAGAATCAACAGACATCGAGAACAAAAGTCAAATGCCATCCAAGGCAATTTTCATTAAGACATAAATAAACTGAATAAGGAACACAAAGCAGTCCTTTGCTTTTAGAATCAACTTCTGAATGCTGAGGTAGGCCTAAGATTAAGTCGACGTGAACGTCCTTGACTGCCAAAAGAGGTTGTTAAACACTGGGCTCATACATGCATTCATATATACATGCATGCACTCATACATACATATACACAAAAATATACAAACCGGTACATAAAAACATGCACACCGGTGTATATATATATGCATATACATCCCGGTACATACGTAGGGCCTACATGCCGGTACACGAGGCACTGTAACCGATTGGTTAGATCCCTCGGCTTGGAACACGGAGAGTACGGGTTCAAGCCTCCCTAAGACATTTACTGTGAGATTTCTCGGGCAAGTCCCACATTCACAATTGCTCAGCTTAGTCATTAGGTAGTGGTGCTTAGTAAATGCAGAATAATAGATTCATAAATTCCACTTAATGAATACAGAAATAATAGATACATACAGTCCGCTACCTACATACATACCGGCATATACATACACAAATACATACATAAATATGCACAAGCAAACATACATACTTACATGTCACATACATACATACTTACATGTCACATACATACATACATACATACATACATACATACATACATGCATACATACATACATACATACGTATACACGACCTCTACTCTAATTCACGGCAACGTATGTCAAATGAATTGCATCTTGCTTACTTACCGACGACACGGTCTGATAAGTCGACGACTGGAAGTGATAGGATGTTGCAGGGTTTATCAAACAGACCAACGCCACCTGGTGAGGAAGAAATCTAAACACAGACACAGAGCGGAAGACGTTCTTCACAGTCGACCCGGACTTAATTCAAATCTAATCTGAAAGTCGACTTAAAATCGCATCCAAATTATAGCATCCGGGTACACCCCTATCCGTCAGTTGTAAGTCTTATCCAAATCTAACCCCTTGGATATTTCCCAAATCTAACACCATTTTGCTCAGAGGCACAGCAAAGAACTTATCAAAACAATAAGCGGGGCTTTCTAAGGTGTAAGTATTGTCACAGACACCCATGCATGCAAGCAAACGTTGTACAAACGTTCATCTTTGATGCGAAGGCGTACTTCATCATTATCATCATCATCATCATCATCATCCCACCATCATCATCATTATATTATACACATGGCGATCATCTTTGAATGGCCTTGTTTGCAATATGATGAAATATGATAAGGATTGGGTAACAACCTCCTTCATTAAGAACACCAATAGTTAACTACTATGTTGCACGAAGGCTTCTGTATGTATTTTTGTATCTGAACATTTATGCAGCGCCATTTCGGGTCATCACAAAAGCGCTGTAGGCTATAATATTACGAAATTACCCTACATTACAAGATGTTACTTACATGAGACGACTCCAAGGAAACGGCATCCTTTGCTGGCCAGTCGGGATCCGTTCCATTCTCCATGTCACTACTTGACTTGGAACTAGAAACAGCCATCACACTTCAAGCTTCATATTTCTTAAGAACGCACGAGATCCTAACAAACTTCTAGAAGTAAAACTATCATATCAACGGCCTTGATATTTTATACCAGATGCTTAAGAACCAAACATGTCTGTCTGTCTGTCTGTCTATCTGTATGTCTGTATGTATGTATGTAGTCTGTCTGTTTGTATTATGCATGTATATATATATGTATGTATTATCTGAGCACTTATATAGCGCGTTTTAGCATCCTCATGAAGGTGCTGTAACACAGCTATTTAGCAGATCTAGAGTTGCGTTATGAAAACCTGACAATGTTTCCTGAGTCATTTATGGGTGGTCCTATATTTTGTAGAAGACTGTTCCTTAGGGGCTGTCCATGGAACGAGAAAGAACAATTTGTCAGAATTTCTGTACGGGAGCGCGGAACCAACAGGTCTCCACGTGCTGCAGAGCGAGTTCTCACTTACAGGAACACAGAGCTCCCTGTTGTATTCTCGGCCCGAGCCCACCACAAAAGCCTCGCCGAAGAGGAGAATCTTGAACATAAAATCTCAGTTTGCACCAAGAAAACCGTGCATTACATGTATACACAACGAAGTATGCATGAGGGAAGACATATTGCTTTTCCTTGTAAAAAAACTCTGAAGCTATGTACTTACAAATTGCTCGCTTCTCTGTAGAGACGGAACTCCTAAAACATATTCCACAAACATCTTTTAAATACCCTAACTTTGGTCAAAATTTATGCCAAAGTAGCCTACACTGACGTGAAGCCAAATTATATTGCCTCGAACCTGTTCACTTCTACATCGCTGATCGTTTGAATGGGCGGCATGCCATTTTAAGTGCCCGCGCACGGACTATGCCATTACAAGATGCAAATCCCTGAAATGTGTGTATGCATTCAAATATGTATGTATGTATGCATGCATGCATGCAAGTATGTATGTATGAATCGATCCAATCCAACCTAAGCTTTTACTCCAAGCATCGCTACAGAATACTTTGACTATTCTAACGATAGCCTAATTGTCTGCTACCGCTGTAAAGCGTGTGCTGATCGTTACATCATTTAAGCCTAAGCATCGCTACAGTAAAAAGGAGTAACTGTCATAAATTTGACTTCTTACCTGCTTTTGATCATCCAAGAGGTAGACAGTGAAATCATCGCATTTTGTTTCTACAGCAAATGAAAGCAGCTATTCTTGCACGTTTGTCTCAGCAATTTTTGTGCAAACAGACATTTGTATTGCGTCTGGTTGGTGCAGAATGTTACATAGGTTATATATAACTACGTTTTCCATTATATTAAGCAAAACATTTCCCAAACAGAATCTGTTTCTATCTTTACTGTTCAGTTTTGGCGGCCTCTCAAAGTGACCTCATGGCCAGGAAGCGATTTGCAGGGAAAGGTGGAAACTTCACACGACTGGTTTAAGCTTTCTACCATTGAAGTTATTTTTCCCAAACATTTCGCTTCTTCACACAGGTCTGCCCCCCCCCCAACTGGTTCGAACATTCTGCCATTGAAAATGCTTTCCCCACACATGCTGCTGCTTCACATAGGTCTGTCCTTCAACTGGTTCACACTTTCTTTGCTGATACTGTTCCCCAACACATTTCGCTCATTCACAAAGGTCTTCCCTCACTCCAACTAACCACAAATTGCATTTTGCTTGTGGCACTAATTATGGATTGGAAAAAGACAGCATCGTCATCTGGCGCATTTGATAGCAGCCCGACTGAAATAATTAGAATAGAAAAAGACGTCGAGAACAGCGGCCTCTTAAGCTAAACCTGAGTATCAGCCATGGCTATCAAATGTTCAGTTTATCAGCCTCAGCTAGAACTGAATTATTTTAGGTAAGGGTGAACTGGATTTTATTGAATCGATCAGACACGTCGAGAAATGATTACTATAGATAGACTGTGACTATGCTCGATTAGATAAGATTCTAATGATGTTGGTATCAAGTGACTGGTAATCTGTTGTTACCTGAGGCAACGTAGGCGGCAAGATGCTGAAGCAGTTTACCAACGCTCGACATATGTCTTACATCACTTGTCAGATCCTTCATAAATTTCCTGTAATTCGTTTCTTCCTTCGCCTTCAAATAAAATCAAATCAGTCTTTAAGCATAATCAAGCAAGAAAGAAGTTACACCGTATTTCAAATGAATCTCTTTACCCTCTTTCTGTCTGCTCCTCACTTCATAAATTACGAATGGAGAATTCTAATTACTGTTATTTATACATTTGGCCTATTAAGTACTGATTGCACATTTCTTATTGATTATTGCCAATTGCTAATTAATTTTTGCATTAAGCCTCTTCATTACTAATTACAGTTTGCTTATTTCTCATTGCTAATCTCTAATTCTTTGTTGTTAATTACTAATTGCTAATACCTGCCTGCTAATTGTTAGTTATCAGTTACTAATTGTTAAATGTTAATTGTTATTTAAAATTTACAAACAAGAAATCACTATTCCCTTGAAACAGCACACTTAGATCTGTTAGCTTATAAGACAGATTTTGAAGTTTGCCATTAATTTAACAAAGTATAAATTTTTAACTGTCAGTTGATAATCTAGGCCTATTTGTCGCATCAGATGACGTCATATCTGATAAGCTTAGCCTAAGTTTGTACACTTCAAATATTAGACTACTTGCCTTCGGATGCTCTTCTTCATCAGTTGACTTCAAATTTTCTCCTAAAACAATAGTAATAATATTAATAAATTATAACAAAAGTAATAGTAATACCGGTAATAATTCTTGTCATTATAAATTAATAACAATAATAATGGTGGTAATAATAATGTTTTAATAACAATGATAACAACAACAACAACAACAACAATAATAATAATAATACTGTCTCCGGACTAATTTTTTCACCAACTGAGGGATTATACCTACCTCGGGTCAAAAAATAATAAGCATAATAATAATAATTTTCCCATGGGTGTTGCTGTCCATCAGTATGCAGACGACACTCAGGCCTTCGTTCACGGCCCAGCGGAAGCGGCTTCCTCTCTGGTTGAGAGTATTCTTGACGCAACATCTGCCCTTGGTCTCTGAATGTCCTCTAATCGCCTCCGTCTGAACTCTGCTAAGACCCAGTTCATCTGGCTTGGTGGTCGTGCTCAGCTGGCAAAGATTGATTCATCATCCTTACGCCAGAGGTTTCCGGACATTCGATTCTGTTCCAAAGTCCGTGATCTTGGGGTTGTTCTGGACCGGGAACTCTCCTTGACCGATCATGTTAACAATGTCTCCCGCTCATGCTTTTACCACCTTCGTCAGCTTCGTACCATCCGCCGCTCCCTCTCCTTTCATGCCGTTACTACTCTAATTCATGCCCTTATCTGCACTAAGGTGGACTTTGGTAACGCTATCTTTGCTGGACTCTTACTTGCCAATATTTCCAAGCTTCAATCTGTTCTCAATGCTTCTGCCCGTCTTATTGGAGGCGTCCCCAGGTATGGCCATATAACTTCCTTTATACGAGACACTCTACACTGGCTTCCCATTCAGCAGCGTATCCAGTTCAAGATCCTAACGCTTATGCGTAATTGTCTTGTTGGCTCTGCTCCATCATATCTTAAGGACTTCTGCATTTCGGTCTCTTTGGTTCCAGGCCGTAGCACTCTCCGGTCGGCCTCCCTTGGACTTCTGACTGTCCCTCGTATGCGCACTGCTACAGCGCAGTCTAGAAGCTTTGCCTATGTTGGACCCAATAGCTGGAATCGCCTTTCCCGAGAGCCCCGGCTAGTATTCCTCAGTTTGTCTCTTCCGCAGTTTCGCAAGCGCCTGAAGTCTGTATTATTTGCCAGTGGTCTCACTGGTTCGGGTCGGGAGCGCTTCTGATGAGTCTATTCTTGAAGTGGCGCTTTATAAATGTCAGATTACAATTACAATTACAAAATAATTACCAGCCACTGACTTAAGTTGATGCCAGTTAAATGGTGGGCTTAGTCGACATCAATCAAAGAATCAAAGATAATAGCTGGCATCAGGAAGTCGGTACTTTATGCCCATTCCTTTCGATTATTTCAATTTATTGGTAATGGAGTCCAGATTCCAGCTTGTCCCATGTAAGGGCCCTTCCCCTAGTAGTACATTAACGCTGCGTGATATGTTTGTTGCTTATGCTGATGATTTAAGTTCCGCAGATAGTCGATGATGCGCGACGGTCTGTATAATTCTTGTGTGTATAAAAAGCTCTTTTAATGTATAGTGAATGTCAACAGTGCAATCAGGCTTCACGTTAATATAGGCCTAATTAACAACAGCGATAACAACAACAACACAGTCTAACTAACAGGATATAAATAAATACAGATAAATAAACAGAGAAATAAATAGGTTAATTAGGTATATTAGTCCTATTAGTAGGCCTGAAGTTATTTACAGGATTGTTTTCACCGGACTGCATGCACAAGATTACCATAAAAGAAAGAAGCAATTAAGTGAAACAAAGCAAACGATTGAGCACATAAAATCTGAGTCATCAAACGGATCGTCAGTCAAATCATTGCCCTTGAGTTTTCTCCTATCAGACATGGTGGCTCTAGTTGTGGCAGAAACGGCGTCAATCGGAACACAAGTACCTGTTCGACTAACTCAACACAAGGACCTGTTCAAGACACTGAACACAACGACCTGTTCAAGTAAAACGGTTCAAGGATTCGGCCGTGTAATAAATGAATTTTCCGAGACCCACTTCAGGCCCTTATTAATTAACAGTTTCTAGTGATTTACACTCGTAGGACAGATACGCGTGTCCGTTCGCGTCGACCGACTGTTCTAAGAATAGCCGGCAACAGGTCGTTAGAAAAAATGACCTATAGTCAAAAAAATCTCGCATTCGGCAAACGGATTCCCTGAAGTCAATAATCAATCAGTCGATTGGTGTATCGATCGATATCGTGAAAGCATTCGCTCACGACGATATCGCTACAAGACCAAAGTACAAGCTGGCACAGAGCAACCTGAAGCACATGTGTATTCAGCTAGAATACTCTACACTGTGCCTGCTACAGCATATTGCGGTTGGTTATTTATTTATTTATTATTTAATTAGTTATTACAATAATTTATTTATCACAAACAACTACCTAGCAGTGGTTTCCAACAAAATTTACTACTGTAACTCACTACTTAATCATTGAAATCCCTAAGAGAGATCTGCACGTACTACAAATAACTCGCGCCAGAGCCATGACAAAGGCTCCCAAATATCAGCATATTAAGCCAATATTACATTCATTACACTGGCTGCCAGTTGAGCAAAGAATTCCTTTCAAAATCTGTCTTATAGTTCACAAAGCACTACATTTAAATCAGCCAACCTATCTCTGTTCTATGCTCACCCTTCACACTAACAGATACTGCACCCGATCAGTGGACACTGTGACTCTTGCTGTGCCCCGTCCCCGAACAGTGTTAGGCTCTCGGGCCTTCTCGATAGCCGGTCCAAAGCTTTGGAAGTCACTGTCCAGTTCAGTTCTTTCTGTCAATTCTTTGATGTCGTTCAGGTCTAAACTAAAGACGCATCTCTTTCAACTTGCTTACTTCTGTGTACGACATCTCATAAGGTTTGAAGCATTTTATTAAAGTGTCATCTTTAATACTGCAGAACAGATGTCCAATATTTACAAATCGTTGGTTTATTCGTCGTCCGGCACTTTGCGATAGAAAATTTACTGATGTGAAATAATTGGGTCTAATAGTCCACGTGCCAAGTGCACGATGCCACAACTTCCGCTACGTAGTATGTCATTTAGTGTCATTTAGGGATGGGACGTTACCATTATTTTTTCAATAACGGGTCACGTGTAACGAGACACAAGGTAGGTCTATAAGGCATCTTCAATACTTAAAACAATGTAAAGGAATGTCCATTGAACTAAATATTATATTTGTGATGAAAAATAATATTTGATACTTGTATTTTGTGTATACCGACTTTTCGGTTTGTCGATGTTTGTACTGACCGGTCTCCGCTCTGTTTTTTCTGAATATCGCTATATCGATTCGGTATTGGTCAACCTACCCACCACTACCTTAATCCTTTGGGATTGGTATCTAATTCTGAGCTGATATTATTTAATTCGTTTTTTCATTCATTCAGTTAATTAATTAATTCAGTTAATTCATTCAGTAAATTTATATAGTTTCTCTTCAAGATATTTAAATTGACGAGCCCCCAGCTCGGCTTCGGATCAAAAGAACAGTTTTCAAGTATTGAATATCTCTAGTTATTAGGTCTATTCGTGACTAATAATACTGCGTGTTGCGCTGAAATCTTGCAGAATATCGCATACCATAGTTCGTTCAGGAGTAAATAACCTGTCTAGTTTATCCGAGTTGATCACGATGTCAATCGATGCCTATTTTACACGAACCCATGCAGCAACCCATTTACTGTTGCTAAGCGACAGCTTGTGCATATTATCGGAGCCATGAGATACCTAACAAAACTCAAGGTGTTCATCGTTATATTTTAAGCTGCCTGAAACGCTTGCAACCCGACTTTCAACAAATTGCCGCAATAAATTATTCATGATAGCACATGGACTATAACACTGCCTTATCTAAGTCATTTTTTTCAACAAATGGCTGTGTTGTTAGAAACACGTGTGCTTCTTCAAAACTGTTAGAAGTAACAACTTATTATCGAGGAGGCTAACTGGACCGATGGTGTCAACTGCTGACTGATTAGACTTATTATTGCGTTGGCTGTGTAGCAGTTCTACCCCTCCCTCCCTCCTTCGTTTAATCTCTCCCCACGAAGATCAAGAGTTCGATCAATGGCTGTTTTTGACACATTTTTATCTGCACCCTTTGTTTTAGCATCGTCCTAAACTATTTTGGGCTCTTGAAAACGAGAGGTTCAAGAAGTGCTGTACAAGTATGGCTTTCAAAACGATTGCTTTATTTTTAAATTTGCGTTACTGTCTAAATTTCAGGTTAACCTGTGTAGTCAAATCCGATCTAACTTAATCTAATCTAATCTGAAGACTTCTATGGCGTCACTGTAATACTGCACTGCACATCAGTTGGTAATGCTGCTAAATGCAACTCTAATCTGATCAAACTTCAGCTTAATCAGTTACACGAGTCGCCATTAGTTGGATTCTACGTGTGTGCGAGAGCTTACCAATGGTAACTTCTGCAGATACTCGAGTATTATTTACTTACAGATGAATTTGTTGTTCTTAATAAACTCTAAGATAATAACATTGTAGGTTGACGAGAAACTCCTTCAAAAGGTAGCAGCAAAAGTTATAAAAATCTTTAGTTACATACATACATATATGCATGCATACATACACACATTCATACATATATGCATACATACATATATGCATACATACATACATACATACATGCATACATATATGCATGCATACATACACACATACATACAAACATACACACATACATACATACATAGCACATATATACATCCATGCATTCATAATACAAACATCTGACGTTCAAACTGCTTACTAATTCGAGGGCAGTCGGTCTCGCTTCCATTCTTTCTGGACCTTTTCTGCTGAAGCCAGTGTTCCAGATCCTCTTCGCTGACGTAATGCATGACGTACCGGTCCAGGTAATGACGATTGGCGTTGAGGTAGGTTGATAGCAAGTCTTGTTCTGTCTCTGCAGCCAAATAAATTACACACTCTGAAGACAATAGCCGCTACGCCTATAAGGCATTGGCACCAGCATCCCTGCAACTAATCTCATTTGCCAATATTAAGGCAATGGTATGTAACCTGATCTTAGCTGGAAACTTCTAAAGCGCCGCTATCGTAAGGCACCAGCTATCCATGCACCATCTCATTTAACAAAACAATCAGAATCAATTGTTTCATCATCATCACGATCATCATTACCTCCGACACAATATTCATCACCTGGAAGTCAGAGATAGCTGTTTTTCCTCTGGACCTTCATTAATTCGACTTACTCGAGGAGTGAATTATAAAAGTTTCCGTGACAAACGTCCTTCGAAATTCTCATAAAAGTAAATTCAAAAGAAGTGGAACCGCAATTCGCTGCTCCAGTAACTAAAAATCTAATCCATTGAACGTCTGTGTTTATGCCCATAATTCGGGTTAGTCGTTAACGAGTAAACGGTGACATCGTGAGATGGAGGAAAGACCTGGAAAGATACGGTTAAAGAGGTTCCTGGAATGCAATGGGTTATTCATCCAGTTCGATGCCGCAAGTCACGCGCATCTCTTGAGTCTAGACATGGTCATCTAAGGTCATCTAAGGTCATCTAAGGGGTGGAGAGTCAGAATCTATTTCGACTTGATTGAGTAACGAAGTAACAGTTTCTGTATGTTGGGTATCCTGTGTGATATATACATAGGCCTACATATTTATAATCATTGGTGAGATCAAGGCCAGGTTATAGGTCACGGTCACGTAAAGGACTTCATAAGTCAGTTTTGAGATGATGGCGGTGCGGGCATCAAGCTCGAGCAAGTTGAAATTGTCAGTGAAATTTTAAGTTATATTTTATATTAAAATCAGTTAAAATTCTACGTTCTATCTATGATCAAATTACATGTACCTTTTGTTCGAGTAGACTTTGAGCCGACATTCATCTTTGTGTCTAAAAGTCTTCTAAT
This sequence comes from Norana najaformis, assembly GCA_964023275.1. NCBI lineage: Eukaryota > Metazoa > Annelida > Clitellata > Crassiclitellata > Hormogastridae > Norana > Norana najaformis. Next base: position 18,006,540 of record OZ029925.1, read on the forward strand.
CATTGTCATGAAACTATTTTCTTATTTTCTTTAATGTTGACTTCTAAACTAACCAATTCAAGTCAGGAAACTATTCAACCAATTCAAGTCAATAAACTGGTTTCTTATTTTTTTCTTAATTTCGACTTCAAAACCAGTCAATTCAAGTTAGGAAACAAGAATAGAAGATAAAAGGTTTTCAATTTCAATCTTGCCGCACAGCAGTGTGAATATTTAAGAAAGAAACAAACATTAGGCCCACAAGTCAGGAGCGCCACTGTTTCCTAAGTGGCGCTTTATAAATGTTCGTTTACAATTACAATTACAATGGCGCCTTTAGGAAATCTCTGAAGTGCAGAGGACCGTCACACCACACTATCAGTGGGGTCTCCAGGATTGCTAGCGTGGGGAGAGCATTTACAGAAAGGCACGGGGAGGATGCGACCGCCCCCACGCTTATGGCTAAATTCGACCCTGAGCACTATGTATGCCTATGCATTTATGTATGTATGCATGCATGTATGTATGTATGGATGTATGTATGTATGTCTCTGGCTATGTATATATCACCTATTTGGAACCTCACAAAGTTGTCAAAATGCCAGATTTTCCACAAGGAGGTAAGAATGACAGAGCATCTTGGGAAAATCGTGGCGCCTGACAGAAGGAGAAGTTTCCGACGTTTCGCCTCGCACCAACTCGGACCACCTGATCTGTCCCGCAAATCGCAGCTAAACATCTCCAGTCATGCGCAAAGCAGCGCCACGCAATTGCAGAGCCGTCAGTGGTGGCAGGTGGGCTGCGTCAGGCGTAAATCACCACTGTGGCACAACAAACATTAATTGACGCATGCTAAAGAGTGTTTACTGTGCCTTGAACGACGCGCTCATCTGAAAGAGTATGATGGCACGCAAGGGCTAGCATTAATTAGACAAGAATCACCCTTCAATGGCCTCTCTTCGTTAACTGCTAATCTTCAGTAACTGTTGCTCCACTAATGCTAACTCCACCAATGCTTGCTCCACTAATGTTTACTATACTAATTCCTACTCATCGGGTGCGTATTCCACTAAATACTACTTCATTAATGCCTACGGTACTGGTTCCCCCACTCTCTTAGTTCTACTCCCATAATGGCTATGTCGGAGACTTCTCGAAGTTTCAATCGATTGGGGTTCGAACCTTCGCGCCCGATTTGTAACGTTAACTCGAGAAAAAGAAGCACTATAGTTTTCATATGTAAAAATGCTGAATCATCGGTAAACTTACGCTTACAGCCTATTGCATTAATTCCTACTCCACTAATGTTTACTCTGCTAATTCCTACTCCACTAATTTTTACTCTACTAATTCCTACGCCACTAACTCTTACTGCTCTCATTCCTATTCCACTAATTATTTATTCCGCAAATTAACGGAGATTGACAATTAGTTGAGTAACAAGTGGAGATTGAAAAATAGTGAAGAGAGACAATTAGTCGGCGATTCTGTCTGATTTAAAGAAGACTGGCCCTTTGAAGCCCCCGTTGGCGAACGCCTCTAGCAGATCGTTTAGACGGCGTTGCTCAGCACAACCAGCATAATACACACTTCAGGTGGACAGCTTCTGCAGACTGCCGGCACCATGGCAACCGGTGATGACTGGCGACACCTAGCGCCAGAGATCGGCGGACTCAAGGGCGGCGTTGTGCCCATTTGGGTAATCTGGCTTTGCTGGCGGAGAATGATGAGGTGCAGACAGACACTGTGCGGGTTTTTGTTGTTATGGGTCAATGAAGTCATGCATTCTCATGTCGAAATATATTGTAGTCCATCAAAACCAGATATCACTTTATTTCTTTATGAACTATATACATACACGAGTTCATATATATATATATATATATTATATTACATATATATATACCCTGACCTAATCTAAATCTAATCATCTAGCACGGCCAATGATAGTTTTCTCAGAAGCCGAGGTAGATGGCATAATTTAATCAGCGACAATTATACACTGGTGGGGACTGAGAATTAATATATATATATATATATATTGTTACGGTCGAGGTTTTTGATCAGTGACCGTAACAATAAAAAAGACAGTAGCAACGGGAATATGAAGGGTTTTAGGACGGACCTCAAAAAGGGGGAGGTTTTTGTTGTTGTGTTGAGAAGCTCAGTTGTAGAAAAGATTCAAGTCACTTTGATATTTACGTTTCATTAACGTTAAAGAAACTGAACTGGTATTTGACATAACAATATATATATATATATATTATGTATATGCTCGTAAAACAAGGATAAAAAGATTTAGATATAAGCCTTCGTTTCAAAAAGGAATGTTCATGACATACACTTGTAACTTGTTTGGGTTATTATCCTTAGTACGAGCAGAGTCGAAGCCATACGGTCGCTATAGAAAAGTTACTGTGTACATTTACATTAACTCAGAATAAACAGGCGTGAATGACAACACAAGATGACAAACTGCAGATCGATTTAAACCTGGCTAAATCGATGACTAATGGAGTCTGTAAATGACCCTCCAGTGGACCCTGATCTTAGTAACTGGTCTGTTTAATCGTCTGAGGAAACTGCCACAGACGGTTGGTCCTCACGACCACCTTTACCTTAAGTTTTTATCTCCCATTTCTCTCTCTGTCTCTGTCTGTCTCTGTCTGTCTTTCTCTCTCTCGGTCTCTGTCTGTCTCTGTCTCTCTGTCTCTTTCTCTTTCCCTCTTCTGGCTGGAATTAATCCCTCATAGGGAGGGGTCAGCTATACGGCTTCTTCTTTTCCATTTGTTTCTATCTCCAGTATCTTCCTTCTTCAGTCTGAGTGGCTAAGTCTTGTTGAGTCATTTCTCCCCATCTGTTCTTTCGTCGTCACCGAATGCTCTCACAATTCTTTTCTCATAATTCCATCTCTCTATTGGTACCTAGTACAGAAGGTGCTTATTTTCTTCTTTGAAACTCTTTACCCAGCGAGAATCGAGCTGCAGTGCGTCGTTTTAACTATAAATAGGAACTTCTATGGCGTCGGTATATAGTGTACAAGGTATCAAAAGATGATTTACCAGAATCTAGCTGAAAATCATGTCAATTTCCAGTCAAGCGATGGCGCACCAAAATCAAACTGAGAATCAAGTCAGTTTCCAATGGTCATTCTCTGAGACAGAGACATTCTGTGACCAGTGTGTAATGTCATATATTGTTGTGTTCTGTTATGTATTGTCATGTTAGTAAGCCTATTGAAGGAGGTAGGTCTTCAGTCGAATTCTAGACATATGTATACTTTTGTATATGCTTGTTCGTGTGTATCTGAACATTTGTGTAGCACCTTTTATTTATGTGTAGCCACTCACCCATGTAGGATGGACTGTGTTCATCCATCCGTGACGTGTTGTGGCCGTTCGACGTGTTGCCATAACTTCCGTTTCCGTTGGCCAGAGTCTGTCCTTTAACGCAAACCACCAAATCTCCATTATAAGATGATATTATAAGATCTACAAATGAGGCGCTATATATTTATTCGATTACGTTACCATAGGTCATTTTGTAACGTTACGCCAATGCTTTCTGGTTTCGAATCTCAGAGTGTGAATCGGACCCAAAGTGTCAAATACGCGGTGTACAGCACTGTTGGAAAAGGCTATTCTGCTGCTCACGTGTTGGCGCTGTGTTTGTCCATGTATAGTTTATCATCATCATCATCATCATCATCATCATCATCATCATCATCATCATCGTTATTATTATTATTTTCATTATTATCGTTATTATTATAATTACTATCATCGTTATTATTATTATTATTATCATTATCGTTATTATTATCATTATCGTCGTCGTCGTCATCGTTATTATTATTATTATTTTACTTGAGGTAGAAATTTTTCCTCAGGAACGAAAAAATTAAGTTAAGAGTAGATAACGGTTATCTATGAAAAATCCGGCCTCGTCTCAGTAGTTTTCACAGCCATCTGCAAATATACCTCTGAATGCAATGGTATTGTGGCGCTGGACACAGGTGGAAAGACGTTGGAACAGGATCGAGTCTCGTATCCAGCTCCAGAGACTACTGAAATGCGACGCCCCAACTCTGAGACAAATTCTTATCCCTCAGCATTATAGGAACAAGGTTCTCAAAGGCACTGGGAACAATTGTGTGGATTGTTGGCAGCAGAGCACTTTTTGACTAAAACGTCTGAACTGCTAACTGTTCAGCTGCAGGACCTGGTGAAATCGCTGTCTGCGAGAGGTGGGAATCAGCATAAGTGCCCCTTGGATAGTTGTAGCATCGCGGTCATATATTACTAGCAGCACAAGGAACAAGTGTAGCACCATTGGACCCTTGCTATCAGTTCGCGAAAGACATGTTGGCTCCTTCGTGCTTGGAACAACTGCAGTGAGCGCCAGACGATACTGTTTATGGCATGTTGGCACATGGATAGTTTACAGACTAGCCCGTGGGACCATCCTGGCCAACAGCATTTTCATATCGATATGTATGGGGACGATTGAGGCCAAGCCCTAAACGAAGACCTGCTGCTACCGGCACCGCTTCCTGATCTAAACAGAGGCAACAAAGGAGGGAGAGCTGTTAGCCAGTCGCCGTATGGAACAACACACTCATGACATATCCCTGCCAGGAAAAAGCTGACAAAGGTTATTATTGTTATTATTATTATTTATTTCTGGGTTGGCAAAATCTCGTCAAGTTTTGGCAGAGAAATGTCGCGAAAGGTGACAGCATTAAAGTTTTGGATGGCATTTGATAGACGCTAGAAATTATTAACATTTTTAACCGGAGGTAGAAATTATCCACCAGTAGCTTAAAAAATTAGGTCAGGAGTATAAAATGGTGTTCTTTGAAAAATTAAACCTCATTCCAGTAGTTTATTATTTTTTTTACCCGAGGTAAGTGTAATCCCCTCAGGAACAAAAAATACGATACCAGCTATTATTATTATTATTATTATTATTATTATTATTATTATTATTATTATTATTATTATTATTATTAACCAGCGGTAAGTGTAACCCTTCAGAACAAGAAATTGCTAATTTATTCATTTGAGTCATATTACGCGAGAAAGTCAGTAAATCTGAATTTGACGCGGACACACAATAAACAAGTGTGCATATAAGTGTTTGTATGTTTGTGTGTATTTGTCTATCCGTCTGGAAGGTTGAAATCTACAAATAATATGAAGCAGAAAATCAGCAAAATCAGCAAAAATAACCAAAATCTCTCTTGCAACATAAATGCAACCTTATCTTTTCAACGACCTAATGTTTCAATAAAAAGACGCTTCCTCGAAATCACTGGATTCATAGTTTCCGTGTAATGATGTTTCTAGATCTTGGTACTTGAGTTAATAGACTTTACACTTTACAACTCTATGAAGTACCTCTTGTTTTAAAATGATATATTAAGCTAAAGCCTAAAAGCCAAAGTGACAGCCCACTACATGTTTATCGAGTCATCTTCATAGATAAAGATCTAAGAATAAATATATGCTTAGCATGTATGCAAAAATTGTTCGTCAATGTTAGGCTGGTCTCGTCATACGAACACACTTAACTTGAGAATTAGAACTTTATGTTTAAAGCTTCGTATTGTTCACACTTCATTAGTAGTGCTCTTTGTTTGAATCTTCGTATTGTTCACACGTCATTGGTAATCCTCTTTGTCTTTCTTTGGCCGTAATTTATGGTTCACATTGCTAACAAGTTTACCAATTTGAATTTACTTTCGACGTTTCTCTTACAGGAGTCACTAAATAAATTCATCGTACATTTTTGACAAAAGAGTGTTTAATTTGTTAAGAATATTCACCCTTAGCCCAAATTGCAGTTTGATCTGTGTTTTGCTGTATTCAACAGCATTAAAGCATTTACAGTTTATCAGAGTGCGACAAGAGGTAAACGTAAAAGTTAAAGATAACACACTTGTTGTAAACCTCTAATTACACTCCCCGAGGTACTCGTAGGATCTATTGACTGCGACAAACTGCGACAGAAGGTAAATGTGAAAGTTAGAGGTAACACATTTGTTATAAAACTCTAATTGCACTCATCCAAGTTGAAGGATCTTTTGACTGAGTGCAAATGCAGAAGCAAACCAACAAGTCCTTTTAAAAGGTAGGCGTACTTCTACCATGTTCAAATTAACAAATATTTGGCTTAAATCGTGATATAGCGATAAATAATAATGTATTTCAATATAAGATGTTTGAACTAAAAACAGTGAAACTTTATAATTGTTTACAGAATCTACTTAAAATAGCTAGCAATATATAATCTAATCTAAAGACTTCTACAGCGCCGTTATCATAATGCCCAGGGTATCAGTCGATGTAATTGTATTCGTAATTAGTAACTCTTATCAAGCCGGTTTCTAATATCAACCGATGGCGCACCAAAGCCAAGCCGCAATCAGGTCAATATTCAGAAGGTCATCATTTCACAAAACAGAGAGGCAGCTTATGGTGGATAGGCAACAATGATGGTCGTTTCAAGTGAATCATAATCCGTTGGAGAAGCCGGGTCAGAGAAACCAGAAGCCAGGCTACGGTGGGTAAGCAAGTTGAAAGAGATATGTTCTTCGTTTAGACCTGAATGACCTGAAACAACTGACAGAAAGGACTGAACTGGGCAGTGAATTCCAAAGCTTTGGACCGGCTACCGAGAAGACCAGAGAGCCCAACACTGTTCGGGCACAGGGCACAGCAAGAGTCACAGCGTCCACTGATCGGGTGCAGTATCTGTTAGTGTGAAGGGTGAGCATAGAACGTAGATAGGTCGGCTGATTTAAATGTAGTGCTTTGTGAACTATATGACAGATTTTGAAATGAATTCTTTATTCAATGGGCAGCCAGTGCAATGAGTTTAATATTGGCTTAGCATGATATTGGCTTAGTTGATATTTGCAGGTCTTCGATATGGCTCTGGCAAGAGAGTTTTGAACGATTTGTAGTTTCTGCAGATCTCCCTTAGTGATGCCAATAAGAAGTGAGTTACAGTAGTCAAATCTGCTGAAAACCAATGCATTAGCTAGTTGGATTAAGACAGAAGCAAATGAGACCTGATTCTACGAATATCGCGTATGTGAAATTGAGCTGATCTGCATATGCCTTGACATGGTAGAAGCAAACCCCAAGCCCAAACTGCGTGCACATTCAGTACGGTTGATAAGTAAGCCCCCCCCCCCCCAACTAAACAGACGTAAGCCAATCAAATTTATGGAGTTGTTGGTTTGGATCTAGATAAGAAATTCGGTTTTAGAGGGATTCAGAAGAAGTTTGTAACTAGCCGTCCAAGATTGAACATTGTCAAAAACAGAAGCAAGTAGTTCGAAGGCATGATTAGACGTGGAACTATAAATGAAAGGAAGAGTTGGGTATCATCAGCACACAAATGATAGTCAAGAAAGCTGCCAGTAAGTAGTGAACCGAGTGGAGTGGTATACAATGTAAACATGAGCGAAATGAAATGAAACTGAGTATACTGGACGCAGAAGTAAGTTGATTTATACGAATTGATTGAGTACAAGAGTGTAGGTTAGACGCAAATCAACTAAGAGCGGAACCAGATAGATTGAACCAGTTGTTCGAGACGATGAAGAAGTACCTTATGATCAACGATAGTTACTTTTCCTTTAACCATGGAGCTGATTATGTGAGTGTGGATGGTAAGAAGTGCAGTTCTTTGGAACAGTATTTGTGGTAGGCGGATTGGAAAGGAAAGTCATGTTTTCCAGAATTTTTTTATGAAATTGAGAGCTGATAGTTCGATAGATTAATTATCAGGAGAAAGAGATGGCCTTTGAAGAAAATTGTAAACCATGGCATGAGCGAAACTGGTGGGGAAGCAGCTTTCAGCAAGAGATAAACTGACAGTGGATGTGATGATTGGGCCGAGACCTTCGAAGTATTTTTTTAATAGGGCGGTAGGAATAACGTCCAAGGCGCATTGTTTATCAACGGATGAAAAACCGAGGCTTCAAATCTCATTGAGAGCTGTTGGTTCAAATATACTGAGCCCAGGTGCAATAGATTTGGGGCATGATAGGCTATCAGAGGAAGAAACGTTGGGAAACTTTAGTATTAGGGTCGAGATCTTGAGAGAAAAGAACTGTAGGAACCTTTCGGCAAGGAAAGAATGTGATGAGGAGCTATGCAGCATATTGCATATGTCACGGTGTAGCATCTTGTTCACCGTCTGACATAATTTCCTTGGAGAAGAGAGCTCACGGAGATCAAATGAAAAAACAAGAAATATGATAAAAGTTAAGCTGTATATGCGGCATTAGAGGCAAGAGCATAAATTGCTAATCACTGCCAACAAAATTAACCCCTTAGAATTGACAGCTAAATCATATAGGTTCCTCTTAAGTTTCCCATTATATTATCATAGTAATTATTAATAATAATAATAATAATAATAATAATAATAATAATAATAATAATAATAATAATAATAATAATAATAATAATAATAATAATAATAGTAATAATATCACAAGTCAAGCTACGTTATCGATTCTGAAAATAAAATTAAATTTTATACATTTATATTATATATCACTATAAACTATCATATACAATCATATATATATATATATATATAATTATATCATTTCATTAACATATCTACACAAGTTAATTTTAATTGCATAGCGCAATTAAAGTGAGTTATTGAAGCATGAATTCATAATCGAAGGTGGACCCACCTGTTATGACCATGTTGTAAAGTGGACTTGTGCCGCTGACTCTTGCCGATTTAACACGAGTATTTGTGCTGCCTCTGAACAGGTGCCCGATGGGACTAGTCCTCTGCGTGGTCATTGGACCTCTACTCATTCCCGTCACTCTCTGCATCCTCGCTGACAGAGGCGGCAAGAAGCGCCTACTCTTCGGGTTCGAAGCCTGAATATTGTCCATGATCTTCAGCACTCCGTCTTCCGCGACGTCCAGGCCGTAACTGGGTGGTTGCGGTGGTGGTGCCAGTGGTGGTAGTGGTGGTCGACGAACCTTTGTCGTCAGTCTATTGTCTGGGGTTGCGCGGACGTGCATTATCCAACGCTACGAAGCATAAATACACGACGTTCTCACATGGACAAACACACACGCACATATGCGCTGTCAACGGACAGATATTTGTCTTTAACATAATCGGTCGCGCCGTCTATAGTTACCGCAGAAGAGACGACAGGCGTGAAAAAACCACCTACAGATTAACGAACAGGTACTCGCGAAGCATGTATGTATGCATACATACGCATGAAGAAAATGCTTACATGAATAGATGGCAATTCGTGGGGCATTCAGCGAGACTTACTGAAATTGTGTAGGCCTATGTGTGTTTGCTTGTGTGTCTGCCTTTATGCGTTCATGTACCTATGCGCTTTTGAAGGTGCGAGTGCGTATCCGATTGCTTAGTTTCGTGTGTGATTTTATCCGTGGTTGTATGCGAGGATGTATGTGTGTTTGCATCTATAGATATATTTTATTAAATATCCATTAATTCATGCATATATGATTAATAGAGTTAACATGGCGCTTAACAAATTAGAAGTCGACAGAGGAAATGGATTGGCCACATAATGAGAGGGGACTCACTCGTAAGAACTATTATCGAGGGAAGAATGGAGGGACGAAAAACAAGAGGAAGACCTAGACAGATGTTGCTGGACTGGATGATCACGGATGGATACAGCGGATTGAAAAGAGATGTTCAGCACCGTGAAGATTGGCACCATTGGACGTATGAACCTGCCTAGGGGGCAGAGAACCACAAGAAGAAGCCGCTTAACAGAGATGTAATCGTAATCGTAATCTCAAGATTTCTTCAGCGCCCAAGATAGCTAAGTCGCAGCAACTAGTTTACTCACATGTGCTCAGTCAAAACAAAAATCGGTAGATAGGTAAGGCCAGGTTCGATTCCAGTTCAAGATCCACAGTTCAGGCAGGTAGACAGTCAAAGAAATTGAAAGATTTACAAAATCCTTTGGATGACACATAAGGCGAAGAAAGTAACTGCAACACATTAGCAGTAAAGGTAACAATGATTGACCATAACTATTAAACTTACGATTATTACTTCAATCGATTATAGCTAATATAGGAAATAATTGACAGTGCATGAGAAAACCCTCACAAAGTCGGAAAAGTAAGTGCGAGGAAACGCATTTAGGAGTAGGCATAAAATTGGTACAAAGTAGTTCTTTGCATATTTAAATTCCTTATTGTGTTAGCTATGAAGAGCATTAGTCTTTGTGTAAAGTTTCGCTGCCTAAGTTTTTTATTTTAAATTTTATTATGATGTCCTGCCGCAAAAACTTAATCGAACATGTCCCTTGATGACTGCCTAAGAGGTGTATGAATACGGCCCAATTGACTACAGGCCTACTTATAAACATTCACAACCTCTAGCACAGTGACTTAGGTCAAATCATTGTTATGGTAAACTTAAACAAGTTGCGACTTCTCAAAAGTAACCGCGAAGATAATCTTTAAAAATTAAAACATTTTTACTCTTTTTGATAAAAAAAACATCCAACACAATATCAAACTCAGTTTTGATTTTGTGAGGGTTTTCTTACGCACGGTCACAATTAATGACCAAAATCATTACAACTAACAATTATTACTATAATTAATTAATTAATTAATTAATTTAAAATGAACTGGAAAGAAACGACGGACAGCAGAAGATTAAACTTCAGGGCACTGCAGTAGGTCAAAGGATTGTTTAGTTCATATTCTAAGGGTAAACAAATTTGAAAATAAACTTATTTACATGTCTGTATAGAAACTCCTCAAAAGCGAGATCCCGGGATTGAACTGAATAAAACATGCTAACGTGGTCATCATAGCAAATCAGCAATTCACCTTTCTAACCTCCCTTCTATCGCTGATACTTATTTACTCTACTCAGCCGGAGGTAAGACGTTGCTTGCCTTCAATGTGCTTGCCAGCGTCATGTCCACAGGGCCAAGCCGCCAGCGCAGAAGGACTTTATCTAGATAGGCTACCTGGAATATTTAGGCTGTAAGGACTAATGCTGATAGAGACGTTTGATAAATTAACGATTGCCACACCTCTTGTCTAATCTGGAACTTCTATAGCGCAGTTATCGATGGTAATTTCTAAGCAAAACTACATTCCGAATCACAACCTTTCAGACAGAACCAGTAGAAATAGGTTAAGAGGACTTTACACTGCAAACACGAATTCTAAAAGGTTTGTTCAGTTGCCTTCTAGTTTAAGTGTAGCCTGGAAAGCAGCGAAATCAAACCGAACAAATGGATTGGCAAACAGCTGTTAGAAATACCCGAACTCATTGATATACCGCCAGCATTTCACCGTAGCACCACGCGTTCTCCATCAGAATGCTTCCCGGGATTTGACCTCTGGCACCAAAACTGACCAAACAACTTGGCTCTTGCGGACTTGATTTGGGATAGTTTTATATAGCGCCAGTGTTAATCTAGTCTCCTTGACGCTGCTTTTGTGTTGCGCTGATAAATTTCTGAGATTACATTACATTAATCTTGCCCTTGCGTCAGTCTGATTCGTTCGAATCCACCCTTCGTTCCACATATGTTCCACTAAATGTTCCACATATCTGGATAAACTAATCCAGCCCCGCAGATGGAACAGCGTCGCCCACATCAACGACTCGCCCTAAAAACCTACCTGTATCGTCGTAACGGTTAACTCGCTCATCGGTTAATCCAATCTTTTGAGTAGGAAAGAGTTAATCCAGTCATTTGAACTATCGAGTAATCCGCAAAGGATGGCTTGCGAGCTATTATAACTTCTTTCAAGTCCTACTGAGATCGACCAGCTCTGAGCACGCGCAGATCAAGAAGTATATGTACTCATGTCCTATATTCTGACAATTATATACACACCGAAAGTCTCCTCTAGTTCCCTTTTTTCTGGTTCATGGATGTTGAAAATCTGCAGAGTTTGGGATGTACTCGCTCAACTCAATGCACTGAACACTGGAGGTGGGAGATTGGATCGACGTACAGTGACACCCAGTACACCCAGAACACCTACACACATACATTTTCCGATATACAAACACCTAATTTTATGAATTGTCCGACAGCAGAATTGTTGTGACCTGCAGCTAAACACTTTTCCTGATTATTTACTAAACACAGCAGCACTATGACATATGCTACAGTGACTGTACCTTAGTACTCGCCATTTTACACATATGAGTGCTCTAGCCATTACTTCTACCGTTCATCTCTTCAATCTTCCGACGTATACGCGATAATACGGAACAAAATCGCTGCGCAAAACTGAGTAGTACGCCTATCTTATCCAATACAAAGTATGTTATCTTGAACAGTGTGTATCAATGCGCCTCTGCCCCGTGTATCAGTAGCGAACAGCTGCGCTCAAGTGCGACCTACCTCGTAGCCTTCGATGTTTACCTTTTTGTTTAAGCTTTACAGTCGGCGATCGACAGGTCAAGTTTGTCGTATGTGCGCCAAGAATGCGATCCGAATACTCGTTTGCTGATTATGCGTAGGTACATTTCGACTCGACTCAAGTGCCGACTGTCCACGGCAGAGGAGGCCAGACGCCAGAGGGCGTCGATAAGAACTTCGCTAAAATTGCTGTCGCAGTGAAAGCGACGAAGACAGTAGCTTATTTACGGAGTAGTCCGATTTTAATCCAGCGGAGTAATGCTGTGCTCAGATTGATCGATTTTAGCATTTATAGTCGATGAGAAACAGCGATAGCGTGTGTTTATGAGTACTTGTTGGCGTGTCCTTCTCTACGTCTGTGTGCCTTCCGGTTTGTTTGCTTGTATGTGGGTGAGGGTGTTTCCGATAAGTAGCGATAGTGTGTGTTTTTATGCATACTGCTTTGTCTGTCCGTGTGTATGCCATTGTGTCTTTCTCTCTGTATTGTTATATGGTTGCATATGAGTGTCGTGATGGTGTATGTATTCGTGGAGAAATAGCGAAAGTGTATGTTTACGTACTCCTGGGTGTGTGCTTGTGTATGTGTGTGTGCTGGTAAGTGTATGTTCATCGAGTGTTCGGGCGTATGCGTGCTTTGGCAATACAGAGAGAGAGGAGAGAGAGAGAGAGAGAGAGAGAGAGAGAGAGAGAGAGAGAGAGAGAGAGAGAGACAGGTGGTTGTAAAGGAGTTCTGGCGTTGTCGAGATTGTCAGCTGAAGTGGCAAAGAACTTGACGACAAGAGCGTATCGAGTCTCGGTAAACACGAAAACCACCAATCGAGTTGCATATACTAACCCAGTTACGTCGATTCTAACCATTCCCGATGCATGCGCCGAATTGGGTCAGGGCGCATGCCGCTAGCTGTACTAATTATCCAAATTTAGACTCATTGCTCATTGTTCAGTTTAAGCTAATAAAAATAAGTGTGGCTATAAGCGAGATGTGTTCTTTCTCCTCCTATTCTATTTTAAATTGCACTGGCCCCACGTCCTCCGTGCTATTTCTGATTTTGTCTTCTGTTATTTACTATCAATTAGCCTACAGTCACTGTAGTTATTTTCAATTAATTACTTACTTTAATTTGCGTTCTATAAAAATACATTTAGGCGTAATACTTACAAGAACGTCTGGAAGCATTAGCCAATGAAGTACCAGGAGCTATGAAACCGATGGCAAACTGGTTTGAAAATATCATATTAGTCGCCAAAATCCCAACTGGAGATGTTCCATCATACATAGAGGCCTATACATACATACGTCAAAAATACATACATATATATACCTACATATACTGTATAAATACATACATATACAAATACATACATACATAGTAAATACATACATACATCCAAACATATACACATTTATACTACTTTTTATACCGGAGTAAGTTATGATTTCCCAGGAATTAAAATTTTTCTGAAGAATGAAGAAATTTTGGAGCGGGTAGAACTCGTCAAGAAGCAAGAGTAGGCCTACCAAGGAAGGCAATAGCTAAAATGCGTTGGATTGTAACAGCAATGCGCTGGAAATGTAACTGGTGAAAGGTAATACTGATACTAATGCTAATGCTACTAGTACTACTACTACAACTACAACAACATATTACAACTATCATATTACTACTACTACTACCACTACCACTACTACTACTACTACCACTACCACTATCATACCTGCATATCCCACCAACCGGGTATCTAATCCTGAACACGGATATCGGGGAATTCAAAAACGTTTTAATTTCTGATGATAAAGTCAATATTTTACATATTTGGCATGCTTATGTTATGGAGAACGCGCTCGCGTGAAGCTTTTTTGGCAAATTTCGGAATATTAAGGGATATGACGACAGGGCGGAATTCGGGATCAGCTGTACTACCCAACTGCAACCATAGTATAAATCCATTGTAACCGGGGCACTAGACCTAAAGGAGGAAATCGGGGATGTTGAACTATTAACCGGTTTTAGCAATGCAAATTGTGGATGCGCCTAACTTAATAACATAATTGATGATGTTGATGAAAATGATGATGATGATGATGATGATGACGACGACAAAGATGATATAATACAATGCAATAGCTTTGCTCTGAAGTTATATATATTTGAGATGTTTCATGCGTCACTGTGTATTCCGCCTTTGTAACAAAATACTAAAATAAATGACAAATATATGACGTAAGGAACAAAAAATAAACAATAGATAAATAAATGAATAATCGCAGTTGTAAGACGCGGTGCTTATGATCCAGTGCTTTAATTCGTACCACCCGGAGTGAAGGAGTGACAGAGGAAGCGATCCTTCGGATGGACCTGCGCGCTGCTCCGCCACTCACGTTAGAATGAAGCGATCCTCCAATATAGGAGTTTTTTCATCATTTTTTATCGTATGCCGAAAATTATGCCATCATTTTTTCACGTCTTTTCATAATTTGTGTCGTCATTTTCGTCCAAAATTTTGGTATTTTTTGCGTGTTTTTTTTTAAATTTTTATCGTTATTTTCGATAATAATAGAGTCAAAGGTTTCGATAAAGTTGACGATAAAAGTGGTGAAAAAACCTCGAAAATAAAGATGTCAAAATTTTCGATAAATTTGACGATAAAAGTGATGAAAATTCCTCGAAAATAATGATGTATTTCTTAAGGTTTTGGTTGTCCTGCGCTTGTTATATTCATTTATGATGCTGCTATGTTTTGAATAAAACCCGCTGCCGAAAGGTTTACCAGTACTTATATATGTTGTGTCACTACTAACATCATGTGTAAGTTGCTTTACATATAAAACCATGGACTGGTCAAATACGAGTATAGCTTCTTCGAATGAAGGGCCAACCACGCTTTCACTTTTTATAAACTTAGAAGTAGCAGAACAATATTGCCTTTCAACTTGTAAGTAGGTAACAACAGAGGCCTAAACCAAATTAAAGCTCTGTTGCGAATGATAATATGCTTTAATGCAAAAAATTAACTGATTATGATGCTAGATATGGATGTGCTAAATTTAAGACTATTCAGACATACCGTAAAATGCAGGGAAATATGTGGTACAAATGATTTCTGATTAAACAGGAAATTTTGATGCTGATGCTTGACCAAGTTTGGTTATAGACATCTTCAACTGGTGAAGCACTACAAGCCTTGACTTTAGGATCTCGTCTCGACATCAACCTACTCTTAGATTAATAATCATTTTGTCAATCAATATGGCCGCCACTGGTACCAGAAGTAGTCCACTCCTTTCTGCTTTAATGCTACTGATCATCTCTGTACTCTTTTGAATATTTTACTTCATGATCGACTTGACTGAAATCTAACAAGTTCATGAAAAACTATTTGAAAAATCTAGCATATTGTATGTGGCGGATCGACCACAAGGCAAGCCTGTTGGGTAAGAGGCTGGAGTAGCTATGACCCGCTTTAGGTAGCCATTAAGTGCTGCTCTTGTGTGCACGGTTTGGCCGCTTTACCTGTGTAGGATTTTCACAAATGAATATTTATTAAATTTAAGTTTAATATGATAATAGTTAATAATTAGGCCGAGCAAACTTCTTGGTATATTTTTAGCGAAATAGTGCACACAATTGTTTAGATGCATAGGTCCTAAAATGTTTGTTTTATGGCAAGTAATGGGTAACAGATAGACACCTTTATTTCCATATGATTAAGCTGGCCACTGTATAAGCAAGACAGGGCAGAAGGTTCAATAATGTGCTGTGTGCTGCTTTGCTATAGTCGTGAAGGATGGTTGCGTGCCTTCACATATACGAGTTACAGTGTTTTGATATCGTTCTGTGAGCGAATTCATAGCGTATATAAATACATATATACGGACGAAGGTGACGTCCGGAGAAGCCCGTGTTCGATACGGTCCCGGTTACGATAAAAATATACGGGAGAGTTCGGCAAAAAGTCTAATCTGTGCGCTTCCAGCGGGACGAACGAGGCAATCACTGTCTGGTTTCGAAGTTGAACTTTTGATCGTGTTGCAGAACTTGTTCGTCAATTTAGTTGCAAACAGAACTCAAACCTGAAAGCTATTTAAATAAGAAGTATCTATATGTTACCATCTGATTCATTTTATGAGTTGGAACTTGCAAAGTATCTATCTTTTTTCTGAAAAGCCTCATTGCCTCGTTATAAAGTTGCATCATGTTCAGAAGTCGTTGGCCCAGTTGGTGACAGGAACCAGATTTGATCACATCACCCGGTTAGTGGCAAAACTACAAAGACTGACTAGCAGGCCCAGAATCACCTACAAGATAGTTCTGCCGACGCACAAGATACTCTCACCTAATCTTTCTGCTTATCTGCCATCTTCCCTGCAGCGCTATCAGCCATTAAGACACGATGAGCTAATACACTGAATAGCAATGGTTCTTGTAGCACTGAAATGAATTGGGAGTCAGCAAAAGCCACGCTGTTTGTTCAGTTTCATTGTCAGGTACAGTAGTCCGCAGGCTCAAGCCGGTGGTGCTCAGATGGAAAGCGATGATGATAGCAAAGTGGGTCACAGGATGGTGCAGTATCGGAAGCAGGATAGAATAGTTTGACAGTTCGGTTTTAGTCTGGGGTGAAGATCGAGTTTCGGAGAGAGGTCGTGCGGAAGAGATAAACACGTAAATAATGGAGAGAACAGGAAAAGGTCTTTCGGGAGTTTGTTCCAAAAAGCATATATTACCACATATTTGCAGAAATGAGAGAGGAAGAGACTGGAGGCCGACAGAGAGACGGTGTGGGGAAGAGAATGAGTATATCTGTGGGGTTAGATAGTGAATAGCTGACGAATGTAAGAAGGCAAAATAATAATTTCGTCAGATTATAGTGCATCATATTAAATCACATCAGATCACATTAGGCATATGTTAATTTTTGGTTTAGTATATGCGTGCATGCATAACCTAATCGTAATCGTTAAATCGTAATTCCGAGATTTCTACAGCGCCCAACGAAAGCCGCGCCGCGGGGACCAGCTTATTCACAAGTGCTCAGTTAAAACAAAATCGATAGGCAAAAGGGTTCGGTTCCAGGTCAAGACCCAAAAGATCCAAACCTAGACTTCACATAGATGGGTATTTTACTTTCTACTTACTTACTTACACTGGCTTTTTTTATCTCTAGGTTTAACAGCTTTGCCAATGAAGTATAAAACTATGCTAGAAAGGCAATACGTCGTAACCGGAAATTATCAATTTATCCCAAGAGGACCTTCTATTACCTCGTTTCAGAGGGCCAACTGGCTTACTTCTTGACGGTCAGATTGCGCGGACGATGGCTGACGCTGGAGAGAGAAGGTTAAAATAAGTTTTTACTTAAACTAATATATCAAACCGTAGTGGATTTAATGTCGTATTTGCCGAATAATTTATTCTTTTAAATATTAAATACAGACTGAAGATTTTACTTATATGCACGCTTGTTTACATTCGCTGCTGAACCGGTCGCCGCCTGTCGTATCCGATTTATCCGGTGATGTAAACAACTGCTCGGAAATTTTCTTCCGATTCTGTGCAAAGAGCCCCTACATAAATGTTTATCTAGATTGAGCTCATTGCATTACAGATTAGAAATATAAGGGGACTGTTTGTGTCACCGTCTAATGCTTGTCGTTCAAATACCGGCTTGCTTTACCTTTTTAAAGCTTTTTTACTTCAATATGAGGCTAGGCTTTTACGGGCAGAAGTCTTGAGGTTCATATCCAGGTATCCAGAAGATTCGGGCCTCCATACTACAAGCTGTAAATCTGATATTAGATATCTTATCTGCGGGTTTTCTTCAACTGCTGGTTTTAGATCTGTGAACTTTTCCAATTCCTTTTCTGTGAACTTTTCCAATTCCTTTTTTCCCATTCCTAATCCCCTTGCTTACATTTTCAACCAGGTTTAGCAAAGCAGAGTATAATATGCAGGAGTCTTGATCTTTTTACCATTTTGCGGGCTGCAGTTTAACGCCTGCTCAGCAACAGATAAATGTGTAGGGAAGGTTGCTTCTTTACAAGTTCACAATTTTGATTTATTCTACCGACAGTTTCATCAGTTGCTGTTGTCTTCAAAAACTTATTTTCCAACCGATCCCTTCATTCTGGAACAGGCTGCATTTTGCAACCTGTGACATAAGCTTCTTGTCCTTTCTGTGCCAGTGGTTAACTCCATTCTGTTTGTGACAGTCGTGTTTTGTCAGGAGCACCTGTGAGGAGTGTTCTTCAAGAGGCACAATATAAATGTGCACTAACTGTTACAATTAAGACTAGTTTTACATTCCGCTGTAATATTTTTCTGTGTGTTCTGTCTTAGGACTTACGAGACGCCGGTGGAAGTATTGGGAAAACTGATGCTCTTCACGTTATTTATGTTTAGTTTTCCAGTTATCACATTCTTTGTCTTCAAGTGGTACTTATTCGAAGGTGAGCCTAGCTGTGTGCAGAAGATAAGCAAATCCATATATCCAGTGTCTTTAGTTATTGCTAACTCAGTTTCTGTACTTTGTGAATTTTTCACATGTTATTGCTGTATAATAACAACAATATAATAGTTGATGCTCTTTACATACTGAACTGTATATTGTGTCTACTGAACTTTGCATGATGTTGGTCATTGCCGTGATCACTTATTTCTTTACTTACCATTTCTTTGCTAATTTCAATGGTTGATTCAGGGGCAGCATTGTGAATTGACTATGGTTGACTGTGGTAATGCCATTTATGCAGGCTTCCCTCTTTTCGCATCAACCAACGTTTTAAACGCAGCAGCTCGGCTAATTGGTGGGATTTCACAGTTTGATCATTATCAAACTATCTGCATTGGTTGCCCATGCAAAGATGCTTTGGCCACAGATCTCTGGTCTGGTTGTTTCCCGTTTCATACCTCCTCAGTGCAACACGCTCTTTTATTTCAGGTCGGGAGTACCTCTAAGGAATTTTCTTGAAGAGGCACTTTGTAAATGTGCATTTACAATTATGATTGTGGATTATGTTGCCAAAGCTTGGTGCAGTAATGTTTAACATAATTGCTTTACTCATTACATACCATGCCTTGCTTTTACTTCACCCCAACTTCAGCCCCCGTAATTTCTTTAATAAAAAATTTCTGTAATTTAAAACCATGTCTTTAGTGAACTGGAATTCCATCACTTAAAGTTGGCCTTCACCAATATTTTTAATAAATGCTGTGAATGACTGAGTGAATTTCTTTTACTTATTTTCTGTATTCATTATTCACTAGTTTTTATTGATATTTATTATTCTTTGTTGCTGCAGCCGTGTTTTCCTACCCAGGAAGCCTCAGCAGTATTTATGCCGCCATTCCTGCCATCATCGCTGTTAACCTTGTGATCGCATCTTACGTTTACGTTGCGTGGCACAGTGAACCCTGGAAAAATGACAGTTCAAGAGAACAAAAGAAGACAGAATAAGCTGCACTCATTCACATTTCCCTAAACCTGAATCTGTTGACTGGCAGCAGTTTGAAATTAGCAGAAAACTGCACCTTCACACCAAGAGATGCAATCTGCTGACTTGGAAGCAGTGTTTTGCAAATTAGACTGAGCCAAGAGGTAAACTACAAAACGTTCTGGATGTGATTTATGGATGTCTCTACATCTAGGCTAAAGTTCAAAAGTTCAGGATTCAATTTAAAGTAGGAGCTGACGTGTTATAAAATTGATGCTAAATACGTCTTTGAGATTCTTGGCTTTGGAGCTGAAAAAGTCTGCCAGTATAAGGTCTGGAATACCTGCTAGATTCAAGGGCAAGAACAGTCTAAGAATACGAAAACTGTCTGTAAATATTCTCTGAAGGACGTCTGGTTGCTAGCAGTGTCATTTTATTTTTATTATTGCCATGAACTCAAATAGACTGAAGGTGGTTCTGCCTTGTGTGAACCTCTGCGAGGCCAGGTTAAAACTGAACCCTGTGCAGAGTTTGATACCATATCTTTTTTTATCGTAGTGTATGAACAACAATGAAAATAATGTCCTGTAAACTGAATATCATTCTTGTCCAGGAAGCAACTCTTTTCAAATGATGAGTGTCTAAAAGATGCACACTGTACATTTTTATGCAACCAGTTTATTTCCTTTTGGTAAACAGTACAGTAGCTTTTTATAACACACTGAATGAGCAATCAGAATATCAAGAAAAACACACCAATGAAAATATCAAGAAAGGCACATCGATTACAAATATATGGCCACAGAAATGAAACATTCTTCAGCACCAATCAACCTATAGACAAGCTTAAATTTATTACCATGTTATGATTTAAAAGAACACTAAACAATATGACACAAAATTGTAGATCCTGAATGTTTCAGCGAGCTGCTACTAATAAAATATATTAACTCTCATCAAGTTATTTGATTTGTACTAACTGATAGCACCAACAAGCATTGCTTAGTAGCAACTGAGTGGTTTGTCTGTCCAAAAGGCATGGCAGCTTGATGCTTGCTTATGGTTGCCACTGGCGGAAACTGGCATGTCACTGGGTCAAGCTACGTCACCAGAAAAACTTCTGACCAGTGGAACAGATTGAGTAAACTTTCAAGCACCACTAGTTTTACTCAGACATCAGAAATGCTTAAAAGAATTAAATTTCACGTAAAGATAAACTCATACAAAAACTTTCATTTATTCAAATAAAAACTAAACCTGCTTAAATGTAGTTTCAAAGGAACTGTGGGTAAAGGTCATAACAAAAAGGCAAAAAAGGGTCAATTTCACAAGAAATACACTGGAACAACAAGATGTCTAGTTTAACTTGATGTCAAGGTCAAAGGTTTGGGTCAGTCAATGTCAGAGGACTGGATCCGTCTAAGTCAAAGTACTGGGTCATGGTCAAAAAATAAGAAAAGTTGAAAACAACTGTAAGATAACTTAGGTCTAAGTCACAAGTGAAACGTAAAACAAACTAACAACAAAGAACTTTGGTGAAGTTGCAAGCACCATTGGCAAAAATACCAGTTTGGCCATGGAAAGCCTGTCATTTACACCAAACCGTTCCTATAATGTCCATCACACGAGAAACCAAATTTAATTCCGATTTAGAGTGCAACCTCGTTATCATGTTACTTGATGACTGCATCACAAGGAGGTTCCAGAATAGTAATAAAACATAATCATGATAAGCCAAAGATTTATGTACAATAAAACAATCTTATAAAGAGGGATTTGCTCTGCATTAAGTGTCAGATACATTCAAAACAGTCATACAAAATAGTAAACCATAAAAATGTCAAGTTATAATTCACACGAGTTTTCATGAGGGGATCAAAGGTGGCATTGTTTACCTACCGTTTGCTAAATTTAAAATTAGTGGAGCTATATAAATATCTAGATCTCAGAATATCTGCTGAAATGTAGATTAAAAAATAGTTGCAAGCAAATGAATTAGTTTATGACATTATGCCACAGCGGTGCAGCCATAAGCGGGCCATTGGCACCCAATTTTGTTGGGCACAACCCACAGAATTGGTGCAGAATCAGTGAGACATTATTTAGATATACTAGGCTTGGTAAATATTTGGGGTGATTTTCTGTCTTCTACCTAAATGACTAAAATCAAAATACTCATGGTTAGCAATCATGATGCAAGACAATAAATTCCTAAAACAGAACTCTTGTCTACAGGGTATTAATTAACAGCTATCAATTGCATAATTAATAAAGCATGAATACTTACATTCAGATTAGGTAACTGCTGCAACAACTCATATAATATAAAATTCAACTAACAAGACACTTTGCAAGGTTTAACAAACATCAAAAAATGCTTTCAAAGTGAAAAGCTATTGTACTTTTAGTGCAGTTAATGAAGTCAAAAAATAAATTATGCAAAATGTAAATATATGTCATTTTGTACAATGATGCATTTAATAACTTTTATGGTAAGTACATGTAATTACTGTTAATAATATTGCAAAGACGGGTTACTGTTCAGAATTAAAACTAAGAAGGGGACTGCAGCAAACGATTTGACACAGCGGGGAAGTTGGAAACCATCTGGAGAAATGCTTAGGTTTGGGGAAAAACTGTCTCTAATATCCAAACCTCTGTAGCGTCGCTAAATAAGGCACAGAACATTGGTCGATAGCACACTAAATAATGGTATCTTTATTAAAGCACAATTCAAAGACAGGCTTGGGTTTCGAGCAGAGCTGCAGCTGCTTGGTTTTGATTTGGATGTAAGGCCAAGAAGGGGAACATATCACTGACAAACATAGAAAAGCAAATTTCATGGTGGAGTTTAGATCATGGGAAAGATCGTGACCCTTGGCCAAAATCAGAGCAAAGATTTGGATTTAAAAAGATTAGGATGCAAGGGATTCAAAAGGATTAGGATTGTTTTCAAAGCAAAAAATAACATTCAAAGGGAAGAATAGGATTCAAAGAGAACAACAGGATTCAGAGGGCATTAGGATTAGCAGAGATAGACATTCACGGAAAATAAGGGATGTTCATGTTAACCAGTAGTCAATAAGAACCTTAACAGAGGCTTGAATTGTACCATAATGGCATCCAGGGCATGCCGAATACAATCAGAGAAAATGTCACAATGACTAGTTTCAGCTAGTAGAACCAAAAAATTACCACTAACTGCCACTCAAGACTTATATAACAAACAGAATATACAGTTTAAAACACAAGCAAATCTTAAAACAAGTTAGCTATGACTCCAGTGCTACATTAACACCTCAGACTCAAACTGAGAGTTAAAGTTCTAACTCCAGTGTCACCCTAATACTTCAGTCTCTAAGACAGAGAGACATACATCGTGAAACTCACGGCAGTTTCATAATTCTCAGATTGAATCTTATCAAGTTAAAGTCTTATTTTCTACAAACCACAGCACCTGTCTGGGTACTGACAACATTATTCACAGCGATAATCAATTGATCTATCGATTAAATTCATCATTGGTAAAATAAACTTACGATCATGAGCAAAACTGTGTAAAGACGTGCAACAACTTACAAAAATAATACTCATTACTATGCAATATTTATTAAATTTCAGTAACAGAAACTTAATTAACCCGCACAGCAGCTCGTACATGAAATTTTGGGAGGACAGACTCTTCTTAACTCCTTCAAGCTTTGAACTAACAGACGTCTGTGTTACTGACAACTCATATTTACACATCACTCACACTGCTAATTCATAGGCATCTCAGAACTCTTTGGCTAAACGTGCTTAGTTTCTTTGAAGCCTGTTTCAAGCTAAGCTGATATCATACAATGCAGGAATCAAACAGACTCATAGGTTCCAGAAGGAGCCTGTTCATAAAGCAGTTACATCATTTGAACTGTACACCACCAAACATCCATGGGAGTGAGAAGAAGGCAGTTCAAAGGTCTTTTAAAGCAGAGGGATCGGCTCGGAAGCGTTTCAGGACAAACCACATTCAGTGCAGTAGAGATTCCTAGCAACCAAATACTTGGCTTGCTCTCAGCTGACCTTCTATGTGTGTCAAAGTCTTTGTCATATTCTGCCTCAGCAGTGACTGAATGGCAACATCAAGTCTAAGTGTGGTGTCAAGCCAGGTGGTTTGCTGCACACTGTCACTGCAAAGCCCTGGGTAGTCATCAATACATGTCATGTAATAATTGCACTCAGCAGTTCAACAGGAAAGTTATCTCACTGGTGGTTTGAACTTTGACAGAAAGCCAAACATCTTGGAACAGTACCTTTATTTGCTGACTTTCTGAATAAAGAACATGCACCACAACAAATTCATCACAGCCTTACAGTGTGGAAATTGTTGTGGAGTATAAATGTTGTTTTGCACAGCATTCATGGCTAAAAAAATTGTATGGTTACAGGGACATGATTGAAGTCTCGTAGCTCACATGCTTGCTATACCCCGGTGTCATGTTCTATTGTGGCTTTCGTAATCATCGGCTGACTCTGCCTTATATAGTCGGATTTGAACGTAACTCGTTTTGTCTTTCGTTGACCACTGCTAGAGTCCGATGAAGTTGATGCAACAGAGTCTTCAGTCGTTGAAACTGGATTTCCATGCTCTGTAAAGACTAGACTTTCGGCCTCAGGTCTCGGATCGTTTGCTCTCAAGACTTTCTCACGCATCAAGACGTGCTTGTGTCGGATGATGTATGCGTCCCGCTTTTCTGGCAGGAATAAAACGTCCGGGTTGTCGAAGTTGACCGCACATGGGGTCTTAATAGCTTCAACGATCGGATTACGACCCATCTTCTGAAGGAGGAGTAGCATTATGATGAGGGGTATGAACAGAATATTCTTGAGCATCCACAGGTAGAAAACACCCGATAGGAAACGGTAAGGTCCTTTGGAGCTGGCAGCCAGTATTTGGCACCGGGCCACAAGTTGTGGAATTTCAATGAAGATGATGCCTGTACATCCCATCATGGTCTTGTACAGAAAATCAAATCGCTTGTTTGTTGCTCGCTCGTCGGTACAACCCATCGGACTGATATAGCTGCAAAGAGTGACGATCGCATAGCTATTGGCAATGATCATGACAACCGAGACGACTGTCTCTGTTGTGTAAACAAAGTGAACGTAGCGATCACCCAGCAACGCAGTTTCGATCATGCTTCCTGCCTCGATCCCGGTTATGAACCAATAGCAGAAAATGAGGACGGATGTTGAGAGGTTCATTTTGCGAGTTCGTCGGCCCATGGACAAAGCCAACATAGCAGGAACAACGAGACATACTTGAATCACAAGCAGTGAAATTCTCTAAAATATATATATACATATACCAAGTCATATTTCAATCACAAGCAGTGAAATTCTCTAGAGTAAATAAATACTGGCAGTTCTCTGTGATGCCATTTGACTTATTCAATGAAATTTTATGTTTGTTTACTGGCATATTTAAAATACACTGTTCTTAAGGAAAATCTTGGCATGAAAATTCGATTTAATTCAATGTGGATTGCAAAAATTATTCTAGAATTTTAGATTTTCCAGGTGTTACATCTTGAATGTGCCTTTCAAATGATGCCTGTTCTTAACTGTAACGTAACTGTAAACACAACCCACCCTAACAGCTCCTCTCCCCTTCTCTCTCTGGTCTTAAGGCATCTTTGCACAACCCCAATGACTTGATGCAGTCCTTGTGAATAAGCCAGTGCCCTGCGCTTAGCTATTAAGTAGTGCTTTAGAAATTTTGAGTTTATGATTACGATTACTGCATATGTTAAAAGCATTTATGAAATTCTGAAATAATAGCTAGCTAAAATAAGCAAATTAACAATTAATTAACTAGCTTACTTTGCTTTTGGCTGGAAAGGTTACAACTGACTTAAACTTTGACATTTAAGGATGTAGAGTGGAAGCAAATGTCCTGTGTCACATGGTGGAACTTAAAGGATGTGCTCATTTCCTTTTCTAAGCCCCTTAAACCAGCAAAGGATGAATACCAAGGTTCTAGACACAGGGCCAGTGCATTGCAGGACCTGCTGTTTGCTGCCCAGCTCGTGCCTGTACCAACTTTTGCCGCTGATGACATGGGTAAATATGCACAGCAGCTTCCGCAGAGTTGTTATTTGGAAGCAAACATCGAGTATAATTATTCCACACTTTAAAAGAATTTTATTAAAACCAAAACGAGTCGCAGAATACTGAAGACAAGAGAAAATCTGCCATATTTCAAGCCACAGAACTGAGCGCCTTCCTTGACAAGTTTCATGATTATAACTACAGCTACAAGTACAACAGAGAAAAAAGTTGCTATAGCCATAATTAGTTTTCTCACCTTCTCGTAGAACAGTGCTGCCCTCTGTTCATTCCATAACCCCATAACACCGAGCTGAAAACTAAGCGCTACTGTCATATTCTGCAAACAGGTGATTGTGTCATTCTGGAAAAGTGAAGACGAAGCGACACAGACGAGGTCATCTATGACGCCAGGAAGACGATTAAGAAGCAAAAGAGGAACAATTGTTATGCATGCCAGCACCGGATCACAAAACACGTAACCAACCCTGCAAGCAATTATTATAAATGTATATAGAAATAAAAGTCTGTATCCATGGTCCACTTAGTACAGTCAGACAATCGTTAGTTCAGTTAGCTGGACGGTCATCCCTCAGTGAATCCATTCAGTGCTGGAGAAGGTGTTGGACAGACACAAGAGAAGAGGCAAAGGTGCAAAGTTAGAGAAATGTATCCAAACTTAGTTTGCCTCACAATGTGACCTTGTTATGACCCCTGCCTCATTATAATACAGTAACTGACATGGCTCAAAGGGATTGCATTACACGTACATATGTACATGCATACACACACACGTACATACATATATACATACACACAGGTGCACACATACATACATACAAACATATGGTTATTGTGGTTTTGTGTTGTTAGGCTCTAAGGAGCTTCTCTTAAAGAGGTGCTATAAAAATTTGATTACAATTGCAAAACACACATAAAAACCAAGGACTCACCTGAGCAATCCAGCACCATGGCGACCACCTGTCGTGCTGTAGATGGACGTAACGATCGGAAGCATCAAGTTGCAGAGGCAGGCAAAGATGTAGAAGACAACATGATCGGTCAAGGCAAAGAACTGAGACACAAGCGTCATCAGAACTGACCAAATCAGCATGTGCCAGAGGCAGCGAAATTTGGCATCGGAGCTTGTCAACATGTTTCACCAATGCAGAGCGACAAATGCATTGAGCACGACAGAACGGCCAATACACAGCAAACTGTGAATGTACGCGGTTCAGTTCTGCAGCTTTGATGAATTCTGAAAACTAAGCACGTATTACCCAGAGTAAAGCAATGTCATTGGCAGACAGAACATTCCATCATTTTCTTCTCTTGGAACTACAAAAACAAAAAAAAACACATCTGAAGAAATTTGGAAAAATCAAACTGGCTGACAGTGAAAGAATCCATTCAGGATATTCGGCAATAACAGGCAGCAGTATTTTCTCATACCCAGAGGGTTATACAATCATAAGCTGTTCAAGCTGCTCTGTTTTAAAAGAAACTATCCTCAAAAATAAATTAAACAAGTCTTTGGCTACTGCATTACATTTTCACATATTTGTGGATGTATCAGTGTAAACGGCAGCAGCAAAATCTGGTGCCAGCTTAAGTTTGCAATGCAATACACTGCTCAAGTTGTGCAGTGTAAAAGCCTCTACATCAAGGAATTTTAGGATCTGTTGCTTGATGACTCACAGCCTATAGAAAGGAATAGTTTTAACAATTCGTTTTTCAGTTTTGTTCTAACCTTACAACTTCAATATCACCTATTTGTAATAATAATAATACTTGTAAATTGATGTGTGATTAGCTATTGGTTAATAAAGAATATACTTACTTACTTAATTATTTGATAATACGAATAGTAGCATTCAACGAGTTCATCCAGCAAAGGATCAATCAACATGCTATCAATCAACATGTTGTTCAAAGCAGCAAAGTATTAATCAGTTAGCAATCCAGCAAAGAGGATCAATCAACATGCAATTCAGCACTGCCTTGCTCAACGGGTAATCCAGCAAAGTATCAGTCATGGGCAATCCAAGAAAGTATCAGTGGCAAACCAGCTAAGCATCAATGGCAACCCACCAAAATATTGATTATGGGCAATTCAATATTCTACTGATCCACAGATAATCTATTACAGAGTCTAATACAATCCAAAAACATGAGGTTCAAAATCAGTCCACTTCATGCCTGCTTTATATCACTCTACCCTTGAGTATGTCCAGCTGATAGGTACATTTGTATCCATGGCTCACCCAAGATCAATGCAGGGAAGGGTTTTATCAGCAGAAATCCAACTCAAAAGTCAATACTTTCCCACTACATCCTATTCTCTAATACTTGTCTTGCCATTGCAAAGCTTCACATCATGCAACAAATTGTTTTTCAATGCTCATAGCAACATGAAAGTCTGTAATCTTACCCAAGGCTGCACACTCAAGTTGACCCAACAGATCACTTACGACTATACACATGCTACACTAGGCAATGAGCGTGACAAAGTCCTGGAGATCAGCTGTACACTCATGCTTATTAAACAAAGATGGCTTCGCTTATAAATTGCTTACACACTGAACCAGTACGCTGATAATTTATTGGCCTTGGAGAAGCAAATTTTAGTCAAACATCGTTAATTTATAAATGATAAGACAGGAATTCTCAGTAAGATTCTAAGCAACAGTCCCGAGTGTTCTTCCATGCATTGTGCAACAGATATATTATCAGCATAAATTATTAATTTACAGTTACAGCCAAGTAAGTACATGGCAGACTACTGGTTTGAGTGCTCACTTTGTAATGCAGTGTGTGGGTTTGAGCCTCTGCTCAGATGGTTATTGTGCAGGGACCTTAAGCAAGTCCTTCGTGTACAGCTGTTCAACACCATCAAATGATGCTAGGCCACTAGATCGTGGAACTTCATAAATACAGAAATAATAATAATAATAATAATAATTAGTAACCATCTGCCGTTAACTGATTGTAGACTCACAAGATGATCGAATTACCATACACTGCATACAAACGAGAGCCTTTGTTTTGTTATAGTAAATCTGATCTGTTTTAAAAAGATGTCTAAAATTATCTACTTTGAAGTATGGGAAAACACGCCCGCTAGTTACACTAGTGTCTGCTGTTTTCACTCATTACTTCTGAGTTATGCTGGTAATTACTTTTAAGATTCATGTACATAAAATATTAGGAAAAAGGCAGGAATAAAAAAGATCTTGTACTCAGGATGATGGACAATTGCAAATAAATTGGCATTGTTGTTCTCATTTTAGTTAAGAAGCAGATTATTCAGTATTTTAGTGTTTCTTGTGACTGAACATTGTATAATTTTCTGAATTTTAGTTTTGCCTAAGTAGTAGGCTATTTTTTTCTTTGTGGACAGATGTTGTTCTCATTTTAGTTAAGAATTGATTAGCTACTCGTTTATAAGTCATTAGCCATCGATATATTATTGTGTTATAGGCTGCCCTAAATCAGCAGGACCTTGGCCCCTTTTGGGCAGACCTTTGCATCCAGATAAGTGTTTGTTTTATTTACCATTTGCAATGTTTTATTCTGTTTTTGGAGCAATAAACAAACAATACACCATAAATCCATAAATTGTTAGTTTATCCACTGTAGCCTGCGTTTTGGTCTTTGAAAGAATAAAGGTGATATATTAGCATCCCAATGCATATAAATGTACACATATTCATATATAGATACACACATACAACTGACATGTCTTGTGACTTTACTTGAGAATGGAAACACAGGGTTCAAAATCAATCCACTTTAGCCTGCTTTATATCACTCTACCCCTGCGTAAGTCCAGCTGATAGGCACATTTGCATCTATGGCTTGCCCAAGGTCAATGCAGGGATCCAACTCAAAAGTCAATACTTTCCCTACACGCTATTCACAACTCTAATACCTGACTTGCCACTGCATTGCAATTGTGTCCAAAACTCAGATTAACATCAGGCAGCTCAGCTGTAGGATTCACAACACAATCGTAATCCCGAGATTTCTACAGGGCCCAACAAAAGCCACGTAACAAGGACCAGCTTATTCAAAGGCACTCAGTCAAAACAAAACTGACAGGCAAAATGGTTCAAGGTCAATATCCAAAAGTCAGGCAGAGAGACAGTGTGGCTGCTACTTGGGCGATGTTTGGGATTGGAGCGGAAAGACAGAAAAGAGGAAGAAGAGGAGAATGAAACGTGTCAGTCCAAGACAGCGTAACTGCATCATAGCATTCGATTAAAAGTTGGTGAAACATCTGAAAATCACATACAACTGATATTTCTTGTGCCGTGGCATGCGCCCTATACACACCTACAATCATAGAACGCTTCTCGTGATTAGTCACTTCACTGACCATTAGAAACCTAACCAATCGTAATCGTAATCCCGAGATTTCTACAGCGCCCAACGAAAGCCATTTCACGGGAACCAGCTTATTTACAAAATCGATAGGCAAATGTGCGGTTCCAGGTCAAGACCCAAAAGTCAGGCGGCGAGACCAAATGAGATTACTGACAGTTGTAAAATAATCCTTAACTAATTGCTAAACTGGACTAATAAGTCCGAAACACTGTTTCTAAAACAGGAGGCGGTGAAAGAACCCTACCTAATTGCATACTGCGCTGCCCTGGCCTAAGCCCCAGAAGTCCCTGGAGGGGTACACGGCGCAGTTGGAAGTTCTGCCTCTTGTTAAACTTTAATAACATCAAATGTCACGCAAAACAATACCTTGGGAAAGTTCATTATAAACATCAGAATGCTTATTATACGATCCGTAGGCAATCATAATAAAATCTAGCAGCAATAAACAAAATTAACAGCCTATTATCCTTACCCAACGAACTACACCATAAATTTTTGTGGCCGCTGTGGCCTATTTACAAACTAAAAACAGCTTACTTGGTAAGTAAGATATCTTACTGCATACTTATGAAAATAATGTAATTTCTCAGCGTCTTGGCTACAGAAATTGACGTATCCGCTGGCGCTAATTCAGTTCGGCGCAGCGGCAGTAAAGCTGAATTTGATCTGGTTTTGGATAAAAGCCCTGAAAGTCAGGCCATAAAACCGTAGATTTGTTCAGCTCTATTCTAACAAAACTGTCAGGTTTAGCACATAAGAAAACTAGTTTTTTGACACAGTGTTTGCATGCAGACAAGAATTTGCTATATTTTGCATTATAATTTTTACATTATAATATTTTACATTAGAAACTTCGATTTTTACAATAATATTACACGTTGGCCTATTTTTAAACAGTGACGATCTGATATTGAAGTGTAGGACAGAAAGAATTGTGGTGGTTTAGCTGTACCTTCTGGTCATATATCGTGATCTTGTGACTGTATATATTTTGATTTTGTATTTTCCTTGTCAGCAACAACGTAGGTCTGAAATAAAAATAGAGCAATTATTATATTTCCAGGGTATGTCACGAGGGTTGCAGAAAATGATGACGTGTACAGTTCTGAGGTTGTAATATGTGATGTGGTGCCGCTGAAGTTGCAAGAAATTTATGAAAAATCATGTAATTAATTTATGTACTATGCTACACTTGTAGTCCAATTCGTTCGCCTGTGACCAACGATCATGATTCCAGTTTATTTCCAGTTCTTATCGCAGATACTGTCTGAATAGCCACAGTTTATGCACACCTCGTAACCTAAAGCTCATCAGAATTGAGTGAGAGTAGTAAGTGTGCGATTACCTTCCCATAACATACTTGATATTTTTATACGTATTCCACTGATATTACAATTTTAGAACCATTGCCTTGCTTGTGTTTGCAGCATTCAAGCCATTGCTTGGCTTGTGTTTGTTGTATTAGCATCTAGAATATAAATATTAGAATACTGACGCTTGTTCAACCTTTAGAGAGAATCTGGTTGCCGTACTCCACTTCACAAGCCGGTTACAATTTGGGTCCAATATATTACAGATGTCATATGATGTATTGAAGCATAAAAAAGATTCACCTTAGAAAGACCAGTAACCATGAAATTGTTTTCAGCTTTTAATGGATTTTCTTTGCAAGGTAAACATCTGACCTTGACATCCCCTTAAACAGTATGCAGAGGCATATCCAGTATTTGAAAATGGAGTGGGGAGAAGTAATTGTGGGGCATGGAGTGTAATGGAAAAACAGGGAAATCATCAGCCTACCAAGTTTAGGGCAAGAATATATGTCCATTATGCCCCACCCTGAATCTGTCACTGCCATGATTTTGCATTTGGTTTTATTTTGAGGTTGTGTAAGTACTAGTTTGATTGTCATGTTAATTATGTGCGTGCTTGTGTATTTGTGTGAGTGTAGTTTTGACGGCACATGATGGACAGTAGTCGACCAGTCTACCTGCAAGGTCGAGGTCGAGGTGGACAGCCTGGAAACAAGGAAGCACCTGAAGGAAATGCGAACAGAAAACTTGAAGGAGGCAGTTGGGGTCCTTCCAAAGCAGCCCCAGTTCGTCCAAACACCTCAGCCAGTTTGGGTGATAGCAGTCTGGTCAGCTGCCCAGTCAGTGATCGCCTGGTTGCAGGCACCAGGGCCAGAAGTGGTGAAGCTCCATTGCATCTGGGACAGACGGAAAAACAGAAGTCACGGAATTACAGCTCTGGTTTGTTTAAGAAACAAGACTATAGCTTGTAATGGGCCTGTAACTCTCTACATTAATAAACCACTACATCAGTTTGAACAAAAACTTGCTTTGATTTCCTTCACCTTTTTGGAACTTGGCCTCACTATCGTGCAACCTTACCATCACATGGCACCTGCTTTTCTTTCGTATGACCTGTGAAGGGTTCTAATTGATTAGTAAAGCAAATGTGGTTATTTCAGTAACAGCATTAGTAGCCGTTCTGTATTTCTTCATTATTATCATTGTGCATTGTTAGATGACAGGCAAAAATTTGCCTCTGAACCAGATAATTTGCTGGCAGTTTTTGTAAATAGATATATATGTATATATATGTATATATATATAACACTGAGTTCTCATGGCTTTTTCTGTACTGTTTTCTGTGATATTTCACATATATGCTGGAAGTTCCTTATATTGCTACAGCTGGGAATCATATCAAGTACAATGTGATGATAAGGTTGCATGATAGTGAGGCCAAGTTCCAAAGCTGAATTAAATTTAGGATCAAACTTCCAAAGCCAGTTAAATTTGGCTTCCAAATTCCAAAGGTGAATTAAGTTTAGGATCATACTTCCGAAGCCAGTTAAATTTGGGTTAGAAGTTCCAAAGGTGAATTAAATTTGGAATCAAACTTCCAGAGCCATTTAAATTTGGGTTCCAAGTTCCAAAGGTGAATTAAGTTCGTGATTCGTGTCCATGTTACATCGGAATTCCCATTATTATGAAGTGTTTTATGAAGCTGCGTATCACAGCCATATCTGTTGCATTTCTAGCTTTGCTGAATAATGGTCAACAGCCACAAGCATCTGTAGGGTCATCGGATAAGTTTCAGAATGCTGCTGCTGTGCACAAGGAGTCTGTGCTTCGTCACCTGGCTTCGATGCCATCTGAAGAATATTCCGCTTCGTCTTCAGAAGATGAGTTAGAAGATTCCACCAGCAACAGCGTTCTTGATAAGCTGAAGTCTTCATTTGGATCCGCCTCTGGTATATATATATACATGTATATACTGTAGCTTTAATCTCGTCTTTCATCTTTGCCTTTTGCTTTTACCTACTTTTGCCTGACCTATTTATCTTTGGCTGTGTCTGTACGTATTCGACTGTACCTAATTATTTTCATCTGTACTTGGTTACCTTCATCTGTGCTTATATCATCTATATCTTCAACTGTACCTAGTTATCTTCACCTGTATCTGGTTACCTTCACCTATGCCTATATCTTCACAATTTTCAACTTTATCTATTTGTCTTCACCTTTACATACTTTTCTCTGCTTGCACATACTTCCCTTATCTAGAACTGTATTTCTGAGGTACTAGAGTTTTATTATTGTTAGAAGTTCTGAAAGGAGCCAGATGGAGGCATGGGATGAATGCTTTAGTAACACAAAGGATTATGTTTTGTAATGCGATTTGGTGCTTCTTCATTGACGGCTGGCTTGAAATGCTTTTTCCCAGGTTATGACCTTGGACGTACCGAAGAATACATATCGAACACGTTGAAGAATAAAGCCAACATTTGTCTCATCTGCATTGAAACTATCAAGAGAGTTGATGCAGTCAGTTATTAGATTT
Organism: Norana najaformis; assembly: GCA_964023275.1. Taxonomy (NCBI): domain Eukaryota; kingdom Metazoa; phylum Annelida; class Clitellata; order Crassiclitellata; family Hormogastridae; genus Norana; species Norana najaformis. Next base: position 18,040,715 of record OZ029925.1, read on the forward strand.
TGTCTCAGTCAAATAAGTGATAGTTGTCTGGTTGTTTCAGTTGTCAAATCTGCACTTAAATCTGATGATCCTGTTAGAACTGTTGTCTATGATAAAGCTATATGAAAAATGAAGAATTACTTTAGATTTACCTTAGATTTAGATTACTTTAAATTTGCCCTGTCTTACCCTGATCCATAAAGACACTCATAGGTACAGACATATGTACATATATACTATGCAAATGCCACACTTCTGCACACCAGGTCGAACCCATCGTGCCTTCTATGTTGTATTTTCATCTTGAAACAGTCTTCCATTGTTTGGATGTAGGTTTACTGTTGCATTTCATTCTGTTTAACATACATTTTGACATACACCATTTTTAACAAACTTCGTGTTGAGGAGGTGGTGGCTGAAGAGCAGGCGGGATTCAGGGTTGGAAGAGAACAGACCAACTGTTTGTTATTTGGCAGTTGGCAGAGAAGTACCCTGAAAGAAATTGAATCTTGTATAACAGCTTCATAGTGTTTAGGCAGGTATTCGATAGCTTGTGGCAAAAGGGCCTGTGGCAGGACTAAGGAACTATGTAACATACATTTTCAGTCTACCGTAATACAACATGGCACCACCAGCACTTAGGGATACCTAATAGGTGCTACAGTGAGTGTCTCGATACATAGATGTAGTTATGTAGCCTTGTGTGCAGCACTTTTGAGAGGTACTGTACTATAAAGGCTTTGTATTAAGTATTTTGATGCATACATACAGTTTATCAGTTTTTCTGATGCTGTTCTTCTGTTGTTTAGGTTTGGTGTTGTTTTGGATGTTATACAATGTTCCACATTCCTTGCATTCAAAAGTGGGTCAAAGACGGAGTCTATCAACAAACCAGTCTGTCGGATGAGCACTTTCCTAAGCGAGAGCTGCCATGGTTTTGGTATGAAAAGGATCTTATTGAGATAATGTATCTGTCCATTTATGGCACTCCTTAGCTGTTGGTTATTATCGTATGTGTAATTATTATTTTTTAATAACCCAAGGTAGAAAAGATACCTCATGATTTGGATAAAGGTTGTTCTGGAATGGCCTTTTATTATTGTTGTTGTTGTTGCTGCTGCTGCTGCTGCTGCTGCTATCCATTTGGTCCCCTAATTGAAGCTGAAGTGCATCAGTTATTATGCAAATGACCAGGTGATATAATGTTCATCTTAGCCAGTTGTTATGGAGTTTTCATTAATGGCAGCTTCATGTGTATGACTACAGTCCAGTTTGCTATACTCATAAACATTCCCAACCCTTAGGCACAGCAACTTAGGTCGAGTTATAGTTATGGTAAATTTCAAATCACAATTTCTCAAAAGTAGCCACAAAGAAACCTAAACCTTTAAAAATTGTAACTTTTTTACTATTTATGATAGACACATGCAGTTTTTACCTAATTATTTGGCAATTCTAGCCCAATCCAGTGATGTATCAAACCAAGTTGTGATTTTTTATGAATTTATGAGGGTTTTCACAGGCACGGTCACATATATGTGTGAATTTATCTGAATATTTAAACAGCACCTTTTATTATTATTAATTAGGCAGTTTTAAGAAAGTTCATTAACGAATTCACCTCAAAAGCAGGGTTACCTGGAAAAAGAGGAGTCTTGGCTTTGTCTGTGAAATGAGATAAGAGAAAGAGAAGGGGTCTGAAGACATTAGATGATTTTTCTTTTAACGTTCGCATGCTTGTGTGTTTCAGTCCAAAGTGTCGCCACGAGTACCGCCAGTTAGAGTGTCCCAAACGATATCTGTGCTTCTGTGGTAAGGAGGAGGATCCGGCTCCTGACCCATGGCTAGTTCCTCACTCGTGTGGACAGGTCTGCAAGAGGAGGCTGAAACCAGACTGTGGCCACTCCTGCCTTTTGCTGTGCCATCCAGGTTAGATGATGTTAACTAACCGTTCAGTTAAAAAATTACCGCTGACTTAACTACCGTTCGGGAAAGGCAGTTGCAGTGCATGTGCAACGAAATTTAGCAGTCAGTTGACCTAGTATTTATTTATATATGTATTTATTTGTGTGTGTATATATGTATGTATGATCTTTCATGGTAATTTACCTCTAATTACAAGCACTGGTAGTAAAGTTCATTAAGAACAACAAGTTCATCTGTAAGCAAGCAATGTTTAGACAACTGAAAAGTTGCTGAAAGGCTCTCGCATGCACGTAGATCCCAAGCAAAGGAGCCCCAGCCACATCTGACAGTTGACAACGTGTTCTGGGTTCCTTCTTGACAGTGGAAGGGGCAGCATTGAGCTGTGACTTTAAAAGTGTCAAATGGTGATGAGTTCTTGTCATCTTCGGGAAGACTGTTCCATGCTGTTTGGCAAGTGTTTCATAGTAATAAAAATGTGGTATCTGGTGTAGCCATCACCATTAACCATAAACCTCAGCCATGTATAACCATTCTGGGATTACGGTATCTTTTGAGAGACTGTTGGAATAATGAATGGATTGAGACAAGAAGAATGGAAGCTGGTTTTGCAATTGACTTTCTCAGCTTTCCATCTTTTTTGGTTGGTAAATGAGTACCAACGCAAGTTGGGAGGTTAGAAGAGATTCCTGTCATTCCATTGCTGTGGTCTTGTTTGTGCCTCAGCTGCGTAATCCTTTGACCTCAGGACCATGCTGTTGAGAAGTTTCTGAAGAGGTTTTTAAACAGGTGTGTTACTTTTATCTTTATACTTCTGAGAAGTTGCTTTAGAGGCATGTAAGCAAGTGTGTTACCTTGTTACTCCAAGTTTGTTCTTGCTGTTTAAGAAACTCAGACTGCAGTTTGAGTGCATTTGAAGTTTCTTTTGAAGTGGCACAAGATAATTTTGTGATTATAATTACAATTACAACTACAAATGTGTGACTAGGTCCGTGTCCCTCGTGCCCGCAGACAGTCCGGGTTTCCTGCCACTGTCGCAAGCAGCCCCCTCAGACACGGCGATGTGGAGCATCAGAATGGTCATGTCATCAGCCTTGCCTCAAGCCTCTTGCCTGTGGCCAGCACACTTGCCAACTGCCCTGTCATGCAGGTTTGGCAATTTTCTGAACATATCTAAACATTGACTACCTTAAAAAACTCGTAAACATTTACAATGACATTATTGGCCTGTTGTTTTCTGCTGAAGTTCAAGAACTAATGCTTTTTGAGCTTCATTCATTCATCCATCCTTTCATTCATTCATTGATTTGCTTAATTAAATGAATTTATACAACAACTTTTTTAGTGCCACAAAGCGTCACCCAATGGCACTTCAAAACCAAGCTATAGAACCAGAAAGTTAGTGCACTAAGACAGAGAGGTAGCCTCTGGTGGATAAGCCACCTATCTACTCGGAGGCGCTTCTTACCCAACCTTGGCAAAAGAGAACCATTCTGATAAAAAAAGTGCATGAAGAAACTTCGTTCTTGCAATGAGGAGTTTTATTTTGTTGACCATAATTGTTGATTTCATGGTCAGTGTAACACCTTGCCTTAATGTCAGCAATTTACACTGTGGCAATGTAACACTGCCTGATGTAAATAGCTTAAAGTGAAATATTAATAGGTCTGTATTTGTATTGTCGCTGTAAGACTATGTAATTATTTGTGGAGTGACATTACTGGCTGTTGAGGGGTAAGTGTGTGACTTATTGTTTGTGGGGTGTACTTAGGTCAGTGTCCTGTATGTCCAGAGACATGTAAGCAGTCATGTCGCTGTGGACGTCAAGTGGCGAACCGACCCTGTGCCACCCCGCAGTGGCAGTGTGAAGAGGTGAGACTCTTTCCAGAGATGATTTTGTTATGGTTTTCTTGCTTTGCTGAATGTGGATTAACATATAACATAATGCAGCTTTCTTCTCTGGTCATTTGATGGGGACAGAGGAGGAAAGCTGCATTAAAAGAATTATGACAGCAGTCGGGGACAACAAAAGAAGAGATGGGAAGACGTCATTCCATGAGACCAAAAGCTCCTCAAACTGAAGAATGAAGCTATTGGAGATAGAAAAAAAAGGAAAAGAAGGATTCATGTAGCTGACCCCTGCCCGGCAGAGGAAGGGAGGGAGGAAAGTGTGACATAGCATAACTTGGGTTTTAAGTGGTTCAGAAGACATTTCATCTGTGTTAGAACCACTGCAACTGACAGGGAATTTCAAGTTAAGAGTTTAAGAGCAAGTTTCTTGACATCACCTTTCACGTATTTTTCTATCGAAAAAATTTTCAAAATTTTAATAAGAAGAGGAATTATTGTAATAATTGTTATAATTAATTATACTATAATTACATTATGGTAACATCAGAGGTAGCTTAAAACTAGATTATTCTTATAATATTGAATGGATCTCGACTGTTTCTGTCCAAAGAATTGTAATTTGGAATGTGGTTTTGCTTAGATATATTATGATAATAGCACTGTAAAAGTCTTTGGATTAGATATTTGCCTGTTTACCTTCATAGGTTTGTGGTAAAGAGTTGAACTGTGGGCATCATCAGTGTGTGAAGGTGTGTCACGAGGGAGAATGTGGAGATTGTCCTAGATTTGGAAGTCAGAGCTGCCCATGTGGCAAGACAAGTAGGATGATCATCTTCACTTTCTGTTGCTTTAGCTACAAGCTTTAACTAGCTGAGTAATTTGTCTGTCATGTTTTATAGAAAGATGCTGGATAAATTCCAGAAACATAATTGTTTTGACGAGCCCAGCTTTATACTTACTCTGTTTTCAACTCTGTTATTGAGCTTATCTTTCACTACTAGCTGAAAACTTCTCTTCCAGATTGTTTACGGTTCACAATGTTTTTTCTGTTGCTTCACAGTGAACTGTATTAAGGGACATTATCAAATTTCAGTTGTGTTGCTTTGCATTTGGAAATGGTGATCATACTAAGAAGATGTATTTTCTGCTTAGAGTTTGATTTACCGTGCATGGAGGATGTGCCAACATGTTTGGAGACCTGTGGCAAGCCGCTTGAGTGCGGCGCTCATATTTGCAAACAGAGATGCCACCCAGGACCCTGCGGAACAGTAAGGGAATTTGTCCTTAAATCACAGTCTCTTTAGACTCAGAATAAGAATAAGGCCATCTTCTTCTGTAGCTTTGATATCTACTTTTTATTAGCAAAGAAGGCTGTGTCAGATTTTCTTAGTATTTCTCATTTGTATAGCACTACTAATATGGTAACAGCTGCTGTAGATGAGAAACTGTTGGTTGGGCTCTACAGTTGACATGTATGCAGAAACCAACCATTGGTGACTTTTTTAATTGTCTGAGCAATGTTTAATTACAGATGAATTTTTTGTTCTTAATAAAGTTTATATCTACTAACAAGAATCAGTGAGGGGCTCAGGGGAGACTTGAACCTATGCAGTGTGTATTAAAAGGCAAATTATTGAACCATTCAATTGCCATATTGCAAGATTTCAAACATAATGGTCATAGTGATCCTCTCCTGACACAAAAGGTTAGAGGGCAAAAATGGGTGTTTCCTAACATAAGACAAACTGTGATCCTAAAACTGTGGTCTCTGAACTGCAATGCACTGTAGGAACTAGGAAATAAAAACAATCATTCTGGTTTTGCCTAAATGATGAACTAGTCATTTTATGCTATATGTTTCTATTTGCATTTTTCTGTAGTGTCGAGAGATGGTTCGTAAGAAGTGTAGGTGCGGCAGGAAAGACAAAGAGGTTCAGTGCTTTAAGGAATTCCTGTGCGAAACCAAGTGTGGCAATATGAAGGACTGTGGAAATCATCCCTGCAAGAGAAAGGTAGCAATGTGATGGCCACATTTTATTTTTGCACGCATGGAGTTGCTTATGTGCATGCGTGGAAATGTAAAAAGATAAAGATAATGAACATGGTCTTAGGGTTGAAAGATATTTTGGCTGAGGTACAAATATGACCATGGCAATTCAACTAAATGGGACCTTCTGCTATCTGAATGTGCACACATTTGTGTACTTTAATTGTGTGTTTTATATCCCAGTTGCTTTTACAAAGGTTTGCTGAAATTCCTGTTAACGTTTATTTGGTGTTATTTGTATATCATTTGTGTACCACTTTCAGCAGTTTTTTGTGGATCTTCTTGTGTCTTGTAGTGCTGTGATGGTACTTGCCCACCATGTACTGCAAACTGTGGAAAGACTTTAGGATGTCATCAGCATAAATGTCAGAGCACTTGCCATCGAGGTTTGTAGCAGCATCAACTTTCCTTTGCATATTCATTATACGTTTTTTGGTTAATTAATTACTAAACAAAACATTAAGCAGAAATTACAGTACTGTATCTGCATAGTAGACGACAAACCTTGCAGCAGTAAGGGCATAAACTTTTTGGCATTTTCATACAAATCTTCAAGTTAATAAATTGCAGAAGCAGGGATTAACTGCAGGTAATTATGTGCAGCATCTGTTTCAGCAGAAGATGACCATTGAAGTACAAAGAACAAGAACCATGATGTGTTTGAAACTCTATGATGCGAATTTACTAAATATACGTGCTTTCCACTGAAGTGGTGCTATATAAATGTGCTGTTACAATTACACATGCCTGGGATTTGTAGTATTCATTCTTTTCTGATTGGAACCTGTGAAATTTTAATGAAATGGAAATTAACTTCGTCCAGATGTCTTGGTATAGACTTGGGAAAACCCGTTTATGATCCTTGGTGATCTGATTGGCGGTGTACTGAATCCATAATCCAATGATTGCTGGTTTGTACCTGCTGAGCAGACTCTGTGTAATGACCCTGGGCAAGCTGTTCGTTACACGGTTGACTTGTGCCTCAAGTTTACATTTACTGACCTTGTGCGCATAATAAATGCAATAAATAAAGTATTGAAATAATAAATAAATAATTATTTGACAGTAGCCTAACTTGATGTATTGCATATGCAGATTGAGATACTGTAAGAACACTGAATGAAATTTGAAAATTGTTATAATTGTATCATCGTCATCGTATTTTTGCCAAGCACTTGCCTTAATTGCAACTGCATGTCTTTTGTATGTCTAGGGCCGTGCTATCCTTGTCCTCTGACTGTTACTATCACTTGTAATTGTGGAAAAACAAAGCTGTCTGTGCCTTGCGGTGCAGAAAAATTTTCACGACCCCCAAGGTGCAGCCTCTTGTGCAAGTAAGTGAGAGGGTTTTGGTTTTTGAATTCTATATAAGCCTATGCTGTGCTATGTAACAGAGTCTGGAACCATTGAATTTCGACTGGGCTTCTCTAGTGGATTACAGTTTTGGCTACAGTTTTACTTGAAGCAACCATCGATGTTTTGTGCATTTTGATAACAGTGCTATAGACTAGATTAGATTAGATATACATGTAGTGTGGTTGAGAATATGGATCTCAAATTTAAATTACAATTGGAACTTGAAGCAGCCATTGATGCGTTGTGGATTATGATTATGGCGCTACTTTGATTGTTTTATTTATATTGAATAGGTATCTGTTATTCACAGAGTTATGAAAAAGCTGCCAAGAAGCATGCACCCTTTCTATGATGTTTGCATGTCTACATCCATATAATTAGTAATATGATAAATAATTTATGTAGAGTTGCATTGAGCTATTTGCTTAAAAGCACTGGCATCCCAGAACAGAACAATCATAAATTTAAGGACGAAAGTTCCAGTAGCTCCTCGTCAGTGAAAAAGTAGACGTCAAGAGGTAAGCCACCATGTTGTATGACAACGTTACAAGCAAATGGAATGAGCAGTTCACAGTGGTCATGGAACACATGCGTCTTTGGCTGACCTTGCCAGAGCCTGGGCAAAACAATTCCTTTAAGTTGCCAGTGCTAGGCTTATTTACAGCTACTTAAAGAGGTCCTTGAAATGTGCTGTACAAATGTTAATATAATGTGTGCATATGTGCACACATACATAAATACATACCAGAAACGCTATTAAAATCATGCATTACATTAAAAGTACTTATGGCATGTTTCTATAGGAAGCCACCAGATTGCCACCATCAGGAGCGTGACTCGCATCATTGTCACTTTGGGTCGTGTCCCCCGTGCAAGCAGATATGTGGTAAGCAGCTGGTGGGCTGCACCCATGTCTGCCCCACACGATGCCACGAAGCCATGTTGACCAAGGTCAAAGATACGCAGCCCCGTGCGGGGCCTTGGGAAGGCAAGCCAGCCACTCGAGTCGAAGTGGTGACAATGCCTTGCCCTCCATGTGCTGTGCTCGTTCCAGTCACTTGCTTGGGCCAGCATGAGGTAATTCATTTTCATGAAGATCTGATCAATGGCAGCCCGAGAGGCACATGAATATGCTCCAAATTACTATCCTCCAAACATTCTTGACCCCTTGTCACAACAATCAGATCATAGTTTTGGTAAACTTTAACTTGCGTTTTCTCAGAAGTAGCCACAAAGATACTTACATCTTTAATCAGTTTTAACTTTTTGATAAAAATATGTGATTATCACCTGATTATTCAACAGTTCCAATGCAATCCAGTGCAGTGTCAAACCCAGTTTGAGTTTTCTGACTGAGGGTTTTATCAGGCACATTAAAAATTGAACTCAAGATGTAGTACACTGCTGGTTATTGAGCAAACATTCAACAGGACTTGAAAGGCAAGGACTGAGAGGAGAGTACAATAATGTCATTTGCATGTAAGATCCAAGCAGTGCTGCATGCGCACAGCTACCTCTGATGTTGGAAAAATTAATACCATGGCATAAATGCCAGAATATAAGCAGAATATGAACTACCACAGTATGATCTGCATGATTCCAACTGTCTCTTTCTACGGTGGCAAACTAGGCTGCTCTGTTCTGGTCCTTCTTCCATGCTGTATGAAAGCTGTTGTTCAAGGCTGTCGGATCCGTTTCGATAACTCTAGTCGATGTGGTTCTAGGTCGAACACCTGGTCTTCTCCAATCCCACTGTTGAAATAGGCTGACGTTTAGCTGTTTTTATCTGCTGTGCAGATTAATACTGACAATACTCTGGCATTTTTCAGACGATCTCAGTGAAGTGTTGCGATGCAGTTGTCAGTTCCTGTCAACGCCAATGTGGCCGCCTCCTTGCATGTGGAAATCACAGGTGTCATCTTGTATGTCACACCGTTGAAGGTGCCAAAGATGCTCACACGGTGCGTTGCTGGTCTAGTCACAGTTTGTAATATTTAGCAAATGTAGCATTTGTTCATAAGTACTTATCTATCTATATTTTCCAGTTCATGTTTTCTCGAAGCAGATCCTTTCAGTATAGCTGATGAAAGTGGGGACAAAAATTGGTCATTACAGATACCACACCTTACCTTAGCTTATTTTATCTTTCCTTACCTTGCTGCAGACTCAATAAAAACTTGTTTACCTACAAATGAATGCTGTTCTACAAGTACTTGGCGAAACATATACATGCAATATCATATTCAATTAAGCAATATCTGTACTTACAGGCATTTTCTGGAAAGAATCTGTGGTCTTTGAAATTACTAACTTTCTTTTGAAGTGTATGATATCTAAATACCTTCCACTTGGTATTGCTGTCAGAATTATGTCTTTAATCTAATTAAGCAACTTCTTTCATTATGAGCTCATCTTTTGAAAGCACCTTAAGCTATTCAGTTTTTGGTATTTGCTCCGCTTTCCCATTTCCAGGCTGGTGAGAACTGTGAGAAATGTGAGGAGCCGTGTTCCCGACCTCGCCCTGATGGATGTAGCCACCCTTGCCTGTTGCCATGCCATCCAGGCGACTGCAGTCCGTGTGTCCAGCTGGTACGGATGCGCTGTCACTGTCAGCTGGTCGTCCTGTACGTCGAGTGTGATCGCTGGACACATGCTGATGACCGAGAGAGAGAACGACTCCAGTCCTGTCAGAGCAAATGCCCAAAGCTGGTGAGTAGTACTGTTATCATCACTTCCAGCTGATCCTTTATCATGACATCGGGCTCCATTATCATAACATCCAGCTCCTTCATTATTGTAACATCCAGCTCCTGCGTTATCATGACATCCAGCTGCTCCGTTATATAGTCCAGCTACTCCATTATCATAACTTGCAGCTCCTTTCTAAGCCGTATCTGATGTATGTAAATTTCAGGTGTGTGCGTTGATTGATGCGTGTGTTTTCTTTGAATAATTCAGCTGCCCTGTGGGCACCAGTGCAAAGCCACCTGCCATCCTGGTTCCTGTCCAAACCCCAAGAGATGTGTGGAGAAGGTGAAGGTACGGTGCCAATGTCGTCGGCGTAAGGGCGACTTTCTTTGCAATGAGCTCCAGTCTGGATTAGCGAAACTGGAGTGCGACGAGGCATGTCTTGCTGCCAAAGAGAAACAAGATAAGGTCAGTCAGTGTCAAGAGGAATTATTTCGCTTGTTGAAATAATAGTTGCACCCAGTTTATACTCTTCTTTCTTAAGGTAGTGTGTAAGAAGACACTTTATATAGCACCTTTAAGTACCTTACAGAAGCGCAACACACGTGGCTGTCTAAGTGATCTAAACAAATGCAATGCATTTTAAGTCAGTTTAAAAAAAGTATGATGCTCAGAGTCAACTGCAACAGTACATGTGTGCAGGAGAATACTGTTCCAGAGAGAGGTCGAGGACAGGAGAAGACACAATGGAATAATGTTCTAAGAGGGAGGTCCAATATGTAAGATGGCATGATGTGCATATTGTGTCACTGGGTTGATACTGAAAAAATCCTTTGGCAATGTGCTTTACATTTTATCTTATGGGTGTTTGGGTTTGTAATATTATAAATGAGAGAAAACTGGATTCACTTGGTAACAGGAAGATGTTTTTAGATAAGTATATTTTATATATATATATATATATATATTGTTTGATGTGTTCAGGAAAAAGCAGAAATGGAGAAATCTCGCTTGGAAGAGGCGGCACGGCGCCAGCAAGAGGAACTGGAAGACTTTGAGCGGAAAATGAAGGGAATACGCAAGAGAAAGCCGCGACGACAACGTACTGAAGAGGACTCACCAACTTTTTTTCAGAAATACAGAACGCTTGTTGTTGTGCCCATGTTTGTGGCGCTTATAGCGGGATTCGTGTTTTGGCTGATCAGTAAGTAAGGTGTCACCAGAACCCGCTGTATGCTGTTGAAAGTAATGTCCACTAATTGCGATGACTAATGTGACCAGAACACTCATTATTAAAGTGTCTGGTGGCATCAAAGCATATTCACTGTAGCCTGCTGCAAGAGAGCTTTGTCTGATTACTACAAAAGACTGCATTAGTGATGAGCTACAGGTCATAGTAAATATGCTTTTTTATTATCAGAACAGTGGGTGCATTTTGGCACATTAGTGTTTGTTGTTTTCAGACATTATTTTTGAGAGAGTACCAGTGGTTGATGTCCCAGTAAACCCACTGAATGAAATATTGTGTTCTTGTTGTTTGACTGAATGTCAGAGAAGTTGTTGCTGTGAGTAACTTGGTGTTATTTGTTCAAGCGACCAGTTGAATTCTGACATTTTAAGGCTGTTGTACAAGATTTGGAAAATGAAACGTTTTACGTCATTTGACTCTTGTTGTTATGAAAAACTATTCTCTGACCTCTTAGATTTACCTGGCTCTTGAGATTTTTGCACTAGTTACTTTTTTGGATATCTAATGTATTTTAAACGGAATTTATTCATTGCACTCTCAAGTGCACCTTTCCTCAGAACGGTTTGGAAGGTTTCAGCATGTATTACTTGAGCGCTGAAGCTTGAAGCTTTGGGGGCCATCATTGTAAAATCACAAGCCCTTCTTTTTTGTTCTTCTGGGCATCGGGAGTAAGGGTTGCTATGGGTAGCTTACCAAACCAGGTATTTGACCCAGGTTAAACTAGCATGCTAATACGAAATGCATTTATTTTGTTTACCGTTTTTGTTGTGGAAATAAATTTAAGTGAAATGAAAAATTACTATTTCCATGCAGTTGTCTTATTTTCTTATTTTGTCAGAAAATAGGATTTTGTTGTCGTGAGGCCATTGTACCAAGATTTATGAGGAGAAATTTGAGTTCTAGGCTTGGATCCACCGAGTTCTAACTCACAGAGAATTAAATTTAAATTAATTTAAAAATTAGTGTAAATGCCTACAAAACATTGCAATCAGATAAACTGCAGTACCATCAAAATATGCTTATCCCTCAAACTTATAAATCAAGCTAATAAGCCTATTATTACTCCACAAAGTTCTGTCTTTCTGTTGCCATGCTTCAAGTGCATGTTGCTCGTGCCAGCAAAGCTTTTCCTGTTTCTCATCCAAGGCTCTGGAATGCACTTCAACATCTGTTTGCAGCTTTCTGTGTGTTTTCGATGAGGTTTTTCTTTCAGCATGCTTATCTCCAGAGTGCCTTTCTACCTCATCTGACTGACCTTTGGAATGGATTGTGTGATTTGGAATGGAATGGATTGTGATTCTATCTGGGATTGCCACCGATTGATGCCTAGTGCATTATCACTGATGCTATAGAAGTTCTAAGATTAGATTCTGGATAGTTTTGTTGTTGCAACATCTTGGCATTCATCCACACTGTTTATATTCGTGGCCTTAAAGTCAAGAGAACAAGCTTATAACCCGAGAAATGCTGTTAAAGACTCAACAGATGATCAGAGTTTAGATGGTTCATTTTCTAGGAGAAGGTTGGGTCTCTTGTGCTTATTCTCTGAAAGTCACGTTCAATGGACCCACCTTGGATGAACAGCTAGCCTCGAGCTGCCACCAGCGGCACGATGCAGGTCCGCTTCGGGCCCAATGAATGCTCTGGTTCCCTACAGAGCGAACAGCGATGGCCTTGTGCTCCTCCAGCTTTGATATAACCCTGAAACAAAATTTAACGACTGTTTACTGACAGGTAAACTGGCAGCCAATATATCGTGACAGGGAATGGTATTTGTTGTTATCTTACACTTGTAAGAGCGTAAAAAGTACTTAAGTGACTGTTCAGATGACACAATTAATACTTATCACTCGGGCTAGCAAGGTCCATGTACAGGGACCTTAAATGGCGTGGCAGCGGTGGTGAAGAATCTCACCCCATTAATTCACTGAAACATGAGCAGGGTCAATCAAACGTGCTTTTAAGGTACAGTATTGAGTGTTTCATTATTATCATAATCTACTCGCGCAGGTTTTTTTAATCACGCGCAGGCTTTTAAATCTGATCTTAATTACGTCATCAATCAGTGTTTCGGCTATGTTTAATAGTTAGTCGGTGCTTGATTGGTTTCTTGATGGTCACGATCTATGGCCGTCGTTGGTTGGATCATTAGACAAGTCGGAGGACAAAACTTGCTACTTAAAAGGTCGGTTTCGACCTTAATTTGCTTCCACGCGAACTTTTCCACTTTTTAAACGTGGCGTGTCCTAGAACTGTGCGTTGGCGCTTATTATAGGCGGCCTGGAGAATATCGTACTGGGCAGGGGTCCGTGTTGCATCAGTAGGGTCTATGCAAGGATCCGGGTGGTCTGCAAGGTTACGGTGTTTTTGCAGTGGTCGTTTTATTTCTGCGTTATGGTAGAGAGTAAGTTTTGCATATATGTTTCCGTGTTCTTTTGCTACAATGAGTTGCAACTATTCGTGACGTAGATGTAAATGTAAATCTGTGAAATTGCTCAGCGCCATACAAAGCAGCGACAGGGAGACCAGCGTACCTTCGGCTCTATATCAAATTAGATCCTCAAGAGCGGGGTTGTTTGGTCAGTTTCGGTGCCAGGCCATAATCAGAGGGGTCTGGGATAGGCTTGACTCGGCTAATCGTGCGTTGCTTGGAATTCCACTTAATGATGAAGTTGACATTCTTTAAATGTCTTAACCTAGCCCTACTTTCACATCCTTGCTAATGCCAAACCAAACACTGCTTACCGTAGCCATCCAACTTTATCTTGGCCTGACACAAAACCAGACAATTGAGCAGAGTAGTATTTGTGTATATGCCCTGGCAGGGAGGAAATACTTGTACATCAAGACAAGAAATAGCAAGCATAAAATGAAGCATTCAACTGCTTGGTCTTTCGCATGTTAGTTGGCCAACTTGAATTAAATCCTGATTAAATAAGGATTTCTGTTCAAGTTGAATTCTAAGGTAGTGACATTTTAGTAACTTAGTAGGTTTGCTCGTTCATTTGTGTAATGGCTAAGCATTTGTGTAACCACTGTATGTATGTAAGTATGCATGCATGCATATATATGTCTAAACATTTATGTAGCACCAGTCAAAGCACCTCTTGCTACAGTTAGGTGACATTTCATTAGGTAGCTGGTTGGTGATGAAAGTTCTCTTTATGTTTTGTTTAAATTATGTTTGGTTAGAGCTAATTTTGTTTTATTTGCATAGGAGCAAGCTAAAGTTTGTTTATTTCTTTCTTCCTTTTTCTCTATGTCTCTGCCTCTCTTGTCTCTGTCTCTCTTCCCAGATCTTCTGGATCTCTAGTGCTCTGTTTACCAGATTTCCTATTTTTTGCACTAGACTGTTATTATCTTTAAATTATGAATTTTATTCATTTTACCACAACATACCAGGATTATTGCTGTTACTAATTGCTTTTTGAGAATTTGCCAAGTTTTGGGAATTTGTCAATGTTTGCTCAAGAAGCTGGTTGGCAAATCTGCCCATACAATGAAATGACTAAGCTTAACACAATTTTGAATTGTTTAATCATAAAGAAGTCTCAGTATAAGATAAATTTGAAACTTAAGGTAATTTTCTGATTTAAAATCCGGACATTGTGCATATGTATTTTTCTTGGGTTTTGTATGGTGCCTTTTAAAAGAATGTCTCAGAATCACCTAGACAGGTGTACCTTGACAAAATAAGAGAATGTCACTTGAGCTGAGTTAGAAGGCATAGCACATATGATAGTTAGAAGGAACAGTAGTACATTATTAGATCTGGAGTTCTGTGACACAGGTAGGGAAATTGGACTGATATTTAGTATGCAGGTTTGCTTTGAAATAAAGGTTTGATCAGATAACATAAATTTAGTTAATCTGGATAACAGGTTTTGGGTTTATACATTTCTAAAGGAACTGTTCGGTAACGCAAAGCACATATGATAGTTAGAAGGAACAGTAGTACATTATCAGATCTGGAGTTCTGTGACACAGGTAGGGAAATTGGACTGATTTTTAGTATGCAGGTTTGCTTTGAAATAAAGGTTTGATCAGATAACATAAATTTAGTTAATCTGGATAACAGGTTTTGGGTTTATACATTTCTAAAGGAACTGTTCGGTAACCGCAATCATTACTATATTCTGATTGCTGTTACATGTTAACTGTGACCTATAGGCAGACGACCAGAGTTGGTTGTAGGCCTTATGGTGTCTGTTACATGACCTATTTACTGTATTTATTTATTTTTAAATCAAGGTAGGAATGATCCATCAAGAATGAAAAATTAGGCTAAGAGTACGTGGGAAGCCTATCTATTAGGCTAAGAGTATGTGGGAAGCCTATCTCTGGAAAATTTGGCCTCGTCCCAATTTTTGGGGCTATCTGGAAAGGTGCCTCTAAATGCAATGGCATTGTGGTGCTGGACACAGATGGAGGAGTGTCAAAAAAACGTTTAGTTATTATTTTTGTACAAAAGGGTAAGCCAACTCAACCCAGATTGTTCAGTTGCATGTACCTAATCAGAAGAGAAGATTGTTATTTACATATGAATATCAATTTTAACAAGTACAGTTTATGTTTTCTTTTTTATTGTGGAGATAAATAAGTGGAATGTAACAGCACTGCGTGATTGTGATGACCATTTGCTATTGTTTGTTTTTGTGACCACGTGAGTATGATGACTTGATGCTGTTTGTTTTTGTGCTTATGGGCTGCTATTGTTATTTTTGAGATATCTGTTTGTATTTCAGGTATTTTGATTCTTAGCTGAATCTGTAGCGATGACCTTACAGGTTGTATGTGTCATCTCCCTCACCCCCAGCAAGACACGCGAGGACAAAGGAGCCTCGGATGGGGGTCTTGACGCCCGTAAAGCAGCCTACTTAGATGTGGAGAAGGCATGCAACAGGTAATGCTGACTCTGCTAGGAATTTCCTTCTATTCTGTGTACACTGGAGCCTCCTTATTACACGGTTCATTATAACACGAATTCTGATACAGTGCAGCTGGGATAAGGATACCGAATATAGTTGCGCTTTAGAAAATGACCTCATTACGGCACCTGCACTTCATAAGGTGGTTCGTGATTAGTGTGCTGGACTGTGAACCTAGAGGCGGGGAGTTCAAATCCCTGCCAGGGGATTTTTTTCCTTAATATCTGTTTCACTATTCCCCTCAAGCAAGCTCCAATATAAAATGAATACTTTCACTATACATTTGATGATTAGACTGTGAGGGAGAGGACTGGCCACCCAGCTTCATAGGCCAAGGCTAAGAAAAATGAAGTCACCAACACTATTTTTATGTGGCTCAAAGAGTCTATGTTGTGAAAGGTTTCTGAAATGTTTTTTTTGTATGGTTAAACTTACATGTACAAGAGGTGTGTGGTCAGTGAGCATTTGCTATTCAGTCTGCCTCTTCTGTGCTGACTTCTTGGAATGTGATGGGCTCTATTTGTTATAAAGGCAGTTGATTTGACCTGACTTGACCTGAGTTAGTTTGGCCCTTCAGAGCAGCCAATGTCTGATGACTGGCATGTTATGATGATGGTACTATAGACGTCTCTAGATTAGATTAAAATGCAGTGGGTATGAAATTTTTTAAGGTGTTTGTAGCTTTGCTTGATATTCCTCTTTGACAGTTCTATTTTTCGTGTTCTTCAGCGTCAAGGTGGACTTTTGTCAGATGAACTTTGAGAAGCTGGACTTTGGCGAGACTGAGTACCTCGATCGTTTCTACAATGCAGATGTGGCGGTAGTTGACATGTCAATCCAGCTACAGCAGGCTTCACTGTTCTACCACATTGGTGTTCGAGAGAGCATGGGAATGCCAGAGACAGTGATTCTGCTCAACGACATCGACCCAGAGTTCACGCTTTCAGTGAAGGTAAAGAGGATTCAGTTGATCTGTTCTTGCTGATAGAATTTCTTTATTTCTTATAAATTTATTTTATTTATGTAAAGTACATAACGTGCACATTGTCAGTACACCTGAATCTGAGGCATGGAGGTATGTACTTATGTGGAATTATGCAAAAGCCAGGGTGAAGTAGTGAGTCTTAACAAGTGATTTAAAAAATGATAGAGAATATGCAAATGCCTCTGCCCCAAGACAATATGGTAAAGTACTTCAGTTAGAAATAATGATCTAATGAATTTTGTTGTGCAGGTGAATAAGGTGACCTGGCTTCTCCAGTGGATTATGTTTTTAATTACGATTTCAGCTGAAGCGACCATCAATTGGTGCCTTGGGCATTATGGTAACTGCACCAGAGAAGTCAGTAGATTAGATTAGATTAGATTAGATGAACATGAAGGTGATTTAGATCTGGGAAGTGTGTTATAGGGAAGGCGACAGTGGGTGTGTATTTCTGTGTGTTTCTGTGTGTATTTCTGCATGTTTTTTTGACAGAGACAGAGAGACAACACATGAAGCAAGACAAACAAATAGCCATACAAAAGAAAGATACAGAATAAACTGATATTGACAGAGATGCTGAGAAAGAAGACAAGTAGAATTGGCTTTTATTACACTGTTATCATGGTGCACAAGGCATCTATTGGCGGTCGCTTCAGCATCTCAGAAAATAAGTTGTTGTATGAGTGTCCATGTAAGTGTAACTATTATGCATTGTTATTATTAGGCGTTGTTATTATTATGCATTGTTTTTGCTTTGACTTGTGTTGCAGCTGTCCTGTGGCCAGACTGACTTTCTGCCGTACATTGTGGATGCGGATGGTAAATGCATGGTGATGGATAACCCGTGTTCCCTGGGAGAAAGCATGGGGCTGAAGTCAGGTGATAAGCCACACTCCCTGTTGGTGCGCTTGAAGAAGATCCTCAAACAGGTGGAAACAACCTGTAGGTGAGTTCTAAGGGAAGGGATTTCTGTTGACTTCGAAGCCTGAAGCAAGTGTACTGTTTAATGTCGGCTCTGTCAACACTTTCATACCTCAGTTTGAACTTACCACTCTTTCAAAAGTACCTCAGTTTGAACTTACCACTCTTTCAAAAGCACACAGTTGTTCACTGCTCCAATTTCAATTGTTAGCTGGTATACATTGCTTTGTGTTTAAAATTTCTTTTTTTTCACTATATTATTGTACAAAAATGTTTGTTGCCTGAATTTCTTACTTGACCAAATGTGCACGAGACGTCAATCTCCAACAGAAGTTAGATAAAATTTGTTCCATGCCAATTATAGGTATTGTTTACCTAGATATATTTTAATCGGTTGTTATGAATGGTATCTAACCATTGCTGTGGTTTTGGTAATGCTAGTTCTGAGTACCTTTGAGGTTCTTAAAAGATGCTATATAAATGTCCAAGTACATACATATATATTATGCAAGCTTCAATTAATACTGGCAAGTATACTCATCTGTTTCAATTTGCTTACCCGCTGAAGTCTAACTTCTGGTGTATCTGACCTATAGGAAATTGACCCGACTTCTCCAATTGATTATGATTTTGATAACGAGTTCACTTGAAGTGACCATCGATTGATGCCTTGGGCATTATGATTACAGCACTGTTGAAGGCATTAGATTAGATTAGATTGGAATATTGGCGGGCTATGGACACAAGTAGGACTATATAGCAGAGTTTTGATGTTGTGAATTGAAATTTCTGTAGGACTCATGTCAAGGAGAAGTTTTTGGCAGACCTTAGGAAGGCAAGGGAAACCTACAAAGGGGAAGAACTTGCCAGAGTAAGTTGGGACTAACTTCAAGAACTTGATATCAATAATACAAATTAAACAGTTTGTAATTATAATTTTAACAGACAATTTATAAGGCAAGACATTTCTAGAGTGGCTTTCGTAGTCAGTAGAGGGCTGGATTTTGTTTGTGATGCAAAAACATGAATAGACCTTTGAAGATTGCTGCCATTGTCAATGAAGTTCATTGACTACAGTATACCAGACAGCGAGATGAACAGTTTTGTAGGTTGGTAATAATATAAAGTTGTTGATTCATTAAAGCATTAATGATGTTTTGTGATGAGTCTACCTGTTGGAACAGTCTTCCAATGTATATACATACTGTTGCATTTGATACTATTCAGCAAACGTTTTCAAATTACCTTAAATTAATTATATTAATTATCTTCATACGTAGATTCTTACATACCGTTTTGAATGTTGGCTTGATTTTGATAATCTCTTGCTTTTGTCTATTGGCCTTAGGTTCTGACCTTGATGAGGAATCGTATGGATGACCCCGAACTATTGTCCTCGGACATTGTCCTCAATCTCCTGATTTCCTACCGAGACATACAGGTTTCACAGCTGTTCTTCTTTGTGACATAGTGTAATGGAAGACTTTATAGCAGCTCTCCTAAGATTCTGGTCAGAGAATTCTGAGTTCAGGTTTAATGCTTCTGAATTTGTTTAATTTCAGTCTTGTGTAACAAGGTTGTGTTAATCCAAGGTGAAATTTGGGATCCACAGAAGAGGTCCTGTCCTGGGATTGCACATGGTGCAGATGATCCTTTCACGTCAGGACCATGCTTTTGGACAGTTTCTGTAAGGTGTGGAAAGAAGTCTATTACCTTTACCTTTTACCTTTACTGCATTATGTCAGAATGAGCATTTTAATGGGTCTGGAATAGCATCCCTTTTCTGTCTGCCTGTCCTTCTGGCCGGGGCGCTGCATGTACCTTTCATCAGCTACTGAAAATTGTTCTCGTATGCCAAGGATGGGCTGTGAGTGCATCTGAATTAGCATCATAAAGTGGTGCTATATAAATGCTGCGAGAATTTGCTCAATGGGCTGCTCTTCTTTTCAGTTTGACCGAATTAAAGTTTTTCTGTGAAATGTTGTGGTCTGTTGATTTATGTAGGATTACGATGCGATGGTGTCACTAGTGGAGGCAATTGATGCCGTACCGAATAGCAAGGTCACGAACACTTTACCCATTCAACATCTGTATGCTTTTGCTCTGAACAGGTAAGATGACACGCTTGATATCTTTCTGCCTGAGGTGGTCTGTCGGTAACGTGTTTGGTCAATGATCATGCGGTCGCGGGTTCGACTCCGTGTAACGACCCTGGGCAAGTTGTTTGCGCACACCGTGTATCTGTCACCAAGGAGTATAATTTGGTACCGGCATAAGCTGGGAAATAAATGGCAAGTCCTGCGATGCACTGGCCTCGTGTCCAGGAACTTAGCTTTCGTCCATTGCCAGCTCAAGGGCCTAAAGAAAAGGAGATGAGTGCCTCCCATATGTCTCTCTTGTGGGATATGGGATACTTTAATTTTTCTGGGGTGTGCAGTAGTCTGTTCGTTAGCATGCTGGGTTATCAACGCAGAGGTCATGGGTTCAAATACCCACCAAGGTAGCGAAAAAGATATTTAAAAATTTCTGCTCTGTTTGCATTCCCTATTGATCTCAGCTGCAAAATGTGTACATTGACCACAATTGTCTGTGGGAAGGTCAGGTGATGACTTATCACTTTTCCTCATCGGCTGAGAGTAAGAAAAGTGAAGCCTTTCTGCTTTACTTCCACAGTGATAAAGTTCACTTCCAGTGACACATATCTGTATAGCTGGACATGTACATGTTGCTCTTTGTCCTGCTTCTGCCTGTACTCGTTTGAACTTACTAGTGTAGTATGTGGCTGTACACTGTATTCATGAATATTTAGTGTTACATATGCATTACTTTCATGTATATTCATCGTTGGGGTGTCAGTACTTCAGTAAAATGCTGCCTGGGGGTATTTGATGCAATTTTAAACAGGTATCATTCATCCATTAGTCAATACATACAGAAATGTTCAAACAAAATTGTTACTTACAATAGTACAGTTCTGTACGAAGAACTGAACTGAAGGCTAGTTCCCTTACCAGCTAGGAGGAAAGAGTACATGGAACTGGACCCAAGCCTTGTTCCCTTCTGCCCGGAACAGTTCCCGATCCTAGTTCCCTAACCAGCTGCACTATGCAAGAAACTAGATTCAAGCCTCATTCCTTTATTATTATTATTATTATTATTATTATTATTGATTATTACACTTGGTAACAAGTGAAACATGAAGAGTGGTGACTGTTTTAGACGTAACACTCCAGCCGACAGGGACAAGGCTTTGACAGTCATACTGAAGGTTGGTCTGACATTCCAAGTATACATTCTCCATCCAAATAAGTGTCTCCTCTAATATAGCAGCTGTACTGTAATATTTTGTAATGTATTTTATTGATTAATTGTTTAATGTGTTTATTGTACAGCATTATGAATTTTATTATGCTGCATTGTATTTTACTGTATTCTTCTGGTGTAATGTAGTGTGTTGTATTGTAATGTTTTGTACCATGCTGTATTGTTATGTGTTTTGTTGTATTGCATCTTACTGATTGAGGTATTGTAATCGATCACTAATTAGAGCAATTTTTAAGCTTTTAATTAGCAAATAATACATGCAACTGGAATTCCCCTGACTACAGCTTAGCTTTTGTGCATTGCCAGCTGTTTGTGCAATACGGACGTATTAATGTATTTATATGCATGCATTTATTTGTGTATCTATAAATTTATGTACATCAGAAATTCATTATGATGCCATCTTTGAGAGAATTATTACAAGAACCACTTTATGATGAGGTTGTGTCATAATGATTTTCTACAGCTGAACCAATTTTTGGATCCATGTCCCAGACCATGAAATATGAGATTCATATTATATCGCAACACGCTTTACTGAGTTTCCAGTGTAGTATCTTTAAACACGCTACAAACATAAGAGGGTTTCTAAAAGGTGCTTTATAAATCAAATCCATTCATATATACATAACATGGTGATATTATGAAGGTGAATTAGATTCATAGATACCTTATATGAGAATTCTTATTATAATAAAGTGTGTTATAGGGAGGCTGCGGTGTATGTGTATTTCAGTGTGTTTGTATGTGTATCTCTGTGTGTGTGTATGTGCATTTCTATGTGTGTATCTGTATGTATTTCTGCATGTTTCTAGGTGTATTTCTGTGTATTTGTGTTGGTAGGCAATTGAGATGTCAGAAACTCCTGTTCCAGATATGATTTGTCTTTGTGGTCGAATTTACAAGGACAAATTTGTTCAGTCTGAATACCAGGACAAGGACGCACTGCAGCATGCCATTGAATGGTAAGCTGCCAAGCGATTGCATTGTACTGTTTGTAATGTATTGTATTCTATTGTATTGTAAAATGGTAAAGGTATTCTCTACAGGTACTCCTCAGTACTGTATTATATTTAGTCATGAAGGCAATTGATAGAGCTTTTATTTTGAATAGAAAATGGGCTATATAAATTACTAAGCTAGATTGGGTTAATCGGCTGTGCATGTCATGTTCAAAACTGCAGGTATCTGAACGGTTTAGCTCTTATTTTTTATAAAAATGGGATAAACAAATTGAGTTAACATCCTATTCATGTTGTTTCAAACTTCAGGTACCAGAAAGGATTTGATGTACAGCCAAATGAGTATGCTGGCATTAATCTGGCGACTCTGTTGGTGATCTCTGGAAAGCGGTTCTCAACGTCGGCCACTCTGCAGCGTATTGGTAATCTTATTGCTCCACTGGTAGAAGTAGTTCTAAGATTACAGCAGTTCAGAGATGGGCTGCTTGATTAGGAATTACATCTAACTTATAATGCTACATTTTGGAGTCTTATCCTTATTAAGTAGGATGCTACATGCACCTTCATCTACACTTGAAAGCTGTTCTGGTAGCACCTCTGAGTAGATATCTTGAAAGGGCGCTGTATAAATGCTCTGAACGAATGAATGAATCGACTAATGCGTTATAATGACACCTCCCCCTACATTCCACTGTGAATTATTATGTAATGTATGGCAAAGAAGACAATTAAATTAATCCAGTGCAGTTCAGTAGCCAAGCAGTTTCAAGGAGAGACTACTTTTGTAATGTTTGATGACAAATATTGAGATTTTTGTGTGAACTGTCTAATTGTCAGGCTTAACTTTGAACAATTTGATTGGTCGCAAGGGAAGTCTGTCGTCACTCAGTGAATACTGGGATGTGGCAACATTTTTTGAAGTCAGCGTGCTGGCAGAGGACTATGGAAAAGCTGTACAGGCTGCAGACTGTATGGCCAGGCTGGAGCCTCCGATATGGTAAGTTGCAGAGTAGGTCATAGTTTAATAGTTGCTGTCCATTTTAACGAAGTCCACTTTTCATTCCTTTGTTCACTTTGTTTATTGTGCCAAAGAAAACCTTCGTAAAATACAATATACAAGAGTGCCTGTGATATGCAAAGGGCAGACAGAAAAGAGACCAAGGTCATGTTTAGCAGGTGTTGCTTATGTTACATAAAATCAGTTTAACAAGCAACAGAACATAATTCATTGAAAAATGATCAGGGTCGAGGCCATACAGTCGCTATAGAAAATCATGTACATGTACATTTTACATTTAGTCCAAATGGACTTTAACACTAAAAGAACTGAAATTTGATGTACAGCCAAAAATGTTGACTAAAGTGTATTCAGTCACTCAGTCTGAGCATATAGCTCCACATCCAGATATCTACCTGGTACTTGGAAGTACTCAAAGCCCTGCCATGGTGTAAAGAATACAGTTTTTGACATCATTTTATGCTTTATCGCAAGATTGCATTAGAATGGTTTTATATTTTTTAGCTGAGTGAAATTGTGGATCTGTTATCCTGGCTGTGTTACACCAGAAGACTCAATATAATACTACGCGTTGTTAGATTATATATAGGTGTTCTTTGCTGTTTGTTTTGGCAAATAGTGTGAAATCTTTTCCTGAATTCCTGTAGGTAGATTCGTTGTCTTGTACTCTGTCCTCAGGTTCCTCAAGTCCACCCTCGGCAACATAAAACTGATCAACACCTTTCGTAAAGAGGAACTGAACACTGAAAACACCCGAGAGAAAGAGGTATCCTTAATTGCTATGCTGTACACATGCAGTGGTGTGCTGCAATATGATGTAATGTAATACTGAATATATGTTATAACAAGATGATTTATTAGAGCGCAGTAGTACAGCCGAGGGTGAAAAAATGGTGCTTAATTTATCTACTAGAGGTGCTATCTACAACCCATCCATTTTTATAAGTGTTTGATGGAATGATCAGTGGTGGATTTAGCTCTAGGCATGGGGGCGATTTGCTCTCCCCATTTGCACCCCTCTTGGTTATATGTGGGTGCCCCTCAGACCAAACCCATGCATGGTGGACTGCCAGAATGTGGTGCCCTCTGGAATTGCTTTTACCCCCTCGCATGCAATCCTAGGAGATGCCAGTTAGATACTGACATTAAATTACACTGATCTTAACTGAACAAGACCGAATGTATCACAGACCTTTGTTTACCAGTGAAACTTTGTGTGCATTGTTAGGCTAAGTTCAGTACCACATCACGTTGTGTGTTGCAAATAGAAAACTTGAAAGGGAACACATCATGCTAACCGATTAGGTTGTTAAAGATGATGAAAGATTTAGTGTGAGGTTAAGAATCCAACAACAGTATCTGGGGTTCACGAAGGATTGTGCAAGTATCTAAAAATGAAGCAGTTGACGGGGATGAACTTTTCAGTCTTTCTTGTTTTGAGACTAATGTAATTTAATGTCAGTATCTAATGTCCAGCTATCTGTGCAAATGTAGCAGTTAATTGGGAAGAACCTTTCTGGTATTTCTCTTTTTAATCTTAGTGTTTTATTTTTGCAGTTGTTCAACTTCTGGATGGACTTTTTCACGGAAGCGACTAAAACGGAAACAACTGATGTTCGCTTTCCGGTAAGTGCTGTAGGCCGTGTCTGATCAGTTCTACTGGCTTCTGTAGTGCCACAAGGTTTTTCCATGAACGACAAATGCAGAACGTGATGAAATGATTTATTTTAAAGCTGATGTCAATGAGGTCAAAATTTTTTTATTTCTATAGGACTTTGTAAAATTCCTCTGGGATAGTTACTGGATGATGTACTGGAGATGCCTGGCTTGAGATCTATCATGCAATGCAGAGTTAGAGATAATTTTGAAGTTTTTACATCTAAGTGGCAGTACCACTTCTTTGTCCTCTGCCCTTCCAAAACATAGCCATATGCGAAGTTCGACCACTCCTGCCTAATATTAATGACCATTGGAGATTTGCACACAACCCAGGTTGCGAAGTGAATGTTGGAGAAAGCAGTGGTGAGTTCAAAAAAGGTGTTTATACCTGCCAACCTAGCCATGACAAAGATAGTTGCCTAAACTCTAATTGCGACCTAATAATAACTGAAGAAACACTGAAAGTATGTTGGCAACATTTATTTATTTGAAACATCAATGGAATGTAAAAAGACAACATAATGAAATATATTTGCCACGCCTCAAACACCTATTCCACAACATCGCATCGGCTGAACAGGGAATCAAATTTTTTCACTACTTTGAAGTACTTGATCGTTGAATATTTCAGATAATCATCGTAGAACCACAGAAAATTTGGATGCCAAGCTATGTGCAGGTGAATGAAGGAGATGAGGAGGTAAATATCAAACTGTCTTCTTTAATGTTTTGTGTCTTTTGTAATGTGTTTGATCAATGATCATGTGGCTGTTGGTTCAACTCCGTGTAACGACCCTGGGCAAGTGATTTGTATATACGTGTCTCTGTCACCAAGCAGTATGATTTGGTGCTGGAATAAGCTGGGAAATAAACGGCAAGCCCTGCAGTGCATTGGCCTCATGTCCAGGACCTTGGAATTCGTCCATTGCTGACTCAAGGGCCTAAAGAAAAGGAGATGAGTGCCTCCCATATGTCTCACTTGTGGGATATGGGATACTTTACTTTTACTTTACTTATATAGATTGTTTTAGGGTGTGTAGATGAGTGTTTTTTATATTGACTGTTTTATATAGATTGTTTTAAAGGGTGAATGCATGGCTATTGTTAGGTATTAGGATTTCCATGAAGCAGTTGAGATTGAACGTACTTTTAAAAATGATTTGCATTTTTTGCACATCTGTGTGAGCTCATCAGGCCTTCTCGTGCTTTGTACCATGCCCATGGACTGTGGTATGGCGCAGGAGCCGATTGGATAGAGTGCTTGGCTTGTAAGGGTGCTAACATTTATGTGTCGTTGGCATTTTAGCAGTCAATACATATGTGGCATGTCTTGCCTCAACCGAACAGCAAGAAAATTCACGAATGGCAGTTCTACTCGTCCTCCATTAAGAGCATCATACACTATAAACGCAATACTAGAGCCGTCTTTCTGTATGTTCATGATAACTCAGATGACTTTCAGATGGTTTTTCCATCGGAACTTCACAAACAGAGGCAAGGATTATTGTTGGTGTTTATTAAGGATTATCATTATTATTATTGTTTCAAGGATTATTGCTTCTTGTTTATTCTTCTCATCTGATCTGTGAAGGCATTTATTGATTCAACAACAACAGAAAAAATACAAGCATAATACAATAATACAATAAGTTATAAAAATGTTTTCTGCTGATGCTGTGAAGAGGACAACCTAGAAGGGTCAACCAACCCGCTTGGTGCAGGATTGTCCCCTTTCCATCAGAACCATTTCGGGTGACCAGTCAGGTAGCACAACTTCTGTAGCACAATTGTCATAATACACGAGGTATCAGTCGCACTGAGTGAAGTCATAGTCAAAATTTTAATCTGTTGGAGAAGCCTGGCGACACCCAGTAGGTCAGGGAATCCAATCTGGTTATGGTGGGTAAAGAATTTGAGACAAATGAGTTGTAAATGTTTGGCCATAATGACATTAAATAGCTGACAGAATGCACAAAAATGGGCATTCTCTAGGCATTAGGACATTTTTGTCTGTATTTACTGATAGGTTGCCAGTTTATTGAAACTGTTGTCGTTTTATTTGGTCTCTGTCGCATGGTTTTGTGAGAGGATAATGACATGGTTTTTGTGATAAAGGTTTTACGACATGGTTATTGAGATGATCAAGACAAGTCAGAATCCGGATGTCGTTCTTGACATTGACTGCGACGCTAAAAAGCCTAACATACGGGTTGGTTTTCATAGTTACTAGATGCCATAATGATGGATTTAACATTATTTTATCATTTCTGGACTAACTTATTTGCTTGATGTTTTTTTTTATGCAGGCACTGAGAAGTTGCAGGCTTATGTTATGTATGTGAAAGGTAAAAGTCAAACACCAGGTGGCATGGTATTCCACGAATAGTGACACTTTCAAGTGCTGATCCAGCTTGATTGAGCTTAACTTCACTGTGCCTGCCATCAGTATATCAACAATGTCAAGCAGCCACATATATGTTTGCATATATGTTTCTGGATATTTGTATACCTGTAGCAGATGTATGCAGAGCCCAATCTGTTGGTTGGGTTCTGCATGTGTGCGGGAGCCTGCCAGTGATGACTCCTAGTTATCTGAGCATTATCGGCTTTCAGATGAACTTTTGTTCTTAATGAACTTGAACACTGCTTTGGCTAGCGTTGGCAGCACTTCTGAGAGGTACGTAAAGGTGCTGTATTGAGTGTCTGGATGAATAAACAAGCATATGTACCTTTATGAGATCTCTCATGCCTGTCTGATAGATCTCAATTGGATGCGTCTTTAAGTAAGCTGAAACTGTTTCAGTTTGAGTACGAGACGGACGAGAAGGGTCAGCGAGTCATGCTTGGACGTGGAACGTATGGCGCTGTCTATGCTGCGCGCGACCTTGACACTCAGATCCGAATTGCCATCAAGGAAGTTCCGGAAAAGAATGCAGAGTAGGTGTACCTTTCACTGTGTAAGTTTGCTTGCTGCTGTAATTTTTTTGAGTGGGCGTACTCTACTTAGCTTGTGTAGAGGCAAAGCGCCTTATTACGTACCTCTACAGAAACTCGTGAGAAGCTTGGTCCTTACTTTGTTGTCTTTGGAAGCCATATCAAGTACCATGTTATAACAAGGTTGTATTATAATGAGACCATTTTCCAAAGTTTGATCTTATTCCGGATGCTTGTCTGAGAAGACTATGTTTTATGAAAATGATATAATGATATATGATACAAAGGAAGTTGTTGGTACCCGGGTAATGAATTCAAAAGACCGACTTTTGCCAGTGTCAGCTGCAACGTTATCTTGGAATACCTTAGTGAGTCCAAAGCCTGGATAAAGAAGAGGGTCAGAAGAATGGGTGCAGGTACATCCATGGTCACGACAGATATGTAGTGGACGTCTATGGGCATTCAACCCATTGGCAGGGATCGTAATGATGAGTAAATTATATGCACATGTGTTTGTTTTTTAGTAGTTTGAAATAAATTTGGTTATTAATTAGTTCATAAGGCATGTGCAACCCATTGATTGAGTGAATATTGATTCATTTTAAGAGATGTACAGCCACTTCATGAAGAGATCATGCTGCATTCGCGTCTGTCGAACCCTCATATTGTCAAGTATCTCGGTTCAGTGAGTGAAGATGGCTTCTTCAAAATATTAATGGAACAAGTGCCAGGAGGTGAGAAAGTTTTCGTTATCATCATTGCCATCACCATCATTGTTGTTGCCTTCATTATCATCATCTTCTGGTTTCCATGACCTAATGAATTTTGACCAGGCTTCTACAACGGGTTGTGATTTTGACTACATTTTCACATGAAGCATCTGTTGATTGATGCCTTGTGCATTATGATGACAGCGCTATAGAAGTAATTAGATTAGATTAGATTATCGTAAATATTGGTTGTGTGATTTTACCAAATGAATCTGTTGGCCTTTTCCATTTGTACTGTATTGTATCTTTGCCAAGTCTGATGATTTGTATATAAAGTTGTAATCAGTAACAGGAGATGCCCAGGTTTTTCTTAAGTGCCTTGCGTTAGCAGTGGGTGATTTTCAAACTCTTGCTATTTATTTCATTGTTCACACTGTTTTCTTCATTTCCTGTTGGCTGAGAAAGCTGTATGTAACTACTGAAATTATAATCATAACAAAGATGCCATTTCAACTTGATGTGCTAAATGTTGGAAGTTATGTTGAATTTAGGGAGTCTGTCTGCACTTCTGCGTTCGAAATGGGGTCCACTGAAGGACAATGAATCGACAATTGCATACTACACTCGACAGATTCTCAGGGGACTTGAATACCTGGTCAGCAACATCTTTTGGAAGCGTTTAACTGCATGATCGTATTCCATAGATATTCATTAAGTAAATTTCATTTATTCATTCATTCAGAGTATACCTGCTCTTCTTTTTCTCGGAAGATTTGAACTGCGTGATTGTTTACTAATAGATTTGTCATTGATTAAATTTTATTCATTCATTCATTCGTTCAGTTAATTATATAGCAACTCTTCAAGGTGTCTTGTTGCTTCCAGCCAATCACACCCTGTTTCATATACTTAATACTTGAATATACATGTACTCGAGAACAGTGTAATAAAGACTATGCTTCTTACCATACATTATAAACACAGATTCTGATTAGAAATGTTGAAGAGAGTAATGTTAACTTTGCATTTAACTTTGGAGCAAAACCTCATCTTAACGTTTTCTTGTTATAACGCGATTCTTGATATCACTCCTAAACGTAGTATTACAAGGCAGTTCAGATGTACAAGTGTTTGATTCTTTTCTTCCTTCCCTTTCCTTCCTTTCCATCCTTTTTCTTCCTTCATCCTTCCTTCTTTTCTTCCCTTTCTTCCTTCATTCCTTCCTACTCTTCTTTCCTCCCCTTCTTTCTTTCCTTCCCTTCTTTCCTTTCCTTTTTTCCTTCCTTCCTTCCTTCTCTTCCTTCCTTCCTTTTTTCCTTCAGTCCATGGGCTCACTGCCTGTTGTTGTCAGTTACACACCTCCACTTGTTTACCTATCTGCATGTGTCATCATCATCATCATCATCGTCATCATCACTTTCCATCTTCTGCACAATTCAGTGTTTCCCTCCACACTTTCCTGCTGGTCACCACCAGAGCCAAGTTATTCTCTATGGACCTAAAATCTTGTGTTTTCAGCACAGTGTGAAAATTGTGCATCGTGACATTAAAGGGGACAATGTTCTCGTGAACACATACAGTGGAGTGCTCAAGATCTCAGACTTTGGAACATCTAAGCGACTGGCTGGAATCAATCCTCATGCTGGGACCTTTGCAGGTTGGTTAAGAACATCTTTTTATGCCAAAGAGGCAAAAACAATAGAGACCCACACAAAGTAAATTCAGCTAAAGAATCTAAAGAAAGTAACAAGTGCCACTATTCACAAGTCCCAAGAATTTGAGCTGACTGTGCACTGGTTATTAAACTTGCTATACAGGTAGCTAATGGCAACACATTTATTTGTAAAAGGACAAGAGGCTCATGTTGCAGCTTGCTTGTTCCAGAATGTTCCAGAGATTCTCATACAATGGGATGTAGTGATGGGTGTTATAGGGAAGATCTGTTGCATTGCCTTACTATTTCTTTAGTGTGGCTTTGATGCTTTGTAATAGCCAAATGGTAACTGATAAAGTTCATCATTACATGTATCTTTGTTGTCATCATCATCATCATCTTTTGTCTTATTGATCCTAAAATATGTGACAAAGATTATGGTTACTTGCTATTTATTATTTTTACCTGAAGTAGCAATGATCCATCAAGAATGAAACAAATAAGTTAAGATGGGGTAGCAATGTTATTATTTCTGGAAAATCATGCATTGTCCCTGGAACCAAGCTGAAAATGCCACCGTCATCATTGTCATTATTTCGTGTTAGATATTTGTTGTGTATATGTATTTGAATTATTAAATTCTTGATCTGGTTGATTTGTTTAGGTACTCTGCAGTACATGGCACCAGAAGTGATTGACAAGGGTATCCGTGGTTACGGTCCAGCGGTATGTAAATCAACTAAATTATCTCTAGGGACACTATAGAAGCCATTAGATTAGATTAGATTTGAGTACTGCATTTGGAATGGTGTGAATGCCTTCGATTTCGGAGGATCAGTATTAAGTATATTCTTAGGAATCTCTACAGGCATACATCAAGAGTATTCAAAGTAGCCACTAGACAGGTTGGTATTGTTCTCACAAAGCTGATGTTTTATGCATTATAAAACATAAGCAATGGTTGCTTATAGTAAAACAATAGTAAAATATTGTAATCCTGTGTTAAAGCCTGTTTTATCTGTTGAACTGAAAGCTATGATACTTGCCAGCATGCTGCTGAGTAAAAGTAAAGTATCCCATATCCCACAAGTGAGCTCATTCCTTTTCTTGGCCCTTGAACCGGCAAAGGATGAATCCCAAGGTCCTGGACATGGGGCCAGTGCATCGCAGGACTTGCCGTTTACTTCCCAGCTTACACCGGTGCCAAATTATACTGCTTGGTGACAGAAGCACAATGTGCGCAAACAACTTGCCCAGGGTCGTTACATGGAGTTGAACCTGAAACTGCATCATCTTTGGCCAAATGCATTACCAATATACCACCGTGCCGCACAATGCTGCTGATTATTACACAGTTACATTATCTATCATACCAGTGATTTCTGTATGTGATCATAACATGGATTGTATTGCAGTTTTTGTTTGTTTACTGGTTGTTTTGGTATGTAGCATGCGGTGGCAATTTGTTTACTGTTTGACAGTTGTATGCATTGTATTGTGATCAGTTGTTCACTCTGCATAACTTTGTTGCATTTTAGGCAGACATTTGGTCTCTTGGTTGCACAGTTATTGAAATGGCAACTGGCAAGCCACCATTCATCGAGGTATTTGTCAGAATCAGTAAAAGTACTCTTCATATTCAGATCACATGTGTCCAGTATATTAGTCTGTTTCTGTGTTAGTTGGGGTCAGCTATAAATGTTAGACGAAGTAGGTCTGTGACTTTGAAGTAATTCTGTGTGTAGATGTCTCTTATGATTTTAAAAGGTGCTATATAAATGTCCAGATGTATGCTTCTGCTCAGAAATGCTCTCAGCACAACCCTGGCAATAGGACCCCCAGTTTTCAAGATTTATTCGTTTTTAGCGTGTATATGGTGCTTGATGCAGCTTCCAAAGTGTTAGTTACGAGGAGGCTCCAGTGTGTGATAATACTGTGATTGATTTGTGTGGCAGCTGGGAAGTCCACAGGCAGCCATGTTCAAAGTGGGATTTTACAAAATGCACCCCGAGATACCAGAATCGATGTCAGAGAATGCAAAGAGCTTCCTGCTCAGGTATTTTTCAGTCTGTAGTATCAAAACTTACTTAGTAATGTGCCTGAGTGCACAGAAGTTGATTGCAAAGGTATTTGCTCAAGTCTCTTAAGTAAGTAAGTAATGCATTTGTTAACATGCCATATGTCCATCGGCTGAGCGATGAATTGTAAGCATGGACATACACACAAGCAGTTAAACACATAACACAGGAATAAATAAGGGAAGATGCATGTCCACAAAGGCAGACATACAGAATGACACTCAATCACAAAGGCAGAGGCACACAGATTATGCATGCATGTATGAATAATGTATGTATTACGTATGTATGTATAACGTATGTATGTATGATCATCAAGCTAAGTATTGGATTGAGTTCTGCAGTAGTTAGACCTACTTCATCATATGCCTGATTCCACAGGGGTTGATTGCATCTGTATTTGCTCAGGTCTTTTGCCCCCTGCAGTATCTAAACCTACTTAGCATTATGCCTGATTCCACAGAGGTTGATTGCAAAGGCATTTGTTCAAGTCTATTTTGCTTCTGCTTTATCTAAGCCTACTTAGGACTCTAGTCTAATCTGGACACTTCTGTTGTGCTGCTATCGTAGTACACAAGGCGTCAACCTATGGTTGTGTTTAAGCAAAACCACATTCTGAATTATGTCCTTTTGCACAGAACTGGTCAAGACTAGCATAGCTTTCTAGTTTTATCCACTTGGCTGAGTCTTGGCAGTACTGAACCATTGGGAAATAAAATATATGCCAGAGGCTGCTTTCCGTACTTCAGGAAGTGGTTTCTTGGATATCAGTCTGCCTGTTTAAGCTTGGTGTCAACTTATACTTGCTTTTTTTGTATTGTATTGTATATGTATTGGATGAAAACCTTCTTAGTCTGTTAATGCTTTAGTATCTCTTTCTTCTCCTGACCAGATTACGTCATTTCCATCCATTTCTTGGCTTGACTCTGGCAGTGTGTGACAGAATGTGAAGGGAAATGGCTAAATTTGGACGTCTATGATGATCGAACGATGATGTTTTGCTTTCCAGGTGCTTCGATCCAGACCCAGACCAAAGAGCCACAGCCTCTGAACTCCTTGAACATCCGTTCCTTGTTGAGTAAGTCTCTATTTTGCTAGTTCTGTTCTTGTTGCAGACTAAACAGTTTTGAATGTTAGTAAGTTTTTATGATGAATGTAGAGTTTAAAATGTGTTAACATAGGCTTGTTGTCTTCCTAGAAAAATTATATAAAAGGCATGGGAAATACTTGGTGCTGAATTGTCACAAAACAGCTTTAGGGATTTTTGTTGGATGATCGTGTTTGACATGGAAAAGACTGATAATATACTGGAAGATGGAAATGAGTAACAGTATATCTGAATGCAATCTTTATGGATGGTAATTTTATTTCACTTTGTCTGTTAGTGTAAATTTTTTGTTCTTATTATACTTTGCTGTCACAATCAAGTTTGCTTTTGCCCCAGGTTTTGCAAAGGGATTTTCTTTCATTCTTTTCTGCTGTTTTTGTGACTTGTCATTTTTTTAGAACATTTCTTTGGGTTAGAAATTTCATGGATTATCCTATAATTTCAGATTTTAGGTTTATTATCTTTTCTGCATTTTCTTTATTATTTATTTTTTTATTATCTATTTTTTTATTATTTTGTTTGTCTTGCATGTTGTTTGTTTAGGTTTTTTATGGTTTATCGCAATGGCTTTTTGAAAGCATGTTTGTGAAAGTCATAAACTGTTTTGAAAAATCTGAAATTTCACTGCATGCAAATTAATTCTGTACTTTTCTTCTCTTATTTTCTTATTTGAAATTTTTTATCTTATTTGAATTTGTTTGTCTTTTATGAGTATTTTTTCTTGTTTGAATATTTTTTATTATTCTCACATTTTTGTTGAATTCAAATAAAAGAATCAGTCTGTGAATCTTTTTATCATCTCTTGGTAATTACAAGTCATGCAGCAGTTTTTATGAAATCGTTTTGTTTGTGTTGAGTAGTTATTTTCTTTGAAATAATTTTGTTTATAGCATAAGACAATTTTACTTTCCATCAAAGCTGAAACACGAGTCTGGCGTACACGATGACAAGTGAAGTAGCAGATGGTGTTCTGTTTTCGTTAAACGTGTGAATGGGATTTGCTTTGTTTTGAGTTTGAAATGATTCGTTGTTTAGTAGTTTGTTGCTGTGATTTGATTTGCATGCTGTTGTTGTGGACTTATGGAATGACTTCAGTTTGAGCAGACTTTTTGATGATTTTAGCATAATTTCAGTTTCTTTGATAGTTTTATTTATTTCTTTATTACTCTTGTTACTTGTGCCGAGTCTGAAAATCTATTTCTAAGGTTCTTGATAAGTGTGCACAAACAACTTGTCCAGGGTTGTTACATAGAGTCTACTTAGTAGGCTTGAACCCACATTCATTGAATTACAGACCAAGGAAAATACTGTGATGCACGTGTCACCATGTTCTGGAAGATTGGCCAAGGTTTGATTTGCATGCTGCTGTTGTGAACTTGTGGAATGACTTCATGACTTTTATGACTGTGATTGGTTTAATGAGTTGCAACGTGGCAGAATGCTAATGCATTTGTCTCTCGTCTGTATGTCCCGGGTTCAAAGATCTTTGTACCTTGAGCACAGCAGGAAATTCGTTGTCGAGCCATGTAGCCTGTGCAGTGAGGGGTTGTTAAATTGTTGAATTGCTTTTTACCTAAATCTGATCTATTGACTTTCATAGCACTGTTATCCTGATGCCCAAGGCATTTGTCGATGGTTGCTTCAAGTCAAAATTGCAATCCAAAATCATAATCTGTTGGAGAAGTCACGTCGAAATCCAGTAGGTCAGAGAAACCAGAAGCTAGGCTACGGTGGGTAACAAGTTGAAGGAAATAAGCCTTTAGATTAGACCTGAATGACATCAAAGAATTGTCAGAACAAATAGAACTTGGCAGTGAATTCCAACGCCGTGGACCAGCAACCGAGAAGGACCGAAAGCCCAATACAGTTCAGGTGTGAAGCACAGGAAGAGTAACAGTGTCCACTGATTGAGTGCAATATTTGTTGGTATGAGGGTTGAGCATGGACTATAGATAGGTCGTAATATTCGCACTTTAACTGAATGATGCTTTAATTCCTGGACAGTGCCTGATATCTTTTGCACAATCCCCAAGGTTTTGGGTCTGAATTACCAGTGCTGTCTATACCTGAAGATGTTGGACGTGCTGATGGGATAGGAAAGGAGTCAAATTTCTTCTCTTAGATTCTCTAAGCTAATGTCCTGAAACTGTAGCCTGTAGCGGCACATTACTGTAGCTTTTTGTAATAATTAGACAAACTGTAATATGAGAAGAAATTTATATAGCACCTCCTAAATCTTTCTTGGTGGTGCCCATGCAAGCCCAAACAATGGGAGTTAGTTAGGACAAGTTCATCCGTTGCTAAATTTCTTCTGATGTCCGGCCACAGTGAATGTGTTTTGATGCCAGACAGGTTGTCCATGATTTCTAGCAACAGTAATGTCAGCTTTTGGAAGACATGAATGTAGTAATATTGCTTGAACATTTTATTTATCTGGCACCTTTTTTAGGACCGCGTAAAGGGTTAAAGAATAGATATCTGACAGGTCTGAACGGCTGAGACTAACTAAATGGCATGTGGGCTTACTGGTGCCACTGAAGGCATTCGATGAAAGTTCATCTAGCTTCTTCCAGTTCAGTTATTTATTTGCTTACTTATTTAAGAGTGGTAGTCTAAGTGACATGCTGGACTGTCAACTCAGGGGTCAGGGTTTAAATCCCTGCCAGGGCAGAAAGATATTTCAAGATATCTGTTCCACTTGTGCTCTCTTGCAAACTTAGCTGAAATGTGGATACACTGACTATACATGTATATATACATATTTATATACATGTATAATACATATATATACATATATATATACACAATGATATCTGTCAAGCGGCTAGAGAGAGGACTGACCGCCTGCCCTCATATGCTGAAGCTAAGAAATGAAGTCATTAACATGTCATGCCCCAGGTTAGCTTAAGGGACTGATCTTCTTCTTCTTCTCTAGCTTATTTGTTTATTTAAAGCACTTAATTATATTAGGTGTAAATCTGAATCTGAGGCACAGGTGAGCACTCACTATGGACCAAGACAGAGCCAGAGGTTAAAGGCCAGGGTAAAATACTTGGCCCATTTGACTCCAGATGGCCAGATACACAAAGGCAGATCCTAGAGACCTGTTTTTGTATAACTGTCTCAACGTAGAAGAGTTCTATAAAAAAGATCTTGGCATTTTTTTGGGCAGTGACTGTCGAAGCCGCACCAGTTCCTTGTCCATGCACGATGGGTGAGTTGTTGTTTGAAATGAAGAACAGAAATGGATATTGTCAGATGGCTATGTGACGTCGTTCTTATCGTTTAGAAAGTTTTGAGTTTTCCATCTTTTGTCATCTTCATTTCTGATGAAAAAGTTCTATCATTAAATTCGAAACGGCTAGGAACTTACTACGCTGGAACCACCATGTAACGTGCATGATTATAACCAAAATTCTTTTATTACGTGGATGGAGACATGAATCCCAGTTTTATTTAATTTGGGTTTGAATGTGACCACAGTGATATGATATTGCTTGGCCACTAAGGACAATACTATATCTTATTTGAATATTTCTGTAGAAAGTTATGATTCTATTGTATCTTGGTTTATGATAACTAAAAATATTTGTTCCTTAAATTTACAGCCTTGAAGTTTTTTCAGCTGTTTTAGGTGAATTTCTCTTCAAAATATTTGTTAAATATTAACCTTATCATTTCTGCCTGCTTCTTGGAAATTCATTCATTTTCATAATTACTTTTAGCTGCAGTTTTAGGACATAATGATTCATCACGGAATTCTAGAAATTCATCTTTGATAGAAATGCTCATCAGTTAAGTGATTTTTAAAGAAAAACGTTTTGGTTGCTGTATGTTTTCTGCTCATAAATTTTTTTTTTAATTCGACTAGTATACTGTTGTCAAGTCATGCTTTTGGTTGAGTCATTTCTCTGTCTGACAGAATGATCTTTAAAATGACTTTGTAAGAATCTTTAGCCTGTTGATCATATTACAAGTTATGTATGATGCTTTGCATTGAAGGACATCAGGGCTTTCAGTTCTGTAGTTTAATGAGAATTGAAGTTTACTGTGGATGATGTTTACTCAGGACTGTCCTAAATGTCTTGTTGATATATTAAGTTATGTGAGATGCATTGCTTCGAAGAATCTCAAGGCCTTCAATAGTCTAATTTAATGAGAAGTGAAGTTTACCCAGGATGTAGTATGGTATTTTCCAACTGAATGAAAAGTGTCTGGAGACAGGTTAGTCTGCTCCTCTGTGGCAGTGCTGCAGAATGCTAGTTAGTAATCTGTACACTTAATATATTGTATCTTTTATGTACCCCGCAAAAGCTCTGTCCACAGTAGCCTAACTGGTGTTAAAGTTCATTTAGTAGAAATGTTTATCAGTAAGCAAACAGTCGTCAGATAAGTAGAACAGTCACTGCTGGTGGTTTTCCACACACATGCAGAGCCTTCCCATCGTGTTCAGATCCTGTTACGTTGAGGATAAGAAACAATGATGAAGTCTGTGGGAAAGACTTATATTAGTAGAAAGTTTACTGTTACGTGTGATAAAGCAAGATTAAGGCCAAGAATGATTACGTTGAACTGAATGATGACTAGTGGAAAGAGAGGCCCAAAACAATTAGGAGAGGCGTAGTTGAAGGTATGACTTTGTGCACTCCTGTGGAATAGTTTTTACTGGAGCAATGATGTTTCAGTGCCTGAAACAACATTTCCATGCACTGGATGCTTAAGACATTGTTTCAGTTTTTGACCAGTTTACTGAGATTTACCGGCATGAACTGTCATGAGTTTATAGTTGGTCGTACCTGTCTTTACAAGTCATTAGATTCGGTTAAGGTTTCAAAATTAAGCTCTGGTTTTGTTTCTTTTAATGATTCAACTTTTGTTGATTATCTAGACGAAAATATTTTTTTTAAAGCAAATACTCTGTTGGCATCAGTGCACTGTAAGGCATTTTGTACATCCAGTGGGTTGGTATAACAGTCTGTCAGAAACACTTTGTGGAATGTTTTCTTCCTGTTTTGTTGTCTTGTAGGAGTAAGGCAACAATAGAAAGTTTTCTCAAAACTCACCTTCTCCTGCTTGCCTACCTGTAGCCTGATCTCGCTCACATCTTTTTATCTAACCGATTTGGTTACCGATGTCGTTTTAGTTTCAAATGAGCGTTGAATGTTGCCTTGTCTTGTTTTATGATAACATTGTGACAGGAAAGTCCTCAGACTAGATCAGATTAGATTAGTCTCTTGCTTTTGGTGTCCTTAGGTTCTCTTGTTATTTTTAAAAAGGTGCCCAGTCATACTGTATGAAATGAAACCTATTCTGAGTGTATTTTTGTGTTCGTATTTCTATATCTGTAGGCGTCTCTGTGTGTGTGTCTCTGCATATGTCTGTGTTTCTATGTGTATTTTTGTTTATGCCTGTGTCACTAATTAAGTATGTGTATGCCTCTGTGTCTTTCTGGGCTTATTTGTCACTGTATATTTTTCAGTGTGTCCATGTATATCTGTCTGTGTGTTTGTGTAACTGTATGTATACATGAGTCTCTGTGTGCTTGTGTACTCCTGTGTATATACCCCTGTATCTGTATGTATGTGTCTGTCTTGGTGAATATCTTTGCTGTGTGTGTGTCTTTGCCTCTGTATGTGTCTGTGTATCGCTCTGCCTCCAGGATCACACAGTTGTGTAGTTAATGACATTTACTTTTTCTTTTATTTCTTTTGTTTAATAGGGCCTTAACTGCCAGTCTGAAATCTTTTCCCAGAATGTTTTAGTATTTGATGTTGTGTTAGGTTAATGCAGTAGTTTTTAAACACTTTGTCCATTAAGACTTACACATATATCTTGTAGGTTGTATTGTGGTAGAACTGTCTGTTTTGCATCATAATTGTGTTTCTTGCATATTATTGTTGATGGCTATTTGTGAATATGCATGAGGCTTCTGCCGTCGGTGGTTCCCAAAATTTAAAGTGGCACATCATGAATATTCAGTGATTGTTTATGAATGTGCATGAGGCCTGAGGAACCATATTATAATTTGGATCCTGTGAAGCTTTAATGTGGAATCTTATGCATCGCTCTTTGGTCTTTGTGCTGCCTTGCCTGTTAATTAGATTTGCCATAAAAACAGTTCGGAGTATGCACTTTAAGGTGTTCTGCATAGTTGTGAAATGTGTTGATTTAGGTTTGTTTACGTGGACGGGTTATTTTCAGATGCTAAACGATTTGGCTACTGCTCATGCGTTCAGCTGTGTAGCTTGGCCCTGTTTCAGCCCTTGGTAGGTCCACTTGTTGCATGTAGAGTCAAGATTGGAGTTCAGAAGGGCAGCAGAGCAACGCACTAATTCTCTGCCGAGTTGGTTTTGAGTGATTTCAGTTGTTTGAATCTTTTTTGCAAATAGTTTTGAAACTGTTACACAGAAGTGTCCTGGGGTATCCATGCTTTGTAGCATGACACAGTTCCAGTTTTTGAGAATGCACTGTGCCAAAGCACTTAATTGTTCTTGAATCCCTCTAAGTGGACATCTTGAACGGGCATGTATGAATGCTCCAAATAAATGAGTTAATGAATGAATGAGCTGTGCACTGCATGTGGTTTTCTCTTGCCTGTCCCATTGTGTACATTGAACTGTCCCAGTGTGTACATTATCTTTTTAGGAGTGCCTTTAAAAAGGGGAGGAAAGAAATTCAGCATCTGTTTAAGATCCCAAATGCTGTGTGACTTTATGCATATTTCAGATTTGTGACATAATGATAATATATAGTTCAGAAATGTTATAAATCCAAAGGATCATAGATACCTTGTGAATAAAAAAAAAATAATGATAACATTAACAGTAATAGCAATAATAATAATAATAATTGTGAAATGTGTTACTGAGCCTTTTTGGCTTCATCATCACATTACACTATGTGATGTTACAGTACATGATGTAGCATTATGTTGCATTACATTTGATGGCATTACGTTACATTGGATGCATTTGCATTCTGCAATGTTACATTACATAGCTCTGCTTTCTTTCTTGCAGGACAACAAAGAAGAAATCACGGCAGCACAACAAGGTAGAACATCACCTGCAGACTCCGCAGCCCGACTACAACAGAAGCATCTCTGGTTAGTAGATGATGCGTCTGTTGCATTTAGGATTCATCATCACGATTGTCATCTTCATCATAGTTATCATCGTTTTCCCTAGCATCACCATCATCATATTCATTATCGACGTCATCATCACCATTATCACTGTCATCATGCACTGGAATTGCCTTTCCCGAGAGCTGTGGCTTGAGCTTCTCAGTTTGTCCCTTCCGCAGTTTCACAAGCGCCTGAAGTCTGTATTATTCGATGGAGGTCTCACTGGTTCGGGTCGGGAGCACCCCTGATGAGTTTTTTCTTGAAGTGGGCTAATTGTAATGTCAGATTACAATTACAATTACAGTAGGTGTCCACTGCATAAACTAATCGTATCCTTCCATGCTCCTCTGTCCTACATTGCCATTATGAAGCTTTGGATGGTTGGCACCAGTCTTCTTGTTAAGTCATTCTCTGCAAGGTCTTTCCTTGTTATTGTGTCCTCCATAATTCCCATCACCACACTTTTGGTCTGTCTTGGTTTATGATATTGCATTTGTGTCCAAAAAAACCTAGTTTCTATCTGATGCATTAGGTCTTTTCTTATTGTGATTTTGTAATTGTAATCGCTAATTTATATAGCACCAATGCAAAAGAAACTCCTCAGAGGCACTCCCGACTTGACAAGACAAACTATAATTGAACAGAAAGTTTTGAAGTGCTTACTGTCAGACAGAGGCAAAGAAAGGCTTAGGAGCTTGGGTCACAGGTTGCTAGACAACTTATTCCTGTAAGATGGGCTTACCACAGCTAAGCTTCTGTGCTGCACTCTGGATTATGTTCAGCCTTCTTCATCAGTAGCTTCTGCATTTTTAGTCATTTGGTTTGTCTCTGGGACTCTGTTGCTGTTTATCATCCATGCTAGGTCTATGATGGCAGTCCAGTCTCTATTAGATGCCTGTTGTATCTGGTTTTCATTTTCCCCAGAGAACACGATGGCATCCTTTTCAGTTTGAGTAGATCTGATTATGTGCAGCATCAGCAGCCAGCAACTCTTTGTTCTTGACATCTACACTCCAAGACTCCAATCCTATCAGAAGACTTCTTTGGTGTCACAGTAATGTAATGTAATGACAGATATATCTGTATAAAATATAAATGTAATATAGAGACATTTGTATAAAATATCTGTAATGTAATAAATATGTATAAAATAATTGTAACGTAATGAATATGTTTAAAATATCTGTGATGCAATAATGTATATCAAAATATATCTCTAATATAGTAAACTAAACATATATATATATATAAATATCTCTAATGTAATAAAATATACATATGTATGTCGAAAATATATCAGTAATATATACATATGTATGTCGAAAATATATCAGTAATATAATAATACCAGGGCATCAGCTGTTGTTCACTTCTAGGTGAATGGTATGCATGTGCCAGAATCCGGGGCCTGCCTGGTTGCTACCCAGGAAGTTACGATGCAGCTGCACAGTATTTGGTTGTCATTTTTGCAAATCACTGACATGACAGTTGGGAGATTTATTGCTTTGAATCGTTACCAGTGAGATCTGACTGTATCAGCTTATGTGTTTTGAGGATATACTTAGTAAATCCAAACTAGAGACAAAGTTTTAGAAGATTCTTAGAGACTGAGGATAGCTGATGCTGTGGTTTTACAGATCTTGGCAGGACGTGGAGTTTCTTGTTTATTTTGAAATGATTAACCTGCTTTGAAGGGGCATTTGCTCAATGACCATGTAGTTGTTTAATTGCTGGATTGTCAACCCAGGGTCCTGGAGTTCAATTCCCTGTCAAGGCGGAAAATGTTTCTAGATGTTTCTAGATTTCTGCTTCACTTGCACAGCCTAGCAAACTTAGCTATAAAATGAGTACACTGACTGTAAACTGTTGGTGGGTAGATCAGAAGGTGGATGAGAGGACTGGCCACCCACTTAATGCCAAGGCTAAGAAAATGAAGGCGCTGACACTTCATAAACGAAGCTGCCTCTCAGGTGTAGCTTAAGGGACTGTTCTTTTTCTTCTTCTTCAGTTCCTGGACTGCCTCCAATGAGCAAAACCGTGGATTCTTCATCAGCGACATCTTGCGTGCGCAATCACCGAAGCTCTATCCATCGTAACCTTCATCTCAAGATGCCCAACAATGATCGGTTTGTATTGCTGCTTGTTTTCCATGTGGTTTCTCCTCTTTTATGCTAGTATTTGGAGCTAAGGCAGCTTTTGTTGTAGTTCGATACGGAAAATTAATTTGTAAACAGAGATTTTGAAGTAATTAATCTGGTGGCTTGATCTCTTCCTCGGTTTCTTCTTCATCGTCTTTTTGGTTTAAGTTCAAGTCTGTTATGCAGCGTCTGTGGCTCGACGTTACTCTGACATCATTATGACATCACTGTTTTCCCTGAGCATTTTGTTATGATATTGTAGAGCCACAGGACGCATTGGTCATTTAGGCTTCAACTTATACCCCTAGATTTCTGCTTTTAAAGATCTCTGCCCTGTAGATAAAAATTAGGTTAGATAAAATTGTGGCCTAATTAAAACATCATGGTGGTATGTCGTGGTGTACTGGTAATTGGTATGGCCTATCAAGCCTCTGAAGATTATATTTGATAATGGCATGTAAGAAATGCAGCTTGCCATACCTTACCTTACCATATCTTGTGTATGAAATGGTGATGTTATGAAATTTGCATTTGCTTTACCCCATTATTACATTTCCTTGTTATACAGGTGCATATCAAATTTATTTTACCCAATATATCACATTTATTAACACATTCTTTAACGTTATGATGTCATTATGAGGCATTTAGTTTAGGAACTTCTTCTGCTGCTGGCTCCGCTGCCAGCCTGGGTGTGTGGCTGATGTTCGTTATGTTCTTCTTCTGCCTCCTAGCAAACCCGAGTCCTCGAGGTCTCGTCCAATGTCCGAGATCATCACCTCGTTACACAGCATCCCAGATATTCCCTTTACCCCAGCTATTCCTGAAACACCCAGGTTTGTGGCACTGCTGCTGCTGATGCTGCTGATGAAATGCCTCCCAATGTATCGCTTGTTTTCCTGGCATGTTGGCCTGACTGATTTGCCCAGTTAGTTAAGAAACCTAACCAGTGAACGCCTGTCGTGTATCCTGCACAAACTGACCTTGTAGGCCAGTTTCGTCTGCTGTGTCTAATCTGCGGCGTAGGTATGGTTATTTTGCAGGTGTGGTTGTCTTTTAGGTATGGTATGTCTCATAGGTTCGGTTACTTTGTCAGTGGTTGATGTAGGTTGAGGTTATTTTTTATGCGATTATCTTGTAAGTCAGGTATTCTGTGGTATTTTGTAGGTATGGATAGGTTTGGTTT
Source organism: Norana najaformis (assembly GCA_964023275.1). Lineage (NCBI taxonomy): Eukaryota > Metazoa > Annelida > Clitellata > Crassiclitellata > Hormogastridae > Norana > Norana najaformis. Next base: position 18,084,539 of record OZ029925.1, read on the forward strand.
TTAGTTGCTGTGGTTGATGTGAGTTTTATGGTTATATTATGGTATTCGGTTTCTGTGGTTGTTTTTGACGGTGTGGTTGTGTTGTAGGTATGGGTCTGTTTCGTTCGCATGTAAATAATTGTTTTGATTGCTTTGTGTGTTAACCCAAACATATTTGGATATTGGCTTTTTTGTTATGTTCAGAAAATCAATCGGAACTGTTTTGCATTGGATTGTAGGTCTTGCTTACAGTGGTTTGTGTTGAATTGTATCGGTCAGTACAAAATGAATCAACTGGGCATATTCCAGAATCACTCAGTTGGGATAGCTAGCCAACTGAGCTAGGATAGTTGCACCCTCTGATCAGTTTCACAACCTTTCATGGTTCCGCATTCGTCCATAGGCCTCATCTCAAATAATGTGATTTGTCTGTTTATTTGAAAAATGAGTTAATTTTTCTCACTGTGATCTCCCATTTCACATTAGAAGTTAAATTTATTATTAGAAAATTGTTTCTGTGCCTATGGGCTGTGACCCTGGAGTGGAATTGCCAGCTGCTCAGAGCAGATCTATATTTCAAGTGAAGTCTTTATGAATGATAGTGGCTTGAATTACTTTGCAAAAAGTCCGCAGTCTGTGATTATCTGGTGAATGGTGATCAGCTCTGACTGGCGGTCTTGTAACTATCATAGCGCCGCTACAGTAATGGTGCCATTAAATTCTAGGAGATCAGTTCAGCAAGAGAGACTTCAAAGAGGTGGGCATGCTTCAGTGGGTAAGTAGGCTTGCTAAAACAGGTGGGTAGGGTTGGTGAAACGGGTAGAGCTTGCTGAAACGGATAGGTTTGACTTGCTGAATTGGATAGGTAGGTCAGCTGAAACAGCTAGGTAGCCTTGCTGAAGCAAGTTGGTAGCCTTGCTGAAACAAGTTGGTAGCCAGGCCCACTTTGCAGATTTGAGCTGCCCAATTAATAGTTACGCCACTGCTTCTAGTGCCTTTACATGCATTGCATGCATACGTGTTACTTGTGTGGTGTGCAAGCTGATGTTGTTTACATGTTGTAATAATACAATACAGTGCATTACACCATGATGTTTGTCAAGTGCTTCTCACACTCATTGACTAGAGTTGCATCACACTGTCAGGAATTTTGAGAGGTCCTTAAAATGTACTGTACAGAGGCTCAGATATGTATATGCACACTGTCTAATCTAGTCTACTGACTTCAATAGCACTGTTGTGATTATGCCCAAAGCTTCGATGGTTGGTCACTTCAAGTGAAATCGTAACATGCTTTATAACGAGAATTCGGGTATAAACACTTTGGAATGGCCAGTCTGGCAGTTGAACGCTGTGTTCTGTCTTATTTATTTTTATGGTGGCTTTTTCTAATAACAGGACAGCAAATGATGGCAAATGCATTTGCCTTTCATCTCAGCGTATAGGGTTTGAATCCTGGTACATCATATGTCATCGACATTTTGTTGTGGAGCCAAATAACCTGTAAGGAAGGGTTGTCCATCCGTTGGACTGCACTCATTGCATTTGTTCTTCAGTCAAAAGATCTCTTGAACCCCAGACCATGCATCTGAGGACCGGTGCTGAAAGAGGCATACATATAACAAGCTTACTTCACTTTACCATATCAATCAATATGTATCCCTCAAGACACCTAATTTTAGTGCCTTTCAACTACCTTTCAGAAGCACTGCACACAGGACTACCAAACAGAAACAAGTGCGTTTTAAAACAGCCTGAAAATGTATGCTGTACAGAGTCAAATGCAACAGTACATAATTGGGCTCGAGTTGAAGTGCTTACCGCCCTTTGACATGTCGATCAATGATCGTCAGAGCTGAGCTACGAATCAGTTCAGTTTCAGACGAGTAGCCCACTGAGGGCCAAATTTTGTACTGATAAATATCGTGCTGTTGATGGGTTCAGTTGATAGCTGCTCTAGAAAGAGATAACTTTTGTTCTGTCTTACAACCTAATCCTGGTATCAGCTTTGCATGAACCTTTCTTTTTTACTATCTTGTTCCTTGCACTTGTTAGTACATGTATTCTGGTAATTCTTTTTATTTACCCCAGTTATCAATTTCATTTTTATTGCTGTATGAAGGTAGCAAAGGTAAGTTTTAATTGATGTATTAGAAAATATAAGTTTGTGCATTTTAATTAAGTTTAACCTCAACTTGGATATTTTATGTGGAAGTTGGGTAACTGAACTCTTTTTCTTTGGCTTTGCTGTTAATTAATTAAGTTCTGACTGTTACATTGTTTTGTTTGTTACATTTTTATTACTGTCATGCAGCATTATCATTTGTATTACCAAAATCATTATTTGAATCTACCCTACTGTATGCCTCTCAAGGCAGTTGCTAAAAGTTCAAAATTATGCTTTAGCACTGGCTGAAATTGCTAAAAAAATAAATAGTACAAGAGCTTCTAACTTGCCATCTTACAAATTTTTTTAGATGACTTGTGATTATAATGAGAGATTATATAACTAGAAAATCAAATTCAAAGCTTGTCTAAAATTACCATGAATATAATTCTACAGTGACTGTGCCTCTCCTTGACTGCCATTGGTGAAGTCCAAGCCCATGCAGCGGGTGACAGTTGTAATTGTAATCACAAATTTTTTTAGTGTCACTTCAAGAGCAACTCCTCTGAAGGCACTCCTGACCTGCCAGCACAAGATCATGATCATACAGAATGGTCCTTTAAAACTGTAGTCAATCACTGCACCATCGGCTGATGCCTTGTGCAGTAGACACCGGCACTATCGAAGAAGCTAATTCTGTTCTGTTTGAAAGGTTCAAAAAAGTTCCATTTGCTTAGTCTCTTATGTCATTTTGGTCCCATTTCAAGACTTACCCAATTGTGCTGGCTTATCCACTGTGGGCTGTCTCTGTGTCTCCCTGGGTATTGAACTGACCATGGCTTGGTTTTGGTGCACCATCAGTTGATGCTTTATGCAGTAGACACTAGGACTATCGAAGAAGCTAATTAAGTTTCAAGTGCTTATGAAAAAGAGGCAGAGAAAGGCCAAGGAGCTCATGTCGTAGATTACAACCTATTCTAGAAAGCAAAGCTGCAATGCTGGATTGTGGAAGTTTGGGCCAATGGGACAGCTAGGTTGTCTTGCGCAGTTGATTAATGCAGGAAATAGTTAGGCTTGTGTAAATACATAGCATTGTGTAAATACATAGCCAAAATATGCCACAATATGAGTGCTTAAATTGTGAGCTGTTGGCCTTGACCTGACCCAAAGAACAGTGACAGCGGTTTAATTTCTGTTTCCAAACTAGGTAAGGCAGCGTAAGATAAGCAAATCTTTATGTAACATGTTTCTTTTGAAAAAAGTGAAGTTTTTTCAGGCTCAGTTGATTGTTGATTGCCACCTGTGTTAGAAGAAGAAGAAGAAGAAGAAGAGCAGTCCCTTAAGCCAACCTTGGATGGAAGTAGCCATGGATATAAAGTGTTAGTGACTTCTGAGCCTTGGTACATGGGGCAATGGGTGGCCAGTCCTCTCCCTCACTCCTAGAGATAACCCGACTTCCTACAGACAGTGTGTAGTCAGTGTACTCATTTTATAGCTGAGGTTCTTGTGTGGTGCAAGTGGAGCTGAAATTTTGTAAGCATCTTTCTGCCCTAGTGGAGATTTGAAGCCCAGTCTCATTGTTGACAGTCCAACATGCTAACCACTAGGCTGTCATGCACCCCATGATTTAAGTTAAGTGAAAATGTCACTTTTCTGCATGGTGGTATTGATGCAGTGTGTTTTAGGGACTGTGACACTTAAAGTTTTTTAAACCCAATAATGTGGCACTTTTTTGTAAAGTAACAATGATGCAACTGGATGTAAGAAACAGGTTTAACGAAAGTTCATACTTTCCGGTTTTAATTTATGGGATCTGTTTGTATGAATTCGTAAAATACTAAAGATGAAACTATTTTGGATTGTGCCAGTAAAAAGTATTCGATTCTGAATTCTAATATGACTCTAAGTTATTCATGGCCTTAGTCTGAGTTAGACTAGGGTTGCAGTTTCAGCCTTTGCTTTGTCCTTTGTATTAGATTAATGATTCTTTATGTCCTTGCATCAAATTTGAATAGAATGAGTGACTGCTCTTTCTTAATTAGTATAGAAGATGTGGAGAAATGGCTGGAAACACGAGACCATGAAACTTGAGCGTTTCAACTCACTGTTTGTGTCGAGTTTTGTGTGAAGCATTACAGTTTAATAAAATGAAAACTTTTAAATTATTATTACTATTATTTATAATATTTGATATTAACTGAGCATTATTTGCTTAGAGATGAACTTCTTGTTCTTAATGAACACCACTTAAGTAATTGAAAGGTGCCGTATTGAGTGTTTAGATACATGCATATATTCTTCTTCAATGGCATGGCTCTTTATTCATTCACATGAATGACGCTGTATTCATGTTAGTGGGAGTCATTCATTGATTCACTTAGAGAGTTTATGTAGCACCCCTTCAAGATGTCTACTTAGGGGCACTTGCAGGCCAGCCATGGTGAAAGAGAACACTTTCAAGTGTTTGTGGAAAGTGCTGTAGTGTCCCTTTCAAGAAGGACACATGGTTCCAGAGGGAGACTGTTACCAGTGTTGTTTGAAGATGCATTTGATGATTTTGCAGTGAATACAATTCAAGTACCCATGGAAGTGGACCAGCAAGTCCGTCACCGTCCCCCACTCCAGATGACTCCATGGTAACGGAAACGGTCGGCTCCAAGGACGGCTTCTACCTGCTCAGGAAGGACTCAGAACGCCGCAGCACACTCGTCAAGGTGCTTGGCGAGGACCAAGAGCAGGTGAGAGAATGTTACTTTGCATTACACGACTCCAGCAATGGCAAGTGATGAAGATGTTGATGTGGTAATGGTGATGGTAATGACCTTGGTGGTGGTTGTGGTGGTGTCAGTGGTGGCTGCAGTGGAAGTTGTGGTGGTGGCATTGGTGGTGGAAGCTTGGTGGTCACAGGGCAGTGGTGTTGGTAGTGAGTGTGTGTACTGAGCAGTAATTATAATGGTGGTTGGTAAATAAAGTTGATTGTCAGAGATATCTCTGTTCAGTTTCTGATTATCTCAGTTTGCACTTGGACTGATTTCTTTGTAACTTACTGGCATTTATTAACATTGATAATTATAATTTTGTATCTCAAAGATTGCTGAGAAGTGGTTGTCTCTACTCCATCGTGATGTCAACAATCAGCACCATAAAGTGACCAAGGTAAGATATCTGTCTGCCATAACCATACAAGCTTTCCTTTTCATTCTCTGTTTACTCTTGCAGCTGACTGTATAGGTTTCCAATTCTCTACCATAGCCACTTAAGCCCTTTTTATTTTTCCAATGCTCTACGATAACCACGCGAGCCAACATGAGCTTATATTATCAAGACTTTACAGACTTGTGCTTTGCATGCTTCATACTTGTAACTCCTCAAGTACATCATTAACACATTAACACCTTCAAACAGGATAATGTGCTATTACTGACAGAAAAATGTAGGAATAGTAATGGCTTTATGGGTACTTGTAGAGGTCAAGGCACACGCTGTTTCGCAGAAAAACTATGAACATTATCTTGTGGACTTTAAGGAAGAAGTTGCAGCTATTGTATGATTTGCTCTGGTCTTGGAAGATGTGTAGCAGTTGTTGTATAACGTATGATTGATCGTTGCCATTGTCTTGTGTTGTTTTGCCTCAGGAACACCTGCTTAAGATGCTGTTTGGCTTGAAAGAGTTCATTAGAGATGGCAATAATCGAAAGACAGTACAGTACGCCATAGGTAATTCTCATCGTTTTACTGTATGTGGTTTACTAAATATTCTAATTTGAATTTATATGTAATAAATTTAGGTAGAACTCATTTTCAGCAATATTAACATGAGTTTTATTTTAATTTATGTTCAATTGCATGAGATAGTTTTCATTTTCTATGGTTTTATATTGGTATTTTAATATTTTAGGTAATGTGCTATTTGCTAAATCAGCTGTAAGATTGGGTTTGGTTGTTAGAGAAACTTTTGTGCCTGTGAGTTACTTTTACTGTGGGTAACTTGACACAACAGTTGGAGCAGCTGTGGTTATTTATTACTTATTATTTATTATTATTAGTATTTGTTGCACTTAATACATGCACAAGGTTAGTAAATCTTGCATGGTGGCCTATTCGGTAGCACAATGAGTTGGTCTATAATCCAACAGTTGCACGTTTGCACAGTTTAAACAGTTGTTCAGGCGCTCTTGTGTCATGTCTCAGATTCAGATTTATCAACCTTTAGGAGATAATAAGTGCAATAATTGAATAAAAAAATGAAATAAATTGTGATGCTGACCTACTCTAGAGAGCTGCAACCGTCTTGGATTGTGGTCCATGGAGATCTTGGTTACTTTACAGGTAATGTGCTTTCTGTGAATGTTTTAGACTCTCTTCGTGAAGAGATGGATTTTGACATGTCAGCCATTTACGAATTGCAGCTAGCGATATATGTCTTCCAAGAGGCTGTGAGAATGACTTATCTTGATTTGCTTTTAAGTCTGAATTTATTTTGTAAAGGTTTACCTAAAAACTTGTGGCTTTATTGCCCCTTATATGCTGGTCCCACATCATGAAATTCACTACCACCAGCATGCTACTGCCTTCTTTTTCTCATAGCTCATTTTGCAAACAATTGAAGGCTTGCCTTTTTCCAGCTACCCATGCTCTCGAAGTGAGTTCGTGAATTAGTGTGATGTCAACATCTGATTAAAATACTATTATCCATCCCTAAACTAACTGATGGAGAGCTAGCTGGTGGTCTTGGATGCCAGTTGATAAGATATTCCAATCAGATAGAGTTATGCCTCAACGTCAGAGGGCTGCTGCTGGTAGATTAGATAAGAAACAAGTGATTACTGTAGCTTAATTTATCTTGTTTCAGAGACAGTAATGATTTTGCTGTTGTTGATGCTGTGAATATGATTATGGTGGTTATAACTTTTAGTACTCCAGAGCCTTTTTATATCATGTATTCGAGTGTTAATGAGGTTGATAAAATATACCCCAAACTTAATTCAGTTGCAGCCTCAGTACATAAATACAGTGCACCAACCTAGTTGAAATGTGGTACATGACTTGGCTTCCAAAGGTGGCATTCTTCAATGTCTTCGAATTCAGTAGCACGCTGGGTCTGTAATCCAACGATTGTAGGTTTGAGCCTGCTGAGCAGACGTTGCATAATAACCCTGGACAAGTTGTTCGCATGTGCGTGGCTTGTAATGAGCATCTATCTATCAAGTACAATAAATAAATGAGCAAACCAGTGACTTGATTACATGTTGCTCTATCTTTCATGCTGCTGCTGCTACATTGACATGATAATGATGATGATGATGAACTGAATTTGTCAATCAGGTGAGCGAGATTCTTCGGCAGCGTCACATCCAGCCGCACTGGATGTTCGCACTCGACAACCTCTTGCGAAGTGCCGTGCAGTGTGCAATTACTGTCATCTCACCTGGTTAGTGCAGTGAATTTGATGCCTTAGACAAGGTGGACAATAATGACTCTAATGATGAAATAAGGACTTGTTAATTATGATTGTTATTTTTATTAAATATATTTGTAAGGCACACAAATCTAATCTAAGGCTCTTTGCCAGGGCTGTACTATGGAGGACTATAGTTAATGAAGGCTTTTAATAGGTAACCATGTGTTTACATAGCTTTGTCCTTGTTTGGTTATCAGTCGTTAAATTTGATCTTTTGCATGGCTTTTTTCTTTCAGAACTGGGTGCTATCATTGGTGACAAGACTGACGTCCCACCCGGTATCTATCAGACTCTCATCTAGCCTCAGATTCTAATTGCACTTTAATTAACACATTCCAACTTGGGAACATTAATATTGTAAGAATATTTAAACCTCCTTGGCTGGAAGCAGTCACATTAAATTTTGTTGCACAAGCTACTTTTACAGTAGATTGAGACATACTGTGTGTATTAGATAAATTGTCATCTGGACATTTATATAGCTCCTGTTACCAATGATTTAGTTCATAGTAGTTTATTGTTTTACCTCACTGTGATTAATCTCTGAGGGATTTCGTATGTTCCAATTTAAATCTAAATGCATTAATTTTGGTTACTGCATTTGCCAACATTTTTGTTTACTGCAGTCAGTTCTTTGAGATCTTTTGTGTACAATAGCCAAAGTTTTCATTGAGTTTGTTATTCTGATGTTCTGTAATCAACCTGCAATAATTTCTGTAAGTATTGTTGCCAGTGTTTTAGTTTATTATTTTGCATTACTGACATAAGTCTGTGAGGGATTTCATGTATTTTTTGATGTTTCATGTGTTGTTGTCATTTCATGAGTTGTTGTTGCTTCATGTGTTGTTATTATTCAGTGCATATTACTGAAGATGAAGACTCTGTATCAGGGCCATCAACCACGGACTCTGTTCCGCGTCCTTCAGTTCCAGCTCTGGCTCCCATTCAGCGTCTTGACAGCACTTCCAACCGAACGCTTTACGCTCAACTGCGAGACCTTGAAGATGAAAACCGAAGGTAATTCCCTTTCTCTTTTGATAGGGCATGTCATATTGCACTTACCAATTGTTTACATTTTGTTTATTTACTTATTTAGTGCACTTATTATATGTGCAAGGTCAGCAAATCTGAATCTCTCTTTTAGCCATGATGGTTGCAGCTCTCTAAAGTAGGTCAGCATCACTTTTTAAATTTTTTACTATTTTTTTATTTATTCAAATTGTTATGTATTTGCCTTGCCTTGTGCTGTCAGCTCTTTGAGCTCTAGCGACCGTCATGATCAATCTTCTCCATTTCTTTCTTTCCAATGTCGCGTCCCTTAGTTGTGCCAAGTTCATTCCAGTTGCTTCGTGTATCTTGTCCATCCATTTTTTCCTTGGTCTCCCTTGTTTTCTCTTTCCCTCTCCACAAGCCAGCATCATTCCTTTTTCCAATCCATCTGATCTCATAACATGTCCAAAGAACCTCAGCTTTGATTTTAGCACTGTTTGTTGTAACGTCTCATCTTGCTCAATTCCAATCGCCCTGCGTACCCATTCATTAGTCCTTTTCTCCGTCCATGATGTTCTCAGCATCTTCCTCCATATCCACATTTCACAAGCATTGATTTTTTTCTCTATTTTCTTGGTCATTGTCCACGTCTCACTGCCGTATGTTACTGTTGGTATAATCAAGGCCCTCACCAGTATTATGTTATGTATTAAAGGTCAATAAATCTGAGACTTGACACATGTGTATTTAAATAACTTGTCCTAGTCATTACCGAGTCTGCCCAGTTGGTTTGAGCTGCAAAAGTTGGATTACAGACCCTGCGTAAGAACAGAATTAGTCAAACCGAATAGGCCGCTGTGATGCACAGCAGATGACCGTGCCACCTAGTGGGTCAGTTGCGGTGGTCTATCACGTGAAAATTGTATTTGTTTGCACTTTGTTCCTTTGAAGCCATCTGCATTTGGAGGTTTACTTACCAGGATTTAGTATGTATTGTAACTAGTCTGTATTGTTATCATATTTTTTTAATTACAATATCTGTCTTGTTTTGAAGATTGCTGCAGAAATTAATAGACTCACAAAAGGTGTATCAGGATGTGCTCAGGAATGCTCTGCATCAGAGGCAGCAGGAAACCGATCTGCTCAGGTCAGCACCATTTAATGACCCTCTTGGGTCAGTGGAATTGTTAATCAGACAAGTACAGTAACTCGTGTTGCTGTGGCAAAAAGGACTAATTGCTCTTACTGCACATGAACTTCGAAGTTGAGCAGATGACGCATTTATGTTGCAGTTCCAGTTCATGTTTGACTAATTCTGTTCTTACACAAGAATTTACAAGTTAAGCGTTAAGCAAATCTGTCTGTGTAGCATGGAAGAAAAGAAAAAGAAGAGCAGTCCCTTCAGTTAGTCTGGAAGAAAAGAAAAAGAAGAGCAGTCCCTTCAGTTAGTCTGGAAGAAAAGAAAAAGAAGAGCAGTCCCTTCAGTTAGTCTGGAAGAAAAGAAAAAGAAGAGCAGTCCCTTCAGTTAGTCTGGAAGAAAAGAAAAAGAAGAGCAGTCCCTTCAGTTAGTCTGGAAGAAAAGAAAAAGAAGAGCAGTCCCTTCAGTTAGTCTGGAAGAAAAGAAAAAGAAGAGCAGTCCCTTCAGTTAGTCTGGAAGAAAAGAAAAAGAAGAGCAGTCCCTTCAGTTAGTCTGGAAGAAAAGAAAAAGAAGAGCAGTCCCTTCAGTTAGTCTGGAAGAAAAGAAAAAGAAGAGCAGTCCCTTCAGTTAGTCTTGAGAGGCAGCCATGGATACGAAGTGTTAGTGACTTCAGTTTCTTAGTCTCGGCACATGAGAGTGGTTGGCCAGTCCACTCCTTCACCGTCTGATCTTCCCATTTACAGTGTATGGTCAACACGCTTATTTTGTGGCCGAGTTCACTTGAGACACAACTGGAGCAGAAATTTCAGAACATACTTCTGCCCTGGTAGGAACCCGAATCCCCAACCTCTCGGTTGATGGTCCAGCTCACTAGCTAGCATATGCAATTCGTGTGCAGTTCACAAAAACTGAGTTGAGCAAATGAGGCATTTGCAATGGTAATGTTAGAAGGTGTGATCCTTTTTGTACGATTACATTTTGAGCAGTGTAACAGCTAGACATTTAAAAGACTGCACCGAAATTTTAAACTTTGCATATAGCATTGAAAGTAACACCATTAGTATGTAGCTTCTGAAATTTGTGCCAGTCCAGTCCTGGTAATAGCATAGTGGTCTTAATTTATGTGATCTGTTGATGTTATTTTATAGAGCAAGCATGTCAGATCCACATCGGGCCCAGGCATCATGTCAGCTTGCTCTGAACGATAAGCCACTGCAGAATGATACGAATGGCAAGAATTTTTTTGTAACATTTTGTTCTTTCCAGCTGTAGAAAATGACTCTTTTGCCATGTACATAATTTTAAAATTCCAAAGAATGACAAGGAAATTCTGAGGATTTGAAGCAGAATTCTTAAAGCTTGCTCCTGTAGATGCCAGTTATTATGGGATACTCCCTGTTCTTCTAAACCTAAGTTCATCACACAGATTTACAACCATAACAATGTTTGTTTCTGTTCAGACTAGCTTTTCTTGCTTGGGTCTGCAAGGGCCCATGCCAATAATGGATAGCCAGTGTGCAGTTTGAAAATGGAACAAGGGGTAGACGTCTCCTTCACTGGGTGAGACAGTCTTCCACTGGGGATGCATTTTCCAATCATTAGGTCCTGCCAAGAGGTCTTCCCTGCACTGTTTCCAACATCAGGTAATACCCTGGACAGGGAACACATTGGCAGTGGTCTTCCCTCCACTACTTTGAACCACAACTAGTGCATTTGACAGATAGCATATCAACCACTTTAATTTGAAGCCAGTCACAGTAGAGTTTATGCATGTCTTGACAAATTCTGGAGTAACGTGGCACTTTCATTTTTTAAAATTTGAACTTGTTCTTGTTTCAGGTTTTAAGAGTAATGTATCCGATCCAGAACTGGTGAAATGGCTTGAGACCCTTGAAGTTGACCAAGACACCATAAACAGGGTAGGCCAGTGCACGTGTCTACTCGTTTCTTTGTGGGAATTGAAAACATTAAACCAGTCTCATAATGCTGTTTTGTACATGATTTAGAGACAGATCTGACGACAACCTTTTGAACAGATATTAGTTATGTAAAGTTTAAATTTGGAAATGTCCTAAAAAATATGTTTACAGAGTTCAAACAATCAACATATTGTACTCTTGATGTGTTGTGCCTTTGAATTACTGGAATAGAAAACTGTCCTGGTGACTTTGGAAATGAACCATTTGAATGATGGCCATCTTCAGGGCAGCACAGTGCTGTTATCTGTTCCGTATGGACCTTGGACATTCAGGGATTTTCAGGTGGCCCAGATTATAATTTGGAGTTTATGAAGTTTGTGCAGTGCAAGAGAAAGACCTTCATTGCATCACACAGCCAGTGCACAGAAAAGACCCTGTTCACTTATCCAGACCTAATCATTGTCATCATCTATTGCCTGCACCATTCCGGAGCATTGCCTTTTCCACAAGACCCTGCCAGCCGTCTCTGTTCTGGACTCGTCTCCAGGCCATATACATTTCATCCAAAAATTCTTCCAAAATTCAGAGCCATTCCTACATATATATTTATAAAACTGTGACATCTTATTTCAATGTTGAACAGTCTTGCTGTTGTTTTTAGTTGCTGGCTGAACAGTTTACCAAGAGGCAGCTGCTAAACTCAGTGACACGTGAGGACCTGCGACGAGCTAATCTAAAGTAAGGCCTCCTTCTTTGTTGAAGCATTTCTCTAAAATATGTATTTAAACGGGAATGGCAGCACTCTAGTGAAAACATAATTTTGTAATGATAAGCAACACCAAGTCTGATTGTCACATGGGTGGATGGCTGACTAGAAATGCCAGGTGTTGTAGACTTTGAGCAACACTGTGGCTTTGTGGTCGAGTGCTTACTTTGTAACAACACGTGAAGGTTCAGGTTTTTTTCTATGCACTGTCAGCATATCTATAATTAATACACTTGCTTAGTACCATGGACCAACCAATGTTTACCATTAATGTCTGGAGTACAAGTTTTGATTTGTGACATGCCAAAGCCTAGCTACAAACCCAGATTAATTGCAGGTCAGTTAGAGGGTTGCCAAATCACAAGGTTGTAAAAGTCTTGAGACAGGATCAAAATAATCTCATGGGCGAGTGTGATGTCATGTTTTGGGATACACTACGTTGAGCTGTAGCCAAGATTTGGAGACCTTCACCTCTGTGCTTGGCTAGCCAACACGTAATATGCTATACAGTATGAACAACTTGTAACTTTGTGCTTATGCAGAAATATTGTTTGTAGGGCATTTTTTGTTTGAAATAGGATGCATTTTCGATTACTTTGGAAATAATCTTTGTTTGGCCTTGACTACATCTGTTAGCTTTCTCATCAAATTTGCACATTGGCAATTACTTACAGGGAACAGGATGTCACAGTGCAGTCTGCTTGTTACTGCTTTTTTGTAGAGGTGGTATGTTTTGTCGTATATGGGAAGTAATCCAGAAACATCGGCAAAGACCAGCTCACAGCTGTGATTCTGACGTCTAAACCAAAGAAGCCTTTGCAAGCTCAGTCCACGCGCATCTTCTCATAGAATCAAATATACTTGCACCGTACCTAGTCTCATTTTCTTATACCAGGTGATAGTTGTACGTTGCCATAATCTGTGCCCAATTCTGAAATATGCTTCATTACATGTAAAGGATGCTAGCTAGAAGTTGCCATTGTGTGCGCCTTGTTCCAAAATCTTTACCACACAAATGATGCTAGCTATAACTTCCCAGTGTGAGCCCTGTTCTGAAACGTACCAAGTTCTTGCCAAATCTGTCACACCGCTGCAGCACATCCTGTCACTGCAAACTTTTTTTAAAATGATGCTGCTGATTTGTGAACTTACTCTGACAGGATAACTTTGATTTAGATGGTACATGGCTTATACCCATTAATTGAGATTGAAGTCATAGGTTTGTGTAAATAAAGCTCTAAGAGTTGGTGCTACATATACTGATTAAAATTCCGTAATGGCTTTAAAATTCCGTAATGGCTTTAACCAAAGTGTACAGAAACGTGACATTCTGTGGAATAATGGTACTGGATTACCAGTCTCCAGGCAACAATTTGAAGCTTGTAATGTCATTGGATTCAGACTTTTTCATCTTCAGAATACCGTGCTTAAACTGCAAATTTTACAATATTTGTATAGGTCAAAAAAAATTTGATACAGTAAAACGTTTTCCTCAGTTCTTGTTTCGGTGTTGTTGATATGGAGTTGGTGGATTGACTGGGATGTGTCCATTTGGTGAAGTGTCTACCGGTGGTGTTCCGAGATGTGGAGATCTTGCACCTACTGCACTTGCCAGAGACTTCTGGGGACAGCACTGGGGACAGTGTCGCTCGAGTTTCATCTTCTTTGTAGAGCCGAAGCAGTGGACTGCAAAACGCAACTCTTGTATCAGCTCGGACCACACAGAATGCTAGAAACAATTACAAAATAGACGGTTATGATCCAAGTCCACATAAAATGTATTCATTACTTGCCTGAATGGGTAGTGCATTATGCCTCTGCATGACAACTTTGCTTTGCCTTCTGATCAATCAACATATCTTAAACTATAACAGTCCATTACCAGGGAGCTAACGTGGACTGGTGTCCGTTCAAATGGAGAGTGGTGGCAAAGAATCTTGCTTGATGAAAAATGAGACCATAATTAATACTGAATACATGAATGGATTGATGCAAGGTATGCAGTGTGTTGAGTTTAAGACCTTAATGCTCATGCACAATTGCCTTGCAGCCTGTGCTCCATCTTATCTTAGGGGCTGTGTTTCTGGTAACTTGTGGATCTGGATCAGAGCTGGATCCAACAAAACTTCAGGAACAGACTTCAGTGTACATCTACTGGATCATTCCACATTTAAACGGTGGACTGACCCTTCCACCAATACCAAATGAAGCATTCTACATTTTCAGAGCTCAAATATTCCAGCAGTGGACCATTCATCAAAAACTGGTGTAGCATTCTGCATTTTCAATGGTGGACCATTCCACCAATAACTTGTAGAAGAAAGCTACCTCTGATTAATTTGAGTGCCTATGATTAGTTTTTCTTGAAGCAGCACTATACAAATTTCTTATTACAATTAGAGAAAACTGGGGGAACATTCCACCTTTTGAACGGTGGAAGTTTCAAAGGATTTTTTTGTGTAAAACATTAACTCCTAGGTCTTTCTTTGCATCTGTTCTGTAAGTGCTTGAATACCATTCTGTTTGATTGTGGTCTTGTGTTGTTAGGTCAGGAGTGCCTCTGATGTGGTGCTGACTTTTTTCAGAGTTTTACTTTATATTACACCATGCAAAACACTGATGAAGATTAGCTTGAAGCAGCGCTATACAAATTAGTTATTATAATTACAATTAAGAGATTCTTTCATACCTGTGTGGCACTTGGACCTCCACCGGCACAGCCATTTTTCTTTGAGTGCCACACAAACTCCAGCACTGCCACGAAGACTGCCAGTGCTAGGCCAACAATGAGGACAACGAAGATCCCACCAACGTTAGCCACTCCAAGTGAATTGGCCTTGTCCTTCTTTTCATCTGTGGCACACAAGGCAGAATTCCTCCACCAGTTGTTGTACATCGTCTGGATCTTTCCATTTTCCTGGAGCTCCAGAATTGCCATTGAAATGGGATCACGATATGGAGAACCTGTAAACATTTACTTGGCAAACGTCATTCGCCTTTGCTACCAGCTTTTGATTTGTAGTTTCCAGCACTGAATCGTAACTTAATTAGAACTGATCTTGATTATAAATATAAGGAGATACAGACCATGAAATATCACAGGATACCTTTCCAACTTAAATTTACCCTTCAAGAGATTATAAATATCATGTAATCTAACAAATGCTGTACAAATGTTCAGATAACACGTAGCTGGCAAATAACTAAGAAAATCCCTATCAGTATTCTGCCAGTAACTTAAGATGATCATATTCTGAGACATATGCCCTATTCTAGCCAGTCCAGGTTTAAAGGTAACCTACCTGAGGTGCAAGTACAATCACGGCAATCCAACTGGATACTGGATGCTTGATGTGTCATTGCCTAATCACTAGCCGGCAAGTCTTTGATCTAAAGTTTGCAGGTTAAGTCTGTTGAGCTAACAATGTTTAAAACTTCTGCACATGACTGTCTCTCACAAAGTGTCCCTGGCTTGAAATCCCTGGTTACTTCAGAAGTCTTGAATATTCAGAACCGAAAACGCTCTTCCACAACTCCTGATTCCTCTTCCCCTACCTCTCTTGCCTCTCCAGTGCTGAACTCCATCCACAACAGCCACCTCACTGCCTACCTGCCTGACCATTGGATCCTAACCAGAACCTGACTTTACCAATTTTGTTTTGACTTTGAGTAAGCTGGTTCCTAGGACTTGTTTTTCTACAGGCACTGTAGAAATCTTGATATTATAGTTCAATGACAGAGTCCTGCCTATTATCCAAGGTTTTGAGACTTGTCCATATGTGGCACAGGACCTAGGAAAAGGAAATAAATCCCCTATGCCTCAGAGTGGTATGATGGAGACCACTTACTTCATTAGCTTTGTGCATGTACTGTATTTACCTGTTTGAGTACCAATGCCATAGCCTTTACTGTCGAGCAATCCTCCAACTTGAATGAGATCACAGTTTCTCTGTATATTGTACTCGATCATTGTTGACTCCATCAGGAAGGCATAGTCTCCCTTCAAAACTCGTGCTATTCCTTCCTGTGACGTCTCGACAAAAACGCTTGGCTTGTGGTTTACCATAAATGACCACATTCTTTGGTATGTTGGCAACTTTGACTCCTAGATGTGAAGCAGAGTCAGTGCCTACTCGGACACCCTTACACAGCCTCTACATCTTAGTAACAAGGGCACAGTCATATGTCATCTAAACTGAATATTTTTAATATATACAAGTATACTGGACACTCATTATAACATGCTTAATTATATATAGCACAGTTTCTGATATAACATGTTGGTCAGGGACCAAAAAACTGTTTAAGCTACATAAAATGAACTCATTAAAAATGGTCTCATTATAAAGTGGTTCTTAATGTGGCTCCTAAAACAGAGTTTCGGGTATATGACAGAACTAAGCAACCAAAGTATTCAGTGAGAATTACTCTGGCATATGTGTTAGATGGGCATTATAAAGGTTTTAGATACCAACAAATCTCAAAAGCAATGGGAGCTATGGAAGTGACAATAATGGAATGATCTATGTGGTTTGCCCACAAACTATCAGTTTTTGCAGACACCTCAGCGTAAGGTCAGTGAATATTAAACCAGTTAGCCACCTCCTGAAGTACATGACAACGATGATGGACAGTAGACATTTGACAATGTTGTTATAATGGACGACTTGGTTGAGTGGTTGTAAAACCTGACACTAGGTGTTGCCAGGATATAAAATGGGTATGAAAGAGATCATGCCATCACTGTCCTTTGCACAGTCTCCCACTGCTGTAAAGAATCTACACAATCTTAAATTACACAATGTTGAGAACTAATAACCATCTCAGTGGAAGTTTCAAACCTGTCCACGTTACAAGTCGAGCCCTCTCTCCAATAGGCTACTGTAACCTTTATTTGTTATATTATTATTACAGAAATTTTAACATGCATAGAATCATACAGCAGTGTGAATCAGAGGCACATTCTACAAGGAAATGGTATACACCGCTTACCCGGAAAAATGTCATAGTTGATCCACCCAATATCGTACCATATGCAATTGAGGTCTGCTTTGAAAGATCCTCTGCACTCTCAATCGGTGAGACCATTCGCTCAACAGTCAGAAAAGCAGCCAAATTGGCTGTGTATGAAGATATTATGATCAGCGTGAAGAACCACCAGAGTCCACCTACAATTCGTGTCGACACGGCCCGAGGGTTAATGTCTGATCCTTGCTGCATAAGCGTACCAACAGCAAACCAGAAGCTGTTTGAAATCGTGAAGATGTTCTCCATGAGGTTCAACTCAGGTCGGCAAGGCAGAGGGTTGTACCACTCATAGGGGCTGAAACGAGCCAGAACATACATGATGAGACTGACGATGAAGTAAGCTGCGATTACGTACACCCAGATTTCTATAGCAAGTGGATTAAGGAATGAGAAAAGACCGGGGCTTTCACGCCGCGGACGCTTAAAGAGGATGCTTATCCCAAGATTCATGAATGGCTTTGTGAAATCAATGACTTGTTCACGCAGGTAGTTGATAGTCAGTGATGTGACAGCAAGATCAGCTTTCTGAAAATTAACAAAATGCAAAATAAACAAACCACAAAGGTAAAAATCCTCTTTCCTTTACAGAAAAATATCAAAACACAAACCATACTTTGTTTCATTATTATTTTTATTACTGATATGAAAAAACAAATCATATTTAGTCTCATTACTATTATAATTTTGTATTGCTACAAAAATCTGTCACACAGCAGCTACAACATGCTCCAGAAATAAAAGCAAACTAAGTTTAGCTTTAATGCCAGAACATTGCTATAAAAGAGCAGGAAGGTGGCTCAGAACACACCCTGTCCAAGAGTTCTCGAACAAGTCCATTCCACTCTCCTTTTTCTGGTGCTCCATACTTTTCATCAGCCACAAGCTCAAGTCTGTACGAAAATCCAACAATTTTTGAGATTTCCTTGAGCAAATCAACACAGAATCCTTCAAATTGATCATTCCCAGAGAAATGCTGCTCCTGCTGCTTTCTCATAATGTACGGGGGCTCCTGCAACACCAATTCCATACTCCAAATTTATAAAATTGCAATATACAATTGAATTCATCAGAATTTAAAAAATCTCTGGTTCTGCCCAATTATTTTCTGAGCAGGTATTTAACCGACATTCCATTCTACAGAAAAAGATGACCATTAAAAGCCAGACATTTTTCTCACATCGTGCTAACCTGCATGTTGTAAAGTAATGCAGTGTAGTGTAATTACGATAAGTTGTATAGTAAAATAGGCAGCAAGCCACTTTTAGGATGCTTTATGCTTTAAAATGTCACATTGTCAGTGAAAGTGGGAATACAAGCTAGTATTGCAGTAGGTAAAAATGAAGGAAACACGAGGGCTACGAATGCAGCTGACAGAGGCCACCTGTGGCCTACGAACAAACACATATATTTTCTACTGACAAATTAAAACACAAGTTTCTGTTCTGCAGAAAAGAGTTCACTGACTATTAATCAAATTGTCAGCAAGAGGAAACTGACAGGTTTTGACTCTGACACAATCAGAATTATATGTCAGAGGTTCTTGAAAGGTGATGTAGAATAATGTTCAGATATGTTGAAGACTTCTCGTTTTTCCAGAAACCTGTGCTTTTGAGGTGAATTCATAAATCAGCATGATATAAGTATCTGATTAATAATAATAAATAGTAACATAGATACACAGCTGCATATTTTACTTATAATGGTTGGTAAATGAATAAAAATGACATATATTCAATACAGATGAACTTTTTAAAGGAAACTGTTGTGCCAAAAGATTCTCAGTTAAGCTCCTTACCAGAAGCGATGTCACAGTAAGAGTCTTGTTTGTGAGGGCTTTTCTCAGATGCATTGGGCCTGGAATCCCAGTAAAGTTTAAGCCAGTACGTGGATTCCATCGACCCACCTGATTTAAACATTTAATGTAAAAAATGATTCCTAAATCATTGTAAGCAGCAACAACTTACTTCTTGGAGGCATTGCATTTCAAAGCCACTAAGGCATTCAACAAAACTTTTTAAATTGTCATCTACTTAGCAATAATGAAGTGACAATTCAAGATTTTAATATGCCAGTGTCTAATGCACAAGGCATCAATCAATGGTACACAAAATCAAGTGGCAGTCACGTCAATATCCAGAAAGTCAGTCTGATAAATCAGAGAGGCAGCCTAAGGTGGATAAGCCAACTGAAAAAAGTGAGTCTTCAGCTGAGACTAAAATGACACAAGAAAATAAGCAGAATGAACAGATACAGGAAAAGTCCAAAATTTAGGCCCCGCAACCAAAAAAGCTTGTCCACTGAGAACAGTTCTAGTTTTTGGCACAACCACAGAAAGATAATTAGATGACCTGTTGAATAATGATAGGTCTCGGAGTCCCTAGGTCTCGATCTTGGTCTCATCTCAGAGACCCTAGCCTCGGTCTTGACTCAGACTGCTAGGCAAACGTCTTGGTCTCGCCTCAGTGGGCATCCCTGATTACTGAAAATGTAATCCAAGTTAGGAATGTTATTTCAAGAACAAAAAATTACATCAGAGCAAACAATCTCCAGAAAATCAGAACTTTTAAGTTGAGAATTTACTTCAGTTCAACTGTTAAAGCAACTCGACATGATTATTGACATTAATTATCACACAAATTAATTTTCATACCTTAACGAGTCCACTACTGACAAGCTGTAGAACATCCAACTGAAAGTGATCGCGCCTGCCTCGTTCGAAAGAAACCTGGCCGGTTATGCCTTCCATGTGCACCTAGAGCAGAGAAGAAGCACAGTCCTTTAAGCTAACTTCAAGAGGCAACCATGATGTGTTAGCAACTTAATTTTCTCAGCCACAGCATATGTGGGTGGGTGGCCAGTCCTCTCACTCACCGCCTGATCTTCTCACCAACGGTGTACGATCAATGTACTTGTTTTAAAATTGAGTCTACTATGGGGCGCAAGTGGCACAGAAATCTTCAAACATTGGTCTTCCCTGCCCTACAGAACATAATTGTGCATAAGGGGTAGCACTGCTGCAATGTACAGTAATGTAACTGAGAAATTAGAAGGCTGCAGCACATACAAGCTAGGTGTATGGAGGTAACAGCCACAGACCTAGCTTATTTTACACTTACCAAGACAAACAATTTTAAAAAATTCAAACTGCACTGACCCCACCCCAGACCTCACAACGTTCAAGCTAGTTGTTAGGGACCTCGTGTCCTTTGGCACTTGCTGGCTGTGCTGGCTGTACATATGCCCCAGCACCAAAACTTGTGCCCCATTTCTAGCAAAATCCTGGTCATAGGGCCGAGTTAACTTATGGAATCAGCAAGTTGACCGACCAGATTGATGTGGCTGTAGAGGCTGCTTCCAAAGGCCCAAGCCTGGTCTGCTTCACAGCTGATGTTAACCACTGCCAGTGGAGAATGGACCAGCATTTCATCGAGAGCAAATGCAAACGCATACACAGCATCATAAAACAAGGCCACATCCGCCTAAAACACAATCAGCCAATCACAGACTGCTTTGAGTATGAAAGAGCGTGCCAACGGTGGCTTTCCAGCATCATTTGCGCACATTATGAACACGTGTGTGGGCACATGCATGCACGTATGTAGGCATATATGTATATATGTATGCGAACATTATATAGCGCCTTTTAAAGACCTCTCAAAAGCCCAAAAGCACTTTTTTTAAAGCACACTATTTGTTCATAGCTAACTTCAACGTTAAGGTTAGCAAAGAGCACTTTCAAGAAGTTCTTGGTAGTTGCTAGAAAATAAATAAGTACCTGAATATGGCACTCGAGTACTACTTGAGTGCAAGTGCCAAGTACCACATCCCTGCTCCTTGGCATCTGGGGTTCATATCCTGGCAGGATTGGTAGGTTAGTGAAAATTCTCACCATGTGCACATTAGCAAATACAACAAAACGGCATCACCATGTTGATAAGGAGACTCACAACCAAAGATATAACTTCAAAATCGTAATCTGACCATCATGCAATGTATGCACTTATGTAAATATGCATGTAAATATGCATGTAAATATGCATGTAAATATACATTTATATAGTCCTTTTAAAGCTGCAATGATGAATTCTGCTTTGACCCACAAAGCTGGACATCATCTCAAAACAGAAAGCAAATTCACACACAAGTAAACCTTTATAATTTTTGGAGTGGTAGAGTGCAGAATCTCAACACCAGATGGCGCATGGTAGACTGCCATCTGCCGAAGAAGGTCATCGACTCTATGGTCATCGTAGTCGATGAGGCGAAATCCAGTGATGTTGGCAAAGTTGTGGCCAAAGTCTTCCAGGGTCAAAATGTCCAAGTCCTGCCAAAAGAAGAATCACCAAGTAAAAAAGCACTAGGAGTAAAATAAGAGACTCTGGGATTAAACCTAGACAGAAACAAACTCATATGTTCAAATGTAAAGCAGTTTGGAGATTTGAATCTGAAATCTGAATTCCATTCCTTCAATTAATTAGAGTAGCTTAACCAAAAAGGTGAAAGCTTAAACTAGGGTAGACGTTAGTTGGCCCTTTAATCATCATCTACGTCACTGTCACTACCATCATTATCGTTGCCATCATCATCGTCGTCATCATTCTCATCATCTTCGTTGTCACCGTCATCAACATAATCATCATCGTCGTCATCTTCACTATCATTAGTTCCAAGCACTCTGTGTGAACAAGAAATAAAGTCAATTTCATGTATCCATCTTCCTTCAATTTCCTTTATGATACACTGATGTGTCTATGTACATAGACACTTAATACAGCATCTTTTAAATACCTCACAAAAGCGTTGCTATCTAATATTAGATTGCATTAGAACAGCAACTGATTAGATTAGATTACATTACATTAGCCTTATCACATGGTAATTATCCACATACCCCCATGCAATGATCCAACCATCGTAACAGCCTAAATAAAAAGCCTATTACATGATAGCTAACCAGAAAACTAGACACACAATGACCTACTTGTCTGAAAAGTACAAATGAAGACCTGTCACTAAACAAGAAAGAACTTACCAAAGTTGTTAAGATGTAGTGATAGTTTGAATTGATCATACCAATTTGCAGTGCCTGGTCAATTAAAATCAAAAAAAAAATTTAAATTGCATTTAACTGCCTGATCCTTAGATCTTGACCTGGAACTGAACCTGAGCTTGCCTGCCCACTGATTTGTTTTTGACTGATGCCTGTGAATGATCTGGTTCCCACAACTTAGCTTTCATGGACGCTAAAGAAGTTTTGAGATTACAATTATAACGAAATCATCCAATGATAAAATGCTAAGAAACAAAGTCTGTACAAAAAAACAATTAAATTCAATTTTATGTTTAGCACGGATTAAGTAAGTAAGGAAGTAAGTAAGTAAGAAATGCATTTGTTAACATGCCATATGTTCATCGACTCAGTAAGGAATCGTAGGCATGAGTGGGTCACAATGGTCAGACAGCAAAATTAAGACGGTACAAATAGATCTTAAGCTGCTTTACATTTATGTCTAGTGAGATACTGTTGCGAGTAAGGATGGTGTGTTATTGGTTGCTTCTAAACAAAACTGCATTTAGAATTTGGCAGAACCAGTCAGTAACCATGAGGCCTCAGACCCACATTCCATACCATCTTATACCAGAATATGTGCTCATAACAATAATACTCTAAGGTTCCATTGCAAATACACTCCATACTATGCATGTATCTAGATGCTTAATATAGCGCCCTTTAAGTACCTCACAAAAGTGCTACAGTGGTGTGCTTGTTAGCCGCAGTGGTGTTGAAGTTCACAAATACATAAGTTACCACTGGCAACTCTTGCACACACATATACAATTCAACAAATGGTAAACATACTTCACAATGCCATAGTCATAGTCTTTGGCTAGAAGGCTCAACATACGAACCGATTTAAGAAGGTAAAAAGTATCAGATGGACTGAGATGAGCCAGAATATTTCGAATTCCACGTTTGCTCACATCCTTCAACGTCTCTCGCATGCTGTCTGCGCTAACTTGACGAAGCACAAGTTCCATTTTGTTGCTCATACGACTGAGAAGGATGTCTTGCAGCAAGATCAAATCTAGCAACAAAAAATTTAGTTTATTTCATTAAATTATTTCTTGAAGTCTTTCAGCAGGACCAAATCTATGAACAACAAAAATTAATTTATCTCACACATTTTATTTATTGATGTCTCCAGGATCACTATGCTAGCCAGGGCCTTTCAGATATTCACAGAGGCCTGGGCCACAGCAAATACAAGGCCCAACTCTTGAAGCATGTACATCATAAGCTAGCTACTAAATTGCAGTTGTGAATCATAATACAAAAAGGGAGAAATAAATATTAATAATTATTACATACAACTTTTTCCAAATTCTATTTGAGGTTTGGGCCAAATGGCCCCGCCCCGCTGATAGGCCCTGATGCTAGACTAAATGGGGTTAATGTCATTAAGGACAAAAAGTTGGTCAGTAAGCAGACAGTGCTCAGATAAATGGTAAAGTCATCAGTGGTGGGTTCCAGCACACACACAGTGTCTAAACCAATGGATTCTAATCCAGAATTTGAAGAACTTGTTACTCAAACAAAGTCAAGGATATCTGAATCTCAGGCATGGATGAACGGACAAAAAGGGCCAAGATGGGGTCATGCAAAGACCAGAGAATCCTAATCTTACTGTCATTCAGTCAGTCGGTCAGTCACCATAGGCTCTGAACAATCTTAAATACAATGCAATGTAATTGAATGTGAATATAATTGGACATTACATTACTGGGATCTGTAAATTGAGATGGTCGCTGTGTATGTCCTTGAGCAAATCTAGCAAACAAGTTATTGCTTAGCATCTCTGTCTATAATACTTCATCATTTTCTGCTGGCACTACTTAATAATTGCGATGACGACGACAATTGTTATTGTAATCTTGCGGGATCATTACCCCAGGTTTAAAAAAATATTATTATTATTATTATTGAAATTGAAATTTTTTATGACATTTTTCGTTATTATGCCGTTGCATTCAGAGGCATGATCACAGACCTCAGTCAAGATGAGGATTCTTATTTCCAGACATATTTCTTGTTCCTGAAGGATCATTTGTACCTCAGATAAAACAATAATAATCACGATATCGGGTGATAATGGGGAGACCACTTTCTTCCATCAGCACTTACATGCCTATGGCCATCCTGCACTTAACTGCAATCACTTTTTCCATCTCAGCCTCCAGTCTCTTGTTCTCTCAAATTCTGCAAGCGATTTTTAATCTATGCTGTGTCAGCTCTTTTGAATGAACTCCCAAAAGACTCAACATTCGTCCCAGTTCACTCCACAACCGCCTTTGCCATCATAACTGCTTTCCAGCTTAGCAATACAATGTCTCCTCAGTCCTGACCTCTGATTCTGTCAACCATGCACCAAAACTGACCCAACACGAATTGACTCTTGCAGACTTGATTTGATACAGCACCAATAATAAGCTGGTCTCCCTGATGCAGCTTTGGTGTGGTGCTGACATATTTCAGAGTTTTACATTACATTATATTACATCATGCAAAACATCAAAGATTAGCCATTATAGAAAAAAGCTCCCCCAATTTTTGTAATCTCGAGGGATCATTAATGCTTTGGGTAAAAATAGTAACAATAAACTGCTTTAACATGCAGTACATTCCTTAATAATTGCAATTTATTCTTAAAGTAGTGCAAGGCTACATTGATATCTCTTGCTTTCTTTGATGTCAACAGAGTCTTAGCCAAATGCAAAGCTGCACAAATTTACATTTAATACCAAGGAACCAGAGACGAACCAGTATCACAATACTTAACACAAGATAACACCTCTGTGAGGTTCTTCAAAGGCATTACATAACTAGCAAGATTCATAAATACACACAAACATACATACATAATACATCAGCACCTTTGTGAAGTTCCCAAAAGGTGCTACATAAATAGCCAGATCCATACAGGTACAGAGGGGGTATACGCTTTCATACACATGAGATGTGATAGTCCTGTTAAAAAGATGCTTCACACCATGCCAGACAAGGCAATACAAGGCAATTCTGGGCTAAAAATGTCCACAGGCGGCAACTTGCACAGCATCCGAGGCTGGGCAAACTGAAGTCGCACAGAGCCAATGTCCCAACGGGGAATAATAAAGACATCTGCTGAGCAGTAAAAACAAAACACACTTAAGCCAAAGTCATTTTGCTGTTGCTTTTTCCAGGGATGATTAGTTAGCTCAACACACACAAAATATATAGCCCCCAAGAGCATCAAGACAGACAGACAGACAAGCAGGCAGGCAGGCAGGCAAAGATAGAGAGAGAGAAACAAACTAACAGAGAGACATTTACCTTGTGCACTGCTGTAGATTAAGCAGAGCCTCGTCCACTGGAAGTGGTCAATCAGGTCCTGGTAAGCCTTATTCAGCTGGACTTGTTCTGGAAAGACGTTGATGGAGAACTGGTGTCTTGCCTGTCCAGCCGCTCTTCCAGGTCGTAGCTCCATGTGTGGAATCTCCAACAGACTACAGACTGAGCCAACGTGAGCTGCCATCTGCTCATTCTGAGGCCCAAAAACAACGGCCACTCCAAGACCAGCCTGAAAACACACTTCAAAACGAAAAACACATCTGATGGCAAGGTAGGGTGAGGCAAGACAAGGTTAGGTAAGGTATGGTAATGAAAGCTACGGTGTGGTAAGACCAACCTAGAGTTGTAGAAAGGTCTGACCTTATTTTCCAGTGATTACTAAAAGATAAACAGAATAAGAAACAGGCCTAGCAAGGTAAGATGAGGTGAGGTAATATAATGTAAGGTAAGTTAAGGCAAGCTATATACATAAAATGGTGAAGCATCTATCTAAGGTATGATAAGGTAAATTAAGGTAAGATGAGGTACATCAAAGCCTCTTTATAACTCATTTTATTACATAGGAGCATGTATTTTGCCATAGTGTGGTTGGGACATGGATCCCAAATATATATATATGTGATTACAATTGCAATCAATATGGCTCCCAAAGGTATTGTTTTAAGGAGGTTCTGTTGCAATGTAATTGTAATCAGAAATTTGTAATAATGCCGCTTCCAGAGAAACTTATCAGAGGTGCTCTAATTACTAGCCTTAACAATGCAAAATGTCATTAAGAACAGAACATTCCTCTATTATTAAACAATGCTCAGATAACTAGAAGAGTCACAAGTGACAAGCTCATGCACACACAATGCAAATTTTTTAAGCCTTTTAGTTAAGGCTATAGATATGCAATCTTGCATGGACCAGTGCACAAGTCCCAATTACTACTGTCCATGCAATAGGGTAGTGGACTAGACTAAGCTACTGTGCACACAGCAAAAAAAATTAAGTGAACATTAATGATGACCTGATCTTATCTCTGTTTCCAGTTCCATTCTTAACACGTGCATTGCCTGTCACCTGATCTAAACTTTATAACAATTTTTAGCAACTGCACTGCCTGTGACCTGACCTTGTGTGGTGACCTGACCCTATCTTCATTTCCAGGAATGCACTGCCTGTGACCTGACCTTGTGTTGTGACCTGACCCTATCTTCATTTCCAGCAATGCACTGCCTGTGACCTGACCTCGTATCATGACCTGACCCTCAGAGTCTAGAAAATGCACTGCATCATGACTTAACCTTATTTCCATTTGCAGCAAATGCACTTCTATGACCTGACCTCGTTTTCCGGCTACAAAGCTGCTGTCCTGTGGCAAGTGCTGAATGTCGAACAAAAGTTTCGTGCCCTGTAGAATCGACTCATCACGATTCAGTCTGAATATCACATAACGAAAGACACTTTCCAGAACAGGGTCGCTGCTTTTGTCAAACAGACCACCTGCAGAAAGCAAACAATAAAAACATTTCCAATTACATTTCACTGAATCTCACCACAAAGCATAAGTTATTTATCAGTGTTCATAAAGTTATTTAGCACTACTATCTCACAACAAAGAATTGACCAACGTCACTAAGGAGTTGTGTGTTGAAAACAAACTGTGCAAAATTTTATTGTCAACTATGTCGTTGTAGTTATAACTGTCATTCATCTAATCTAATCTAATCTAATCTAATGACTTCTATAGCACCATCATCATAATTCCCAAGGCATCCATTGATGGTCGCTTCAAGTTAAATCAAAATCAAAATCATAAGCTATTGGAGAAGCCAGGTCCAATTCCCATTCACTCATTAAAGGCATTTATATAGCACCCCATAAAGATGTCTACTCAAAGGCTCTCCCAGCCCAGCTTCATCAACACAGAACAGTTCTCAAGTGTTGATAAAAGGTACGTGCATCATAATCCCTTGCCAGAAGGTCAAACAGATCCACATATTAACATGTATAAGCAGCCATGTGTTGCAAAGCAAACTGTAAAAAATTGTAATTGTGATTGTGTGTAATTGCATTTGTAACTGCATAAAATTGTAACACAAACTGTGTAACACAGTTGTGTTTGTGAAAATGAATCATAAATCAAAGAAAGTTGGGACCTCCCGTGATAAATTCATAATAAGGGCACAAGAAGACAGTTGATTGGTTCCCAGTGAAGCACAGTCATCTGGACCAATAAATGGGTCACAAACGACGTGCCGAATGACCTAATTCACTTTTGTCCTCCTAATGAGACAGAGAATTAGGTTAAAAACGGCACGGTGCTTTAACCAAAATTCTATTAGGCAAAATTAGCACCCACTGGCTCTAACATACCTCAAGCTTGCTCCAAGCCATTTCACCATAACAACATCACAAAAAAATGAGTTAGTTATCTAATCTAATCTAATAACTTCTATAGCGCAGTTATAGAGCTCTGACATATCCCAGCTTACTCTAAATCACTTCATCGTAACAACACCACAATAAAAATGAGTTAGTTATCTAATGTAATGTAAAGACTTCTCTAGCGCTGTTATCATGACACATAAGGTATCAATCTGTGGTTGCTTCAAGTGAAACTGCTGTCAAAAATTGTAATTTGTTGGAAAAGCCAAGTCAAAATCCAACAGGTCGGTACCCGGGTTACAGTGACCTAGCTAAAAGTAGCCCAGCCACCCTAATATCTATTG
Source organism: Norana najaformis (assembly GCA_964023275.1). Taxonomy (NCBI): domain Eukaryota; kingdom Metazoa; phylum Annelida; class Clitellata; order Crassiclitellata; family Hormogastridae; genus Norana; species Norana najaformis. The sequence continues at coordinate 18,113,033 of OZ029925.1, forward strand.
TTTAAAGTACACTCCACTCTCAAAACACGGCTAATAGACAATCAGTGTTGCTCAAACACGACTTTCCCTGATACAATCATTGTTGCAAAAGTAGAAACATGATGTTTTGGGTACAGTTTATGTCTAAGTACTACGGCAGCACATTTATTGTCTCTTTCGTAAACATTAGCAGACACAACTGTCACCTTTGACAGATTCTTAAAAGGTGCTATGTTAAGTTTCCGATACCATATTTGGATATGTGCATGTACCAGGAAATTTAATATAGTGCATTTCAAGTACCTCACAATGCAATTCTTGGAATATCACTGAGCTGTTAAAGTTACATTTTTGTCTGCACCTTGCTAACTAGCAGCCAACTTGGTTACAAATGTGTAGCTCAAACAAGTAAAACACTACAATCCAATGTCTACTAATCACACAACAGGCCTATGCCTGGATTTCATGCATGTAATAAATACAGACGCTTTTACGTGATCCATAAAAGGCACTACAAAAATGGCCAGACACATAGATACACACAAACAATTTTTCTGATACAAGCAAGTTCAGGCCACAAAGTTTACATCACTGTTTCGGTAACACTTTTCGGATCACTACACCTAGACACTTGTACTAAAAGTGCGCATGCTTCCAACTCACAACTTCAGTAGGATTTCCAATCATTCCCAATTGTCATTAAGATTCGCCACCGAACAGAGAAAATCTGCAAGTTTATTTCACTATTTACGCTAGACTTTTCGCGTCATTGTATCTAGACACTTGTTTTCAACGTGCATGCGTCACAACTTCTGCGGATTTCCTATCATTTTGTCGAAAATACTTCGCGTGCCGCCATTGCTTGCGTCGGCGTGGTCGATTCGCGCACGGCCATCATTCGCGTCCCCGGATCATCGACTCGGCTAATCGAGTCGCTCTCTTCTAGCGCCAAATGAAATCCGTCTGCCACGTAAAGAAGAAAGACTTAACGCCTTGGCTATTCCGACGTTAATTAATATGCAGTTTCCATCGTATCTACAACGGTCCACGCTCGAGGATTCATCACTTACCATAATTTGTCTTCTTTCATCGGGAAAAGTCGCAGTACTCAACAGCAATGAAGTCATATCTACAAATGGGGAGTACAGCGATATCCACCTTGCGATTTTTAGCGCCATATAGCGCTAGTATAGCTTCTCTATAAGTCTCTTGTCCTGCCCTGTCCTGTCCTGTAATGTCCGCCCTCTCCTCTCTTTTCTCTCCTCTTCCATCCTGTCCTCTCCTCTCCTCTCTTCAATTCAAAAATCTGCTAAGAAATCCGTTCGTATCGTAATCGTAATCTCGAGATTTCTACAGCGCTCAACAAAAGCTAAGTCGCGGGAACCAGCTTATTCACAGGCGCTCAGTCAAAACAAAATCGATAGGCAAAGGGTCAAGATCCAGGAGTCAGGCACTCAGACAGTCGGACGGCTACGGTGGATGCTGTTTGAAATTGAAGTTGTACACTCTGGCTCTCTCCTTCCCCGTCCTCCCATTCCTTCTCTCGACCCCCTCTTTTCCTCTTTAAGAATTGTGACAGACAGACAGACAGACAGACACACAAGCACACTCACACACAGACAGAGCGAGATAGGGAGGGAGGATCATAGAGAGAAATCGAGACAGAGAGGGAGACACGGAGAAAGAGGGAGCGAGGTAGATGAGGAAGGATGGAAGGAGGGACGGAGGGAGAGAGGGACGGAGGCAGAGAACCCTTGCGACGTAATTGGATCATTCGTCCAGCTGTCCGTTGCTTCGCAGCTTTGCAGTTTTTAATACGAATGGCGGCGGTGGCTTCGGCGGACGATGGAAGCGAGGGAAAGGGGTGCGAGCACCTGGCCTGAGAGGAAAGCAGTAGACCGGGATCGCCCAGTCGCCGGGAACACCTGTCACCTGGCCTAGTGAATAAATGATAACTCTTCAACGACCAAAGCTTACTCTAGGCTAAATGCGTCAGTAGGTCATTGTTTATGTTAGTGTGTATTGGGTATGCAACAGTGGGAGATCCAGGATTGCTTGCGTGGAGGGGTAAGAGGACTTCCAGAGGGGCGCTCGTTCTGACAGCCCATCATGCACGGGTCTGGTCTGAGGGGCTCCAGCATATAACCAAGAGAGGTGCGGGGGCGAACGGCCCCCGCACCTTTAGCTAAATCTGCCACTGGTATGCATTATATTTGTGGTGGACTGATCACAAGGCTATAAGTTTAGGTTGTACGAATAGTCGAATACTAATGAATTTTAGTTAAGCATTGCAGGAATGTGCGACACGGTGGCTGATTAATTTGTATTTATTATTTTCCTGGTTATGGTGTTCTTATTTCTGCTGTCCCTCGCTTACTGTGAGTTTGTACAAGTGTCACGCCTTTTCTACCTTGTTTCTCATTCGACTTATTTCGAAACTGTTTGCAGCTTTCAGAGAAAACTATTAACAACAGTTCTCGAAATAATTACGGACAAAGTCTTAGCATAGTTTTGAAATGGCCAGCCCTCTAGTCCTCTACCTAGCCGTCTGACCTTCTCATCGTCAGCATATAATCAATGTACTGTTGTTACAGCTGAGATTGTTAAGGGCGATAGTGAAGCAAGAATCTTGAAACGGTGGTCTCTCGGTAACGCGTTTGGTCAGTGATCATGCGGGTTCGGCTCCAGTAACAACCCTGAGCAGTTTCTTTGCGCACACGTGCCTCTGTCACCAATCAGTATAATTTGGTATTGGCGTAAGCTGGGAAGTAAACAGCAAGTCCTGCTATGCACAAGACCCGTATACAGGACCTTGGGATTCGTCCATTGCCGGCTTAAAGACCTTAGAAAAGGAAATGAGCGCCTCCTCATGGGACATGGAGCTTTTACTTTATGCTTCAATTCAATTTAATATAATTAAGTTCTTACATCATTTCAACACCCACTCCCAGCTGTCCAGTAAATGCCAACGCTCGCTCAAAGAAGGCGTTTTAGGTCCAATAGCCTAAGTTTAGGTCGTTAATAGTCTAAGTTTAGGCCATTACTACCCTAAGTTTGGGACACCGTTAGAGCAGTCCAACGCTAGTACTAATGGTTTCCATACACGCGAAAGGTAATGGGTAGCGGTCTCTCGTACGACAGGAATTATGTGCTTATTAGATAGCACGGCAGTCAAAAGCCTCGTCCGAACCACAACCATAGATAAGAGACTTAGCAATTTAGGAACTCTGACAGTGAGGATCCTTCCTTTCTATAACCTTCGCTATTTTGCACACAGACCTCCGTCCCGATCTACGCACGAAGGGATCCGACCTCGCACTTCAGTCAGTGCTGTGAGCTGTGTGTTGTGACAAGCATGTTATGGAGTGCTATCGACCGTCTCGACTCCTATTCTCCCAAGGTAAACCGATCCCGGCTCTAGAAGAGGCTACTTCATTCTCAGTTAAAAAGAACAGCAGTCTTTTAGTCTTGTGACACTGTAGACCTTATACATCAATAGGATTTGATAAGTTTCAATTTACTAAGATTAAGCTCACAAAACGCTACTGGGACTGACAGTGTCAGTAGAATCAGAAGCGTTATTGTCAAAGCCTCGCGTGCCTTTGCATGTATAATCCTATTGATGGAAAGTGCTTGAGCAGTCCAGCTGGAGAATAATCCAAAATTTGCTCATTTCGTTTTGCTTTTCTGATGGAAGGCACTATGCCCGTACATTACGCCTTACAAGTATCTATCGACTCTGTGACAATTTGCCCACTGCCGATGCATGCCTACGACTCGCTGAACTTCCTCTGATGCCCAACTTAGAAGAAGTTGAACTTTGAACCAGAAGACTATAACAGGCGTAAGTAAATCTGGTCGTTTAAAGACAGATTTCTCTTTATCAATCTAGAGAGGAATGAAGTTTTGATCTAATACGCGCAATATTTTATCTCCTGCAAGACAGAAAGAGAGAGGGGGGGGAACGGAATGGGAGACAGACTAATTCGTGTCTGTTCATTGCGTATTATTAAGTTCTTAAATTTGTATAGCATCAGCATCAGAAAAAGCATTAGTCGATGACGTTACTGGCTTGTTCAAGGCCCTTACACTGCGACCGTGTCAATCGAAGAACCCTCCCTTCCTCCTCCCTCCCTCCCGCCCTACCTCCCTCCCTCCCGCCCTACCTCCCTCCCTTCTTTACATCGTCTTGATTTCATGTAGAAAATCCACATGCTAAATAAACTTCTATAGCTAAATACCATTTGTAAAGATTCACTTTTAATAGCTCCTGTAGCATCTGATTGATGATTAATTTCTACAGCACCTGACTGACGAATAACTTCTATTGGAACTCGTACATGCGGTCGTAGCCAATAAAGGGCGCACAGATTGGACACAGAATAAATAATTTCGACACATCTATCGAATAAGTAATTCAGATGCAAGGAACTCACCGATTCTGACGACGCGATCTGCCAAAGCCACCATCTGCCGACAGCCAATGAAGCTTAGAAGACCGACTAACAACAGAACCTGCCACGCTGAAAAAAGCACCTGCCTCGAAAGCGCCATTCTCAACAGCTGTGAAAGCGGAAGTTCTTACTATAGCAGGCAGCAGAGGCAGAATGAACAGCGGCAGCAGCAGCCTTATTGTCGACAACGCTCATAGCTGGACCAGTTCACAACCGATGAGCTCGTCTCTCTTCGGACGGCGTCCATATTCTACCCGAGTACGCACCGAGTTTGGTACGCGCGACTGAGGAACGCGAGAACATTATCATCCATTGCATCTACAGTAATTGGTTCTTGTGATTTGACCTCTCTGGATTTAGACCATGGCACTCTAGACAGGAATCTGTTGGTTGGGTTCTGCTTTTGTGCGCAGGAACCCAACAGTGTATGTGTTTATGCATTTATTAAGCACTACTATCGGCCAGTGGTGACTTTTCTAGTTATCTGGGCACCGTTTGCATACTGCACTTGTTCTTAATGCTATTAACACCATTTAGGCTGGCGTAGGCAACAATTATTTAGTGGTGTGCTTAAAGATGCTATATTAAGTGTCTAGATACATACACACACAAATTATTTTTATTATTGCATTTATTAAGCGCTACTATATAATGACAAAGCGTTAATCAATGGCTTTGAGCAAATATGAGGAGCACAGCAGCTGAAAGCGCGTGACCCTACATTTGTCCTGAACATAGGTTCTAGCAACAAGCCATTATCATATCATATCAGTAATATTACATTACAGGATGAGCAGATTCATGATTTGAAGTTGGTGGGGGCAAAGTAATAGCGGAGTCCAGGGTGTAATGACGAAACAGTTGTCAGGTATAAAACGCCAGTCCGTAGGTTTTAGGGGTGTACGTCCATTAAGCCCCCCTCTGAATCCGCACTGAGAATGTATTAAGGTAATTGAAGTAAACATGGACAATGTGAAAACGACCTTTTTTTCTTGAAGACCAAAATCCAACATGAAGACGATCATCTTAGTCATTTACAATGCCAACAGATAGCATAAACTTATGGCATGCTCAGGTCAAAATATTTCAACAATCACCAATGTCACGGTTTAATGGAAACTAACTCGTCAAAGCACTGACCTCAAAATTTGCCCTTTTGATTCAGACGTTATAAATAAGACATGAAAACTTTAGGTAGTTTGCATGCATACAGGCACAGACTTACAAGCAGAAAGACAAATAATTCACACAAACAAATAGGCAAGAAGGCCAGCATACACTCAAGTAGAGAGACGAACAGAAAGACAGACAGACTATCATAAAAGATAGGAAAAGATTAAAACAAAAATCCTGAATATTCAAAACCATTTAATACAAAATTTAAAACACATCAAACATAAAATGAAACAGAAGACATCCACATCTGAAACAATTATAAGATTAGGCCACAATACATCTCACAAACATGCAAACCAACATCAATAAAATAAAAAATTAACAACTTTTTAAAATAAAAAAACACCTTTCATAGAGTTTTTTCTACCGACAATATTTTTAAAATAAAATTTTCATCAGGTTACGGATGATAATAAACATCTTCATTTAGGCCAACATCAGATCACTTGTAACATCAAAACATAGAAGTGTGGAAACATTTATAAAACTTACATAATTCACAGCGGCATTCAATAAGGAATGTACTTCATACAGAAATGTAAAATCAAAAACACCCACTTTAAAAGTCAAAATACATATAAAACATTTCAAATAATATCAGACTAAATATCTTGGCAGTTTAACTGCTGACTAGAAACAAAAAAATAACCACAAAAAATGCTAGTAAATGGTAAGAATAAATACACAGTAAAAAGCAGCCATTGTTTAAAATTTAATCAACTTCTTGGCTCAATAAGCAACATTCTGCCATGATTTTTGCACAATAAACTTACTGCTAAAAAGTTTAACAGATTACCGGTAACCATACTTAATGAAAGAGCATCAGTAAAACTTGTAGTACTTAAAGTTGATCTTCACCGCCCAAAGTGGTGCTATAAGTTGACCCAGCCAAGATATAGTAGTATTTTTAAGTCAAATGGCCTGGCAGGTAAGGAAAAATTCGTCAAGCATTTCAGTCAGGAATGCAGCCAAGAAAACAAGCTTGAGTACACAAGAGCTATACCATAAACAAATAAACAAAAGACATTTTGATAGTTTACATTCTGTCACCCTGGAACAGATGACAACAAAATCTTCCCCTCAAGCTTCATTAATACACTGCAGCAGTGAACAGCCACAAGCTGAAAAGCTCAAAGTACATGAGTTACAGAAAGAAAATTGGTCAGATTAAGTGCTGTAAATGTGAGAAGCCAACTTGATTAGGTCAGGAGATTTACGATAAGTATTCACCACTTCCAAAGTGAATGGCCAGAAAATAAAAGGTACGGTTCACAAGGTCAGAGACAGGTTGTCATCAATTCGGAAGACAGAGAGGTAAGGTAAGGTAAGGCAATTTTGCTTATTTATTCTACACATCTTTCAACAGTGAACTCCTCAGAGCCCTGGTCCTGGGGTTGAAAAATATTTCAGTGTATTCCTTAGAGGCATTGTCTTTGGGTTGAAAATTATTTTAGCTAAAGTGCAAACATGCCAACAGCAATCCGACAACTGGACAACCTCTCCCTACAGGACAACAACTGGACAACCTCTCCCTACAGGATGTATAGTTTGACAACAAAATTCATTTGCTTCTGTAATGTTAAACTCCTGCAATGAAAGCTGAAAATCAAGTTTCGTAAGCAACGAGCCTTCAGAATGTCGAGACAAGTTCATCAGGTCAGTGAAGAAAGAGCAGTACACATCAGGTCACAGGTTTGAAGGTTAGAATTGGTAAGGTTAGAGTTCATCTCGCTTGTGTATCTTTTCATGCCACTCCTCGTGCGTTTCCTTCTCGCCAAACTTTCGCACAGAGACGCGGTTGAGTATGAGGTCGGCCGCTTTCTCAGCGATCATGATGACGGCTGCATTGATGTTTCCGGATGGAAGGCTTGGCATCACAGATGCATCAACAACCCGCAACTTCTTCACCCCACGAACCCTAAAACAACAGTTGCATGCCTGTGAAATCAGGGGGCACATACAGGTTTTTATGCTCTAATCTGAAAACTTTAATAGTGCCATTATTGAAAATCACAAGACAGCAATCGAAATTTGCCTCTAAGCACAGGAATGTTTCCTGACAGCCACGTTCGTTGGACCTACCCTGGGCCCATAGCTGGCCACCAATGGCACAAAGTGGGTCTGCTATGTGCCCAATGGACCTCCAGTCTCAAGATAACAGTTTTAGTGGTGATAAACAATTCAAGCTGACCTCAGCTGTGGGTCGACCACTGCCGTGTTGTCTCCTGCTGCTCCCATCTTGCATGTTCCCACCGCGTGGAACATGCTCATCGTATTCTGTCGGACGAAACACTCCCAGTAGCTGTCGCTGTACTGCTCGTGGTGGGAGCAGTGAGGGTGCACCCGATTTGTTGGCTCTGCTCCCACACTCTTGAAAACTTTGGTTTCAATGAAGCGGTTGGCTAAGCGGATAGCTGCAATATTACAACTTAAATTTAGGAAAAGATCACATCAACAAATCAACAAATTATTATAACAATCTTAAACAAAACATGATCAATGAACTTTTCTGCTTCCAAATTAAAGTTATTATTACCTCAGGTATAACCTATAAGAAGAGCCCTTAAGGTCAACCCAAAAGGCAGCCATGTGTACGAAGTGTTAGTGACTTTATTTTCTTTGCCTCAGCACATTATGGTATGTGCCAGTCTTCTCCATTCCATCTGATTCTCCCATCAGCATTGTACAGTAGTTGCACTCATTTTATAGCCAAGTGGTTCGGGAACTTTAGTGGAACAGAAATCTGTTTTCCCTGTTGGGGGATTTGAACCCCAACCCAGTAAATTTAAGTAAAGTACACTAGTAAACTTTAAGGAAAGCACCAGTAAAATTTAAGTAAACTGCAAACTAAAGCTAATCTAAATTTTAAAATTTCCATTTACAGGTCATAATATGTGACCAGTAAAACTGAAATATTTAGTTAAATATCATTTAATTATAAATTCAAATAAATTGACAATTATAATTCATTCATTAGCACAGGTGATGATGACAAATGTACCAGGAGAAAAGTTTGCAATTTTAAACATAGCAAATCGCATAGTTAAATCAAAATGAACCTAAGATATCGAATGAATGCGATAACAATAGACAATAAAACAATCTGGATTAACTCTAATTAATTCTAAATATTTTCAAATAATTCTAAAAGATTCTGAATAATTCTAAACAAATAACTGAGCTAGTACTGTACTGAAGTATGGAAATCAATGGCACAAACCTTCCAGCAGAACCTTGAGATCATCAAGATGTGCCAAGTAGTTGGGATCTATAAGCGGAGGATCTTGTGGGTTCTTGCTTCGAATCCTCAAGGTCCCACGACTTTTTGGATGAAGCAGGATGGGCATCAGGCTGAACCCCTCACTGTAAAGCATATCTCCAAACAAACTCACAAAAACCTACAATAAAAATTACTTAAGAAGAGGGTGCAAATTGTGGCACAATTTAACAAAATAAAATAAAATACACTAGGCAGCAATAAACTTACAACCAGGGTGCAATTTGTTGTAGAGAACAGTGGGGGAGGATAGACCTATGGAGAGGAATTAAAATGAATGGGAAAATGAATTTCCAATGGGAAAAATCTTTAACAGCGAGATGGAAGTTTGTCAATTTCCATGCTCACAAACTGCCTTTCATTATGAAAAACCATATAAATCAAAGAGAGTAAATTCATTGTAAAGCAGATTATACCCACGGCACTGTGGGATTGTAACACTGCTTACCTATGGCCTGACTTCTGCTTTCACTGATCTATTTCAACCAGGCTTATCCAATGGATTATGATTTCTGACTAGAGTTCCACTTGAATGATCATTGCTTTATGCCTTGTGCATTAGATAACGGCTCCATAGAAGTCATAGATTATGTCAGATTAGCGGTAAGCCAGTGACTAAAATGCACCCAACAAGATCATTTATATATGAGATATTTCTTAAACTATTTAATTTCTTCTTTATTTATTTCATTTATTTTATTTATAAAGCACCATTATCTGACTACCATTAAGTACTGGCAAAAGGTAAATATGAATTACTGACTCAAGGTCAATATACAGCAATTGCCTCAAGCCTGTACAATATGCAGTACAATGCAGCTGCTCAACTAATTACTAAATGCCAGTTATATTTTCTCCCAAAAACTATCATCGAAATGAGAACAGAGGTCAGGACAACAAGAGGAAGATCTAGGCAGATGTTGCTGGATGATGACAGATGGATGAAGTCCGCCATCCATCTACCTGCCCGACCTATGGATCTTGACCCAGAATCGAACCTAACCTAAACTGCCTCACCGATTTTGATTTGATTGAGTAGGGCCTACCTGTGAATAAGCTGATTTCCACAACATAGCTTTTTTAGATGCTGATGAAAAATACAGAGATTACAATTATGAGATTAAGAAGGAGGAGGCACAACACTCTTAGGAGCGGCGCCATTGGGCAATATGAACTGGCCTTAGGACAGAGAACCTGAAGAAGTTAACCTTGTTGTTCATGTTGAGCCTTGCACGATTGGATCGCATACGATCTTCCGACATGGCGCTGCCAAGGAGCATGGTGTAGACGTGCAGCTGGATCAGTGGAGATGTATTGTTTGGAGGTTGAAGAGTAGAACGAAAAAACCCGGTTGCTTCCAAACCAGATGATGTCAACACACCTGTAAATTAGAGGAGGGCCAATGCAAGAATGAAAAGATAGATTTAAAAAACAGAAATGCTGAAGATTTTAACAAGCATAATCTAATATAATCCTATAATTTCTATAGCACCATAAAAAATAATGCACATAATCTAGACAATTCCAGGAAGTCGATATGGTGAGACATGTGACATAAGTATAATTTAATCCTAAAAATTTCAAATGCAGTGTTTTGGAGACCAGCTCATTCCCCATTCATGGTCAAATCAGATCTTACCTCACAACTTACCTGTATGTACAGAGCTTTACAAAATAGAACCTCTGAGTAGTCTTTCTGCAATATTATTATTAATTAGAAACTTCTAGAGCACCGGTGTCTAATGCACAAGGCATCAACCGATGGCATATCAAATTTAAGCCGTATTCAGGTTGATATCAAGACGACCAGTCCGCTACGACAGAAAGGTAGCTTACGGCAGAAAAGCCAACTGAAAAATGTAAGTCTTAAGTCGAGAACAACAGGAACTACCCATACAAAAATTACACCAAACAATACAATACGATAGAATAAATGCAATAAAATAAAAAACAATGCAATGCAATAAAATACAATACAATACCACAAACTGTACCAATACAATAAAACACAACTGAAATCTGACAGTATCTCGTTAAAATAAACCAAAGATGCACTCTGAAGCCAGCTACATCATGAACCAGTTATACTGAATCTAACCTTTTCCAAACACAAGGTAATCAAAGAGAGCCCAAAGAGATTTTGATTTCTTTTCCGTTGTAGAGATCTTTGTCTTAAGGGTGTACTCTAAGCCAATCACCCACGGCTGGTCCTGAAGGTTCAGACCAACAGGAAGGTCTCTCACAACAGGTATCTTGATAGTGAAAAAAGAAAAATCCAACATATTACTATTAAAAGTATTTTAACAACTGCATGTATGTGCATATATATGTATGAATGCATGTACATATATACCTATGTATGTATTTGTATGTATTTATCAGGGATGTAGTCTCGGTCTCAATGTCTCAGGCCCGAGACCTGCCAAAGGTTTTGTCTAAGACAGATTGACCAACATCTCGATCTTTTCTCAGGGCAGGACATCTTGGGTCTCTTCTCAGTCTTGGGGCAAACAAACTAACCTGAACGAGATCTGGAGACCATGAAAATCCAGACATCAAAATTAATACTCACACCAAATTAAAGTAATCACTTTGTATCACTGACTTACGTCATGGCTTTCGAGGAGTCTGCGAGGACCGATGCCAGACAACATAAGCAGATGAGGAGATTCGACTGTTCCGGCTGAAAGAATCACTTCCTTCTTGGCGCGAACCTGTCTCACTGTGTTGTTCCATAGCATCTCAATACCATACGCTTCGTTATCTCTCAACAGCACCTGCAACAACAAAACTGCCTATATTGCAAGTGGAAAGTTTATATGCACACCTCTAAAGAGCCACTCAGTGTAACGTATCTCAAAAGCACAATGTATTGTATCGGTAAGTTCATACAATCCTATTTTTTTAAGAACAGCAGTCTCTTAATTTAACCCTGGGAGGCAGCCATGGGTACGACATGCAGGTAACTTCACTTTCCTAGCCTCGGCATGCGAAAGCATGTGAGGGCAGGTGAACAGACATCTCGCTTGCCGTTTATCTTACCAAGGACACTACAGAGTCAATGTTATACGTTCACAGCCAAGTTTGCAAAGGAATGCTAGCCAAGCACAGCTATGATAAGTTCTTAAAGGATAGAGATGCACAGTCCCTTAAGTCAACCCTGAAACGCAGCCATGGATATGAAACATTACCAACTGTTTTCTTAGTGTTGACACATGAGGGATTGAGGGTGTTTGGTCAGCCCTCTCCTTTGCCACCTATCTTACCACCAACAGTATACAGTCCATGAAATCATTTCATAGGAAAGTTGGTTTTATTAAAGTGTATGTATGCGTTTCAGAGTGTGCCAACCTAGGCTATGTTGTCAGTTTTATCTTGGTCCTCTGTTGTCAAGTCATAGGTGACGTTGAGGGGTTTCTGATGAAGAGGCACCACATAAATTCCAGATTACGATTATATACACTGCTAGTGGAAAAGAACTCCGAGAGGTTCTTAAAAGGCACATCGACCTGCACCTACATACTCGCCCTCATATGACTAAGCCATTGTTAACAATTCATATCTGTGGAAGCCTATTTGGCTTGACCTAAGCGATATTTCTTCCTCTAAATTTACAGCAAAATAGTTGCAATGTTGCAAAGAATAATCAAAACTAGTTTACGGACCCTGGTCACCAGAGCTTTAACAGCTACGTGCAAACTGTCTCGGTTCAAGGCTGGTATAAGATAGGTCGAAGCAACGCCCCAACGCTTTCCCCACGACATAGTTGCCTGCGTGTGTGCCACACCTTCAAGCAAAATCAAAAGACGATTTTCTCGATTAAACATCATTGGTTTTAGAAACAAAAACAAGATTTTCTTTACAAAAATAAATGTCTTTGATCATATAAACAAGTTTAAAAATAACAAAATGGTAATACCTTTAAAATCTCAGTACAATGTATTCTAATCCCTAGAAAAGGGAAATCACTTTTAGCCACTTAACAACTCCCAGCAAACAGCATTTCAGCATCTTTTAAATGAATGCTGAAAAACTACTCAACATTTTAGAGTATTTTACATACAAAAATGTCAATTTTCTTAATCACCAAAGAAAACCCCAAATTAATATTACATATGTAATGTAACATAATGTAAATAAACATTTTTATAACTCATTTATTATAAATTCAATATTATCATCATTATAATAATAATAATTATTATTATTATTAGTAGTAGTAGTAGTAGTAGTAGTAGTAGTAGTAGTAGTAGTAGTAGTAGCAGCAGCAGCAGTAGCTACTAGCTAATACTTAATAGTACAATAGTAGCAATACTACTAGTAGTAGTAGCAGCAGCAGTAGAAACTGCTAACTCATCCAAAACACACCAAGTTGCTTTGGGCCGTTGACATCAATATGTTCGTATCCAAGTTCCTGTCCAGCAAGAACAAACTTATCAGCCAGCAGCGTGCTGGTCATGTCTGACACAATTAAAGGACCATCTTTGCCATGGTAGTCTAAAACAATTTAAAACCTAAATTTTAAATTTAAAAATAAAAATCTAAAGCAAATCTAAAACAATTCAAAAGGGATTTGTATCTTCAAACAAACAAAGCACTAAGTTTATCAAATGACTGTCTCACCAACAGTTACAAAATGGACATCACATATCAAATGTAACTACACAGTATAAAGTCATCATGGACATGATTCAAAAAATAATAATTATGCGGCTTTGGAACATAACCTTATGGGTAAAATAGTTGCTTGGCTGTGAAACGTAAAAGGTAACATTTCTTTAACCTATGGCATTTGCCCAAAATATCTGTCTATTTGAAAGTTCATTTAAAGGTGCTAATTAAATTTCCAGATGCATATGCTCATTCAAAACATGCACACAGTCTTCCAGTCTCAACTAAGAGTTTTGCTCTACATGCCATAAATACAACATGGCCTACGACATGGTAGACCCAGAGCTACGTGGACCAGAACAGTTGAAAAGGATCTAGAACGACATGGTTTTGGGGCTGCAAACTGCAAGGAGAAAGGCCCAAGACAGCAAGGCATGGCGACACATGGTGCTTATGGCTAAGCTCAACTGAGTTTACCCCCGGAGAAAGAGAGAGAGAGAGGGAGAGAGAGAGATAAAGAGACAGACAGACAGACAGACAGATGCCACAAATGAAGTGTTCACCTGATTGCTTAAAGAAATTGTTCTGGTTACTCTCTGACTTGATAAAGTATGGCAGGACATCCTCGTAGCTCCATCCCACACATCCACTAGTGGCCCAGTCATCATAGTCACGCGCATTTCCACGCACATAAACCATGTAGTTTAAAGAATCAGTTCCTCCGAGCATCTTTCCACTTGGCCAAAAGATTTGCTAAAAATTTCAGAAAAAATACATGATTAACACCACTGAAAGAGTTCTGTGAATACAATGCAGTAACAAAATCAATCATAAGATCTATATAATAATAGTCTTAGACGTGTAGTCGATGATCCATTTAGTACATTTAGAAAAGGCGGCATACAACCACAGTGCCATCTCGTAAATAAAATGAGAAGAAAAGGTTGCAGCTAACAGGGATTTCCCCAGAGGGGACATTTTGCCAAATTAGCATGCAGATGCTCTTCACAAGATAGGCTACTTAGAATGAGTTTTATCTAAAGCTGTGACGCCTACAAAGTGAGGTCTGGTGATCACTTTCTTTTCTTTACTATAAAAGAGGCACACTGCTGTCTGATGCCTTAAAAGGTTCCCTTTCCACTAGCATGTAATAAATCAGCAATTGTCTTAATTTACCTTACCTCACAAATCTGATCTGAAGACTTCTGTATGTCACTATATTGATGCTGATTACACTTGATTACAAACAGCCCAAGAACCATTCTTGGCTCCTCTTAAGATGCACATTTTAGAACTGTTACACAGTCATGTTGCAGTGCCATCGTGAGTTTCTTAAAATGTGCTGTAATATTAGTGCTTGGATACATACATAGATATTTACATGCTGTAAATTATCCTGTCTTAACTTAGCATCCCTTGGATCTTGATCTGGAAATGAACCTGATCTTACCTGCCTATCAATTTGTTTTGAATAAGTGCCTGTGAATAAGCTAGTTCCTAGGAATTAGCTTTCTGTAGGTGCTATAGAAACCTTGAGATAACAATGACAATTCCTTACTAATCTAATCTGAAGACTGCTTTAGTGCTATTATTATAATACCGATTACTGTATCTTATCTTGCCTTATTTAGCATTTTTAGTGTCGTCGTTGCAAGGCATCATTGATGGTCATTTCAAAGTGAAACCAGTCAGTAATCACAATCCATTACACAAAAAGGTCTAGAACTACTATTGTTACCTTACCTTACTATACCTCACATTATTATACCTTACCCTACCAAAGCTTAACTAACTCAAGAGTCAGTTCTGACCTTGTTTTCAAAGCTCTGACAAGCAGTGTTCTGCGGTTCCGTGATGTAGGACCAGTCAAGATACGTTCGCTGGTGCTCTGGGGCCAAGGCAGGAATGTTCAGGGCATCCTTCCGAAATTCCTCACCACCTGCCTCCACCAAAAGCACGCGTGTGTTCGGATCCTCAGATAATCGATTTGCAAGGACACATCCAGCTGTTCCACCACCAACTGAGAAACCAATGAAACTTACTGGTAGTTAACCAATTAAATTTAACATGATTAATTAATCCATCACCACCTGAACAAAAAAAATGCAGCTTAATTAGCTTACTTAATATGTATATCTTTAGTCTTCGTTTATTCCATTACTTGATTTTCTATCTTAAATTAACTTCCTTAATAATATCAATCTTACTAAAAGTAAATCAATTTTATTACCTTATTATTTCTAGTCCTGAATGATTCTGAGACATCTTTAAAACCAGGATTCTATATTTCTATAGCGAATATCTAGATCCACATCCATAACTCTCTTTCTTAAAGGCACTGTGTGCCAGATTCTTACCAATAATGTAGTCGTATGCATAAAGAACTTTGTCGCTGATGAGGGATTGGTACGGCATATTCTGCCAAACTATTGCAACCATTGCAAATACGACTGTTACCAGGAGAAGCAAATGTGCAAACATCTCTCTCTCTCTCTCTCTGACAGAAAAACAATTACCATCCAATCAACATCTTACACATCCATCTAGTATCTACCATCATCCTACCTGTCTATCCACTAACTTCAACTATCCATAATTAATTAATTAATGCAAACCATCATACTGTCTGGCATAAAATCTGATAGTACTTTGGCTGTTGGTGAAAACGAGTACTGGCGTTTAGTGTCCATCTAAGTGCTTTAAAGGCCAGGTCGGTTCCCAGGACAGCATTACCAAATCAAGACCTGATTCTTATCTAACGTTGCTGTCCAATGCCAGATCTTCAAGGTTGATGCTTCACATACATCCCAAGGTACACATTTTTCAATAGCAACAGTCGAACCTATTAATTCTTCAGTTAACTGATTGGGTGAGATCCTTCACACCGCTGCCCATTTGAATGGGTGCCACGCCATTCACGGTTCCCGTGTACGAACCGTGCTAGCCCCTAGCGCCGAGAATCAAATCTCTGAAATAGTGGCTTCAGTTGGTGGCTCGTATGACGTTTAGTATGCGCGATCGGTAAGCGAACCCGTATCATTACGCACAGAGCTCACAAGGCCAGTGAAATTCTATCAACCTACTTCTATATTGATGGATAGAAGGATGGATGAAAAGCAGACTAACCTGGAAACAGATTCAACGCCTAAAGATAGTGTCCTACCTAACACAGACCGCTACTGATAACCCCAGTTGTCTAGATTGCCTAAAGATTCGACAATAAGTCCAGTTTTCTTAAAGAAATCAAAATATAGATTTTGCGTTTTACATCTGAATCAATTTTGTTATTCGATCAGCACCGCTCTTCTAGGCACTTACTACAGCGTGTTTTCATTCATTAGATATGAAACCGGAAGCGCTTTGTAATCAGCTGGTGCTCTTCTAATGCCAAAATGAAGCATGTCTTGTAGCGCAATTCAATCTCAAATTTATGTTTCACAAATCAATTCAGCTAAAAGAGGTAGATTAATTTGTTACTGAGTAAATGGAAGAAAACACTGGCTGTTACGTACCTAAGACAAGAAAATGAATTGGCCAACAACTCATAAAAGTTCATGCCGGTATTAAATCGCTCAGTCCCATGTTTCTTGGGGTGAAAGCCCAGGAATCTTATCTATTTCTGCTCATTCGCAATTAGTAATAGGTATCTTAAATAACTAAAATTTAAGTTTAATTATTAACCAAAAATCAGTTTTCTTTCTTTGAAAGAGTCACGTGGTTCAAACCGGCAGTTGGTTGGATGGCAGTGACGCAGACAGTAAGTTGCTGTGTTTACCTTTTCTTGAAAAGCTCTATTTAATCCAATATATAACATTAATTGCTTTTAAGATAGTATTAATTTTAATATTTACGAGTGATAATGAAGACTTAATTTTATTAGTTGCATTTGTTTTAAAAGTTTGACCGCAATTCTCGCAAGAACACGTTCCGATCCACTGATATATTGCTGATATTTTATTTCTCGAATTTCGTGAGCGGATACCCTCAGCAGTTCATAATACGGAAGAAGTGAGGGTAGTACGTAGTATATGATAACAATCCTTGGTTTCAGCATCCTATCCTGGTTTGCGCCGCTTCCCGGCCTTATGAAGTGAACTGCCGCAACAAAGTTGCGGAGCCATAGCAACGCAAGATTCACTGAGAAATTTATGAGGAGCCATTACATTATCCGTATCAGGCCATTAGGTTATCCGTATCGAGCCATTTTGAATTCGTCTAATGCAATGATCAGGGAGGCAAAAATTTATTGGTGTGAATTAAGCCTACTAAACTCATTTCCATTGTATGTTTGCCTGTAAAACCAATATTCTACATTTCTCATATGTTAGACAGCAAAATATGAAGAATGTTGCACAACAAATGCGAGTTTGATTGACAATATTGCTTAATGGCAATAGAAACCTGACGAACTCCATATTTTAAAATTAGTTGTAGCTTTAGAAGGTAGTGATCAATACAAGTGTGCGTGAGTTCTGCCTAATTGCAGTAAAGGCATTTTTTAAAAACTGATTGCTTATATGTTAGTACTATTTTAGTTTCATTGTTGTGGTATGCTTTTCTCAGCAACATTCATCAGTTAGACAAGTGTCATTATAGGGGTTTTTAATAATTGAAATAAAAACAGAACACAAATTTACTATTTTACTCAACAGACCTGGGATTTAGCTACTTGATCTACTGTTGTAGATATTATAAGGTTTATTTTATTTATTTAATTTTTTATTTTTCCACAAGGTACATATGATTCCTTGGGATTTAAAAAATTTCTGGAGGTAAAATTTTATTTATTACTTTATATTGAATGATAAATTCAAACTTTGCTTTGTAGGTTATTGTAGGTGACCTGGGAATTCAGCCGTCGCTATGCGGAGAAATGTCATCACCGTTCTCAAATACTTTGTTTTTGCGGCATTCTTTCTTACTCTTGGACCAGTTCTCATCAAGGTCTTCTTTGACGATGACTTGAACTCTATTCGGCAATCAGTTAGACAGCAACACATACCTCAAGGATTGCCTCTCGATCCAGATGAATTCGTGCCAGAGGCAGTGAGTGAATCCATTATGTCTGGTTTGGTTTGATCTGGTCTGGTGTGTTTTGGTCTGGTATAGTCCAGTCTGGTTTGGTCTGATTTGTTTTGATCTGGTATGGTATGGTCCATATGGTATGGTTTGGTGTGGACAGGTTTGATTGAGTATGGTCTCATCCTGGTTGGTAAGGCCTTATCTGGTCGAATCTGGTATTTTCTGATCTGTGTCAGTCTTGTCTCATCCAATCTGGTATGGTCTGGTCTGTTTGAATCTGATCATTGATGGGCACTAACTAGTTTAAAAGTAGTTCGAGTACAACTACTTTTTAACTGCTTCTGTGAATATGTCTTTCAACTTTATGGACATGTGAGAAGATCAGGTGGCAAGGGACAGGACTGGCTACTCAACCTAAATTCCAGAGGCTAAGAAAAATGAAGTTGTTAGAATGTGTACCTATGACTGCCTGTTAGAATTAGCTTATGGGACTGCTCTTCTTCTTATGAAACAAACTACTCAAGGGTGTTCCAGCATGACAGCCCTGAGGACATTGGTTCTTTAGAAATACAAAGGGAGCAAGATGCAACAGTACTGAGTTAAAGTACAGATAAACTGGCAGTCTAAAAAAATCAAGTCATCTTTCATGTAATTGTCTGTTCATTTGCAAGAAATGAAACTGAATTCATGTTATGTCACAGGCGACCAATGCTCCGCGCCTGCAGAGGGAGCCAGAAGAACCTGCAGTGGAGGAAAAAGTCCTTCCGCAGCACAAGAAGGGAGAAAAGATAGACTGGCACAACTACACGGCCACAGCTCTTGAGCTCCAGCGCACAGGTCAGAATGGTCTTTGATATTCCATTCTGTCACTTCAAGGCTACTAACAGACCACAGTGTACAACAAGATGGTCGATCTGATGGTTGTGGGTTTGAGCCTGCTGAGTGGACTCTGTAACAATCTTAGGCACGTTGTTGTGCACTTGTTCCTCTGTTACCAAGCTGTAGAATTTGGTATTGGCATTAGCTGCGAAGTAAACAGCAAGTCCTACGATGCATTGGCCCTGTGTCCAGAATCTTGGAATTTGTCCACTGCCAGCTGAAGGGCCAAAGAGTAGGAAATGAATGCCTTCCCACTGTACACTAAGGACACAGAAGCTTTACTTCAAAATATCACAAAGAGACGCTATATAAATGCTCTTTTGCTTTATATTGGCATATTGGTGGCAGGTCGTTAATGTGTTTGCCTTTCACATCTGCATTTGGGGTTCAAATCCCGGTGTGCAGTGCGAACATTTGTCCAGACAATTTGTCCAGTTGTTGGATTGCGCTTGTCATGTGTGAGCTTCTGCCAGAATATTCTTAAACCCTTGGACCACAACACATGCCTCTGAGGCCTTGAACATTGTAACAGTGGCGCTATAGAAATTTTCAGATTAGATTAGGTTAGAGGATTGTTGTTGAAAGAAGAAGAAGCAGAAGAAGGAGGAGAGGAAGAGGAAGAAGAGGAAGAAGAAGATGAGGGCAGATGGCCAGTCCTCTTCCTTGCTGTCTAACATTTCCACCAAGGATTTGAACCCCGATCTCTGGATTGACAGTCCAGCATGTGAACCACTTGACTACCATGCTCCCCAAATTGAAAGAGGTGTTTAATAAACAAGTGACTGCCAGAAATTAACTTACAATACCATACGTTTTCTTACCATGTCTTACTTCACCTTATCTTATTGTTCACTATATTTAATTGCACTACATTAGTTACATTACCCTTACATAAAGTGTAATACATGATGTGTCCCTGCATGTTTTGTCAGCATGTGAGAACATTTCTAGAACCTTCTTATAACATGCTTCCTTGTAACTGAAATTCTGATATAACACAGTTGTGGGTATCAATCCCAAATTCTACATAGCTTCATAATGTGACCTTGTTATTACACAGCCGTATAATAACTTATTACTTGACATGGTTGCCACATACAGCATTATAATGCGTTTCTGGTGTATATTACTGATACTTTGAACTACGTTTTACGTTTCGTGATAGGTCCTGGTGAGCAGGGTGCTGCTGTAATTCTCTCTGCGGAAGAGGAACAAAAGAAAGAGGAACTGTACAAAGTGAATGGATTCAATGCATTTGTCAGTGACAAAATCGCATTGGATAGAGCTGTCAAGGACATTCGCCACCCTGAGTAAGTATTACTGTATGTATGTAATTATGTATGCATGTATGTATTTATTTATGCATCAAACACTTAATAAAGCGCCTTTTATATACTTCTGAAAAGCACTGCACACTTGACTTACTACCTGATCTAAACAAGCACGTTTGAAGATAAGTTAAAAATACTTGTTTCTGTTTGAATGGTAGGTACAAAGAATTTTGCTGCTTTGCATAAAACACCGGCAGTTTTTATGATAAATGCTTTCTGAAAATGGCAGTCAGTTTGATTTGTAGTTGTGTACAGCAGGGAGAAGAAAGACCTAACATGTAGGTGCGGTATATATGAGGAATTTGTACCTACAGCAGGAGACAGACTGAACAAGTGGGAGAAGTTCCATACTTCTGCCTCCCTACAAACCACTTCCTGATGGGAACCCTTGGCACTTGAGCAGATTTTTGTTTTGAATAAAACACAAGTGATAACAGTTAAATTTACTGAAAACACAATGAAACAGCTTCAGGGTAATTCATGTAATTGTGATGAATGATTTGCAGCTGTAAGCAGCAGAAGTATCTTGCTTTACTGCCAGATGTCAGTGTGATTATACCATTCCACAATGAGCACTGGTCCACGCTCCTTCGCTCTGTTGAGACCGTTCTCAAGCGCTCGCCTAAACATCTTATTCACGAGATTCTACTCGTTGATGATTTCAGTTCAAAAGGTTAGATGCTTCAAATTACTGAGCCTTTGTTTGCATTCCGTCCCCTGGAACCAATCTTCCCCTTCACTCCTTTCTTGTATCCTCCTTGGTCTTTCTGTTGTCCTCTCTAGCCTGTCTTCCATTCTGAGGCCTCTTAAAGCATGACTGGTTAAGAGGATTGTGAACTTGGAAGAGGGATTTGCTTTGAAGCAACCTTGGATTGATGCCTTGTGCATTACGATAACGGTGATGTAGCAGTTTCTGGATTAGATTAGATTACCTCTGTAGGTTTCTGATAGACAGGACCCAACCTAGCAGCCATTTATGAGCTTTTGGCCAAACTTTGATAAAATGTTGTACAGTCCTGATTCAAGATGTGAATGCTGTTAGAGAACTGGCAGAGCAGACAAAAGTAGGCAGTTTTTCTTATATTTTTATAATTTATTTCAAATAAAAAGATAAATTAAGGTAATTTATAATGTAAAGGTAACTGTTTTGCATGCCTCTGGAACTCTAGTCGGTGCTTCTTGCTAGCTTGGGTTAAAGCTCATGAAGATCACCTGTAAGGAACTACTGCTCAGGTATCTGGAAAAGGCACCATTGTACCTCTTTTGTCTCGAGTGACAGATTATGGCGTCACTTCACTATTTTAAGCTGTTTCTATGTTCTGTTTGTTTTGTTTTGTTTGAAAAGAGCACTGCAAGAAGCCACTCGATGATTACTTGGCGACGCATTATGATGGCAAAGTGAAGGTGGTACGACAGGCGAAACGAGAGGGTCTCATCCGTACACGAATCACTGGTGCCAAGGTAGCTGGCGGCCAAGTCCTCATTTTCCTCGACTCCCATATCGAAGCCAATGTCAATTGGCTTCCACCACTGCTAGGTTAGTCAAACAGGCAACTTCCAGTTGAGCCAGCTGTGGACCTTAGTTCAGTGAGTTTCCTAAATTACTGTGTGAGTCAGATAGTTGCCATGGTTGCTTTGTGATGTGCTGAGTTTTCTCTGTTACTGTGAGTTAAACAGTTGCCATAGTTGCTGTGTGATTCAGTCAACTGGCAGTTGCTTCCTATCTTCAACCATCTTCGAGCCAAGGACTGGCTGCACCATAATCACAGTTAATAGATGATACAAATTTCTGTTTACAGTTACAGTATCTGCTGTAGCATGCCTTTTGACCTCCCTGATCTACCTTTTCAGCTGGACCTCTGCACTTGGTTAAGATTACAGCTTACTGTTTCCCTTTGAGTGGTGTCAAATACACTGTTTTAATGGTACTACTCAAATTTCAGATAGGATTAGAATTGCAGCAGTTGTTGGTTTCACCTGGCCCATGTAAGCTGGAACTAGATGATTTCTGTGCCTTTGAAAGTTTCTAAAAGAAGCTGTATAAATGTAAATAGATTAAGGTAAAACTTGATTACATGCACCTAATAGAACCTCTTAAAAGCAATACCCTGACATTGAACAATCATTCAGCTGAGCTAAAACCACGACCACAGTAATCCAGTAACAGCCACCCAGCCTACACCTTGTTCCTGCTGATACATGCATACATAAACACATTAAACAGAATGTGAGCTTTGAATGCAAGTTTTTGTACCATAAGCTTTCAGTGTGTGATGGTTTTGCATTTACCATAACCTCAGTGTGTGTTGGTTTTTGATTCTTCTGTTCAGACCCGATTGCTGAAGACTATCGAACGGTCGTCTGTCCGTTCATCGACGTCATTGACTTTGAAAACTTTGCCTATCGAGCGCAGGACGAAGGTGCGAGGGGTGCATTCGACTGGGAGTTCTTCTACAAGAGGCTTCCGCTTCTTCCTGATGATCTTAAACATCCTGCTAGACCATTCAAGTAGGATGCCTCTCTCGTTTCTGGCATAGTTACTTGTCGCAGTATGTGCGATTATCTAGTAATTAGCATGCTGGACTTGACAGTCCAAAGGTCATGGTTCCTGTGGGGCAGAAAGATATTTAAATGTTTCTGCTCCACTTTTCCCTCAGCAAACTCAGCTGGTGACCATACACTGTTGGCAAGAAGATCAGACAACAAGGGAGAGGGATGGCTGCCCTACTTCACGTGCTTATTGCCCAATTAAATGCTTAGGAGAAAAAGAACAGTCTGCGAAGCTAACTGAGAGAGGCACCCGTGGGTGTGAAATATTAGTTACTTCATTTTTCTTAGCTTTAGCATATGGGGTGGCCAATCCTTTTCCTTGCTGCCTGATCTTCCCACTGACTTATTGAAGTTCACTGTACTCTTTTTATAGTTGAATTCACAAGGGGATGCAAGTGGAGTAGAAATCTTGAAGAAACATCTTTCTGCTCTAGTAGGGATTTGAACCCCCAACTTCTGGCTTGCCAATCCACCCCACTCATTGCTTAATCCTATGACTAAGTTACTTTTAGTGTTGATATGTAAATATATTTTCCTTTTCAAAGTTAACTTTTAGTCTTGATATGTGAAAATGTTTTCCTTCAGTCTGAATGCATTGGTTTTGCAGGAGTCCAGTGATGGCTGGGGGACTCTTTGCGATCAGCACAAAGTGGTTTTGGGAACTGGGTGGCTATGACCCAGGCCTTGACATTTGGGGTGGAGAGCAGTATGAACTCTCATTTAAGGTAAAACTGATGCAGAAATTTAATCAATTTCCTTCCCGTTGTACTTGACATCTGAAAGAATGGCAGAATTTCATTACTCAGGAATTTTGGTTTTCTCCTCAAAATTATATGCTCTAAGCTAAGATAGCCAAAGAACTAAGACAGACTAAGGACTAAAATGGTCTAATGGATAATGGGGTTCTAGATTATCGTGGTCTAAGGATGAAGACAACCTAAGGACAAAGGCGGGCTAATGACTTTGTAAGGACTAAGATTGTCTGAGGACTGTAAGGACTCAGAAGGAGTAAGACAATCTAAAGACTAAGATGGCATTAAAACTAAACCGGTATAAGGACTAAAATGGTCTAAAGGCTAAATGATCGGATGACTAAGACAGTTTAAGGACTGGGATGGTCTGTTGACTGCACAGGACTATGTATTTATTCCTTTGGCTTACACATCTGTATGTGTCTGAATGTGGATGTTGTTTCTAATGAATTTTAGATTTGGCAGTGTGGAGGACAGATGGTGGATGCGCCTTGCTCCCGGGTGGGCCACATCTACCGCAAGTTTGCTCCGTTTCCAAACCCAGGAGTTGGAGACTTTGTTGGTCGGGTGAGATTTTCATGAAAAAATTTCAGCAGACCGGCCATTTTTGTATTTCCTTCAAATTAGTTTTTTAACATTGATAAATTTTAAAATATACCAAAGTTTTGCCATTGTGCTATAAAATTCAGTCATAAGTCAGTTTATCAGCCAATCAATCAGGCAGTGACTGATTGACTAATTACTAATGACTAAAGGCTACCGTTATTACTATTTGGGGCATGGTAACCAATTGGAGTGCGCCAAGCTTGTGACATGGGTTCAGCCTCTTCTGAGTTGGTTACTGTGTAGGTACCTCGAGCAAGTCCGTCACTGACAATTGCTCAGCACCGCCGAATGATGCTTAGTCGTTAGGTAGTGGTGCTTAATAAATGCAGAAATAATAATAATATTCTGATGACTAACCTGATATGTATATGTGCATGTATATGTGCATGTATATGTGCATGTATACTTCCATGTCCTTGCACAACAACGAACCTCAAGGAGATTTAATTATGTACTGTCCATGTTATAATGTAAGCACTCAATTAACTGGCCACCAATTAACAACTTAGAACGTTGTTACCACAAGTGATATAAAAAGCAATGTATACTTTTAGAATTTTAAACAGTTTGCATCTGTTTGCATCATTAAACATTGCTGCCACCAATGAGGCAAAAAGTGAAAAAATACTCATAGAATTATTGACCAGTAGATAAAGTTTGCTTTGCAGTATTTCAACTAATTGGTTATTGATTAAACAATCAGAAAAACAGTCTGCAAGAATGATACAAAACACAAATTAATTCTTCTAGAATTACCGACGAGTTGCTGAGGTTTGGATGGACGAGTACAAGGAATATATTTACAATCGTCGTCCGCACTATCGAACGATAGACACCGGTGATCTTTCAGAGCAGAAGGCAGTTCGCGAGAAGCTCAAGTGTAAGCCGTTTAAGTGGTTCATGGAGGAGATCGCCTTCGATCTTCCGAAGAAGTATCCGCCTGTGGAGCCACCTATCACGGCACATGGAGAAGTACAGCTTGTTCACGATCCTTGTTTTTAAATCTTCTTTATTGTTTTATAATGTAATGTATTGGAATACAAGACTATCATGGCACTTGAAGAAAACAAGATCCTTTTTCATGATCTTAGTGTTCAATCTTTGTAAATTTTATTTTTGGTAAATTTGTAATGTAGTGTATTGATGTTTGTATTTATATGAAGATACTACCTTAATGGAAATACAGTTGTTTACACACCTTTATTGAAATTGCTCGTAAGCATGGTCCCAAGTTGATGATTCAAAAGACTGGACACCTTTATTAACCTTGCAACTTGCATATGTTCTTATATAATTCTGATAAAATGTTTGGCGATATGTACCAGAGTATATAACATAGCACCTTTAAAGAACCTCATTGGTGTGATTGCATTGTCAGCCTATTGCACTGTGCTGTATTCTGTTATATATATATTAGATTTATTTATTTATATTATAATGGACTACGGTGAATGCTGGTAAAGCTTTCAAAAAGCTGTCAGTTATAAGATGTGTTTGTTGACATCTGCACCGTTTCTCAGTTGATCCCTGAATTTTTTGTCTGTTTCAGTTACGTAATGTCGCAGCAAACTTATGTGTTGATACTAAATATCATGGTGGAAATCAGCGATTTGGATTGGAGACTTGCACTAGGGACAGTCCGGGTCTTGGAGGAGAACAGGTTCATAAATTTTAGTTTGCAATAGCCTAGTGACTGAGGCTTGTCCTATAATGCTGAGTGGTTTGAGTTTGAGTTTCCTCTTTGGCAATTTTTCCATAGGGATCTAGCAATGTGATCTTGTTTCTTATGCAATACTTGATATTGCTGCCAAACCGGTAGTGTCATAATAAACTTCAATGAGTCGAATTCTTTTATGTGGAGTTGCCATCCATCTATTGGATTTTGACTGGACTATTCTGTGGATTTCGACTTAACTACCTAATGGATTTTTACTGAACTATTGATTAGATTTTGACTGAACTACTTAATGGATTTCGATTATGATTTTTTGCTGCAGTTTCACTTACTTGTTCATTATGTTAATGCCACTATAGAAGTCATCAGTTCAGATGAGATTTTGAATGGCTGCTGTGATTCTTTGTAGCAAATGGAACTGACGTGGCATAAAGACTTGAGACCTCACAAGCGAGCCATGTGTTTTGACGTGTCCCAGTACACGCAGAAAGCTCCAGTGATTCTCTACAACTGCCACGGCATGCTCGGCAACCAGTGGTGGAAGTACAACGTGGTATATAGTCACTAACTAGTCGATTGCTGTGAGCTGCTGTTAGTTAGATTGAAGTTTGGTGAACGGGGGCTCTTGTATGCATCTGGAACTCCTGCAGGAAGTGACTGACAACGGAATGTTTAAGCACCGGATTAAAATGCACCTCTTTGCATTGGCTTACCACCTAAATGTAGACGTTTGTAAATGTACACGTTTTTCTATAGTGACCATATGGCCTCGATCCTACTCGTTTTTCAATGAATTTATCGGGTGAGATCCTTGGAACGGGTGCCACGCCATTTAAGGTCCCCATGCACATACTGTGCTGGCCTGAGACTGGCTGTGTAATCATAACCATAATCGAGAATTTATAAAGCACCACTTCAAGATATGAAGTGCCACTTCAAGTGTAATGCATTGTTGATCACAATAGGTGTAAGTGGTGCACTAGGTAATACTGTACTGTATTGTACTGTACTGTGTTTTGTTGTATTGTACCGTATTCTATTGTAAAAGGTAATGCAGTAGTTCTAGAACCAGTTGTGCCAGAAGAGTAGAAAGGGATTTTGAACGACACACTTTTAGGATGAATACTGCATGGAGAAAGGCCCAGGACAGGAAGCCGTGGTGACACGTCATGGGTTTGGCTTGTTCACTTGAGTTTGCACTTGGAGAGAGATAAAGATAATCATGATATATTTTAAAATTTACATTTTAATGTAGTCGCTTTACTAGCAACTGATTTAAGTTTTTATATGAAACTCAATTTCTTGTTTGATGTTTATTTTAAAAAACTCATCTGATATATGTGGGAGTATTTTGGCCTTCGTTTGGGCAGTACAGTTTGGGAGTGACTGGAGCTGATATGTTTTAGTTTCAAAAATTTAAACAACTGTGTTTGGATATTTCCTTTTGTTTTTAATTTAAGTTTAAAAAAACTGCAAACTTCTGTTGTTGCTTTATCTATAAAATTCAACTGTTTATAGTTTCTTTTTGAGGAAACTTGCTTCTTTTTGTGAGTTTATTTTAAAAACTTATCTTTTACTTACTTTATAAAATTCGACTGTTGTTTTAGTTTCTTTTCTTAGGAAAACTCTAAACTGTTGCTTTCGTGTTTATACAGGAAAACCGACAACTGCTGCATGTTCTGTCGTCACTGTGTCTGGACTGTGACGTTGAACGACGTGAACTGTTCATGATGCCTTGTTCACATGATTCGAAAACACAGAAGTGGCAGTGGGAACACCTAAATACCACCGTGGCTGTCAAGGAATGGAATTTCCGACAAGGTGATTCGTAACATCCGTACAAGCACTTTCACTTTCAACCGGTCAACTTAGTGAAATTGTTTTACGTGATTTGAGCGAAGGTCTTCGGTTCAGCCTGGACTGTCAGGATGTTTTGAATCATTTTGATACTATGAGTTTAAAGAGAAGTTGTAGGCACTTGAAGTGAATTTTTTATATTTTCTTTATTTTTAGATAGTTTATGTGTGGGAAATGTGTAGGTGTGGCATTTGTAACTTGGTTTGCATTGGAGTTGTAGAGAATATTCACACTGGTTTCAGTTTGGTTAATCAGTGCTGTGAGAAAGTAGCTTCTGGATATTGAATGCAAATAGTGTTCTAGTGACGTATAGTTGTGGGTATTGATTTGCTAATTAATCAGCCTTTCATCTCTGCTTGCGTGGTTTGATAACTAACAAAAAAATGCAGCAATAGACAGTTATTTAATTAAGCATATTGTAAACAAGACCTGAGTTTCATAAAAACCCAAATAACTAGAAAAGTTGGTAGCTTCATGTATAATAGGTTTATGAATTGACACTTGATCTGTACATTTATAAATTTTAGTACCTTAATAGGTGCTATATAAACGTTCAGATACATTCTTATGTACATACAAGCCATGTAACAGTAAAAGATGTTGTTGGGTTGCTGTTATCTTGTCTGCATTTCATCTGAAAAACCTTTTTGTCTTTTGAGAAACTATGTAGAGTTTGAATTTTCGGATGTGCACGAAGACTGTTTCGAAAGGACAGTCCAGTGCACAAGAAAGCACAATGTGCCTGAGTTGTCATATTTTTGCACACAGCTATCAGCAATGTTCCGTCTAATTTCTGCTGTGCTATGTGCACAAAAAACTTGTATGTGCAACCTTTTTAAACAGACCTCGAGTACGTGTGCTGTGAACTGGTCCATTCCCACGATGGCCGTGTTTTGTGTGACGTTGGGTTTTGTCTTACAAGCTTGTTTAATTGTTTAATGATTGGTGTCTGTGCACACATTTTAGAGGAGACAGTGAGTATTTAATCAAATGTAAAATCTTACTTATAGTTCCCAAGGCATCACATTTTAATCAGCCATCCTTTATCTGCTCCTTGCCCACCCTTGATACCTACAAATATTGTGCTGAAGCAACGATGACTTGCCGTGCCTCGCACCGAAATGTTGGACTCTCGGGTTTTCTTCGTGGCTGTTCCAAAACTGGAGTTTCACTGCCCAGTTCTGTAGGTTCTATAATGCCATTCAGAGCTAAACTTAAGACTGCTCTGTTTCAACTGCTTCCACATAGTAGTGTCACTTCTGGTTTCTCCGACCTAAGGGATTTTGACCGAGCTTCTCCTACAGATTGTGATTTTGACTATGATTTCACTTGAAGCAACCATCGGATAATGCTTTGTGCTTTATGGCTCTACAGAAGTCATCAGATTTGGTAGATTAGATTAGATATAAGGTCCTCACGGGTACACTATATTGATATTCTAGTGTAGTATAACTGTTCTGATGGTTAATTTTGACCTGTTTGGCTTCTGTAGCGATTTTGACTGGTTAAGGTGTCTGCTTGATGCTGTCTGATATATTATTTGTAAAGATGTATAATCACAACTACATAGCCCTGGTTTTGTGATATTTATGGAAAGGGCGCAGTTTGCATCTAAAACAATACGATGTGTTAAACTATAGATGATTGCTATACTTGGCTAACTAATGACAGGATCCGTTTTGACTTTCATATGTCACTTTTAAGTTTCTACTATGTACTATGCAGGACAGTTTCTGTGAGCCTTTGCTTTTACAAACATTTGTCAGTGTAAAACATGTTTAAAATGTCCGATAGCAGCATATAGAAGTTGCTGATATTAGATTAGGTATTTGTTTATGTTGCGTTGGCTGAAGCCAGGTGAGCGATGTAAAAGTGTAAATGACATTCGAGCATATCATGAATTTCCTACCTTTCTGTTTAATTGTGGGTGTGTTAGGTTGAGAATGCCTGACAGGAGCCTCACTAGAATAGGCACACTACAGATTTCTAATTGCAATTACATGTAGCACCACTGAATAACATAATTCTTTTGATTTATTGTTGCTGCTATGGAAACTAGGCTGCCATGGAATAATTGATTATTTTCAGTAATTGATTACATGAGTATTCTTTGGTTCTATTGTTGTTGCTATAGAAACTAGGCTACCTTTGAGTAATTCCTGTGCAGGTTATTCTTTGGCCTTATTATTGTTGCTGTGGAAACTAGGCTGTCGTGTTGATTTTGAGATCCACCGAGTGAAAATCAGAATGAAATGTTTGTTTTGAATTTCTCTTTAATGCACTATGACTTGAATTCTGTAAACTTTGTAGTATATGTAACTCTGACTTTGAATTTTTTATGTTTTTTAACATTCTAATTATTCACCTATTATGTGTTTACACCACAGATGAAAGTAAGATCATTAAATTTTCAAATGTTGGCGATTGTTCCATACTACTAAAAATCAAAGTTTTAATGCAGATGTTTCGATTGGATTTTGATGTTTATTCGTGCTAAGAGGCACCAGTGACAAATTGTCAATGGGCCTTGATGATCAAGCGCTTATTGGGGATCAAGCGCTTATTGGTGATCAGACGCTTATTGATGATCAAACGCTTGATGATGATCAAACGCTTATTGGTGATCAAGTGCTTACTGATGATCAGCGCTTGTTGCACAGGTGGAGTCAATAGTGGGACGAGTGTGTGAATGCGAATCTGTTTAATGTCCTAGTTTCATTTGTCAGATCATAAATCAATGCAGCAGTTGAGCAAACCAGTTTTAGAAATGTTAGCAAATCTGCGCATGCCTAGCAGCAGGCCTAATCAGAACGAGGATCAAAGGCCACGTGACCTAGGCCGCAACCTCAAAACAATGAACTCGCGCATATTTGTCAGCCAAATTACCTCGTGTAGGATTTCGTTATTCGATTCGTTTAAAAACTTCAGCCTGACCAATGCGGAGGAGCATCGAAATCTGGAACTTCTCTGACATCCGAATGGAATCCCCACGTCTTCTGTAGTTTTACCCATAATTAGCACATGATCGCCAAGGCCATCTGTTGGCGACCTTCGACCCTGCAACGAATCAAATAAATTCTGTACCAGCAGTTTTGCATTAAGCTTGAGCTTTCAATGACTCCCGTGCACAACAAGGGGCGTTTGTTTGGTTTGCAAATATAACAATTAAGGTCAACACAATTACTCGGAACTCAGGCCGTTAAGCATGTTGCGTGGGAAACTTTTCAATTGCGTCCTACAGACTTGCAAACGAAAGTGCATATTCGAACGTTTAGGGATGAGATATTAATTTACCGGGGACGTTCTTACAAGACAAATATTGAAACGCTCTTGTCCATGCTCGTATTTAACGACGCCGCGTGGATTCAGACAGACAGAGACAGAGAGATTTTTATTGATCACC
Organism: Norana najaformis; assembly: GCA_964023275.1. NCBI lineage: Eukaryota > Metazoa > Annelida > Clitellata > Crassiclitellata > Hormogastridae > Norana > Norana najaformis. The sequence goes on from OZ029925.1 coordinate 18,144,605, forward strand.
AAAATAATTAACAAATACAATCACAGTATGTCACATATATACTGGTACCAACGGGCTGACAAAAGGAACAAACAGCTCCGCTACGAAGGTCATCTGTTTACATCATGAATTACAAATAGGTGACAGTATTATACTGAGTAAAACAATTAATAATCTAAAATATAAAGGTAATTAATATAATCAAAGACAGCGCATAAACACAAACAAAACAAAAACTTAACTAAGTGCATTGTGTAGTTGAGATTTTAGACTTGTTTTGAACTGGTATAAAGTTGGCAAGCTTGTAAGAACAGTTGGCAGAGAATTCCAGAATGACGGTCCACAAATTATAATACATAACTGTCCGTTAGTAGTGCGAACAGAATGTTTATGATACATATATAAGATGAGCGCGTATAATGACCATGCACATCTCAGTTCATACTAAAGTACTGACAGTAGAAGTCCACAGGCAATAGGGCTTAGATTATTTTTTAGTTTAAACATAAATAAACCTATTTGCAACTTGTTAATACAATCAAAACGCAATATTCCTAGACTATGAAATGACAGTCGAGTGCTGGCTCTGAAGGGTAAATATAATTAAATATAATTTTTTTGATGCGATTCTGCAGGGTTCTAAGATTAGGCCTACATAAGCGAGTGTGATTCAAAAATAATTCACATTTGTTTAGTTAATCTGCAACGTGGCAGATTCGCTAAATACAGTGCAAACTGTGTTAGGCCTAATTGTTAGGGCCTATTTATAGGCGGCCAAATGTTTGCCGAGACGTTTTAAGTAGCTTTTGACGAGTTATATTGCCTACCCTAGACAGCGGGGAGACTGAAAGTCACTGAACCCAGCTCACTGTATACCCGTGGAAAAGCCACCCTCTGGGATTTGACAGACCGACGAGGCATCTAGGTAATATAAATTGAAGTGGGAGCTGCCAGATTGCCTTTTCGGTTGGGACCCTACTGCTGCAGTGATGGGCAATGCATAGTAAGGCTTGTACAGAGGTCCCAAAGCGATAGTAGCCTAATTTGATTTTTACACTACCAAGCGTAATGAAAATCTATATAAGTATGCGTTCATACATTTAGACATTTATACAGTGCCTTTCAAAACTGCCAAGGCTCAAAAACTGACAGCATATGGATGATACGTCTAGATTCTCGCTTATTTCTACCTAAATACGAGACACCCTACGTTGACTTTCAGTTGAGAAGAGGGTACAGTTCAAAATATTCCTCATAGTCAGGTCCTCGGTCATGATCATTGGTTCAGCCCGGGTTACATCAATGAGCTCATCACGCCGGTTGCTGATCAACTTGGAAGACGGACAACGATCGGCGCCTTCTCCGCTTTGGGACCGTTTCTCTGGAACACTCTTCCACGAGACATTCGATCCCTTTCCTGTTCAACAGTTCAGGGAACACTTGTTGCCCGTCTCAAGAAGTTCCTCTTTAGAGACCATTAGGTAGCCGTGCTGCAGCGCCTTTGTGAGTTACTTAAAAGGCGCTATACAAATTCAGTGATACACGCACAATGATAAGGAGTATAAATATACCAAAAACCCTACTTGTATGCATGTGAACATTCATAAGAGTAGAAGAATTAAAAGAGAAGAAATTATTAAATCAACAGAAATTATGCCATGTAAATGACATCCCAGGTAAGAAGACGCTAGCACGGCGTCACTTTAAGAAGACAATATCAGAAACATCACCGTATGGCACTTGATATCTTGGCAATTTTTTCTTTGCTTCAGGTTCATGATCAGGATTGGCTTGAATAGTCAGATCATCGACAAGGTTTTTTAACATGCAGTTGAAGAATCTGGCCCCTTCGGTTATAGCCGTTGAACAGAAGTCGGTTCCAAACATAAAATGAATTAAACGTAATCGTTATCTTGAGATTTCCACAGCGCCCAACGAAAGCTAAATCGGGGGAATCAGCTTATTCACAGGCGCTCAGTCAAAACAAAATCGATAGGCAAAAGGGTTCGGTTCCAGGTCAACTGTTCATTGTATGTTGCTTGGTCCATCACTGTCAAGAACAGGGTACTTTGAGTTGAAGAATTTAAAAACTTTGCCAGTAGATCTGTATTGCAGGGTAATTCCTCGCATAATCGCCAACAATGCATGGCCAGCCTGAATGTGAAGTTCATTGGCTTCAGAGGATCGCTTCTGTTGATGTTGTTAAGAAATTCTGCAGCTTCTTGTCTGATGGTTTTGACCGTCTTCACTGACCGAAGATTCTTTGCCAAATAACATTTAGTGACTGACAATGAACCAAGCAATGGCATCACTGATGTAGAAGATGAGGTTGGAATCGCTTGATGTTGGCTCATGCATTAGGGTCAAGGCATTGCCAACGGCTTAAGCTAGTAGGGTGGGTTCGCCTTGACAAGCTGAGGCTTCAACCTGAAGAGCTGCATCAATATCTATATTAGAAAAACAGACACTGGAGAACTTCAACAGTGAAACATTACGGACTTTGCGGTCACTTTCTAATAGGCCTACTTGCCTCATTGAGATGTAGTAATTTGGACCAGATCTACTCGTTCTTTCTCATTCCTTCCGCTATCTCGGCCACCAGTCTCCACATCTCTGAAATTCTGCAGCCACTCCTCAATCTACGCGCGTCAGCTCTTTTAAACGAACTCTCGAAACAACTGCGCCATTTCTGAGCACAATTTCGCTTGTCCTTTGTCCTGCAGCTTTTAATTTCTCTTGTTCTTTGTCCTGCAACTTTTAATTTCTCTTGTCCTTTGTCCTGCAGCTTTTAATTTCTCTTGTCCTTTGTCCTGCAGCTTTTAATTTCTCTTGTCCTTTGTCCTGCAGCTTTTAATCAAGACTGAAAATCGAACGTTCAAGCAATCTTATCCTGGCTTAGCTCCTGCACCACCCTTACCACAACGCCATGTTGTTTCCCCGGCTTGACCTCGAATTCCGACCAGGCACCGAAATTGACCAAACAACCTGTCTCTTGCGGACTTGATTGATATAGCGCCGGTGAATAACCTGGTCTCCCTAATGCGGCTTTTCTGTAACGCTGACACTATTGTCTGATTTTACGCGATTCTGTTGGATCGTGATCTTGTACTGTCAAGTAGGAAGCACCTGCGAGAAGTTTTCTTGAAGAGGAGCCATGCAAATGTGCACTTCAGATTACGACAAATCACATTATTATCTGGTTTTACGCCACAGTGGAGGAACTTCAGTCCGCACTATAACATGATGCCTATGCACATATTAGTGTCTCGTATAAACAGGCACTATATTAAGAGCGTGAGCTTGGGAGTGGTAATGGGTTTAGTGGAGATAACAGCCATCTGGATGATGGATCTGTTAAAAATTTGCCAGATCTGGTTCATCTCAATGACGGAGCCTTAGGTCTAATGAGAAATGGTGGGATAGCTATCAGTTTTATTTTATAGGAGGATAAAATCGAGGTCATAGACCCTGTATTTTGTCTTTGGATCCATGGGCTGTCAAGCACTCGTGTATACTCTAGTTAAGTCTTAGAGAAGTGAATGCATCGATTGTATTTCCGCCTACAACTGCCAAAGCAAATTAAACAAAGTAACTGACATGGAAATCAAGGTAACTGATCTCAAGAATGCGCACTTAAGATTGGAAAGCTTTCAAGATCCTGTCGATAAGTCAGTAAGTACGTCAACGATGTCTAGTCACCCGAGCACTGTTTGCAAAGTCTAAAAGAATTGTAACACCATTTATTCTAGCGTAGGCAGAGCTTTTGCGAGGTGTTAAACGGCCTATATTAGGCCTAAATGTCACCCTTTCTTCCTTTTATCTCTCTCTGCTCTCCAACCCCAAACATCACCCCCGTAGCTGCCACGCTGTCTCTCCGTTTGACTTTTTGGATCTTGACCTGGAACTGGATCCTTTGCCTATCGATTTTGTTTTGACTGAGCGCCTGTGAATAAGCTGGTCCCCGTGGCGCGGCTTTCGTTGGGCGCTGTAGAAATCTCGGAATTACGATTACGATTAGATAAATAACCGACTAACTAACTAATAACCAATTTTATTAGCGCTAGACAAACCCCTACACTTCACCAATAACAATGCATTAAACAAACCAGTGAAAAGAAAAGAACAATGATATGGGAAAAGAACAATCAAATGATGCAATATGCACCAGAAACCTAACTTCAACATAGAGTTCGACAGAAAACTAACAGCATTCATAATGGAGCCAACATAGGAACTATAGTTCGTCAAGGTGGAGAAGAATCATTTTCTTTGGGTTCTGCGTGTATGCGAGGATCTGCCTTTGAAGACTTTCCAGCTTTTCGAGCATCAGTCACCTGCGGACGAACTCATTCTTAATGAACTCCATCATTTGGGTTGGCGGGAATCGAGCGCCTTCGAGATATACTTAGAAGGCGCTATATAAATATGTAGTAACATTGCAACACATCTATAGTTGCCATCATGCAATCAGTTTCAATCACACATTTCAGATCTGACAACCAATCAAGCATTCATTGATCTACATGGTAAAACTAACCTGGACAGGAGTCAACTATGCTCATGTGAATCTGAATTGATATAGCGCCCGATATTAATCGCATATAGTTTCATTAACTCATTTTTATGTACGTATTCAAAAGAAATTTTTTATCTATGCAATTCTACTGTATTTAACAGTAAGATTTTACGACACGATGCTGTCGTAGGTTCCAGGCGTTGTATGAGACGATGTATAACTAGATAGATACATGCAAACATACATACATATATTCATGCATACATCCATCCATCTACACATTCTTGCATGCATACATTCATGCATGCATACACCCATCTACACATTCTTGCATACATTCATTCATTCATGCATACATACATACATATATACATACATGCATACATACATACATACATACATTCATGCATACATACATACATTCATGCATACATACATACATTCATGCATGCATACACCCATCTACACATTCTTGCATACATACATGCATGCATACATACATTCATGCATGCATACACCCATCTACACATTCTTGCATACATTCATTCATTCATGCATACATACATACATATATACATACATGCATACATACATACATACATACATTCATGCATACATACATACATTCATGCATACATACATACATTCATGCATACATACATACATTCATGCATGCATACACCCATCTACACATTCTTGCATACATGCATGCATGCATACATACATGCATACATACATACATTCATGCATGCATACACCCATCTACACATTCTTGCATACATTCATTCATTCATGCATACATACATACATATATACATACATGCATACATACATACATACATACATTCATGCATACATACATACATTCATGCATACATACATGTTTACATATGTACATACATAAATGCATACATATTTACATACATATATACATACATATATACTGTAATATATGCTCCTACTACATAATCTTGCGTACACAGAGACCTTAAATGGCGTGGCGCCCATTCAAACGGGCAACGGACTCACCCGATTAACTCAGTGAAAGTGAGCAGGATCGATGCCATACGGTCGCCATAGAAAAAGTGTACATTACATTTACATAATGCATTGCAATATATTGCCCTCTTGCTTAAAGGCAACTGTAACATCATGCCCTGTATTAGGTTTCACTGTATACTTGCAAGCATTGTAGCCTACGGAAAATGAATATCTCAACGGATAAACGCTTATTCAAACAAATAACAATAGTCTCACTGTCTCCGATGACAGTGCGTTAACTTTAGAATGTGTTATTCATTATAGGCCCTGCGATAGATCTCTTTGTGTGCTTAGCTCCAGTTCACTCTGGCTGATTAAATAAATAAAATTTGACCGGCAATATTATAATCCGATAAACTAATACAGTATGTGACTTGGCGTGTCGACTCGTCCAAATGGCGCCTCAGATCCCACTGAGATAGTTACAAATCTTGATTGTGCAAATTCGTTAACATACCATAATTTATCGTTTATGCTGCATTCTAATTTCGCGAAGTATGCTCATTTCTTTAGCGCCCATACAGCTAAGCTCATTCGTTAGCATATGGCCTATATTAACGGCCCTGCATAAAAATAATATTAACACCTTTAAACACGTTCGACAGACTATAAATTGAACCTCTGCGTTCATCGACTAAGCGAAACTCCGCCACTGCCGTGTTCGGGTGGTGCCAGTCCCAAGTCTGGAAAGAAGAGGAGAGCGACGCACTTCATTGTGACACAGCGTCGGTAAAGATAAACTACTACTACTACTATTGACGAAGCGAACAGCTAAGGGGTTAAAATGCAAGGTAAGGTCGATACCAACGGCCCTGAGAGCCATAAGATGTCGCTAAACAGTGGAAATTACAAAGGCCAGCGAATATGCCGGTGAACATTTGAATAAGCCAATAATATGCAGGAGAAATATAATTTAAACACCAAGCCTAACTAAATATTTATTTTCACACGTTTCGTTTCTTCCACTATTTCTACTCAATTTCTACGTCGTCTTTCTCTTCTTTCCTTACCTAATCTTTCTGTTCGCACTCATCTTCCCCGTTCTACAGCTTTACTCGAAATAATTTTCTTCTTTCACTTCCTCCTCCAACTTCTTTGACTATCCTACTTCCCTTCCTTCCTAGTCCTCCTCGCTTCCTCTCATCTACTCATCCTCTAATCACTTCCTTCGCCATCGTCCTCCACCTCCTTTTCAACGTCTTCGCTCTTCTTCCTCTTCTTACTGAGTATCCATCCCCTTCTCTCCACTTTTCTCCTTTCTCACCTCCTCCTATTCCTCCTAATACTCCTCCTTCTCATTCCTCCTCCTCCTCCTCCTTCCACTCCTTCGCCTCCTTCTCCTTCTCTTCCTTTTCCTTCTCCTTTTTCTCCTCCTTCTCCTCCTCCTCCTTCTCCTCCTCCTTCTACTCCTCCTCCTCCTGTCGCTATCCAAGCATATTGGCCACGCAATTCTCGACATCAAGGCAAGAGCTAATCCGGGCAAAGCTCAACTTGATTGGGCCTTCGACCCTTCGCCAGCCCCTCTTTACTCCCTCCATCCCTCTCTCCCTTCCTTCTTACCCATTCAACGTACTGTTCAAGGTACGAGAACATTCGCTGTTCGCAGCTGGTATCGTCCGTACTCTGGATACGCTGAGACTGAGATGGACCGAGGTAAGCAGAATACAGACGTAAATAAAGACTGGTTGAATCCTGTCTCAGTTTATCAGTCTACGAAGAACAGTTGTTTATTTATAAATTAGGGAGAGGAAGAAGAACAGTACTTAATCTAACCCTAAGAGGCAGCCATTTGTGTCAAGTATTGCCGACTTCATTTTTCTTAGCCTCGGCATTCGTGGCTGTCCATTCCTCTTCCTCACCGCCTGATTTTCCCAGTGACAGCGCACATTCATTGTACTCATTTCATAGCTGAGTTCGTTAGGTGACGCAAGTGTAGCAGAGATATCAAAACATCATTCTACCGTGGCAGGGATTGAACCCTCAACCTCTAGATTTACAGTCCACCGCACGAACCCCGAAACTATCGTGCACCCCGACAGGTAAAACGAATTCTTTATCCTGTTGTAAGTGTATTTGTGGAGCATGGTAGCCGACTGGTTAGAGCGATCGGCTTGTAACGCAGAGAGTAGGGGTTCAAACCTCCTCTAACTACGACAGTTACTGTTTAGGGACCTTGAGCAACTCTTTCATTCACAACTGCCCAGCGCCATCGATTGATGCTTAGTCATTAGAAAGTGGAGCTTAATAAAAAGTGTATGAATGGTGGCAGGTTTTTTCTCTAACCTACACCCCTACACCCTGCATTTATGCATGGAGGTACATGGTATCACGACATATGTCCCAATGCCTTTTGTTGTTCAACTCTGTGTCCGAGTTTCGATGCAAAGTGAGTGATTTGTAGGGGAGAAGCAGAGAGGGGAGAGGAAGGAGTTTAGACTACCAATTACTGGCACCCCCCAACATACATCAGAAACCTGTGTGTTACGGTCTCAAAAGAACCTGCGACCGTGGAGATGTGCAGGTGCCGTTCTCCCTCGCATGAAATGAACCCCATCAAGCCTTCTGTCAAGTTCTGTGTCTGATCTTCCTGCTGGAACAGTTTTCCGTTGCATATAAGCAACGTTTCTTTTAACTGCTCAGCATGCGTTATCAACCAACCTCAACACGCATTTGATTAGATCAGTTAGATAACCATGAGTGCAGAGCTTTTGAGAGGCAATTTAAAGGCCCTATATCAAGGGTCTTGGTAGATACATACATACATCTGTTTCCACTGTTACTCCGGTTTGAGTTCTCAGGGCACTCGTGCGCATCTGAACATTTACATAGCTCTTAGTAAGAAACTCTCAAAAAGCAGTTGTCAGTAGGGTCATCCACTGATCATAGGAGCCTACCTCTTTACCATTATGTATAAAAATTCTCTATACTATGGAATACGCTTGCTGTTTAGGCTGGTTACTGGTCGCCTTTCTGGTGGTTGTACTGGCCACGGTGGCATCTGTTTCGGGCCGACTACAGAAGGAAATTCTAGACCAGATCGAGTTCAGCCGAGGTAAGCCAGGCATGATTGATGATCTCTTCTGTGTTATTCACTCCAGCTTCGTCTAGCAGAATGCGATTGGTAGGGGAGGGGAATGAGGAACTTGCCCTACTGAGTCAGACTATCTCCAGTTGAAGGTATGTTTCGCATACATATTGCTTCTGCCCATAGGCCTCCCCCACTGGTACAGACTGCCCCGGTTGAAGATGTCTTTCTCTATACTTTTCGCTCCTGCTCATAGGCCTATATGTTTCCTTTCCCAATGGTACAGACTATCTCCAGTTGAAGATATGTTTCCCATAGATATTATTTCTACCTATAAGTCTTCTTTGCTCACTGGTACAAACTGTCCATGGTTGAAGATATATTTCCCCACACTTATTTCCCCTGCGCATATATTGGTCTTTCCCACTCCTTCAGATCATCTTCCACTGAAGTAGGTCTACATTCCCCCAAACTCTGCGCTCGTGACCATCGTAAGAAATTTACGTTTATTGCCTGTAATAATTGTGGCCCAATCCTTGTCCTTCAGCTACAACCTGTGAGGCTAGGACCTGAACACTTGCTGCAAACTGATGCCAATCCAAATAATAGTGATGGATTAGACAATAGACATGCTATTAACATTCATTTGTCTCCGGGATTTAAGGCAATGATAATTTGTTACGGTTCCGTAATTATTATGATGTAAGATTGCGAGTTTTTGACTTGAAGCGAGCATCGACTGATGCCTTGGGCATTATAATAAAGGCGCTAAAGAAGTCGTTAGATTAAATGACCAATCTAATCTAGACTCCTTCGTATGCCGAGGCTACGCCTTTCTTTAGCGCCCATACAGCTAAGCTCATTCGTAAGCATTATTAACAAGGCAAGGCCTACGAAAACGTCCCTGTATTAAAAAAACTTTACTGGCATATTCGCAGGCACTTCATACCACTGGCTGTCTCTTGTAGCTACTTAAGGGGCTGGTTGCTCCTCCTCCTCCTCCTCATCTTCCTTCTCTTCCTTTTCTTAGGCTTATAAACACACAATACGCAAATTAACAAATCAATTATTGAAATATTTATGTGACATTTGTATGTTTGATCTTCTGGAAAACGCTTTGACGCATTTTCATTTGGAGATGCAATTCGTAGTTCTCTTTCAATCACATTTTCCAGCTGGAGTCAATCAAATAAAAAACGAGGTTCTAAATGGCAACCGGAAGTACAAGACCTTCGACAGGCTGGCGGAACTGAGCGATAGCTATCCCAATAGACTCTCTGGGAGTAAAGAACTCGAAGACTCCATCGGTTAGCTAGTATACTCAACGATTGTCTGACCTGCTATTTTGCCAACGTTGTATCAATAACCAAATTAGATAACTAAACGATTTGCGTGTTTCATTTATGTGAATCCAATTAGGCCTGCATTTCAATCACGTTGCTCCACTTTCCGTATCATACATGCTTTCCTTCCTTTCTTTTCCATTCTTCCCTCCCAACCTGTCCTTGCCAGTAATCGTGCATGGTGACCATGTGCTGGAAGTCCAACGCGGACTTTATCGCCAAAGCAGCTAGCTCATAGCATTTCTTGATGAACAGAGACCACACTTACATGATGTCATAAAGATTTGCCCATAAATAATTTATTTAGCGCCAAATGTTCAACGTGCCCCGAGGATCAAGGTGCCCTGATCTCCCCTACTAGTTTTCCAGCATTGTAGCCTTAATGAAAAACACGTTTTGCAGCAGCCTATACTAATATACATATATATGTACTGTATATAATATTGTATATGCATATATAAATCTAATCTATTTACTTTATATCATATAATACCTCCGTTATCGTAAGAGTTTTAGTTTATATAGCGCAACTATAATTGACCTCATGCAACAGTATAGAAGTCTGTAGATACCTTCTATACCTTTGCTGCGCTTTGAACTATTTGACAAAATATGCTGAAATTTACTGTAGATTATGTCATAAACGAGATGCGGACAGAAGGCTTTGAAAATGTACACGGAGAAGTTGTAACTGTAAGTAGAAAATCTATGTCCTTTTCTTACGATCATAATAACCGGGGCAAATCAAACGTCAATTGCTTCGAAAGCGAGATAGGCTTTGGAGTGTATCGTATATGCTATCTTTATAGTATAGCAATGGGTAGATATTTACTTTATAAATTTGTGCAACATGATATTTCGATAACCAACACACGTTTACAGTAAGAAAACAGCAGATAATATTGTAAAAGACGTCACAGTTTAAAAATTGTGCTGAGTCGTAGCCGATAGGCCTATAAGCGGTTCACTCTCCACTGACTGCATTAGCTCACAACAGTATGACATTTTGTTAATTTTCAAAATAAAAGAGCCATGCCTTTAAAACGAGGTATGAGGATTAGAGCTATTGGGAAAGTACATGTGTTGGAATTGATTGATTAAATCCAGGGTGGATAGGATTAAGAATTCGGTTTTGGCCTAACTAAAGCAACAGCTCATCACATTGCCTATTGCAAACATGCTGGACATGGATACATCCATACTTCACTGAAGAGAATTTAGTTCTTTTAGTGCCACCTATTGCCTAATTTGTTTATAATATGTTACACATAATTCTAACAACGTGCCTAAAAGAATTAATTCCGCTGATTTAGACCAGTAACCGATAACGCGAATTCCAAGTACCGCGATATTCTTCCGATAAATTCCAGAATATCTGTGCGTCGTTTGAAAAATGGAATTTTTTGCAGGTTCCTAAGTGGACCCGGGGAAAAGAGTACGCTGAGATTCTGACTCCAATTCGACGCCTGATGTCCATCATGGCTCTCGGTACTTCGATTGGTACGAATGGAAATCTAACAGCACAGGTCATCGTGGTCAAGTCCTTCGATGAGCTGGAACAGAAGAAGGACCAGGTAAGTTAATGGATAAATGGTTTTGTGGGTGAGTGGATAGATGAATGATGGGTGGATGGATAGGTGGGTGGATGATTGGATTTACTATAATCTACCCTAATCTCATCTCATTTAGTATAATATCAGAATATCAAAAGGCCATTTCAAAGATGTAATGAATATTTTGGTAGTGGCTTAGAACAAAGTCAAATTGCCCATGACGACGATATAGTGTCTTTTGATGATGATGATGATGATGATGATGATGATGATGTTGATGAAGACAATGACAATAAAGAATGGTTTTGTAATGGTGGTGACAACGACGATGATAAAGTGACGGCAATATCTGAGTTGTCCTATCGTCATGTCTAGGTTCCTGGTAAGATCGTCGTCTACAACCAGCCATGGAAGGGTTACGGCGCCACAGTTCAGTACAGGAATCGTGGTGCATCAGAGGCCTCGAAACGAGGAGCCATCGGAGCCCTGGTCAGGAGTCTCACCGACTTCTCCATTTACAGCCCTCATACAGGAGCCCAGGCAAGCCTATCACACTTCGCTATTTGAGTAACAGACAAAACGACGATGAGGGTCGAATCTCCGTCGCTCCTGGATTTCAGAGACTTGTATCTCAAGCCAGAAAAGACACAAACTGTTGCTTGTGGCATCCATTCAAAAAGGGAGATATCAATAATATTAATTCATAATTCGAGAACAACTTCTGTAGCGCCACTGTAATAAACATCAGTAAGCAAAAAAGATGTGCGTACCGAACTTGATCCAGAGTAAGTGAGGTCGAAAACTAAATACTACTACTACTACTACCACTACTACCACTACCACCACCACCACCACTACTACTACTACTACTACTACTACTACTACTACTACTACTACTAATAATAATAATAATACACTTACCTTGGGCAAAAAAGTAATAGTGATAAACAAAAAATAATAACGATAATCCTGATGCCGCTGATGCACCCGGTAAACTCATTGAAAAATGAGCATGATCGAGGTTAAACAGTCGCTTTCGACAAAATGTATATATATATATATATATATATATATATATATATATATATATATATATATATATATATATATATATATATATATATATATATATATATATATATATATATATATATATATATATATATATATATATATATATATATATATATATATATATATATATATATATATATATATATATATATATATATATATATATATATATATATATATATATATATATATATATATATATATATATATATATATATATATATATATATATATATATATATATATATATATATATATATATATATATATATATATATATATATATATATATATATATATATATATATATATATATATATATATATATGTATACATACTGAGCATACATTCATGTAGGGGACGGCAGAATGTGATTTGAGAACATAAAGAGCTGTGAACAGCAACACTGAGTGGGAAAATGTTCTGTTTCAAATTATGGAAGATTTGAGCAAGTGAGGAGAGATAGTAAGCCTATTTGTGATCAACATAACTAGAAAATCGATTTTACAGCTTTCCAGAAAAACCACACTTTAAAACTGAAAATGCATCAGCGAAAGTGAACTAATAATTCATTTCTCTGGGATGGACATGGAAAAGGTTTCGTGGAATTCTGTAGAGCCTTGTCTGTGCGACCTACATCGTTTGCTTTTGTCAGATTTACTTTAAACTCTGTCGGTAAGTCTTAAGCAAGACTTTCATTACTGAAATTGTTAACCTATTGCTGTAGAGATATGACGCTAAATATCCAAAGATTCCTGTGGCCTGCATCACAGTCGAAGATGCTGAACTACTTCAACGTTACTATGACCGAAGTAAAGAAAACTAATATAATAATAAATAATACAAGAATAAGTAAGTAATGAAGATTTATCAGTTGGTCGGATTAATATTCGTGGAAACTAATGAAGACCCTCGGAAAATGAAAACTTGCCAGACAACCGCTTTTTGAGAGGTTCTTAAAGCGCTATATTAAGTGTCTTGATACAATTATGCACACATAATTACACATATACATACACACATACATACATATTACACTATATACATACATACCACCATGTATACATAGATTAAAAACATACATACTACATGCACATACATACATACATACGTATATACTTACATACATACATCTTTACATGGATGTCACTATTTTGTTAGTTTTACATACATGCATACACACATATACATGTACTGACATTGAATTTCCATGTAATTTTGTCAGCATTTGCAAAACATTTGGCTCGAATCGACATCTCAATGATGGTTCTGTTACGCCATTTGTGAAACATTTTTTTAAAAGTTGTTTCTTTCTTTCTTTTATCTGTGTTTTGTCCTCTCACATTTTCTCTCTCTCCTCTTTCCGTCTCTTTTTCTCTCACCCACCCATTCAATCTTTCTTTACCCACCGTAGCCTGCCTCATGGTCTCTTTCTGACCTCTTGAACCTCGCCTCCAATGACTTAGAGCTTTTGGAGAAACGGTCATCGAATTATGCCTTGCGTATTATGATAACTGCGCTATATAAGTCTTCAGATCAGATTAGTTTAATACAAGTTATTTCAGATTAGACTGGACTAGACTTACATTCTGTCTCATTCTATCTCTTCTCTCATTTTATCTAAACTCGCTCCCTTGATCTGTCTCATTCTCTATCTTTCTCGTTCTCTCTCTGTCTCTATCTATCTATCTGTCTGTCTATCTATCTATCTATCTATCTATCTATCTGTCTGTCTGTCTGTCTGTCTGTCTGTCTGTCTGTCTGTCTGTCTGTCTGTCTGTCTATCTGTCTATCTGTCTATCTGTCTACCTATCTATCTATCTATCTGTCTGGCTGTCTGTCTGTCTGTCTATCTATCTATCTATATAATCTCTCTCTCTCTCTCTCTCTCTCTCTCTCTCTCTCTCTCTCTCTCTCTCTCTCTCTTTCTCCCTCTCTCCTCTCATACACACGAACATACTCTCTTGCTTTGTTACTCATCCGCGGCACAAAACATTGTTTCCTGTAGAGAAAAACATCACAGTGACGATGTACAGTGAGGCCCAGAATTACCCAGACGTCATCTCAAGAAACGTCGTCGCTGAAATAACCGGCTCAGAATTTCCAGATCAGGTAAACGTATAATCGGAAATCCTTGCTCGTCTTAGTTTTTCTTATGTTGCTTCACGTCATTATTTTGTCTGATGAATAGCCTTTGGAAATTATTAGACTTAGAAATAATTAGACTTTGTTGCTGTTCTGCAGAAAACAGTTTCTTTTCCTATGCAAATATTTCAGGTGGTTATCTTTGGAGGACACATCGATAGTTGGGATGTTGGAACGGGTTCAATGGACGACGGAGCAGGTCTCATGATCGCCTGGGAGGTAAGACCATTCCTTATTTAGTTTTTATGTATGTATGTATGTATTTATGTATGTGTATATGTATAAATGTATGTATATATGTATATAGATAATTATGTATGTATGCATGCATGCATGCATGTATTCACTTTGTTTCTGAGTATTTCTATAGCGCCTTTTAAGTACCTCATAAATGCTCCTTTAATTAGCCTAACTTATGCTGGACTTGTACAGTTTGCCTGTAAGATGATGAATGACTCCGATTCAGTCTGATTGTCTTTCTCTTGTTCTACCAAAAGCTAACTGTTCTTAGCAACGAGTTTTATCAGTTGCTGGACCAAAATTTTGGAATTCTCTCCCTGCATCTATTCGTTCTGCTCAGTCTCTTATGCCATTTCAGTCTCAACTTTAAAGCTAATACCTTTTTTCAGCTGGCTTATCGACCATGGACTGCCTGTATGTTTCGTTGGACTGACATTCCGGTATTTACTCCTTTAACCTGATCACGGCTTGGTTTTAATGTGCTATCGGTTGATGGGTTGTGTATTATCCACCGGCGCTATAGAAGTCATTATATTACAGAATGAAGCGCTCTCAGTACATGGTTACGCTCACGGATCGATCATTTCTTGTAATATATTTCGTGTAATCTTCAACTGAAATGTGTCTTTTGATAATTTCCAGGCGTTATCTGTGATTAAGAAGTTGAATCTGAGGCCTAGACGGACCATACGAGTCGTTTTTTGGACAAGCGAGGTACATAGTCCATATATTGACTTTCAGTCTTTTTACGCCACTTTTAACTCACCACCAACCAGAAAAGCATTATAATAAATTTTATGGTGTTACAGTGTTGTGGCTTTGGTTGCCATTTTTGGACTTTTGGACTCCTGACTCGGTTGCTATATCGGTTGTTACTTTAGTTGCTTGTTTGCGTTGGTTGCCGTTTACTTTTTTCCCCGCAGTCTGTTTACATGACCTCACTCTGTTTACATGACCTCACTCTGTTTACATGACCTCACTCTGTTTACATGACCTCACTCTGTTTACATGACCTCACTCTGTTTTCATGACCTCATCCTTCCATGTGGTTGGATCCCAGAATTCGGCACGCATGTCAACTTTAGTTTGAAGTGATAATTATAATCGGTCGACGCAAGTGCATAAATATTGTTGAGGTGCTGTACAGGTTTTCTGGTTAGAATTTTCTGTTTCAGCTTGCTTACCCACCGTAGCCAGACGTCAGGATTCCATGACCTATTAAAACTCGACTATGGTTTTAACTGAAGCGATCATCGATTGATATCTTCCTCATTATGAAATCGGTGCTCTAGGAGTCATAAGATTAGATTAGAATTTTGGTTTCTGAATATAGACATCATCGACATCTTCACTAAACGTGAATTCTGATTGTGTAGGCAGTAAAGAAACAATCCTCGCTTTTTAAATTGTGGCAACGCAGAAAAAATCCACAGAAAATAAATATTTAGAAATACACTAGCAGCCTATTATGTGTAAAGGCCTTAAGTGATTGTTTGTATGTGTATATTGCAGGAATTCGGTCTTTATGGAGGTAAAGCTTATTACGAAGCACACAAGGTAAACTATATTTAAATGTAGGCTACTATGATATCCGTCTGCTAGGCCTATTCAAATTGATTTCGTGCAAATACAGGCTCACGCACAAAATAAATATGAATAAATGTGTGAAACTGATCTTATAAATTAGGCATTGAACGTGCTAGCTAACTTTTTAAGGTTACGTTCATTCTGGTTCTATTTATGTTCAAGTCCAATTGGACTGGTATCTGTTGATCACTCGTCACTTTAAACTGGTGCTATATGACATAGGTTACCCTGCTACAAGCGGTCGATGTAAAATAGGTTACTCTGCTATAAGCGGTACCTCGGTCTTTTCTGAGTCTGCCCTTTGTATCCCATGCAGAATGAGATCAATTGTATGCTGCATTTTGTAATGCTATCGTTAGGCACAATAAACAGAATGAGTGAATGAATGATAACACAATTACTCGAATTATATAAATAGTCAAAATTAATTACCCTTTATTAAAACATTTGTAACTAGGTCTAATGGCAACGATAACGTTCCACATTCGTCTGTCGACATGTATGTTTGTGTCTGTCCAAAAGGAGGTTTTGCTAATAATGGATGAAAATATATTTAAGACTAAGAGCTGGAATTATTGGTCATTTCGTTGTTATGATCCGAAATGTTCTATTTTCCTTTAGCCATGGAAAACGTTATCGTTGTCGTTTAACAGACCGTTATTATTTAACAGAAAACATTACTGTTGGCGATTAAC